>CM070691.1:7902500-9102500 GCA_036346265.1 Melocanna baccifera | reverse complement strand
CATGTTAACCTATCACGGATAATACAAAGGAATACGAGAAAAAAATAAAACACAAAAAACAAAAAAAAGAAGAAGAAAAAATGCTACAATGATGAAAAAGCTGACGCCTATCGTTGGACGTCAGCGATTCCAATCGCTGAGGAGGGCCTTAATATTTTTATTAAAGGAACCACTGTTTAACATTGAAGTCTCTTTCCGAGTTGATGTTGAAAAGGTGTCATGCAAATCATGTCCTAGAGTATGGTGCATAAAATTAAGTCGATGAAACGCATAAATGTGATCCAACATCCCTCCAGACAGCCGAATGCATAGGAGTATGGGTACATTCCAACTTTCCTATGTGTTCAGCTCATGCATAATTATACCACAAGGGAAATTTTTAGCAGTAACAGCTAATCAAAATCAGGATGCTGTTAGTGTTGGGCCTAATTTATTCAATAAATGAATTCTGCTATTGTGTGACGCCTATTCTGCTATTGCTATGGGTCAGATTAGCTTGCCACATCATCCTAAATCTGATCTGGAGGAGAGAGAAGAGAAGTCGTTGCTTTCTCACACGACGATTGTGTCACAAAAACCAACACACGAAGGGACAGCGCGAGCACTATTGGAGAGGAGCCATTCGTCACCTACACGGTTTGCGGGCCCACGCGGTGGCGCAACCAATGCGCGGTGAAGATGATGACAACCATGTGGCAGATCCGGTGGCCACAGCAACCGTAGAAGGTCGTGATGGCGACAAACGCGAGGGCCACCCCGTGCGCCACAGTGCCAGCCCGTGCGCCACAATGCCAGCTAGGATGGTGAGGCCGACCTGGATTCTGGTGAGACGGAGAGAGGAAGGGGCGGTGTGGTCTTTGGCAGCTGCATCAGAGTCATTGGCGAGCAGATCCAGTGAATAAGGCCCAGATTTGGAGCGATAGTAAGGGAGGTTGATGCCAGCACAACGACAAGGGAGGGTAAGGCCGTTGCGATGACGAGGGTGGGGAAGCTGGCGTGGCGTCGAGGGAGGAGTAGGCCAAGGCGATGGCGACGAAGGTGGAGACTATGCAACATATAGGGGGCGGAGATCGGTGCAACAGTGAGGGAGGGGAAGCCACCGTGGTGGTGGGGAGGGAGCTAGAGATCAGTGGGAGATGGAACAAGTGCATGGGGGCGATGGTGGTGCTATGGTGACCTGGGAGGAGGAGCGAGAGAGAGGTGGGTAAAGGGAAGGTGGGGTATGGAGATAAAAAAATTCTAAAAAATGATGTTGTGAAATGTGCTAAAGATTGATTGTTAGAGAGCTTGTCTATAGTACTGTCCCTTGGTGAAGTGGAGATGATATGGCAAAGTTAGAGACAATGATTGTCTCTAACTATTGTACATAAATGTCTTTGGCATAGATATGTGTATTTAAATATCAAATTAATTCTACTTGGCAAAAAAAAGTAGTCCATAATTATGCATCTAATTGAGAGTTGAGACCTCAGAAACAGCTTCATATTGCTCATAAGTCATCTGTCATCACTAGTGTTCTAAAAATGGTTCTATTACGCCGTATACAAGTAACAGATGCCCCTATCTCTTAGTCAGTTATCTGCATAATTAGACTGATTATACCATATAATAGATTGATTATGCTATATAAACACTACTAGGTTGAGTGACCGGTTGAGCACCGGTTTAGAACCTTGGTCATCACTGACCACTTCGGTCACATATACCAGATATCGTACAGCGTAGAGACTACAAAAGACATAAGAGATACAAATCCGCATTTTCACCTGATATTTCACTGTCTAATTGGCCCATCAGCCATCAGAGCACTATGCCACTAAGTATACTTGGCTGCCTAAAACCTGTCACACTCGAGGTACAAAAATCACTAACTAAACATGAATAATCTTTGCCGTACTTAATCATATGGGTGGATGAAATGATTATTAACTCAAGAGTGTTTGAAAACTACCGGCGAGATTCCCACACACACACACACACACACACACTAAGAATCTTCTCTATATAAAGGCCACAAGCACAACGGCCTGGCCATACTGAACGGCCTCAACAAGAAGCTTTCAGCCGGGGACATCATGGAGTTGCTTCCTCTTCTTCTCAGTTGTTCTCTCCTCTTCGCTGTTGCGACTCCTGTAAGGGAGATCACCGACGCGTGCACCTCGCAAGCTAATGGTATTCCCGTAATACTCAATTTTACTGGCAATTAATTTATCTCTGCTTTCTCAGTTAATTTTGCTCTGGCTGTCTTGTATCATTGTATGTGAATCAATATGACTGCGCATCACTACACACCTTGTAGTTAAGCAGTAAAATTGTGTAGCATCGAAATTGAACCGTCCATGAAAATTTACAAAAAGTAGAAGAATGGTTGGTTCTTGATTGATTCAGTATTTGACATCTATGCCTCTGCATTTATTCTTTTTTAAAAGTGTTGGCGAAGACAGTCTTATTCATGTCAAGAACAGAGCTGATAGATTACTCAATTGGCCTGGTGTTACACTAGTCCATTAGATGATAGAACAAATTAAAAAAAATCACAAATTAATTAACCTGTCCTATTGTTTCTTTCCTTTCTGTTTCTTGCATCTTGCATTAAACACTGTGATCCATTGATTGGGAGGCGACGGTGCGCCATTACTGCCGGATTTCCATAATATCCCACATGCATATTGGCATGCCTCTTCTCTCGTGACTTCAATTGCTGCCACCTCCAATTCAGGAGCTCATCGCATATCTAGTCCTATAGTAATTTTCTTTCGCAAATCTAGCACCCATACGTACGAAATTGCAAACTAGCCCCCCTCTGTGACCACGGCAACAACAACAGACAACACGTGTGACCTATCGTGCTGCCCCGCCGTGGCAAGAAATGCATAGTACCAGCTCGGCAGGAGTTTCTACTGAACTCCACCAGCTCAACAGCCCGGTGCTACCCATCACCTGCCACGCTCCCTCCTCTCCTACCAAGCTCCACCAGCTCAATAGTCTGGTCACTTCTTGCCACGGTAGGGCAACACGACTGGTGACACATGTTGCCTACCACTGCTGCCACGATCAGATAAGTGTTAGATTTATAATTTCGTATGTATGGATGTTAGATTTGCAAAAATAATGCTCCACCAACAGGACAGGCCGATGCAACCCACCGCCTACCATGCTCCCTCCTCTCCTGCCAAGCTCCACCAGCTCAGCAATCTGGTCACTTCCTACCACGGTGGGGTAACACGGCAGATGACACATATTGCTTGCCACTACTACCACATTTAGGTAGAGGCAAGATTTATAATTTCATATGTATGGATGTCAAATTTGCAAAAATAATGATAAAGCGGGATATGCCATGCTTCCGGTTCAGCTTCAACCACCGCAGCATGTCATATCATTGTACGATATGCCCAAACCTTCTTTTCCTTTTGGAAATCTAGAGATTAGATAGCGAGATGGGGGTGGTAGATGGTGTGTCAAATGTCATTAGGTCCACAGAGTTTTTCTTATGTTATTGTTGATTATTTAAGATGTTATTAATCAGCTTCTGTTTGTCCTTTGTCTTATCATGATAATGAGTCCGGTATGGACTTATGTATTGTATTAACGTTGTTAAAGAAATTAGTGCACACACATATAAGCACATCTAACAGCCAGAAAACACTTATAAATCACCTAATAATTAGCAAAACCAAAGAAATCATGTCACAGTGTTCCACGTAAATCAGGTAGTAAGTTCTTTTCAACCTGAAGAAATTGTTAAAAGGGTAACATTTTCTGCTCGTAGAATTGCTTATACAAATTTCAAGTGTAGTGGTAATCGTGCGTGGCTTAGCCTATCAGCCAGAACAGACCAATCTTGTCGTCCAACATAGAACATGACCTATAAAAAGCTATAACAAAACATGTGACAATTGGCCTATTAATAGCTGCCATGAAAAGCCTGTACTTTATGGTTAGGAATTGATGCTTCTATGTCTTTAAGATACGTACAAGTAACAGTGGTCCAACTATATCTGATCTCTAGTTTGTCCAAACAAAATCGCCAAGAACTACTCAAGCCAACTAGTGCCATTGTCCATCGATAAGCCTTTCGATTTCACTCTCAATTTGGATGTTTCTCTTATCCATAGTACATAGTTTTGTACTATGCTAGTCCTGTCTTCAATCTCTATTTGGTAAAAAAAAAAAAGATGACCATAGAGAAATCAACCGGTGCTGTGACGAATAGACGCTTGAGCGAACCATTTCAATTATCTTCCCCCGTTACTATAAACAAACTAATTTAGTTTACTCTGCTTGACGAGATTCCTCTTGCTTTGGACTTTTGGGTACTAGAATCCAGTCCAATTTGTAAAGACTCGATAGCTCTTATCCAAAAAGTCAATTACATTCCATGACAAAGTAGAAGACAAGTATATTATGAATTCCACTAGAGTCAACAATACCCTTGGTAGAAACCTATTTAGAAAGGGTTTTTCATAATCATCATCTGGATGGAATCAACCCAAAAATCATCCAAAATTTTGACCTTTTGATTTGCCTCGCGATTCGTGCTTTAACTTTGGCTTCGGTGTCCTCTCCAACGAGTTCATCTTCTCTGACGAGGTTAGGGCTCGGGCGGCATCTTCTCCGATGAGATTTGTCGGGGTTCTTCCTTCTTGCCAGTAAGCCCAAGTAGAGAATCCCGCCCTTCCCACCTAGAGTTCACCGTTCCCCCCAGCCATAGAGGGAGGCAGGGGCAGGGGGCAGTAGTGGGGGCGACATGCGGAGTAGGAGGGTGGTGGGCAGTGTTAGAGGGCGGTGGCAACGAAAGTACGAGCTATTAGGTTGGATGGGGACAGCACGATGGGGAGAGGTAGGGGCAGCACGGCAAGGCGGCGGGGGCACCATCGGCTACGGGTGATGGAGGAGGAGAAGGGGGTGGTACAGGAGGCGCGCGGAGTTGCTCTGGTGAGAAAGGAGGAGGCCGTGGGAGGAGTTCGTTGCCGGCGATGAGGAGGAGGCAGCGATAAGGACAACGAGGAGAGGGACGCGAAGGGAACAGCTCGGTGTGGAATGCAGTGGGAGGTGGGAGACGGAGCGAGTGAGAGCATTTACTAGGTTGATGCATAAATCTCAAAGCAATTGAACAGTAGAAAATAAGGTTGATTTTTTTAAAAAAAATATTTGAATGATTGCTAGACATATACTTTTAGAAAAACAAGATGCCAGGACAAAATTTATCACAGCGTGTGACAACTGACAAATGGATAGGAGTTTAATTAGTATAGGGTAACGACGAACATAATTCAGTAGCATCGTATTAGCTACGAGTTAGAGAAAGGGATTAAGGTCGATTGCTGGAGTTATTACAATCCGACGTGCCATCAGTGTATGAACTACGTACGCTTCGCTGATGCCAAAACTGCAGGTCGTACTACATTTTGCACGCATGCACGTACGGCTACAACAAACGATGCTCAAACCAAGGGAATTGGGTGATTGGGGAAGCGACACGGCCAGAGTCACGAGCGTTGTTTCGTAGAGGCGGTTTGGTGATTGGGTGTTTAGCACTGATACTGCTGCTTTTGGTGGTGCGTCGCTGTCGCATCACACGATCCAAGACAACGTACCAGAATTAGGTGCACAGTTATCGACGGCGCCGGCGCGGCACCGAGCGAACTAGCTAGCTGCTAGCTCAGGTTGGTGGCTGGTTAGCTAAGTGGTTGGTACAGCGATGATGAGCCTGCAATCATCAGTTTTCTTCTAGTTGCACACAGGGCACCTTCTTTTTATTTTTCTACAATAACTAACTCTCAAACAAATTATTTTTTAAGATAAAATCTATAAATTAATTATGATACACACTATAATAACTCTATTTATATAGGCTAAAACCACATACGAATTTCTGTTACTCCGTACTCTCACAAACAGCCTAAAACCATAAGCCACGGTTAAAAGTCATAGATCGAATCCAAAAAGAATAGACCCAGGTACTCACGCATTAATCCACACACATCCTAACTCACACACATGTTAGTGTATTCACTAGCACACATTTAACTAGAACAGATCGGTCTGGACACGAGCACATACTTTGATCACTGAACATACCTATATATACGTGTACTCTTCTTTTTAAAAAAAAACCTAGCCTGAGGAGATAAGTAAAAAATCCTTGTTCGGGATCTAACTCAGAACCGGTGTTTGACAAACCCGAACCCATCCCTGAGCAAATACTCCAGTTCCTGCTTGCAATCATCAGCTGAGGCTAGCTATTTCCTTCTGAAAAGTAAATCACAGAGTACCATTAGCAGCAGTAGTACCAGTGCAACTACCGACCGGTAATTCATTCAGAAATTAAGGTCACTGAAGGATTGATTGTAGAAGTAGAGTTGCATGAACTTTGAAGTATCTGTGGTTATCAATAGTTAAGAGGATTGTCGTGATTATACGTGAAAAAGTAGATAGCTAAGCTTCGGAGGGCTCAAGTGGTGTGTCCGAAGTCTAAGATTCAAATGTGGGGACATGAGTAGAATACTTATGACGATGCTTGATAAATTTACAATTCTCTTTTCAAATCGTCTTCCTCTTATGATGTCACAAAAGCTATATTTATAACTATGGAGAAAGATTTTTACATAACATATAGGACTTTTCCTTACTATGTCTTAACTGTGTTTGGGCCCACAGTGGGGTCACTCACCCAACACGCAGTTTAATTAGCCTCATTTAATACCAACAGTTGGCTACTCCAAGCGCTGTAGCACCTTGATTATCATGGTAGAGGCCAAAGTGCAACTCCTCACTACGTGTTAGTTGGGTTATCTGTGGATTTATTGTGTTGTTTCTCCTCGTTTAATTTAAAAAAACCTCAAATCTGTCAACTCTTTTCTAAGTAGAGCATAGAATTCGACATGATCAATTCCACCCGGAAATTGTGGAGGATCGCAGAGTAAAAACGGTGTTTGTGCAAGATCTGAACAAACTGACGTAGGTAACCATGTGTTGATTGCTTGCAGTTTTGCAGCACCTGAACAGCTCCGGGCTGCACCTGACGCTGCACCACCCGCAAAGCCCCTGCTCGCCGGCGCCGCTCCCGTCCGACCTCCCATTCTCCGTCGTGGTCACCCACGATGAGGCGCGCATCGCCCACCTCGCCTCACGCCTTGCCAAGACTCCCTCCCGCCGCCCGACGTTGCTCCACGACTACCGCAAGAAGTCCGGTGACTCCCACCTGGCCGACTCGCTCGCCGCCTCCGTGCCTCTCACGCCGGGCACGTCGGTGGGCGTCGGCAACTACGTCACCCGCCTGGGCCTCGGCACGCCGGCCACCCCCTACGTGATGGTCGTCGACACGGGGTCGTCGTTCACTTGGCTGCAGTGCTCCCCCTGCGTGGTGTCGTGCCACCGGCAGGCCGGCCCTTTGTTCAACCCCCGCGCGTCCAACACCTACGCCTCCGTGCCGTGCTCCGCGTCGCAGTGCGGCGACCTCCAGGCCGCCACGCTTAACCCCTCCTCCTGCTCCGTCTCCAACGTCTGCATCTACCAGGCTAGCTACGGCGACAGGTCCTCCTCCATTGGGTACCTGAGCAAGGACACCGTGTCCTTCGGCTCCAGCAGCTTCCCCAACTTCTACTTCGGCTGCGGCCAGGACAACGAGGGGCTCTTCGGGCGGTCGGCCGGGCTCATCGGCCTCGCGCGGAACAAGCTGTCGCTCTTCTACCAGCTCGCGCCGAGCCTCGGCTACTCCTTCTCCTATTGCCTCCCGACGTCGGCGTCGGTCGGGTACCTGTCCATCGGGTCGTACAACCCGGGTCAGTACTCGTACACGCCGATGGCGTCGAGTGAGCTCGACACCGAGCTCTACTTCGTCAGCCTGGTCGGGATGTCGGTCGGCGGGAGCCCACTCGCCGTGTCGCCGTCGGAGTACAGCAGCCAGCCGACGATCATGGACTCCGGCACGGTGATCACGCGCCTGCCCACGAGCGTGTACACGGCGCTGAGCAAGGCGATGACCGCGGCCATGGGAGGGGCGCCCCGCGCTCCCGCGTACTCGATCCTGGACACGTGCTTCCAGGGCCGCGCGTCGCAGCTGCGCGTGCCGTCCGTGGACATAGCGTTCGCGGGCGGCGCGACGCTCAAGCTGCGGCCGCGGAACGTGCTCATGGACGTGGACGACTCCACGACGTGCCTGGCGTTCGCGCCCACCGGCAGCACGGCTATCATCGGGAACACACAGCAGCAGACGTTCAGCGTGGTCTACGACGTCGCGCAGTCCAGGATCGGCTTCGCGGCCGATGGCTGCAGCTGAAGAATGAACTGCACTTGCACGCATGGACTTTGCTAGGTAAATGAGCAATGCTTCTTTTGCTGCCTATCTGCCCGAGCAGAGCACGGCAAGCTTGCAAATACATGCATTAGTGTGAAAGAAGATAAAATGTTGCTCTGGGACCTAGTTTTACATGTGAAAGAATATAAATTCTGGGGGTAATGCTATTCTTTAGGTGAAGGTGATAAAGCAATAATGTGAAAACAGTATGTAAAGAGTTAACATGAGTTGGAGTCACATTGGTTCAATCAGTGCGTACATCGTGTATAGGTAAATTGAAGTGTTTGGGTTTCTTCTGTTCACTGAAAGTGCTTCAACCGTTGTAAGGGTGAAAAAGAAGTGTAATATGTAACAGCCTGAAGATTTGGTCTATTATTTATGATTTGGTTAACATAAGTTATTCATTCATTCATCCCCCCGCCCCTTTCTGAAGGAACATTTTTGCTATCATGCCTTCTGCAATAAAATGAGAAACTTTAGTTCGTTATGCAAGGCACTAAAGCAAACCAGGAGTCCACGACAACAATAACAGACTTCAGTTAGTTTGGATGTTCCAGTCTCCAATTATTGCTACATGGAAAGCCCTACTACTACTTTTCGTTATGGAGGGAACAGCATGTAATGGATGGCAAGACATGAACATCAGTCACTTTTTCCCACCACGTTGTTATCTTTTTTCAGTGCTGTCAAAACTAGGGATATCAATTATCAAAAAAGTACTACTCAGATAGTTTCCGCTGATAGTGCAGATAGTGCGTTAAGATATTTCTGTGCCAATACGTTACTACAAACGTTACAGGACATCCTCTAGTACTTCTGTTCCACGAAAACTACTAAAAGAGTAACGAAAGTTTCTAACACATTACATGGTTAGCACAGCTAGGCGAGGTAAGAAAATCAACTATTTTGTGATAGAGAAGTGATTTGCAGTTAAGATAACCAGTATGTCATAACTGCAAAATAAGCTCAGCTCAAGCAGTATGAGCATTTGTATAAGCTAACCTCAAACTATCTGTATCAAATTCTCTTGACAAGAAGCATGTACCAGACTGGTACTGAGATATAGAACCATGACTCAAACTAGATTGTGTATCTATTGGCTCACAGCAATATATAGGTAGCTTTTGCATATTTTTGAGATATTAAGGCCCAGCCCAAACTAGACCACCATAAGGAATTTACACTAAGCTAGGCTATACTCTATAATGTTTTTAATCAGTAAAACAAGGAGATAAGAAATAAATATAAGTTGGCTACCATGAAACTTTGTTCGTTTAACATCATCTTGAAACTTTACTCTTGACATTAGTAACAAATCATTTTACAAAAGTAAATCGGCAATCTAAAAATAACAATCTTCTGGTGTTACTAAATGATCCAATTTGTGGAGATCTAGGTGAGAGCTTACTGGTTTTCAATAGAGCGGATCCCTTTCCAGTAGTCATCCCCAAGTTGATTTTTTCCAAGTTCAAGCTCCAAGGGAGCCCATTTGTGACGCAAACACAACATCCACAACTGATGTAAATCAGTAGTGTGGCAATGCAGGCTGTGAACTTAGTATCTCTCAATGCCAGCAATCAAATAAATATTTTTATGGTACTTGATTCCTCAGAGGGTACTGCACCATTATTCCAGCCATTAAACTGCTAGTGTTCCTCTTCCATGTCAAAAGGAAGCTTGAGAACCCTACACACAAGGCCAATTATAAAAGAATAAGTCCTATTTAAAACATGCTTATAAAGAAGACAGTGGTAGACAACATGCAGAAATTCTTTTTCAGAAGAAATGGTAGCAGAACATTCACAGAATCTTGGAAACAGTAAAATGAAACTAATCATACAAATATTTCTAGCAGGAAATCTTGCAGGAACTATAAAATCTGATTTTTACTCATAACCAGCTTATGAAGATAGATTGCTGATAAAATCAAGGGAAAATTCCATCTATAGCATAGAACTGAGTTTGGTACCAATTAATACCACAGATTTTTCCTAACTCCACGCAGTACCACAAGGAGGGTATTAATTGGTACCAAGCTCAGTTCTGTGCTATAGATGGAATTTTCCCTAAAATCAATGTTCAAATAATGGATCAACCATTGAATCAATGTAGGAGGAATTTTAATCCAAGACCACGGCAAGACACAAGTACATAAAGCGAGCTTTCTTCCAAGTACCTGGACTACTTAACTTTCTACCTGAATCCAAGTATTGAAGCAAGCAGTTTAATCTTTTTTGCACCATAACTGAGGGCAGCATTTGTATTGAATAATGAAAATTCAACAGTATATCTGAGCTTTCCCGGGTAGCAAGATATGATCAAAACTTAATTGCTGAAAGATCTGTGGTGTCAATTGATCAAAGAGACGGCTCATTCAGTATCTGAGCTAGTTGTGAGGTCATCAACAGTAGTGTCTTTGTTACTGATTTTCACAGAAAAAGCTCCCTCACGCTTCTTAAATAAAGCAACATGCTTCTGGTAATCTTCAAGCTCCATCTCCAGCTTCTCAATAAATTGGCTGGTATGTTCAAGAGATTGTTCGTATCTATATTTCTCCAAGGCCTATGAAGTATGTATGCATAATATCAGTCAATTGAATCGATTACAATATAGTATGCTCGTATAAAAAGAAAAATAAATAAAATAGCATGAGAATAAACAAGTATATTACAAAACAGCATGGTTTTAGAGAAAAGAAAAATAAAAGAAAGTAGCATGAGAACAAACAGGTATATTTGGACATTGAACTACATAGGTCGGTATAGCACAAAATTAGTTTTAGTAGTTATGATTACCTTCTGCTTAGAAAGAGTATCAGGAGGTGACATAACCTTTGGCTGCACATAGTTCTTTCCACGATAAAAGATAATGGTATTGTTGGGTTTAATATCAATGACTGTGCCTTTGCTGAGCCTCGCCAGCTCCTCGGCGTACTCATACACTTGGCCAGGCCGACAAGGCTTGCAGACCACCTTCACAGTCTCATGCTTCTTCCAATGGAGGTGCATGTTGAGAACCACACCACCAAAGACCCCTCTCCTCCCAACAGGAACATAATTCTTTTTCTTCTCCCCAGTTCGTTTAAGGTAGAACTTCTCCTCCTCAGTTAGGATCTCAGGGTCGTGAACCGGCTCCAGGGCCCTTGGGACCTCGTACTTCCTAAGTTTCTCAATCAGCCACTCTTCTTTCCTCTTAGCCTGAATTCACATGACAAATTGACAATGCAGCATTTCTCCAAAATCAGACTGTCAGTGGTAACAACAATGGAACAAAGTAGTAACGTGCTAAAAATTAAGCGACCTTTTCGAGCTTGTATCTTATCCTGACTTCGGGGTTGGGCGACTTCATCTTCTTCTTGGCCTTGAGGCGGTACCACTTGAGCTGGTTGACCTTGGCCTTCCTCGACATCTTCTTCTTCGCCGGCGGCTGCTTCCGGCCCGCCTTCAGCTTCGCGCCCGCATCACTGACCGAGAACCTGGCGAAGCCACCTTCCGTGTTCAGCGTCACTGCGGTGCTCCCATACCTTACAGGCGGGTTAAAGCAACATCTCCGCGCAGTTATCTCAGATCCAGCAACCCCCCAGGTTCGCCGAAGCAACGGCTCTGGACGTGGGGAACACACGCCGTGCAATCGCATCCAAGAATCACTGCTCAAGAAACAATGGAGGAATTAAACCGAAAGACAAGACGGCGATGGACCGTGACGAGTAGGAGAGGCAACAAACCGTATAGAGTTTAGAGCTGATGCGGAGTGGACAGGCCGGCGCCGAAGGAGTTGGGGCGCGAGGGACGCCATGGCGCCGCGGCGACGGAGGACGGAGGCGCTCCTGCCGTCAGCCGCAAGGGTTTTTTGGCGTCTCCCCTGCTCCGCCATCCATCGTAACGCTAGGAGTGGTTGGGCCTGGATGGAAATTCTGAGATGGGCCCAGATGGGCTCATATTGGGCCATGGGTCTGCTATGTTTAACACACGCTGGAGAGCATCAGATCAAAACCGACAGCTTTGATTGACCGCTGGCGGCCCGACCGGACCACTCCATCGTCATGGCAACGAGTCAGGTCCAGTCCAGGTGGTGGTGATGCCGGCAGATAGTGACGGACCCAAAAATGAAACAGGAGAGCTAACTTACGACAGAATAGAAATATCACCAGGTTGCAATTAAACTACACCATAGCAAAAGTACATACACACTGACACAATATATGATATTATAGCGAAACAGTCTAATGAGTAATGACATGTAAAAAAAGTACTTTAGGTAGAATAAATACCTAATTAAGGAAGAGTCCTTCCACCAAACCATGACAGATCTCCACGCTATATTGGCACCGTCTATATTGAAATTCTTAAGCATTATAGCAACTTGTATAGACAAAGTACCATATATAAATTATAAATTGGATTGACATGATATGAATGGTAAATTAAAAAAACTAAAACATCTATATTTTCTAAAGATTTGAATTACCTGATCAATCAAAAGCATTACCTGATAGATGCTATGCATAAATCTCATCACCTTTCTCCAGGAGTACAGTGTAGAATCCGTGATAATCTAAGCGGGCAAAGTTTGATCTGATGAAATGTGCTCCACGTTAGTATACTTTGAACTTGTTCAATAAAATGCTAATCCGACAAGTAATTGAGCATGCTTGATTAGAAATAATCGGTGCAAAAGATATATAACAGGGAATTAGCTAATCTACATTATATGGATATACATCAATGCAAAAAAAAAGATAGTATAATTTGGTATTAGCATTCAACCAAACATCCCAAGGTCTGTCATCTGTACCTTAGCATATTGGCAGTTCCACGAATTGGTCTTAGGTTTTAGTACAGATTCAAATTTCCACTATAATATGTTGAAATCAACCATACATATTGGTATGTACAAGAACTGTGATATCCTCAATTGTTTCCTATTCTGAACTGGTGAATATCAATGTAGTCTTCCAATGTAGATTTGTGGCATCCTTAGTCTTCAAGTGGCATCTGTACTTTAGCATATTGGCAGTTCCATGACAAACTGCCATCCCTCTCACATTCAAGAGATTCAATGAAACATCTATATTTTCTAAAGATTTGAAGTAAACACCCAGGGAAGTAGATCTAGATGAACTACCCACTGCAAGCAGATCCATAGTGAGATGTCTCCTTTTGCTCACATTGTAATAAAATAGATAAGGAGGTATGATCTGCATTTTTCTTACAATTGACGGTCGGAGGGCGGCAGCCAAGAGACCGGAGGCCGGAGGCAGAGGTGGAGGCCGGTGGCCGGATCCTGGTCCCGGAGGACGGAGGCGAAGGGCGGCAGCCGCTGGAGGTCAGAGCCTCAGAGAGCTGCAGCCGGGAGCCTGGATCCTAGAGGCCGGAGGCGGAGGGCGGCGGCCGGGAGCCCGGAGGGGAAGAGGCGGCAAGGCCGGAGCTGGGACCCGGAGTGTCGGAGGTGGAGGGCAGAACCGTGGGCTGATGGCGGCAGAATCGGCCGAGGGCGGTGGGGCGCGACACGAGTTAGGGTTGGGAGGAGGTGCACGGGGTCAGGGATTTTTTTTTTTTTTTTTTTTTTTGAACTGAACCACTGAGGGTTCCACTAACCAACCAGGCAGACTGGACATATCGCCAAGAATCAAACCCAGTCACACAATTCGGGACTGGTCCATGAATACCTCAGAACCAGAGCGCACAACGCTCGCCCCATATGCAGCAAGGCTATCAGCCACTTTGTTGCAAGATCTCGGGCAAGACCGGACCTCACAGTAGACAAAAGATTCATTCATAAAGGTCTTAATACGCCGAAAGATGCATCCTTCTGGGCTCCTGTCCAATGAGTCAGACCTCAAAGCCTTCTCCAAATTTGTTGCATCAGTCTCAAGGATTAGTCTGGTCATTCCCAGTTGTGCCACCCTCTTGAGACTTCTCAAAGCTGCAAGTGCTTCAGCATACATGGGACTTGTGAGGCGCTCTAGATGTCCACATCCCCCCTCCAAGAACTCACCATTGCTGTTGCGGGCAACAAAGCCCCAACCACCCAACCCCGTTGTAGCACGATAGGAGGCATCAATATTGATCTTGTAGCAGTCAGGATGTGGTGGCGCCCATTTATGTTCTTTCATAGGTCTTTTCTCTCCTTTCCTTTTCTTCAACTTCTCAAATTCTATCACATAATAACTCACAGTTGAATATAATTCTACTGCGGATATTCTTTTTTCCCCTACGTTTGTTTTGTTTCTGGTCGACCACCATTTCCAGAGCAGCACCCAGACTTTCTGTTGTGTATCAGCATTCAACTTCCAAATTTCCATAATTGCTTCCTTTCCTGACTTGCACTCTGCCAGCTTCAACCTGATTTGCTCGAGGTCCATTAGCCGCCAAATTTCTTTAACCCCATGGCATTTGAAAAAGAGGTGACCACAATCTTCGTCCATCCTATGGCACATGGGGCAAATTGTATCACGCTTCACTCCTCTTCTAGCTATGTTCCTTCGGACTGCCAAGCTATTATGTGCAAATCGCCATAAGAACATCTTGACTTTGTTTGGTAGCGGTAAATTCCAGAGTTTCTTCCAACCAAAAGCTTCCTGGTTTTGTCCCGCGTCTTGGCCAGGGGGGCGCTAACACGAGGAGAGCCAGAAGATATGGGCTGGTGAACAGTATAAGTCGATGGAGGTTAATGGGCCAAGACCCGGGCTAAAGCCCCCCTAGCTCGGGGGTGCGCCCCCGGTGGACACGAGAAGCCCTGCGCGCGGCCTCCCTCCTCACCTGGACACAACATCCCCGCCACCGCTTCCTCGGCTTCCACCTCCCCTCGACCACCTACCCCGAGGCGCATATGTGGCAAATGCGAGCCGAGCCATTGCCTTGCTCCCCCTCTTCGGTCCGGGCAGCATGGGTATGCTTCCTGCAGCTGCTTTACAATCTTATTTTCTGTAAAAATTCGAGTAGGGATGTGCACCTTTGTTTTCTTTAGCAAACAAGTAGTTTTGCTAACCTAGAAGCTAAATTAGCTCCCAGATTTTGCTTTTGTTTATGAAGGCTCCTTTTTTGTGTGCTTTTGGCCCTTTTTCCTGAAGTTTGTCGGCAGCTACCAACAGCCATCCATTTAGCTTCGCCTTGATGACCCTCCCAAACCGCGACGGTGGCGACTATGGCAGCTACTACAGCCTCCCTACCATCGGTGATGAGCGAATCGGTAATGAACATTGGACAATGTAACGTTTCACCTAAAAAAGTAGTACTCCCTCTGTTTGCAAAGAGTGTCACGATGCAGTCAAACCATTTGAGTTTTGACCAACAACTTTGTATATTTACATGGGCTGTTTGGACTTGTGAAAAAAATTACTTTCATAATATTATAATTTTATTATATTTTAAAAACATATTGCAACAGAAATTGGTGATCAAATTTGCCATTTTAAGCCTAGTAAGTCGTATCAATGCCTGCAACGACACTTTTTTTGGACTAGAGGGAGTTACTACACTTTTGTCATTATTACCCATTAAAAAAAGATAATTTGATGTTGCCTGCGTCTTAAAAGAGATGATCACCTGATACACCAGTGCTTGGTAATCTATTTTTCTAGATAAATTGCCATACACCATCCGCGATCCGTAATTGTGACGGTTTCAAAATAAAAAAAGGAGGATGTAGAGAATATCGTGGACTGGGTGAAGACCTCCCTGGAGGAAGTCGAGATCCCGTTCAAGCCAGCGCGTGTAATCCTGCAGGTATACATCTGGGACTATTTAATATTGTTATAGAACTTTATTGCCTGCGCATGGCTTTCTATTGTTATCATGGCATTAGGATTTTACGGGTGTGCCTGTCCTTGTTGACCTTGCAAGCATGCGAGATGCAATGTCCAAATTACGTGGTGATCTTGAAAAGCTTATGTTGTAAATTCGAGGGTATTTCGATAATTTTTCAAATTAAAGGAATGTGGGGCTCAAATTAGATGGTGATCCTGGGAAGCTTATGTTGTAAATTCGAGGGCATTTCGATAATTTTCCAAATTAAAGGAATGTGGGGCTCACCTGTCGATGAGCTGAACGAAGGGATGATGAGGAACAGACTTCGTCTCCTACCTAAGCTGCGTTTCTCTCGGTTGATCTGAAATGAGGAGAGGAGATGGGCGCTAGCGACATGTTCGCCTCCCGCCGTTGAAGGCGATCGCTCAAGTCTTCGATTTCACCTCCTCCTCTCGGCTATATAAGGAGGTCTCCTCCTTCGAGAGAAAAAGACACAGAGAAATCGTGAGCCTAATCTCTTCACTCCTCTCTTCTGATTTAGCTTTGAGTTTTACCCTTGGATTCGGTCTTTGAGGTCGGTTCTTCACTGGTGACCGCGGTCTCAATGGTGAGCTGTGAACTCTGGTGCTCGGCGAGACGCATTAGACTGGTGCTTCTCGTGTGCTTGTGCGGCGTCCCCTTCACCTCAACTTGCCGGCTTGGAGAGTTTCGATCCGTCATGGTGGGCTTTGTATCTCCGACTACCTCGCTCCTCTCTCGCAGTGGCACAGAGGGGCGCTACGTTTTTTGGGACAGCGCCTTGTGGCGTGCTTGGCTCTGAGTTCTTCTCGGTGATTTCGAGTATCACCGACTTTGTGAGTATTTTGATTGTCGACTCTTTGCAGTTCGTGATTTGTATATCAGTGATTTAATTGATCGAATATTATAAAGAGACTTTGTGGATTAAGTAGCTTTGTGATAAAAAATGGTCTTAAACTGAAATTGAATCACAGTTGTCTAAAGCAGTCGATTATTGAGATCCCCGAGTGTTAGAGTGGATTCCCTATTATTCGAGTGCTGGTAGTCGAAAACGAATATTTATAGTAGACGACCACTCTACAGGTCATAGTCGTATTCGACCACTCTTCTGAACGTGGTTGTATCCACTGATCGAGTACTTGTGGTCGTAATCAGATCTGAGCACTCATAGTCGTAGTCGGTTCTGAGCACTCGCAGTCGTAGTCGGTTCCGAGCACTCGCACTCGTAGTCGGTTCCGAGCACTCGCACTCGTAGTCAAGTCCGAGGACTCGTACTCGCAGTCGAGTTCGAGCACTCGTGGCCGTAGTCGGATATGAGTACTCATGGTCGTAGTCGACAACACATGATCGCAGTCGACAGAATCGTGATCATAATCAACTGGATCTTCTTTGACATATTCAATTAATGAAAAGTTTTAAAACCGTATTAGTGGAACGGCCAAGATTAAATCTTATATAACCCTACATCTGAGAGCACTAAATAACATTTAAATAAAACTTGAGCTATATACTAGTTTTAGTATTTTTCATGTTCATGGTTATGCTTGTTAAGTTCATTTCGGCAGTAAAATTGTTACATGCAATGGATTTATGTTCTTTGATAAATGACATGGTAGAATTACATATTTATATACAATTTATGTCATATATACTGCTGGAATTGTTACTTAATCATGCTCCATTATGTTGGAATTAAATATATACTTGTTTCGCATATTTTGCAATAATCCAGAAAACCTATTGTTGTGGCTACAGACCAAACAGAGAGAGAGAGGTGTATGGTAGTGGAGAATTAGGTGACCAAATGTCCTCTTGGGGCTTTCCCAAAGGCTGATCGTAATATATATGCTTCCTTCTAAGGAGAGTCTTTACAATCGTAACCTTACACCGAAGCCTCCAACCGAGGGCAACTACGTCCTTAGTACATGGTTTAGCTTTCTCAACAGGCTGACCAGGTTTAGGTGGGGGTCACCCCTACAACAAGAGTCTCTTATGGTGAAGGGCTTCACAGGCCGAAGCCATGTTGCCGAGCCCTTTGGCCCCTCCGTCCCTGCGGCCTGTGACGTTGTGTAGTTGTGAGCAAAGATGATTTTGCGCATGTAGGTCGGCGTGGCTCCGCGGGGTCGAAGCTTGGGGTCCGCAGCGGAGGCGATGTCGAACTCTCACGGTGGGTGGTTGCAGGCGGAGTCGCCTCTGCGCTGCGGAGTCGGAGACCTCGTCAATGCGGGGGGAGCAGGCGGGCGTGGGAGGTTGGGATGTCGCATGCGCGTCGTGTGGTCGGCCGGGACGGTTGGACATGCGTCGGTTGCGCTTCTCGAGGTGATGGCGGCTGGGGCGCTGTGTGCGGTCGAACGACCGCGAGTTCGCGCGCCTTTGTAGTGGCTGGCTTCGCGCTGGTCGGTGTGGACTCCTTCCGACTTACCGGCTGCGCCAGCGCGTTCTGTAACCTAGCATCCATGGAAAGGAATTAGACATTAGGGTGCGACAAATAGTTGTGCTAAGAGTGAAGATACACGATGTGGAGCAAGTGCCGGGGTTGTCCCGAGCCACCGGATCGGAAGACGAAGATCTCGTCGAGGGCGAGGCCAGAGTCGTTCCGCTGAGGCGAAGGCTTCGCGGAAGGTGAAACTGGGGTTGTTGTGCGCAGGTGCAACCAAGTTGAGACGTCGCACGCATATAGACGGCCGTGCTGCCTCGGCTTCCGCCGGTTGCGCCTCTCACGCTGGGCGACCGCGTCGCTTCGACTTCCACCGGCTGCGCCTCTCCGCGTGTGGGCGACCACGTCACTTCAACTTCCGGCGGTTGCGCTTCTCCACGCGGGGGACAGCTGTATATATATACCAAGAGGGTCGTAGCGGCTTCCGGGCGTAGTTAAGATGGTGTTGATTTCGAAAATACGCCTTCTTCAGTTCATGAACATGCAGAGGAATATTGCCATGTTGATGAACTGATGGAGGCCTATTTTCGAGTGCAATATCTACTTTGATCGGCGCAGAATCCGCTAAAGGGACTGCTCCGTGAGCGCTCCCCGAGACGGGCGGCGTCCTCTGGTGCGCCACTCTGGCGTGCGGGTGCGCGTGGAAGCCGGAGGCAGATGCGGGGCTGTCGTGCGGAGGCGAAGATGTCGTCGAAGGCGGAGCCAGGCTGCTTTGCATAGATTCCCGAGCAGACACGTGCGCTGTCAGGTCCCCTGGTGCGACCGCCGCTTGACCGTGCGTGGCGCACATGGGTTGGTGTGTCACTATGGTGGCGATCGTGGGAAGGTGGGCGGTTCGCCTTCCAGCAGTTATGCTTCATCGATGGCGTGGGAGACACAGGGGTTTTAAATACCCCTTGCGTTACGCCGCATGTACGTTCGTCGCCTTGCCTTCTAGCTCCCGCTCGCACGTCCGAATCTCCTGCCTTCCGTGCTGTCGGACCGCCGAGAGGTGCGCCTGCCTGCGGGCAACGAGACCGAACCGCACCCCGAAACGTCGGAGGCGATTGTGTTCGTCGCCTACTTCGAGGTTGGGTTGCGCATTCCGGCTGCCAATCTTGTCGGGGACGTCCTGCGGACCTTTGGGCTTGAGCTGGCGCAGACAACACCGAATGTGATAGCCCATCTTGCGGTGTATAGTTGGGTGCTGCGCACAGAGGCATGCTGGCTGACTGCGTCACTGTTCGGATTTCTTCACGTGCCTGGTGTGCGTCGGAGGATCAGAAGGGTGGGGCGTTGGGCGACTTCGGCAGCGTCGACCTCGCCTTGCGCCCACAGTGCAGGAAGATTTTTCCCGCGGAGTCGAGTCGGGCGGAGTGGGAGCCGAACTGGAGGAGGCGGTGGTTCTACCACCGCGTTGCGAGCGGTAGCGGTCTTGAATGGTCGGGCGGCCGGTGGCGGTTAACACCACGCCCGACGCGCCGATAGATGATGAGGATGAGTGGATAGCACGGAGGCTTGTGGCGATCACCGCCTGCTTCAACATGCACGACCTCGCTGAGGAGTTCGTCATGTATGGCGTGGCGCCACTTGCCGCGGAGTGGCGCGTTACCCCTGGAAAGCTTCGACGCGACAACGCTCGCCCGTCCATGTGTTCACTGCCGAAACCCTCCAGCCCGCGTAAGTTGCGCTGGAGCTTGCTTTCGTGTGCTATTCCTTGGGGCTGTTTTGTTTACTACGTGCCCCCGTGCCCCTCGCAGGTGCTTCCCTGGAGGACGTGGAGTGTGCGGTGGGTGCGTTCCTCGGACCGTATATGGCCAGGGAGCACACGCTGCGCGCACCGCGATCCGCGAGGCAGTCCAGGCGGGTGAACCGCGTGCAGAAGCCTTGGGTATTAGGGTGCCAGAGCGTGCTGTCCCGGCCTCGAGTCCATCTCTCTGCGGCTCCGTGGGGGAGGGAGTAATAGCAGGCGCGGGTTCCGACTCGGCGGAGCATGTCGTCTTGGTGGCGAGCACGGGTGCTGCTTCGCCGCCAACCGGCGTTGAGGCGGAGTTGTCGCCCTCGGAGGGTGCTGGTGCGGGATCCGTTCCTGCCACGGTAGAACTGCCTCCTGCAGCGGTTTCAGAGGCGGGGCCGCCCTCGTGCTCCCCAAAGGCGAAACGGCCTCGCATATGATCGCTCCTTCGCTCGGCGGGGGGGGGGGGGTTCGTTGTAGCGATCAAGGTCGGAGCCCTATGGGACTCCGACTCAGACACCAAGTGTCTTAGTGTCCCCGCGGCCCCGATTAGGTCTTCAGCCGCCGGGGGCAAGGGCTTGGTGGAGCTAAGCTCTGACACAGAGGCCCCCCACCTAACGGGGAGGCTGGGGATGCCAAGATCCTTGCGGATTTGGGTGAGGCTGAAGGTAAACTTACACTAGTTGGGTATGACCCGCTGTGCCGTCATAAGGCTGACCGCCATATCCCGTTGCAGCAACATGGCTCCCCGAACGCGGGGAGCCCCCGGAGTCCGAGGATGGTCACTTGGGAGGGACATCCGGCGCCGCTGAGGCTATCGCCGCGGATGCCGCCCGACGTCTAGCGGACTTCATCCCCGAGCGAGGCGCCGGGCGGGCGGGGGGCGCGGATGATAGCGCGCGCGAGCTCGGATCGTGATGCGCTGCAGATTTGCGGGCCTGAACTGCTTGAGGGAGTGGTGGATGTGTCCGAACTGAGGGTAAGTGCCTGACCCTAAGTAGCACGTGGCCCTTGGGAGGTGTACTGATTGCTTTATCGCGTAGACCTTCGCCCTTAGCTGGGCGCTGCAGCCGGCCCATGTCCGGGAACGGGAGGCCTTGGAGGACCGGCTTCGTGTCGCCGAAGGGGCCCTTCGTGCGTCGGAGGAGACGCATTCCACTAAAGACGAACGCGTGCGGCTCCTGAAGTGGAACGCGCAGGGGCCGTCTCATATGCCACGGAGCTTGTGGCATCGACTCGGCAGGCAGCAGTGGAGGAGCGGGACGGCCTGCTCCAGCAGGTTGCGTACTGGAGGAGGAGAACGGCCGCCTTGCTGTGTCTCTGAAGGAGCGGGATCAGGCGCTGGGTGTTGCCTCGGCGATGACCTGGGAGGCTATGCTGGCCTGGAGGGTACCCTCGAAAACCTTGTTGCCGAGGTGCCACCCCGCTCATTCGGACCCGAAGAGCTTTCGTGGACCCTTCGACGTATTGGGGAAGCGGCCGATCTTACTCAGGCCGTCGCGATGTCCTTTGGCAATCACTGCTCCTATGTGACTGCATGCCTAGCGTGTGCACTTCTCCGACACCGGGGGTGCTGCCACGTCGATGAATTGGGTGACCCTCAGCTGGAGTTGCCTGCGGGGGCCGGCGTGATGTTCGGTGCCGTGCGCGATGTTCGGCCCGCCGTTCGATTTTTTCACGAACGGATCTGGGAGGACATCGGGGAGGCCACAGCGAAGGTGGAGCTGCGGCGGAACATGTATGGCGAGGGGAACCTTGGCGTGTGGCTGGATGGAGTCGCCCGGCGCGACGATAACGGGGCCGACGGCTTAAAGCAGGTGTGACCCCGAGGTTCTTGTGTGCCGGTGTGTTGTAACCTATGTACCCCATGCCGCGAATGAAGTGGAAATTGCTGTCCTTCTTTAACCAACCGCACCGTTTTATTCCGAGCAGCTGCTCGATGGGGACCGGCCAGCGATTTTGACGCCGTGACCGGTGCGCGTTCTGGCCGGTGGCGGCCGAGGACTCGCTGAACTTCTGGGCGAATCGACCCTCGACAGATGAGGCTCTGGCGCAGGAGGTCGTCTAGGCGAAGCCGGACGAGTAGCGTTGGCCTGGTGGGCTTTGTAGTGACTGTGTAGTAGTGTGATGATAAGCCGAAACGTTCGCCCTCGCCGTCGTTTTTGGGCGCACCCGCTTTGTGCTCTTGTTGTAAAGTGTGTTGGCTAGTTGGGGTAGACGCTTGAGGTAGGCGCGGAGCAGGCGCCCACGCGAAACAGACATGCGAGCGGAGCTAGCGCCTAGCCGAAGTAGACGCGCGAGTGCTCCGTCCCCTACCCTTCAAAATGGTGGCAGCGGAGCTGGCGCCTAGCCGAAGTAGACGCGCGAGCGCTCCGTCTTGCACTGTTGGGCATGATAAGAATAAGATAGGTTTGGGGAGTGACAGGGACCTAGCTCCATAGGTCCTATCCCCGGCGGTCGATGGGGGACCTCACGGGCACCACTATTTCGCTGCAGTCCCAGACACCGACGGGACAGCTGAAGCGATATGAACGAAGGTTTGTACATGGTGCTGGACGGCTGCGAGGGAGGTGTCCCTTGGCGCGTGTCTGTTGCTTCGGGCCCCCCGGGATAGGGGACGCGTGGAATGTAGTTGGCGGAGCCCTGTAACTGGAGTGGGGCAACAGTATTGGACCATGTGCCCCTGGGGTAGGCGATGGGACTCTTGAGACGTAATGTCTGCGGTCTTACTTCCAGGGCGCTTTAAAAGGGGCGAACGGCCAAGGGGATTGGCACTCGCCTTCCCAGACATCGCACCCCTGCAACTTTCGGTCTCCATGGTATCCTCAAAAGTCTCAGATACTTTTGTACAAGTGTCTTCGGAAGTATCCTTCAAGAGTACAGATGCAATAGGTGAAGTAGAGCGAGATGGACAAGGTAACTTGCCAGTAAGAAACTTTCAAAGGTATTGACCACGCATGTGGAGATATATGTGCTGAAATCAGTCCCGATAATTAGACTATCGAAGATCACCAGTTAACGAGGAACAGAAACGATGCCTGCAAAAGAAGACATTATTTTTTTTCAATTTTTTCTCTTTTTTTTCTTGTTTTTTTTGCTTCTCTCTCTTGCTTATTCGGTCGGTCAAAACACTAAAAACCGATCGAGTCTTCCTGTGAATAGATGGAGAGAGCTGAGAGGAAGCTGGAGATGGAGGCTGGCCGCTCTGGCAGCCGGAGCGGTGGTAGATAACAGCCGACCCTACCGGCGGCCGGAGCAATGGTGGAGCACCAACGCAACCGGAGTGGCCGACCCGGGATGGTCTCAACGCTGAGATCCGTCGGTCGGCGGAACGGTAGTGGACGGCGACCAAGACCCGACGGTCGATGGAGCAGCAATGGACGGTGGCCGATGACCTCATCGACAGCCAGAGCACCGGCCGATGCTGGATCGAGCACCGAGATTGTCTTGGTGCCGAGATCTATCGGTCGGCGGAGCAGCAATGGACGACGGCCGATGACCTCACCGACAGTCGGAGCAACAGCCGATGCTGAATTGAGCGCCGAGATCGGTCGGCGAAAGAACCGGATCCAGAGATGGAGAGTCTCATCAGTCCGCCAACAGAAGATCTGGATCCCGATGATCTAGACAGTGGCGAAAGACTTGGACAGCGGAAGACCACACGAGCGGTGGAGGATGGCAACGAGCGCAAGAGGCAAAAGCCAGACGGCGGCGGTCTCAGTGCCTACCTTCTCCGCCCGATGGCTGTTGAGGACGAGCGCAGTGGGGAAAGTGCTAGGTGTAGCGGTGGCTGGTGAAGACAATCCAGCAGCGGCGGCCCCTGATGAGAAAACCCTAACCCTAGGTATTCTCTGATACCATGTTAAGAATAGTGCTTGTATTTATTATGAGACCAATAGACCAATATATATATATATATATATATATATATATATATATATATATATATATATATATAAAAGGTATGGTATATATGCAGGAAATCTCTCACACAACAGAGTAAATACACAACTTATGTAATGCATATCTAACATCCCACACTACAATGATTGATGGACTGGGAATTGTTGGTTGGGGAGTTAGAGGGATTGATGTTGAGGCAGCATTGCTTGGCTAGGTACATGACAAAAAATTTATTTTCTTAGCTTGCAACTTGGTCATGCAACCATCTAAAAAGTAGTATGCAGGGTCTATCGGCCTAGTCCTATAGTTTGAAATAATTTGTCATAAAGATGATATTCAATATGATGTTTATCGTTATTTGGCTGTTGCTTTTTAAAACTGTAGCATAGATAGTTTTTCCTAGGACCATGTTTTGTATGTTTTACCTTGCTCTGTATTTCCTTGATCCGTATAAATATTTTTAAGGCATAATTTTAGTTGTAGTAGGGATGGAACATTATTATCAGTTATTTGCAACTAGCTTCTATGTAATATAGATATCCACAAATGTCCTCTTATCAGAGTCTAGTGTTATATGTATATAGTGTAGGGGTTTATTTGCAATTGTACATGATACTTGTATGGGCTTTTAGCCCATGGAATATACAGACTTCACACTCTCTCCCAACATGGTATCAAAGCGCCTAGGGTTCTGCCGCCGCCGCCCATCTACTCCTTTTTTTTCACCCATCTCCTTTTCCCACTGGACGCCGCCACCGCCTTGGCTCGCCCCACACCGCCGTCGCGTCCCCACGTGCCTAGGTTCGCGCCAGCATTGGATCCGACCTCCCCGCCGCCGGATTTGGCGCCCTCCTCGTTGCCTCAGCTTCCTCCTGGCTGTAGCATCCGCCTCCTGGCCGCTGTGCGCACCTGCGCTACTGCCTCCACCTCCCGATGCCCACGCTGCCGCCTCCGGCCTCCTTGCTCGGCAGCCACGCCTCCCGGCCACCTCCAGCCCGGCTCGGCCTCCTCGGAGCCTCCGGCCCCTCCAGCCCCGCCTCTCCTCCGGCTCTACCACTTTCACCTCCATCGGAGTTTCATTCCCACTCTTTTTGTTGAGATTCCACCTTTCCCCCTGTATTACTCTCATCCTTCTCGGTCTACTCCTCCAGTTGAGCATCCATCCTTGCTAGGCCCTATTCCTAGCGCTTCTTCTTCGCCGTCCTTGCTGGGTCCCGCTCCACCTTCTTCTCTCAGATACGATCTTCGTGATCATCACACTGTTAGGCCATCCAATCGCTACAGTTTTGCAGTCACGGCCTCTTTTGAGCCTACGACTTATCGTGAGGCTGCTGCTCACCTTGAGTGGCACCTTGCGATGTCTGAGGAGATTGCTACTTTGGAGCGTACTGGCACTTGGGATCTTGTGCCCCTACCTGCGTGGGTTACTCTCTTCACGTGTAAGTCAGTGTATAAGATCAAGATCCACTTGGATAGTTCCCTTGAGTGCTACAAACTCGTCTTGTGGCGCGTGGTTTTCAACAAAAGATGGTCGTTATTACGATGAGATCTTTGCTTCTGTCACTCATATGACCACTGATTGCACTCTCCTTGCTGTGGCCTCTGTCCAATAGTGGCCCATCTCTCAATTGGATGTCAAGAATGTCTTTCTCAATGGCGAGTTGCATGAGGAGCTCTACATGTAGCCACCCCTGGGTATTTTGTCCCTGATGGCATAGTCTGTCGCCTTCGTCGCTCTCTCTATGGGCTAAAACAAGCCCCTCATGCTTGGTTTGCCCGCTTCTCCTCTGTTGTCACTGCCGTTGGCTTCTCTGCCAGTGATCACAACCCTGCCCTCTTTGTACACACCTCTCCTCAAGGTCGGACGCTCCTTCTATATGTCGATGATATGATCATTACTGGTGATGACTTTCAGTACATTGCCTTTGTGAAGGAATGTCTCAGTGCGCAGTTCCTGATGTCTGATTTGGGTTCTTTTAGTTATTTTCTTGAGATTGAGATCATTTCTATGCCTGAGAGCTACTATCTCTCCCAGGAGCATTATATTGAGGATATCCTTACTCGCACTTATCTCACTAATCAATGTGTGGTCGATACTCCTATGGAGCTTTGTGTTCACCTTTGGCCTACCGATGGTGAGCCTCTCAAGGATCCCACTCTCTACTGCCATCTGGTTGGGAGCCTTGTCTACCTTGAGATCATTTGCCCTGATATCTCTCACCCAGTTCACATCCTTAATCAGTTTGTCTTTGCTCCTAGTCATCTCCATTATAGTCACCTTTTTCGTATTCTTTGATATCTTCACAGGGCCATTACTTGTCGTCTTTTCTTTCCCTGCTCAAGTTCTTTGCAGCTTCAGGCGTATTCTGATACGACCTGGGCTATTGATCATTTTGATTGCCGCTCTTTCTGCCTATTATATTTTTCTTGGTTCCTCCTTGACTGCGTAAAAGACCAAGAAGCATACTGTCATTTTTCGCTCGAGCGCTGAGGCTGAGTTGAAAGCCATGGCGTCGTTGATAGCTGATATTACTTGGCTTCGGTGACTACTTGAGGATTTTGGTATTTCTGTTTCCGCACCGACTCCTCTCTTATTAGATAGTACTGGTGCGATCAGCATTGCTCGAGATCCCATGAAGTATAAGCTTACCAAGCATATTGGAGTCGATGCTTCTTACATGTGATCATAGGTGCAAGACAGAGTTGTTGATATTTAGTATGTACCTTCGGAGCTTCAGTTAGCCGATTTCTTCCCCAAGTCACAGACTATCATACAACATAGTTTCTACCTCTCCAAACTCAGTATTGTTGATCCACCATGAGTTTGAGTGGGTGTTATATGTATATAGTGTAGGGGGTTATTTGCAATTGTACATGATACTTGTATGGGCTCCTTGCCCATGGAATATACAGATTTCACACTCTTTCTCCCAACATCTGGAACATTGTCACATCTTCCATAATTTCATTCAGTATTCACCCTGATGTTTGCAGACAAACGTGGTAAACATTAGTTTGTTGGCAATAAGTTAGTGCCTTGAACCAGTACTCCATGTTATGTTGGGACCACCTCCAGATCAGATAGTGTTGTTTGATCAGGACTCCTTGTAATCACTTCTTCAAGAGGGTTGCAAGATAGTAGTGTCCAGATAATTGTTAGTTCTAGTCTCAGTGGTTATCCAGAAAAGTTTAAGTGGATGTGTGTTGCTGCACTTTTGATGAGTCTTGCAAGTAGATAAAGGGTGGTTAACATTACAGATGATGAACACTGAGAATATTGTTCCCCTAAGCTCAACTGAATGTTTTTATTATTATTTACTTTACCTTGCCTCCGTGAGCTGCCTACGAGCATGGTGTTACCTGGTGTTGTGGGATTCAAGCTAGATGGAACACTAAGGAACGGGGTTACAGCAAATGATTTAGTTCTGACGGTGACTCAAATGCTGCGAAAACATGGTGTTGTTGGAAAGTTTGTCGAGTTCTATGGTATTTTTCTTTTTTAGACCATCTACACATTTTCTTTGCCCTTTCACGAAATGTCAGCAGTGATTATTTAGCTTTGTAACCTTCTAAGTTGCTTTTTAACCCCTCTCAAAAAAACTTAACTTTGTAACGATCTAAATGTAGGAAGAGGTATGGCAGAGCTTGCATTGCCTGATAGAGCAACAATTGCAAATATGGCATCGGAGTATGGAGCAACTGTTGGTTTCTTTCCAGTTGACCATGTCACCATAGGATATCTTAAAATGACAAGAAGAAAAGATGAAATTGTGAGTATCATGGTTTGGTTCTTTCAAAAAACTATGTAACATATACTTTACCGAGTTTTGTAACTGTTGTTTGGAACAAAAATGTACAGCTAGGATAGTTGCATGTTGCTCTGATGATTAACATAATTCGTACTGAAAAGCTCACCAGATACTATATTCTTGTTTGGTAGTGCTAATTGCTTTAATGGTTTAGGTATCAACAATAGAGGCATACCTGCGAGCAAACAAATGTTTATGGACTATGATGAAGTAAGTTTAGTACTTTAGTTCTTCACCCTTCTCCATAAACAACATGTGAGGAATGTTGACAGCAAGTTCGATTACGATTTCAGCCTCAAGTAGAACAGACATATTCATCGTACTTCGAATTGGATCTGAGAGATGTTGAGCCATGTATTCCAGGTCCAAATAGGTATTTATGCAGTTCTTTTGTGGTTTATTTTCATTCGCATGCATGATTTTGATACGCAGTTCTACAATTGAAGGCCTCGTGAGTCATGACTGAGTCCCCTTGAAAGACATGAAAGCAGACTGGCATGCATGTCTGGACAACAAAGTTGGTTTCAAGGTGTGAGGATCAGCAGATATTACAATTGTCCATGTTAACTGCATGCTAATTGGACAGCTTCTAGGTGACTAGATTATATATTGAAGTCTGTTCCAAGTGATTGAGTAGATGCACAAGAGAGCAAAAACAATTTATCCGTTTAACTTCTGTCAGCTTTTAGTTGTGCACTTTGTCCTGTCTTTGCAAACGATCTTCATGAATTTTGATCTATCATTGGACTATATTATATTATAAGATTGTATTCACAAAAGAGCAGATCATGGCTGTGTTCCTACACATTTGAAGTTATGCATTTTGATCCCTTTTTATGAATAGTTGCATGTACCGACTGCCGGCTAACATCCATGCCTTTATAGTAAACAAAACATGTGTAGTGCTTTTACTTTGACACTAGTGTAGCCTAACTTTTGCTCCACAAGTTGAAGATGATCAAGTTTTCTGAAGGTATTTAAATATTTTTTGAGAAGCCAGAATCAATGGTAATTTATGCTATCTATTTCAGGGTTATTCTGTACCAAAAGATTTACAAGATAGGGTGGTGAAGTTTGATTTCCATGGGCAAACTGCAGAGCTTAAACATGGGACTGTTGTCATAGCTGCCATCACAAGTTGCACAAACACCTCAAACCCTACAGTTATGATTTCTTCTGGGTTGGTTGCAAGGAAAGCTTCCGAGTTGGGCCTTGAGGTCAGTACTTGGTATAAATATGGTCATTATTCTATAATTAATGTAGTCGCTCATCTTCCTTTTTTTTCCTTCTCTGCTGGCTAGCCAGGGCACTTACTAATTAGCTACTTTTGTTTGGTCAGGTCACACCATGAATTAAAAAAAGTCTTGCACCGGGATCAGGAGTTGTTACCAAATATGTTCTTAGAAGGTAATTTGTTTACAAAATTTAATAAATCATATGCAATTCCTTATTGTCCTTTTTTAAAGAATGCCTTCTCAACTGTTGCTATATGCAATTGTGTACTGTGCCTTCTAAATATATAATGATCTTGGGTGCAATTATATAATTTTTCAGTGATTTGATGAAGTACTTAAGCGACCTAATTTTTAATTTAGTGGAGTATGGCTGCACTACCTGTATTGGCAACTCAGGTGATCTTGACGCAAATGTTGCAGATGCAATTACAGAAAATGGTACTCTGTTTTTGCCTGTTCTGTCTCTTCACTTTTCTTGCAAAATGTTATGCCAAAGATAACACTACTACAATTATTTTTCTCTTTGTTAGACATTGTTGCGGCTGCTGTTCTTTCTGGGAACCGTAACTTTGAAGACCAGATGCATCCATTGACTCGAGCTAACTATCTTGCTTCTCCTCCTCTGGTCAATGCCTATGCTCTTGCTGGCACTGTAAGTGGAAATATTCTAATCCCATGTTTTCAATGGAACATGCCAACTAATGGACAAATATAAATGAAGTATGCACTTGATATTGCAATCCAAAATAAGTTTAATGATTATCTTGTAGATTAAACAATGTCACACATTAAAATGTGATGAGCGAGGGCTGATCTTATTTCACACAACACTTGAAGAAGAGCCGATCGGAACTGGAAAAGGAAATAGACCAATGTTTCTTAAGGACATATGGCCATCTGCTGAGGAAGTTTCAGCGGGAACTAGACTTGCCTGACAAGCAATGGTTGTACATACACTGAAGTGGAATACCGGTTTGGCTTACCATTTAGATCTTTACTCTCTCACCATACTTATCTCAATTTAGAAGAAGAGCTGCACTGTTGTTAGTGCTTCTGATAATATATATATGTAGGATCGTCGATGACAATCAAAGAGAGTTGAATGATTATAATATCTAATGGAAGCTTTTTCACAACTCCTATTTTGTGGTTGTCCAGACCTGCAAAACAGCAAGAACAAATAAAACTAAAATAACAGTAGAAATAAATTCACCCAATTTAGTTACATGATGAAGAATGTCACTTTCGGTGCGCTACTGATGTTCTGGTACTTTGCGTCATCGCGGGGACAAAAGATGTACAGGACGGGCAGACAAACATGACGAGCTATTAATCCAAACCACAAGAACCCATGCGCCAAGAAAGCAACAAATAGAATCTGAAGGGGACGCCTCAATCCAGAACAACTTAGCACAGATAAGGCCGCACTCAACACAGCAGCGTTCGACGGTGGCGCTGGGCTTTAAAAAAAAATCACTTTTTTTTTATCTTTTTTATTATTTTTTATTTTAGATTTTTCTTGTATTTTTTGTATTGTTTGTGGTGGGCTAATATTTTTTTTCTTCTATTTTTAAATATTTTTAAATTTAATTATATCAAATAAACTAATCTAGTTACAGTAAAAAAATAAACGTAAAAAAGCTATAAACCAACACCATTCTGAACTCCTCTCAAAATGAAAAATTCTTCTGGATTAATATTTTAATGGCCGACGTATGGATTTTGTTACCTTAGTAGCCATACGAGCGAATCATGATCAAGTTTTGCTGCTGCAGTGGGCGGCTCGGCAGCCGAACAAATTGTATTGATGAAGTGTTTAGAGTAGTTGAGTGTTTTTTTAAGAGTATTTAAATTTTTAGATATTAGATTTTTATTTAACGGATTTTATATACCTTCTCTAAAAAAAGAATCTAGAATATTAGATCTTGATCTAATGAATTTTTTTTATATATTTTTTAAAATATGCGTACTCTAATATGAAAAATCTAATAACCAAAAATTTAAGGCCTCGCTGTAACATCCCAATTTTTGCTTTTATTTTGAAGAAATAGTTTTAAATTAATAATTTCCAATTTTCTGGAATTTTCAAGTTAAAGTTTCATTGAAAAGAAAATTTAATATCCAAATAAGTTGGAAATATTTTTCATATGTTTAAAACATTATCATGAGTTATGTGAATTTTTCGAATTTTTGGAATTTATTTGGTATTTTTCTCGAGTATTTTAAAGTCTCCTAATGATTTCAAATATATATAAAGATTTAAATATCAAATCTCCTCGGTGACACTTGTCACGCATCCGAACCCTTCCTCCCGGCCCGAGCTCATCCCCGCCGCTCACGCCTCATCCCGCTTCCCTCTCTCGCGCGCGCCACGTGTCGCGCATCCGACGGCAGGCCGGCCATCCCAAATGCTAACACTCAAAGGATAAATCAACCTTATAGGGTAGGTTGATCCTCCCCGCCCGATTACCGCCGCCGCTCTCTTTCCTCCCGCTCCTCGGCGCTGCTTCGAGCCCGCTCGCGCGCGAGGTTGAGTTTCTTTTTCGATTTGCGCCGACAAGTGGGCCCCACTGTCATAGACCGGTCTTGTGGACTCACCGCCAGCAGTCCCACTGTCAAAGCCGCTGCTCCCGACGCGTGTCGTCATCGTGACCGCTCGTGATTGCCGTATTAAATCGCGGCCGCCGCTGCCACTTAGTACACCCCATCGGCTCGGATCTAACTCGTGTTGTCGGATTGAATCTCGATCGCTCCTTTCACTTACCCTTCGCCCGTGATCCAATGCCCCGATCTCTTCCTTATGCCACACGTCACTAATCCAACCGTCGCTCGATTTCCTTCTCTTTTCTTCTCTCACCGACGCGCGGGCCTCCATCGAGTCCTCCGTCCCCGATTATCTTCCTTCTTCCTCGCGCGATCACCGCGCGCGCCGCCATTGATTAGAAAACCGCTTTGAAAGCTTCTTTCTTGCCGATTTATTCCCCACATCATTGCGCATTCAAATTAACGCCTCCCGCACCCCTCGAGGCATAATCACTCTTAATTGCGCCGTTATCACCGTCGCATTCATCTCCTCCGCGATTATAAGTCCGCGAACTTCGCGCGATCATTACACCCTCCCGCCTATAAAACCCGCACCGAGGTCCTCTACCGCCGCCCATCCTCACCTCTCGAACGAATCACCCGAGCGAGAGCCTCCCTACGCCCGATTTCTTCCCCGCGGCTTCAAATACTCCGGCGAGCAATTCCGGCCGCCTCGGGCTTCCTCATTCCTCGCCGACACCTTCCCGACGTTGCTGGTGCCAAGGCGAGTTCCGGCGACCTCTTCCCCGAAGCCGCTGCATGCACGGATCACCTCCGCCGTGAGGTTCCTCTCCGACCGCCGCCCCTTCTCGCCGATTCTTCCCTCCGGTCACCCTCGGTCTCCGCGTAAGGTACCAATGCATTCCCCGCATCCTCCTCTTCATTTCGGTACCCTTGGCCGGCGTCGCCGATCACCGGAGCTCCGGCGACCCTAGGTCCCCGTGCGCCACCACCGGCCGCCAGCCCCGTCAGCCGTCGGGCTGAGGTGGCAGCAGGCGTGGCGGCCAGATCGGCGCCACGTCAGCGCCACCCGAGCGCCTCCCCGCCACCTTGCGCGTGCGCGGCCACGTCGGCAAAAAGCAGTGACGTGGCAGCCACGCGGCGACCACGCGTCAGCCACGTGTGTGCCACGTTGCTTCGCCGGCCTCCCCGCAGATAATCCTTAAGAGGATTACCTACCCATTATGGGTAGGCAGTGCCTCCCCGCTCACTTGGCTAGCGCCGCTCTCTTCCCCCTCCCACTCCTTCTGCTGCGTTGAGCCCGCTCCGCTACCGAGGTTGAGTTTTCTCCGCTTTAATTCGCATCGACAGTAGGCCCCACCGTCGACGACACCCTCTGCGCTAGCCGCGACAAGTGGGTCCCGAGTCCATGGGTTCCATATGTCGAGACTCATTTTAAAAGAAATTTCTGACCAGTGGACCCCACATGTCGAGATTTCAATTTCTGGATTTATTCAAATCGAGATTTTCAAATAGCCATATCTTTCTCATTTTAGCTCCAAATTGGTCCATTCAAATTTCTAAATTCATCTAAAATTTCAATCTTTCATCTGGTATATTTATTTTTAATTTTTGAATTTTTATTTTATTTTATTTATTTGGAATTCTCGATTTACGTGTAGAGACCGATTTGTCCGAGCAATCTCAAGAACAAGTTGGGAAGATTTCAACTGCATACGGAAGGCAAGTCTCCTTTGACCATTTTGCTCCTATGTTTTGGCAAGTTTCCTTTGATCAACTTGCTCCAATGTTTTATAAAATGATTAGGTATTTATTTTAAAGTTATTGCATGCTTATGTTATATCAAGTGATAATTTGATTTTAGAAAATTTAGTTAAATACCCAATTTGTTATACCTTCCATTGAAAATTGTTTACCTTGTACCATTGTCAACTTAGGATATCCCTTTGACTCAATAATAAGTTAGTGTTATAATTGTTGAATGTTTAAAAACTAGCAAATGCTTAGCATAGCAAATAAACATATTAATGTTCAAATAAGTAGCATGTTTATCAAATATTATGATGAATGATTTGTTTGAACATTGGTAATGGATGTTACCATTGTTAAATGTTTTGTTTGAACATTGGTAATGGAGGTTACCGTTGTTAAGTATTTTGTTTGAAAAGTGGTAATGGATGTTACCACTGTTAATTTGAAAATCAAAGGGAAAAGTTGACAAGGGTGGATGGAAGGTTTGGTGAGTGCGATTAGCACGAGAATTGTTGGGTTTGTGAATGAGCCACCACAGTCGATTAAGGACCGACGCTTGTGTTTGTCCAAACCGAGCAAAACAGTACAACCACAAGTCTATATGGGTACGACCTAGCTAACTACCCTATAATAGTGTAGTTTAGATATCACCGGTGGTGTATTGAGTGCCGTGGTGTCTGGTTACTCATAGTGAGGGACGGGGTTTATCACTCATATGGCGCAAGAGGGGCTCCAACTCGTGGATTCGAGTTGTGGTGAAACCTTAGCGGGTGGTATTTAAACTATACCGAGTAGGCGAAAGGCTTTGTGATAATTTATCCGGGTCTCATGCCAAAGGAAGCGTGTTGACTATTAAGATAATTTATCTCTTGTGGGTAAAGTGTACAACCTCTGCAGAGTTAAAACTATTCGAATAGCCGTGCCCACGGTCAAGGGCGAGCAAAGAATGCATACACATGGTAGGAGTTTTGGTTTTGATTTCAAAACAAAATGATTTGGAAAAACTCGGAGTAGTATAACTCGTGATGTTCTGATCGGGGTGTAACTGAGGTTTTGAAAATTGGCCGTGATGGCCCGAGATATTAGTGTTGGTAGTTTAACCTTCACTAAAGTACTCATCCAATTTCGATTATTGAAAACATGTTGTTTACAAAATGGCTTTTAAAGTAATTGTGTAGATTTGAGATAAAATGCTGATTTTTGCAAATAAACCATATAGCTTTCCTTTGTGAAACCTTACATCTATGCATTTTCCCAAGACTTGCGAGTACATTTTTGTACTCACCGTTGCTCTATAAATATAAAAGCAGAGAATGGAGAAGATCAAGTGAGAGTATGACTTCTGCGCGAATGTGGATGCGGTGGATTATTCCTGATGCCTAGGATTCGCTTCCCACCAATTGCCTGTGGCGCATTGATGGGTCTATCAAGTTATCTTTGCTTCATTGTGTTTATTTTTGCTTGTGGTTACTGTGAACCTTAGTAAGGCAATGGCCTTTGTAAAACTTCGATACTATTGTAATAAAGCGTTGTTGGCAATATATCATCTTTTCTGCTTGAACCGTGTACTAGCATTGATCTCTGGGACTAGTACAAGAATACACAGAAGTCCGGGAGTTTCTACTCCGGGTCTCACTGTATGGTATCGAGCCATCTTGATCAGAGGACGAGCCATAGGTTTTGGGAAGCTTTAAGGATTTATATTTAATAAAAATTTATGTACAAAAATATAAGTTTCTTTTGCTTCTACTCTTTACTTACTTAGTATCTTGTTCTTGTCCTACCCTCATTATTTAAAAATCTTTACTGATCTCTCCTTATTTTCAAACTTATAGATGGCGGTTTCTTCGTCGTCTTCACTCGTGGGATCACCATTCTCATGGCGAGAGTGAGGAGCTTTGCGACTCTTCTACGACGCTTAATGCAAGATCGAAATATAATCAACACCCATTTTCAGAGGGCGGAACACTAGAGTGATGACTATGGATTCATGGACCATGGAAGTATTCATCTATGCTCCGGATGGGCAGCTTAACCCGTCTCATCGCAGATTGAGCACCCTCGACCCACCAGCATGACGCTATCCAAGATGCGGCCAAGATGGCGATAGCGAGTTGTGCAGAGGCACAAAGGGAGTTACGATCGCCCTTTCGCTTCTTTCCGACTACCGAACGGGACAAACTCACCCGAGGCTTTCCAGATCGTGGTGGACGACCCACGCTGTCTCATCAGTGCGCTTCACCCAAGCATCGATCGCGACTTACGCCAGAGCTCGGCGGGAGATAGGACTTCTCCGGATGCTTCGACGCCGAAAGTTACGACCACTCCGACACTCTCCGAGCACACCAGTTGCAGTCGTCGACCGCCCACGCCGACGCCAGACAGCGAGGACACCGCCGAGGCGAGGCGGGCGTCTTGAGCCGCCACCACTACACCGACTCCACCAGCTCCTGTTGCTGCTCCAGTCAGACTCCCAGGACCTCGCACTAGGCTCACGGCAAGGAAGAGTGTGCGACGCCCCAGTCCGCTACCTGACCTCGACATCGACGGATCCGGCCGAGGACGCCAAAGATTCCGCTCGGATCACTTACTTTCAGCCAGAGCCGATCACGGTCGCGTTCGCCGAACAACTGCCGTGATTATGGACAGAGTCACTCGTCGGACTCAGAGGAGGATCCCGAGGAGGAGCCAGAGGAGCGTATCATCATTGAGGATAATTAGATGTTAGATAGACTACCCTTTTTCAGTCGTTTATCGATACTAGAACGCTTTTATAATGATATGATGTAATAAAATGGATTGTACCAAGCCTTGTGCGTTTGTGGTACAACCATTTCAAAAGTTAATTTGAATTTCAAAAGTTGGGTTTTCTCAATCTGTTGTGTTAATCTTGTGTGTTGTTTTGGGATGATAAACTGCCTCGTCTCTCATCTATGCTTTTCCCTCTTTCTCAGACTTTTCTTGATGGAGCTTGGATGGTGAACACGAGAAGCAACATCAACAACCACCCAGCGCCCAACAACAATGAGGCCCCAATTCCACCTCCGCCAGCCCAAGCACCCAATATGGAACAAATGATGGCCATGCAACTACAACTTCTTCAGGCTTTGGCCCAAAATCAAGTCAATCAAGCTCAGCAAGTACTGCACCCACCGCATCTAAGCTCGGGAATTCATGAGGACCCGACCTCCGACCTTCGCAGATCTGCCGATCCGTTGGAGGCGGATGATTGGATTAAGGAAGTGGAAAGGAAGCTGAATTTAGCTCAATGTGCTGAACATGAGAAGGTTATATATCTGCTCATCAACTCCAAGGAGTTGCTTTGCCCGTGGGACAATTCGCCCGCACACCGGGATGCTCGTAACATTGGTTGGGCGAATTTTTGGAAGCCTTCCGTAATGCTCATATTCCTATGAGTATTATGGAAATGAAGAGAAAGGAGTTCCATCATCTACACAGAGGAAACCCGAGCGTTTCGCTTATTTAAGCAAATTTATTCACTATCTAGATATGCCCTGTAAGATGTGGCGATCGATGCCGCAAAGATTTGGAGGTTTATGGGAGGATAGACCCCAACCTCAAGGTTCAATTAGTCTCCAATGACTACCCTACTTTTCAAATCTAGTGAATAAAGCTTTATTGCAAGAAGATGCTCAACGCCAACTCTTCGACTCCGGAAGAGGAAGTTCCAAGCTCGAGAGTCATGCGGCGCTTCACGATTCACGCCACCACAAGACAACCGACCTCCAAGACATAATCATACGAGGATACCAATTTCGCACCTCGCCCTTACCTCAAGCTCCTAGAACGGAAATGCAGCCCAACCGCATCAAAACAAAATGTAGCCGCAGGAGTGCAATGCTACAATTGCAAGAATATGGGACACTATGCCAAGAATCGCCCACGAAGCGTCAGCGGTAACCCTGTTCGTTTCAATCTTGACCCTACACCAGCAAGAGCTCCAACTAATGGTCAAGGACGTGAAGCCCTCAAACTCCCAAGACTCCACAAAACATGAATCGAGGCGATCAACCATGTTACCGCAGAGGCGTGGAAGATGCACCGATGTAGTTCGGGTAAGTTTCTAGTAAACTCGATCAAAGAATTATATTATTTGATTACGAGCTACACATTCTTTCGTAACAAAGGCTTTTGTTGAAAAGAATAATTGGAAAATTTGTTTGCTAAGGGACCTTATGATAGTCAATCCTGAAAAGAATTGAGGACTAATTTGGTTAGCCCTAGTGCAACCATAATTATAAATGGAGTAAAGTTCCTAGCTAACCTTATTATAATAGACTCGATGGCATAGATATAATACTTGGTATGGATTGGTTGATCAAGTATAAAGGACAGATAGATTGTGCAAATCGTGCCATTATCCTTACCAATTCGATGGAATTCGAGATAAGACATGAGGCGCTTATGCACTCAAAGAAAGACGAGATGTTAACCACCTAAAAGGAAAAAGTTTGGAAGATGTGACGATAGTTCGCGAGTACCCAGATGTTTTTCCTGAGGATTTGCCAGGATTACCACCTGATCGAGAAGTTGAATTCGTTATAAACCTGGTGCCTGGTACAGCTCCAATATCAAAAAGACCTTATCGGATGTCAGCCGATGATTTAGCAGAAGTCAAGAGACAGATCCAAGAATTGTATGAGAAAGGATTCATCAGACCAAGTTCTTCACCTTGGGGAGCCCCAGTGCTTCTAGTAAAGAAGAAGGATGGTAGTCAACGGATGTGCGTTGATTATCGAGCTTTAAATGAAGTCACTATAAAGAATAAGTATCCTTTACCCCGGATCGATGATTTGTTTGACCAACTCATAGGATCAAGTGTCTTTTCCAAGATTGATCTTCGGTCAGGATATCATCAGTTGAAGATTAGACCTGAAGATATACCAAAGACAGCCTTCGCCACAAGATATGGATTATATGAGTATACGGTGATGTCTTTTGGTCTGACAAATGCACCGGCATATTTCATGAACTTGATGAATAAAGTCTTTATGGATTATTTAGATAAGTTTGTTGTTGTTTTCATAGATGACATTCTTATCTATTCAAAGAATAACAAAGAACATGAAGGTCATCTAAGGATAGTGTTGCAAAGACTCGTGAACACCGCTTATATGCTAAATTTAGCAAATGTGCATTTTGGTTAAAGGAAATTGAATTTAGGGGACATGTGATCTCAGCAGAAGGAGTATCTGTAGATCCCGAAAAGTTAAGGATGTATTAAATTGACTCCACCCAAGACAAGAATCGAGATCCGAAGTTTTCGGGATTAGCGGTTATTATCGTCGATTTATTGAAGGTTTTTCCAAATTGCGGACCTTTAACCCAATTGTTAAAGAAGGAGAAGAAATTTGAATGGAGTAAATCCGTGAGGATAGCTTTCAAGAATTAAAGAAAAGGTTAACTTCAAGACCGTTCTGCGTTTACTGATATTCAAAAGATTTTGAGATATTTTGTGATGCTTCAAAACAAGGTCTTGGTTGTGTGTTAATGCAAGAAGGAAGGGTGGTAGCTTACGCATCAAGGCGATTAAGACCGCATGAAGAAAATTATCCCACTCATGACTTAGAACTAGTCATTACAGTGCATGCACTAAAGTTATGGAGGCATTATTTAATTAGTAATCGGTGTGAGATATATACGGATCATAAAAGTTTAAAGTATATATTCACCCAAACTGATCTTAATATGAGACAAAGAAGATGGCTCGAATTGATAAAGGATTATGATGTGGGAATACACTATCATCCAGAAAAGCTAATGTAGTAGCCGATGCTTTGAGTCGAAAGAGTCATATGAATCATCTGTCAATTTCAGATAAGCGCTTAACCCTCCATGAGGAATTCCAAAGATTAAATTTGGAAATAGTTAACGAAGGTATTCTGTGCAGATTGAAGGTTCATCCTACCTTGGAAGATCAAATCAAGGCAGCCCAACGAGAGGATGAATATGTTAAAGAAATTAAAGAGAATATGAAGAAAGGTAAATCGCTTGGATTTTCGTAAGATGAAGAAGGGACTCTTTGGTTTGGAAAGAGAATACTAGTACCCGAGAACAAGGAAATTAAAGGATTAATCTTAAAAGAAGCTCATGAATCAGATATTCAATTCATCCCGAAGTACAAAAATGTATCGAGATTTAAAGGAAAGTTATTGGTGGAACAATATGAAAAGGGAAATTGCAGAATATGTAGCCTTGTGTGATATATGTCAAAGAGTTAAAGCAGAGCATCAAAGGCTCACTGGTCTTTTGCAACCTCTGCATATACCGAATGGAAATGGGAGGAAATTGGAATGGATTTCATAACAGACTACCAAGGACCAAGTTAGGTTATGACTCAATTTGGGTTATAGTTGACCGCTTAACAAAAGTCGCTCATTTTATACCAAGAAAGACTACATATTCGGAGATAGATTGGCGAGCTTTATATGTCAAAAATTGTGTGTTTGCATGGAGTTCCAAAGAGGATAGTGTCGGATAGAGGAACACAATTTACCTCAAGATTTTGGCGAAACTTCATGAAGTTTTGGGCACCAATTTAAATTTCATCTCGCTTATCATCCTCAAACAGATGGTCGATGTGAGCGGGTAAATCGATATTGGAAGATATCTTTGAGAGCATGTGCTTTAGCCAATAAAGCCGCTTGGGATAAAAGTTTGCCTATGCGGAATTCTCATATAATAATAGTTATCAATCTAGTCCAAGATGTCTCCGCTTGAAGCCTTGTATGGCGTAAAATGTAGAACACCGTTATATTGGTCGAGACCGAGAGAGTCAAGTATTCGGACGGACGTCTTAAAGTTAGCGGAAGATCAAGTTCGCTTAATCCGAGACCGATTGAAAACAAAGCATGCACTGCACAAAAGAGTTATGCGGATAATCGTCGAAGAATGTTGGAATTTACGCCAGGCGATCATGTGTATCTGAAAGTGTCACCTATGAAAGGGATGCGTCGATTCAAAGTCAGTGGTAAGCTTGCCCCAAGGTATATTGGACCATTTCTAATTATAGCAAGAAGAGGTGAAGTCGCTTATCAGCTAGAACTTCCTCCTCAGTTGTCAGGTGTACATGATGTATTTCATGTATCACAGTTGAAAAAGTGTTTGAGAGTACCAGAGGAGTTGATACCTTTTGAGGATGTTGATTTAAAAGAGGACTTGACATATTCAGAATTTCCTGTCAAGATTTTGGAAGAGGCAGAGCGCTGCACAAGAAACAAGACTATCAAATTCAGAAGTGCAATGGAGCAACCGTCCAGTCGTCAAGCAACACAGGAACGAAGAGGATCTTCGAGCAGAGTTTCCTAATCTATTTCTCAGTTCATCCGAATCTCGGGGTCGAGATTCCTTCTAAGGGGGGTAGGTTTGTAACATCCCAATTTTTGCTTTTATTTTGAAGAAATAGTTTTAAATTAATAATTTCAATTTTCTCGAATTTTCAAGTTAAAGTTTCATTGAAAAGAAAATTTAATATCCAAATAAGTTGGAAATATTTTTCATATGTTTAAAACATTATCATGAGTTATGTGAATTTTTCTGGAATTTTTGGAATTTATTTGGTATTTTTCTCGAGTATTTTAAAGTCTCTAATGATTTCAAATATATATAAAAGATTTAAATATCAAATCTCCTCGGTGACACTTGTCACGCATCCGAACCCTTCCTCCCGGCCCGAGCTCATCCCCGCCGCTCACGCCTCATCCCGCTTCCCCTCTCTCGCGGCGCCACGTGTCGCGCATCCGACGGCAACCGGCCATCCCAGGCTAACACTCAAAGGATAAATCAACCTTATAGGGTAGGTTGATCCTCCCGCCCGATCGTTACCGCCGCCGCTCTCTTTCCTCCCCGCTCCTCGGCTGCTCGAGCCCGCTCGCGCGAGGTTGAGTTTCTTTTTCGATTTGCGCGACAAGTGGGCCCCACTGTCATAGACCGGTCTTGTGGACTCACCGCCGCAGTCCCACTGTCAAAGCCGCTGCGTTCCGACGCGTGTCGCCATCGTGACCGCTCGTGATTGCCGATTAAATCGCGGCCGCCGTTGCCACTTAGTACACCCCATCGGCTCGGATCTAACTTTGTGTTGTCGGATTGAATCTCGATCGTTCCTTTCACTTACCCTTCGCCCGTGATCCAGCCGCCCGATCTCTTCCTTATGCCACACGCCACTAATCCAACCGCCGCCGATTTCCTTCTCTTTTCTTCTCTCAGCGCGCGCGGGCCTCGCCGCAGTCCTCCGCCCCGATTATCTTCCTTCTTCCTCGCGATCATCACCGCGCGCTTATTGATTAGAAAACCGGCTTTGAAAGCTTCGGTTTCTTCCGATTTATTCCCCACATCATTGCGCATTCAAATTAACGTCTCCCGCACCCTCCGAGGCATAATCACTCTTAATTGCGCCGTTATCACCGTCGCATTCATCTCTCCGACGATTACAAGTCCGGCGAACTTGCGCGATCGTTACACCCTCCCGCCTATAAAACCCGCACCGAGGTCCTCTACCGCTGCCGCCATCCTCACCTCTCGAACGAATCACCCGAGCGCCAGAGCCCTCCTCGCCCGATTTCTTCCCGCGCTTCAAATACTCCGGCGAGCAATTCCGGCGCCTCGGGCTTCTCATTCCTCGCCGACACCTTCCCGACGTTGTCGGGTGCCAAGGCGAGTTCCGCGACCTCTTCCCGAAGCCGCTGCGCCGGATCACCTCCGCCGCCGTGAGGTTCCTCTCCGACCGCCGCCCCTTCTCGCCGATTCTTCCTCCGGTCACCCTCGGTCTCGCGTAAGGTACCAATGCATTCCCGCATCCTCCTCTTCATTTCGGTACCCTTGGCGGCGTCGCCGATCACGAGCTCCGCGACCCTAGGTCCCCGTGGCGCCACCACCGGCCGCCCGGCCGTCACCGTCGGCCGAGGTGGCAGCAGCGTGGCGGCGGATCGGCGCCACGCCGGCGCCACCCGAGCGCCTCGCCACCTTGCGCGCGTGCGCGCCACGCCGGCAAAAGCGTGGCGTGGCGACCACGCGGCGACCACGCGTCGACCGCGTGTGCCACGTTGCCACGGCCTCCCGAGATAATCCTTAAGAGGATTACCTACCCATTATGGGTGGCGGTGCCTCCCGCTCACTTGGCTAGCGCCGCTCTCTTCCCCCTCCCACTCCTTCTGCGCTTCGAGCCCGCTCCGCTACCGAGGTTGAGTTTTCTCCGTTTTAATTCGACGACAGTAGGCCCCACCCGTCGCGACACCCTCTGCGCTAGCCGACAAGTGGGTCCCGAGTCCAGTGGGTTCCATATGTCGAGACTCATTTTAAAAGAAATTTCTGACCATGGACCCCACATGTCGAGATTTCAATTTCTGGATTTATTCAAATCTGAGATTTTCAAATAGCCATATCTTTCTCATTTTAGCTCCAAATTGGTCCATTCAAATTTCTAAATTCATCTAAAATTTCAATCTTTCATCTGGTATATTTATTTTTAATTTTTGAATTTTTATTTTATTTTATTTATTTGGAATTCTCGATTTACGTGTAGAGACCGATTTGTCCGAGCAATCTCAAGAACAAGTTGGGGAAGATTTCAACCGCACACGGAAGGCAAGTCTCCTTTGACCATTTTGCTCCTATGTTTTGGCAAGTTTCCTTTGATCAACTTGCTCCAATGTTTTATAAAATGATTAGGTATTTATTTTAAAGTTATTGCATGCTTATGTTATATCAAGTGATAATTTGATTTTAGAAAATTTAGTTAAATACCCAATTTGTTATACCTTCCATTGAAAATTGTTTACCTTGTACCATTGTCAACTTAGGATATCCCTTTGACTCAATAATAAGTTAGTGTTATAATTGTTGAATGTTTAAAAACTAGCAAATGCTTAGCATAGCAAATAAACATATTAATGTTCAAATAAGTAGCATGTTTATCAAATATTATGATGAATGATTTGTTTGAACATTGGTAATGGATGTTACCATTGTTAAATGTTTTGTTTGAACATTGGTAATGGAGGTTACCGTTGTTAAGTATTTTGTTTGAAAAGTGGTAATGGATGTTACCACTGTTAATTTGAAAATCAAAGGGGAAAAGTTGACAAGGGTGGATGGAAGGTTTGGCTGGTGCAGTTAGCACGAGAATTGTTGGGTTTGTGAATGAGCCACCCTGGTCGATTAAGGACCGACGCTTGTGTTTGTCCAAACCGAGCAAAACAGTACAACCACAAGTCTATATGGGTACGACCTAGCTAACTACCCTATAATAGTGTAGTTTAGATATCACCAGTGGTGTATTGAGTGCCAGGGTGTACTGGTTACTCATAGTGAGGGACAGGGTTTACTGTACTCATATGGCGCAAGAGGGGGCTCCAACTCGTGGATTCGAGTTGTGGTGAAACCTTAGCGGGTGGTATTTAAACTATACTGGAGTAGGCGAAAGGCTTTGTGATAATTTATCTGGGTCTCATGCCAAAGGAAGCGTGTTGACTATTAAGATAATTTATCTCTTGTGGGTAAAGTGTACAACCTCTGCAGAGTTAAAACTATTCGAATAGCCGTGCCCACTGGTCAAGGGCGGCAAAGAATGCATACACATGGTAGGAGTTTTGGTTTTGATTTCAAAACAAAATGATTTGGAAAACTCGGAGTAGTATAACTCTCGTGATGTTCGGATCGGGGTGTAACTGAGGTTTTGAAAATTGGCGTGATGGCCCGAGATATTAGTGTTGGTAGTTTAACCTTCACTAAAGTACTCATCCAATTTCGATTATTGAAAACATGTTGTTTACAAAATGGCTTTTAAAGTAATTGTGTAGATTTGAGATAAAATGCTGATTTTTGCAAATAAACCATATAGCTTTCCTTTGTGAAACCTTACATCTATGCATTTTTCCCAAGACTTGCGAGTACATTTTTGTACTCACTGTTGCTCTATAAATATAAAAGCGAGAGAATGGAGAAGATCAAGCCGAGAGTATGACTTCGCACGAATGTGGATGCGGTGGATTATTCCTGATGCCTAGGATTCGCTTCCCTACCAATTGCCCGTGGCGATTGATGGGTCTATCAAGTTATCTTTGCTTCCATTGTGTTTATTTTTGCTTGTGGTTCTGTGAACCTTAGTAAGGCAATGGCCTTTGTAAAACTTCAGATACTATTGTAATAAAGCGTTGTTGGCAATATATCATCTTTTCTGTTTGAACTGTGTGTACTAGCATTGATCTCTGGGACTAGTACAGTAATACACAGGGGGTCTGGGAGTTTCTACTCCGGGTCTCACACTCGCTCATTTCGACTTTTTTTCGGCTTCAGTTTCTAGCTTCTGCTTTTTTCACTATTCAGTATTTCGTCTTTTTCTGAATTTTTTTAGATATTTTAGGTTTTTTTGTATTTTCTTTTTTTCCTGTGTTCTTTTGTATTGTCCCTAATGGGTTAACATATTTTTTCTATTTTTTAAATTAATTATATCTAAAAACTAAATTAATTACAGTAAAAAAAAGTTAATTATAGTAAAATTTTAATCAAAAACTAAAAATCATGTTAAAACGAACACCCTAGGTGCTTTGAATCCCTGAAACCCCTTTTGCTTCGTGGGTCCCCGAAGTGAGTACTCGTGGAATCTGCTGATCCCAGCCTCGACGAGACGTGACACCTTCCCTGGACTTGCTTCCTTGTTCACGTGAAGGCCAATGCAAAGCAAGCCTACCTGTGCTAATTTTTCTTTCCTTCACGCGGTGATCTACATGTCATGTAGTCATGCATAGTGATAGTTGCAAAGCATCTGCTAGAGAGAAGAAATCAAAGAAAAGGAAACGCTTGCTCCCAGAAAAATCAACTATTTTTCAGAATTAAGTTTTATTATTGGATCATCAAGTTTTGTAGATACAAAGTATCCTCTTAATATCTCTTAAACCCTACCACAAAAATTAAATCTATTAGCTTTAGAGTCAATCTTTAACCCTATCTCTATTTATAGTCTAAAGCCTAAAAATCTTGGTCTATTCTAAGCCTACGAATTCTAATCTAATTCCAATAAATAAAGGATCTGAAACCCGAACATAACACAGGTTTCCCAAAATTTCAACTTTTTCAACGCGTTACATATCAAAGTCTCCAAGATCATACCTCCTATAACTTCTTCACACATCATCCACCTTTGACATCTACGTATTCAAGCACGAGTCCGACCATCTCGTAATATTCTCGACTGTCTAGACCTCAGATTTCCCCATGCTAATCTTAATCCACCTCGTCATCAATCATGATAGTCTCCATACTTAACTTGTATATACAAAAATTAAAGAACATTTTTCGGTACAAGTTCTCCTTAACTTAACCGACACTAATCCACATGTATCACATAACTCAAATAACATTAATAAATAATATTATCAATTATTCATCATCACAAAAATCCTAATCCTATACCTAGTCTAACAACATGCATGTAACATTTCAACTTTCAAGGAAGATCTAACTGTTGACTCTTGTCAATGCAAATCACAGATGGTGCAATCCAATGTCTTGGTTGCTGTGTTCGGAAGCACTTACGAGGCAGTCACAAAAGGCAATCCCACGTGGAAGCAGTTGACGGTTCCAACTGCAGATGTCTACTCTTGGGATCCCAATCCAACCTAAATCCGTGAGCCACCTCTCTTTGAAGGCATGGCTATATGTCTCCACCTGGGCCTCGTAGTATAGAGGATGCCTACTGCTTGTTGAGCTCCGGTGACAGCGTAACGACTGATCATATTTCTCCAGCCGGGAGCATTCACAAGGACAACCCAGCTTCCAAGTATCCTGTTGAGCTCCGGTGTGAACCCCAAGGATTTTAATTCGTATGGCGGCCGCCGAGGGAACTATGATGTAATGACGAGGGGAACATTAGGCAGTATTCGAATTGTCAATAAGCTCTTGGACGGGGAAGTTGGACCGAAAACGAATCACATTCATACAGGAGACAGGCTTTATGTCTGCCATGGTTAGTCTACTTGGGCAAAATGTCTGGTCTTAGTCTTGAGCACTCCCCTTCTGCATACATTTCCGTAGAAACATTGAATTAGACACCTCCACTGTCTGCAGTTCTAGTTTCCGTTAACTAGTTGCTGGCTATTTTCAGTGCTTCTATTTTTAAAACATGGATTTTTTTTTTTATAAAAAAGCATGGGCTACTGGTAAAGTTTTCTGTAAGTATGTTCGTCGTGCTATCTGTAGAGGTACAAGACTGATGGGCAAGACACAATTGCGTTGGCTGGTGCTGAGTATGGGACTGGAAGCTCGAGGGACTGGGACGCAAAAGAAACCAAGTTGTTGGTATGGAGTTTACTATCACAATTATGCGCCTTGTGCTTTTCTCACTTCTACAGGCTCATGAAATCTCATGGCAGGGAGTTAATTAAGGCTGTAATTGCCAAGAGTTTTGAAAGGATTCATGGAAGCAATTTAGTTGGGATGGGAGTAATTCCTTTGTGCTTCAAATCTGGAGAGGGTATGGAGTCACTTGGTTTAACTGGGCATGAGCAGTACACCATTCAACTTCCAACCAGTGTGCATGAAATGCGACCTGACCAGGACATTGTTATTGCTGCGAGAACAGGAAAATCATTTACATGAACACTTAGAGCTTTGACACAGTGACCAGTGAGATCGTATCTATGTTATTTTATTGGTTGGTATATCAAGTGTATGTGATTGCCCTAAAAGGTTATTCAGAGGATCATACAAAGGGTGGTAGTATACAACTGTTTCGCTATAAGCATGATGTTACTGGTTTGAAAAATGTGTGATCTGGAACTTAATTCTGATCCAAGATGCAAACTAGACAAAATAAAATTAACTGTGCTGCTTGTACTTTATTACCCCTAGTGTATCATGCAAACCAGGGAGCTACGGCAAACTTAACTGGGTTACAGCTTGGCTACATGATTTATTTTATTCTGGTACTGCTGACAAGTATACCTTCCAAAAGACGAGCACATACTACTATTGCTGTCAAGGTACAAGCAATTCTCAAGATACATAGTACGTTTGCTCACCTACAGCATGCCTAGTATTTTTTTTATTCCTGCTTTTCGTTTCCAAAAACACGCAAAACACTTGTGTCTTCTATTCCTGCTCTGGGGCCTCAGCATTGAGGTCAATGTCAACCAGCCTCCGCCTTTCTCCGTCCGTCGCGGGTGGCGAGCCGTCATCCTCCCTCCCAAACTGCTGCCTCGCGTACCCTCCGTGGTCGTGCCTGGAATGCCACCCCCTGCTGAACACCTTGGAGAGGTGTTCGGTGTGCGGTCCTGTGCTCCTGCGTTCCTCGCCGATTTCAGCGTCCTGCCCGTTCTGGCTCTGGTCAATCTTACCCTGATATGCCTCCCCTGCTTCTGTCTCACTCGGAGCCTGGCTCCTCTTGTCCTTGTTGTGGGCAGCCATATGCCCGCCCAGAGCCTGATGTGTGGGGAGCTCTGCCTTGCAGTGCTTGCAGATGTAAGGACGCTTCTCCTTTGTACTTGGCACGTCCTTCTCCTTCCTACGTGCCTCTCTGCCTTCTTTGGACTTCTTCCTTCCCCTCTTCCTCGGGACTTCCACAACGGAACCGCCATGGTCGTCGCGGAGCACCGCGTTGTCGCCTTCAGCTCCTGCCTCGCTCATGGCTGATTCTTCTTTTCCAGCCCCAGCTTGTTCAGGTGACTCGTGCTTTCTCTTGCTACACGGAGGCGATGGCGATGGAGCTTGCTGCGTCGCCTGGTTGCCGCGATGCCTGAGGGTAAGCATCACATAGGCAGCCAACGTTTCATATGCGCTTAAACGGGGATCACGCGGGCTATGCCTAGCCATTGGACGGTCGTCGACAGGTGATAGCGATGCGGGCGACGCATCGTTGCTGTTTGACATCGACTTCGGCTTCTTCAATGGTGGAGTAGCACCTTTATAACCTCTGTTCGGATGGCTTCGAAGATGACCGAACATGGATTTATCGTTCTTGAAGCGCTTCCCACACTCAGGACAATGGACCTCACCGCTCGCATACTCCCCCGAGCCATCCTTAGCTTCACCATCATCATCATCATGACCGCCCAGCAACAACTCCTCTTCTACATCTACATCAGGATCACCACCGCCGGCTACAACTTTATCGGGTACACCTCCGAGATCTCCTGCGTATTCATCGCAGCCGAGCACTTCTTCGTCATGGAGCTCTTTGGTGAAGCTTCGAGCAGCATTGGTGCTGTCGAACTCGTCCGGGACATGGCTCAACATCAGGCTTGGCCTCCGGGTTGGATCTTGGCACAAAAATCCGTCTCCAATCTGACCGGCGATCAGCTGGTTACCGGCGAGCAAACAAAGGCACGCGGCCTGCAGCAACACCACGACGCAGAGCAGAGCAGAACAGAGGCGATGCGCGCGGTGAATTCTTTGGGAGCAGAGCAGAGCAGCGCGTGCGGCTAGCTCGGCGGTGAAGGAGAAGTCGTAGGATTGGAGGTTCTTGGACGCAATAGAGGTAAAATCCTCCTCTGCGGCTAGGGAAGTCCAAAGCGAGTATTCATGGAAACAAACTTTGATCCGATCTGATCTGATACGTTTCTTTCTTCTGTTTCTGACGGGTTTCACACTACCATGGTGCTGGACCGTCAGATGGGAAGCTGGAGAGTCTGCTACGTTGGATCTGTGCTGTGGGGCCAGCCTGACCATCGAGAATCCCATCTAAAAGCATGTGGTAGTTATACACGGAGGGGAGGACAATTCATGTGGATGCATTCCTAAAGTTTTAACGTACTGGATTAATAGTTAGCTTCCAAATAGTGGTAGCGAAACACAAGGAAAATCGGATTAATAGTTATATGATTTTTTATTATAATTTATTAGTCTAATAAATAATAATTAATAAAATAAATCAAAACAAAAAAACCAATTGAAAAACTAAAAAGGAGACCATCCCCTGTCGTTTTACTGAGAAGGCACAAGCTTTAGTACCCTAGTATTATACCAAGGGGTTTTCCTGGTCATTGTACCAATAGCCAGCTGGAGAGACCAATATCTATGGATTAGCCATATTATTTATCAGCCTCAGAAGACATTCCGAGGCAGTCATGCCTGACTCAGGTACGCTATTGCGAAAGGTACTCTGAGGCTATGTTTCGGAAGTTTTCTTAGGTCCCGTTTATTTAGGCTTAAGTTTTTGGTTTTTGGTGTATTTTTTACTATTTATAATTTTTATTTTTTTTTGATTTTTTGGTATTTTTTTAAGTTTTTTTATCGATTTGTTTTGTATTTGTTTGTATTATACATGATAGGTTAATATATTTTTTATTTTTAGATTTTTAAAAATTAATTATGCTAAATAAGCCACCGTCAGCTATAATTTAATTTTAACCAGCTATATCGCGATTTCAATCATAAACCACTAAATTTTAGCCTAACCGAGTAGCCTTTAAGACTGACTTGCCTCGAAGTGTCCCATCATTCTGAGGCTACAATTGGTATGGAGGCAATGGTGGCTGCCTAAGAATCCCATTATAGCAATTTCACTTTTGGATGCTATTATTTGTTAATAAAAATAATTAGTAGAAAATGGCTAATATATCCATACATTTTGTCTACTGAGCACAACAACATCGCACAGATATAAGTAAAAGTTGGAACCAGATATCTCAAGACAACATATACTTGCCCGTATGCCCACAATTAAGGAGCACTTGCATGATGATTATTTCGAGTCATGAGGTTAATCTATATCAACAAACGACTATAGAAACATATAACCCATTGCTTGAGTACTACTCCAGCAATATAAAATATCATATTTCACACAAAGTCGGACCTGGATTTAGCCAATCTGAATCCTCTATGAATACTCTGTACTATCCCTGGATCAGTAGATAATGCTACATGACTGAATCATTTCGTACATGCTGCAATTCATAGCAATATTACAATATCAGAGTGTAAATAAATCCACATCAGGATCAATTTACATAGGGCCGATAGGGCAGATGATTATATCACAAAGACAGTGGAAATTGGAAACAGGAAGGCACACCCCTTCACAGGTAGCGACTGAGATAATCCAAGTGGAACCGATATTAGCTAAGCCCTACCTAATATTGGACCCACTTGACAGTTAGAGTGGTCAGCTAGACTGTGGGAGTAGGGGCTAGACTACCACACCCTAAGCCTAATTGTCTTTTGTCTCCTCCTCCATCATTGCCTTGATTTTCAAAGAATGCGTATTGATCTTGATTGTCAAATTTGGGGGGGGGGGGGGGATTAAGAGTGAGGGTGAGCACACGTAACCGTGCTCCGCGAGTCAACATACAGAATGCATTAATATAAGATGCAAGGCTCAACAAATGATGGCACAGTTTCCTTTATTTTGCGGAAAGCAACATTTGAAAATATTATTAGTAAAATTCCCTATGACCTAGCATTTTATTAAATCATGCGTATCATTTGAAGTTGTGCAATAATTATAATGTAGACAGTTTCATCCACCGATTTTATGGTTCTATCCACCAATACTAAATTTTTGACTATTGGGTTATATCCACCCTATGTAATCATCACTGGAGTATATCTTTCTAGGAAATATCTAAATTGAAGTACATCCCTTCAACTGAATCTTCTTCCTTCCGCAAAAGTTTGTAAATAGAACTATCTCGAGAATGTTCTCATGTATGCCCTTGACCATGGGCACGACTGTTTAAACAGTTTAAACTCTGTAGAGATTGTATATCTTTACCCACAAGAAATAACCCCATTGCTATATTCCACATGTTTCCTTTGACATGCAGATTAAGAGGATTACCACACGACCTTTGCAATACATCTAATAAAAGATTACACCCGCTAAGGTTTTATCTAGGGGAAAGCTATAACCGTCTCACCCAAACCCCCTCTTGTGCCACATGGTGGCTTACACTAGCATCACGACCCATGTCCATGACGGCTTAAACTAGCACCACGACTCGTGGATCACTCCAAGGTGCTTTCCTGTACTAACGATACAAATTAGTTAGTTATGCCTACATTTTGCCAGCTTGTGGTTTGTACTGTTTTACATGAAGAGGTCAACACATGATTAAGTTCTCAATTTGTCCAAGTGGTGTATACCACAAACTTATAAATTCTCATGTTATATCCGCACCCACCATTCTTACCATCTGCCCAGACAAGTTAAGCAAATTTTTAGGGTTTTGAGAAGCATAAGATAAGTTATATCAAATTATCAGTCATTTACATCCCATGACTGTCCCAAACAAGATTTTATGTTTAAAGGAGATGATGATGATGTTCAGGGTAGCTAAGACTCTGGCTTTGACTCGACTTAGCATGGCCCATAGTTAGATTTATCAACTATTTTAGACATAGTTCCTAGGGTGACAATTATAGTAAGTTCAACAAATTATCAAGGACGGCGTAGCTAGGTATCGCTACATTAACAATTTGTGTAATAGCTAACTTAAAGGTAACATATGATTGTACGTGAAATAACGTAAGCATTTTGAATAATTTCAAATGAACATAATTTACATAAAACATGGGATCAAAATGATCAAAATATTGACTCGCCTGCGTCTATGGTCAGGAAGTCTTGTGGGTCTTGCAGTACATCGAGTTGCTGGTCGGGGACGTCCCCAAAATCTAATCGGACGGAGTCACCGGAAAGCAACCAAAAGCAAGAGAGCAAAGTAAATACCCAAATAAAATTTAAATAAACTCCAAATTGAACAAAACTACCACTAACAGAAAGAGCTCAAATTTAGAAAATTTTAGAAACAAGTTTCACTTGAATCGGAGTTACAGTGAGGAAGAACGAGCTCTCCAAAATTCATTTCCAGGAAAAATCCTAAAAATAAAAAGAGGAGAGAGAATTCTTTCTCTGACATGTGGGACCCATATATTTTATTTTTATTTTCAAATAAGATTTCAGTTTTAAAATCTTAGAGTATGACATATGGGTCCCAAGAGTTTATTTTAATTATTAAAATTAAATTAACGGCCAGAGACTGACATGTGAGCCTTAGTACAGAGCAACAGTGAAGTGGGATCCACCTGTTAGTGTCACTAACTTTTAAATCTAGATTAAAAGATTTTTAACTAAGGTGGGGCCTATCTGTCAGCCTAACATTAGGATTAAACTGGTACGGGGCCCACTGGTTAGCAATTCATTAATATAAATTAAACACGATCATTAGTTATTAATAAAAGGTTAATGTTAATAAGGTTAGAACAGTGCGTCGTCTTCGACCGATTGGTGGTACGGCTCACCGGTGGCGAAGGAGGGCTTCGCCCTATGGGAGCATTTCAAAAATGGTTCTATGGGGCTCGCGCGCACTCAACGGTGAGGTGACGTGGCCGCAATTGGCCTAGGTGGCCACCGGCGGCGATCCGGGTGGCGGTGGGAACAGGGCAGAGTGCGCGATGGCCATGCCGGTGATTGGAGCTCAATTAAATGAGAGGGAAGCTTCTAGGGGATGACAGGAACTCATTAGAGAAGGAATGCAAGCTCGGGGTTGCCTGGGGTGGGCTGGCAGTGGTGAGCTCGGGCGGCGGAGAGGGGTGATCGGCACTGGAGGGGCTCTGTAGGACCTGGATTTTCAATCCAGAATTCTCTGTGATTTCACTGCACTATTCTTTGAATCAGTAGATAGTGCTCACAGATATATTACTGAATATCAAAATACATATCAAGCAGAAACATAAATATAATAAGGCACTTACACGAGGGCCGATTAGGCCGAAGACAACGAAAGTAGCGGCGGAAAACGAAGCACACAGGTAAGACCCACATAACATGCCCACAGGCAGCCAACTGGGGGTTCGCGACCTAGTTCTTGACCTTCTTGTTCTCTTCATCAACATGGCTTGGCGCGTACCTGAAGAGCAGCACTTCGACTCCTAATTCTGGATTTTTGTTCTGTGAGTGTGAGCACACCAACCACCGTGCTCAGCGAGCCAACACACAGAATGCAAGTATATAACATGTATGGCTTGACAAAGGATAAGCTCAGGTTTATTTTATTTTGCTGAAAGTTGCATTTTAAAAGACTTAATATATATATATATATAAGAAATTCCTAGACTTAGCCTTTGGACCAAAATTTATAATACCTCTGAATAAAAGATTTTATAGAATAAGTACAGATCTCATCCATAACCCAAGTTGCTTGTACCACAAACCAGTTTTCAGCGTCATAGCCGCTTAACTTACCACTGGGACAACACCCAGGACAACTCAAACCAGGACATTCCTTCGTCCTTCATTTTCCTATTCCAGACCCAAACATATAAATTATTTTTGAAATAGAACTATATCAGAGTTAAGTTCTCATATCCGCCCTTGACCGTGGGTATGGCTATTTGAATAGTTTTGACTCTGCAGAGTTTGTACACTTTCACCACAAGAGACAATCAGCTCGTTGCCCTGCATGATTCCTTAGTTATGCAGTTGAGTAGACCATCACAGTAACCTTTCAATACTACCTGGCCTCGAGGTCTTATCTCACCCTATGAGTCTGCCCCACTTGCGGTGGGACCCATAGTTGCGCAAGATGTTAATCACTCTTTTACTAGCGCCTCGAGCTCCCTTCCCATACGCTAGTAAAATTGAGAAACAAGTCACCCTCCACTGGTGTCCCTTTAGCCCCTCCTTGCCATGGCCTTCTTTCCCCCAGGTTGTGAGATGAGTTCGAAGTTCGATAAGATTTACTTAGCCAAGTTGCACTTTGCAGACTTGTGGTTGTACTATTTTACAATGGGAGGTCATGACCTAATTCGGTCCTTAATTATCTGGGTGGTTCTACGACAAACCCACACTCTCATGCACCCGGTGCACCACACCCCCGAATTAGCCGCCCAGCCACATAAGCAATTTTTTGGGATTTTTAGGAGTATAAAATAATCATTTTTAAACTTACCCAACCATTGCCAAGCACAACTTTTTCCAAAACTTGCTCTTTGCATTTGCATATGAGATCGGGGCATTCTCAACACCCCCGAAAACTAAGCATTGCTAGGCCGTAAATTATAAACGTAACTAATTTATGAAACAATTACATTTATAAAGTTTTTCTAGGGATATCAAGGTTCACAGTATGATATGCCGGAAAGGTACAATAGTGGCATTTATTAATAGGGCAGCTAGCTAGAGCATGAAATCAACATAATATAACACATAAAATAACAGCATGCAATTGATAATTTAAAAGTAAATAATTTGCTAAAAATGAGAATTCAAAATGATCAAAGTATTGACTCGCCTAGCGTGGTTTACCACAGTCTTGAGCTCACTTAAGGCCTTTCTCGTTTGCTGATCTCGAGCTTCTGATCTTCCCCGTCTTCTAGATCCTAGTCTCGCTAGATCCACTGATTCTCCAAAATTTCAATCTCTAATTACGCGCTAAATAAATGAATTCGATAAACTCAAATAACTCCAAAAAGATCCAAGAAAAGCCAAATAAACTCAACTTAAATCTTTATTATAAGCTAAAGGGTGGCTTTTTGGGTAGGATTGATCAGTCATAGAGAATTGACGGAGTCAAAGAGATTGGAGCGAAGTGATGAATGGCGAAAAGGAAAAGGAAGTATTATGGCAGGAGGAGTAGTTGCCGGAACATTCTGCATCAGGTTTAAAGATGGCTAAGTGTAGTCGATGGTAGAATATCATAGCTCGATCTATTTTATTTAATAATCTTCTTTTTATAATTTTATATTTATCAAAGAAGTTCCATGAGTTAGGGTATAGATGTATGAATTTAGCCGAGCATTAGTTATCGGAGTTAGCGTTTATGGTGTAAGGCATGTGTTACATATATAAGGTATCCGATTATTTTGATTTATCAATTTAGTCCTATAGTTTATATTTCTAGTAATTGAAGACGTTTTATTTTATGTGGTCCTATGATCAACTTGTTCATTAAAACATAATTGGCAAAACTATGTTATTAACTGATGCTCAGGGGATTTTAATAGATGTTCCATATTATTCTTTTCAAGTAATAACGTTCCATTAATCATTTGACATTGATAATTCATGCGCTCTTCTATACAATTTTGTGATATTTGAGTGTTTACTAATAACTACATTTGATAATATTTTTATTTAACTTTTAGGCTACAAAACAAATAATACATCTTACTCTCTAGATCACTTACCAAGCTTTATGGACATGCAACTATTTTAGGTTAGCTCTTCCAACATTATTATTTTATTAGAACCTTACTTGACCTTCTCAATTTTATTCCTATTATCTCATGCATATATATTTATAACTAGATTGCATGCTATTGTACATTTATTTGACCCATATTTGAAAAAGGACTTTCACGAAGTTCCAATGCCTAGGATTACTAGTTATCTATAATCTCTACTAATCATGAAAAGGGCTTGTGATTTCAATTTATTGGAACCTTATTTGCTTTGTATCCACTTCTTCCTATTATTTGTCACATACACATACATACCCATAACTAAGTTATATACCTTATATCTCTATTTGAGTTTTTGGCTAATTGAGTTGTATTATCTATTATATATTAAAGGAGCCTTCATGATATTTATATATGATTTTCACAACGTGTAATTAAAGCCTACCTTTTTAAGTTTGGATCTTAAGTAATTATATGCAAGATAACTTCTAATTGGGAGTTTACAGTGGCCTAGTATTTAGATAATTTAATTCTTATAAAATAATCAATTTGTTAATCATGATTAACATGTGACTTTAGCTAATATTAAACCTCTACTCTTTTCACCTTGCATCACACAACTATTTAAGCCCACTCTACTCTTATGGTTACTCATGAGTTACATTATCACCGAATTCCTTTTGATCTTTTCCTTAGACAATGAATTCAAGTTTTAGTCACATGTTAAGGAGCACTTCCATGATTATTACTTCGAGTCATAAGGTTAATATATATCAACGAACAACTATAGAAACACATAAGGATTCCCATTGCTTGAGTACTACTCCAGCAATATAAAATATCATGTTTCATACAAAAGTACAACTCATTTGTTAGTAGATATTAATTGCTAGACAGCTCAATCATGACCTCCTGCCAAACGAGCTCGACCACCAGCGAAGTGATGCATGAACTGTTAGATTTTAATCTTGTTAGCCCGTATCCGAGTCCATATACATATATACGTTCATACCGTGTATATGTATACAAGTTGAGTTCGTGTTTGAATAGGAGTTTGAGTTCGTAGCCATGTCGGTTTCTAAGTTCAAGTCCGTATTGGTCAATGGTGTGTGGGTATAAAATGCATGAGGGTTAAGGTAAGCCATGCAGCGTGAGAGCAATGCCATGTACGAGTATGCATGCAGAATAAAGAAAAGAGAGAGAGGGAGGGAGGTGTTCCCAGGGAAAAAAATCGCGTGTGCTTGCATGTTTTGTTTCTTGGCATGTACAACTGTCTCGGGCTGAAGCTGCAGGTGGTAACAGAGGCGTTGGTGCTACCTCGCCGTGACCAGCACGTGGAGTGCTACTTCGTCTCGTGACGAACAGGAAGGAACAAGAAGGCGCATCATGTGGCGTGTTGCGAAGGAGTACCAGTGTGAGGCGTTCCTCTAAATCAAGCATCGTTGATCCAGTGCAGTCGACCATTATCCGAGAGCAAGACAAAGAAAAAAAATCTAATAAGTGGTATCAGAGCATGTTGATCTTGGTGATGCTTGAAGAATATGAGCGAGAAGGCGAAGGCCCAGGCAAGAAGGCGAGGGCTAGAGCAGGTGCGTGCGAAAATTGAAGGTGGCGCGCATACAACTACGGATAGTGGACTTCGTGCGGACGATAGGCTCTCAGGAGGAAAAAGTGCACAAGTTTCAAGAGAAAGACTTGGAATACAGGTTGGTGCATTTTTCTGTAATTTTGGGGATGCGTCGTCAACAGTGGAGACAAGATACACGAGCACAAAAATCAGAGATGGTTTAATCTCAGCTAAGATGTGTTGGGATACAAGTACGCTACACTAGCACAAATTAAAAATTCTACCGCGTAAACCAGGAAGCTACACGAGTAAGAGATCATCGATCATTACCACTAGATGCGCAGTATAACAGAAGTAAAGTTAAAGCAGCTGATTCAACGAAGAGCGCATCATTGTAAGTGAATGTAGTCGATCATCCTCCGGCCAACCGTCTCCACCTTGTGATCGTCCCGATCAGCGCCGTAGTCGTAGCAGTGCCTCTACTAAAGTCCACACGTCCAGGGAGGGAACACCGTGTGTTGGTGTGCTAGAACCAATGTGCACAGTAGGGGTTATAAGAGGTGGTAGCTAGGGCTTTTGGGATTTCGCCCTCAGCCCCCGCACTTCTCATTATATAGCCTCCAATCGGATTCTTATCCGATACGAGTGGAGATCGAATCCCACTCGGAAACTATTATTCGGACCCTTATCGTTCCAGTCCATCAAGTGTGTGACCCTGTAGGTTCATGTATATTTGGCTATAGGCCGAAAACTCCTTTTCGGTCTATAGGTCGGTAGTGGTCCCTAGCAGAACATAACGACCCCCAAATATACATAAAGATTATATCAGACGAACCTATATAATGCTTATATATTGATCCCTTTGCCTCACGATATTAGATCGAACTCAAGGCGAGAAGCGTGCCATCCTATGATAGCTTGATCTTTTACTCGAACCTGTGATGGATTACTTAGTTGTGATTGACTCTTCAACCACATTTAGCATGACCATGCACTTCCTTAATCTAACCACATTGAGGGGCCCAGAGATATCTCTCCTGTTATATAGGAGGGGCAAATTCCGTCTTGATCGCTCATATTCCTCCGCCTGTTTTATAGTAAACCCAAAAGCTACCTCTATGACCACCTAGTCACGGAGTAGTATTTGGTAACCCCTAAGTAAACTATTACACATGTAGAAAATAATGACGATCTCAGGTCTAAAGATCCTACATACACTATATATGAGACCAACTGATGATACTTAAGAATATAACAATTCCCGCAGTGTCTCATGGTGGGTCAATCCAACATCATATTCTCTAACATGTGTCCACATTATTGATTTGATATTCCATATCTATGATCCGTGAAATATGATCATCAATCAATACATGTGCTGATCTGTAAATCATAATTGCCCCACATAATGATATAAGATCAGGGATAATTTAGAATAATATCAAAAATATAAATAAAGAGTTTCACGAACAAGTCGCATACTTGTTGATCAATACGAAAGACATTTATTCAAGAGACAAAAAAAGAATATATTATTCAAAAGATCATAAATATAAAAATGATACAATCATCTCCATTTTTGCCTCTAGGGCATATCACCAACAAGATGTACGTGGGAAAGTGAGCAGGTTTGGTCCAAAAGAGAGGAGTAGGAGGCTCAGATAATGGCGAAGCTCAGGTGGGCAGGCAAAGGAGGACGAGTTCAGTCCAGGCGCGAGACGCAGTAAGTGTCGGATTGTGTGAGGCTCAGGATAGAGCAAGTGCACGTGGTAGGACGGTGTCGACCCAAGAAAGAACATCGCACAAGAGTGTAGGTAAAAAGGAAAAAGCAGAAGACAGAGAGAAGATCGGTGTGATCAAGATAGAGAAATAAGATTAAGGGGGTGATTGTTAGGTTTTAATCTTGTTAGTCCGTATCCGAGTCCGTATACATGTATACATTCTTGCTGCGTATACGTACACAAGTTGAGTTTGTGTTTGAATAGGAGTCTGAGTTCGTAGCCGTGTCGGTTTCTAAGTTCAAGTCCATATTGGTCAATGGTGTATGAGTATATGTTGTAGGGGTGGCCCCCACCTAACCCAACCAGCCTGTTAGATGTGTAAGGACGTAAATGCCCCGAAGGGTATCCTTGTAAAGAAGCTCCTCGTAAGGAGATATATATGTAACGCTAGCCCCGGTGAGAGGGGACATCTCACCTAACTCCCCACTACACCTCTCTCTTTCTGTTTGGTCTGTAGTCACAATAGTTGGCGCCGTCCGTGGGGACGACAGGATCGAGCCTCAGGATCTAGGAAGGATGGCACCGACATCATCGACGGCGAGGAGGAGAAGAGGGGTCTCAGCGATGTCTCGCACCGACACCAGGGTTCCGACATCGGCGGTCCTGGAGGTGGTCGACTCACCCCACTGACGCCAACCAGCGGCCGACTCGACCAGCCGAGCGCCGCGCGGCAATGGCCGACTCACCGCCGATGCGATACGGCGGTCGACTTCAGCCCCGCTACGCCGGTGGTGGAGAGCTCCCTGCTGGCGGCCCTCTATACGCTCCAGCGGGAGCTGACGGATCTCTGCGAGACCGTGCGGGCCATGCAAGAGGCTTGGAGCCCACAGGCCCTGACGGCCGTCGCACCGGGGACCCGTCCGCAGCAGCCGCCGCGAACGCCCCCGTAGGCTCAGATTATCAACGTCATCTCCGGAGGTTCCACGTCGTGAGCCTCGCAGCAGCCAATGCCGGGAGTAGCCTAGGGCGAAGTCACCTTCGCTCCTGCCGATGCCCGGGGCGTGGAGTTTCCCCACCAAGACTCTCTGCTTATCCGAGCCGACATTGCAGGATGTGACGTCAGGCGCGTCCTTGTTGATGGAGGTAGTTCGGCAAACATGCTTTTCGCAGAGGCCCTCGACCGCATGGGAGTTCCTCGATGTCGACTGCGGCCATCGAGAACCCCGCTGCACGGTTTTGGGGGCCAATTGCTAAGTACATTGGGCCAGGTATGTCTCCAAGTCTCCTTTTGCCAGGGCGATAACGTCAGAAGCGAGGACGTCATCTTCGATGTCGCGGACACCCCAAGTCCATACAACGCCATTCTGGGCCGCCTCGTTCTTGTCTCCTTCAGGGCGGTCTCGCATCATGGCTTCTTGTGTCTGAAGCTCCCGGGCCCGCGGGGCGTCATCACTGTCTTCGGCAACCAGGACCTCGCCCGACGCGCGGAGTTTACGAGCCCCCACTGTAGGGTGCACGCCCTCGTAGGCAAGCCCAAGGCGGACATACCATCCACCCCGGGGTGGACTCCCAAGCCTCGATCGGAGGGCGGAGTCAAGAGGGTACCCCTCCGAGCCGACGGCCTAGTCGTCTCCATCGACGAAGGCTTCCCCCCGGAGTCGGAGCAAGAGCTACTCCAGGTTCTCCGGAACAACGCAGACGTCTTCGCATGGTTCCCAGAGGACATTAAGGGTGTGGACCGCTCCCTCATCGAGCATAACCTCATGGTCCGCCAGGATGCTAAGCCGGTCAGGCAAAGGCTTCGGCGTATGTCCGTTGACCGGCAGCAAGCAGCCAAGGTGGAAGTGGCGAAGCTCCTGCAGGCTGGAGTCATCTGCGAAGTCCAACACCCAGATTGGCTAGCCAACCTAGTGTTGGTAAAGAAAGCTAACGGTGCCTGGCGCATGTGCATCGACTTCACTGCCCTCAACAAGGCATACCCGAAGGATGACTACCCTCTACCATGCGTAGACCAACTGGTCGACGCCACTTCCGACTGCGAACTCATGGGATTCTTGGACGCTTACTCCGGCTACCACCAGATCTACATGGCCAAGGATGACGAAGATAAGACCAGCTTTATCACTCCGATAGGGACATACTGCTTTGTCAGAATGCCCTTCGGTCTGAAGAATGCCGGTGCAACCTTCACCGGCCTCATCGCGCTAGCGCTGACCTCCCAACTGGGGAGGAATGTGGAGGCTTACGTCGACGACGTAGTCATCGAAATCAGACAGTTGGCCGCCCACGGTCAGGATCTTCAAGAGACCTTTGACAACCTCAGGAAGGCGGGCATCAAGCTCAACCCGGACAAGTTTGTCTTTGGTGTGCGGGCGGGCAAGCTCTTGGGCTTCCTGGTGTCGGGGCGCGGCATCCAAGCCAACCCCGATAAGGTCGACGCGATCCTCGCTATGGAGCCACCCAAAACGACAATGGAAGTCTAAAGACTCTCCGGCCGCATGGCTGTGCTGAGTCGCTTTTTGTCCAGGGCAGCGGAGCGGGGCCTGCCCTTCTTCAAGACCCTTCACGGCTGCAACGGGTTTCGTTGGGATAGCGATTGCGCCAGTGCCTTCGACGACCTCAAGAGGCACCTCGCAAGCCTACCCACTCTGGTCGCCCCAGCACCAGAGGCTCCCCTCTTGCTCTACCTCGCCGCCTCAGCGACAGCGGTCAGCGCCGTCCTCGTTCTCGAGGAGGGTGCCATTCAGCGCCCGGTCTACTTCATCTCCGAAGCCCTCCTATGCGCCAAGACACGGTACACGGAGCTTGAGAAGCTGGCTTACGCGCTGGTTATGGCCTCGAGAAAGCTCCGACACTACTTCCTGGCCCATCCAATCACCGTGCCGTCCTCGTTCCCTCTGGCGGAGATGTTGCACAATAAAGAGGCCACCAGACGCATCGGTAAGTGGGCAGCCGAGTTCGCCCCTTTTTCATTGACGTATGCCTCGCGTACAACAATCAAGTCCTAAATCCTTGCAGACTTCCTCGCGGAGTGGACTCCCTCGACCCACCACACCCAGCAGCCAAATGACCCGGTGTGGACGCTCGACACTGACGGAGCCTACTGCATCTCTGGCGCGGGTGTGGGTGCGGTGGTCATTACGCCGGAGCGACATTGCCTATTATACTCGGCGCGCCTCGCATTTCCCGCCACCAACAACACCGCCGAATACGAGGCACTACTTTTCGGCCTCACGAAGCTCAAAGCTCTGGGCGCGCGGTGAGTTCTTGTCCGCACGGATTCACGGCTGGTGGCGGGCCAGGTGGACAAGTCATACCAGGCCAAGGACCCCGAGCTCACCAAGTACCTCGTAGCCGTTCGCGCCAAGGAGCGGCATTTCCTGGGCGTCACGGTCAAGGCCATCCCCCGAGCGGAGAACAAGCAGGCCGACATTCTCGCAAAGGCCGCCAGCCAATAGTTCCCCCCTCCCGAAGGAGCGTTCTACGAGGTCCTGCCCGCGGCGACCATCGCATAGGACAATCGCGACGCGGCCCTCGTACACCAGATCATTCAGCAGGGTGATTGGCGACAACCCATTTATGCTTTCTTGCAGGGCATCGCCGAGCCTGACGACCCGATTGAGCTCCGCCGCCTACAGTGCCGCGTCAGATCCTTTCAGGTCCTCGACAGAGTGCTCTAAAAATGAGGGGTCTGCGCACCACTTCTACGGTGTCTCTCGCGCGAGGAAGGAAAGCACCTCCTCGTGGAAATCCACGTAGTACTCTGCGGCTCGCATCTGGCGCCAAGGTCGCTGGTCGGCAAGGCGTTCAGGCATGGCTTCTACTGGCCAATCGCTGTTGCTGATGCCCAAGACCTCGTGCGCCGATGTCAAGGCTGCCAATGGATGGGCCGGGTCATCCACAGACCCCCAACCGGCCTTAACCCCATCCCCCCGTTTGGCCGCTGGCACGGTGGGGCATTGACGTCGTGGCACCTCTACCTTGGGCCCCAGGAGACTTATACTTCATTGTGGTCGCTTTAGAATATTTCTCTAGGTGGCCAGAGGTGGCGGCGTTAGCCAAGGTTACTTCGGTGGCGTTAGCCAAGGTTACTTCGGCGGCCGTGCAGCGCTTCGTCTGGCAGAACATCATATGCCGCTTCGGGGTGCCCAAGGAGATCATCACCGACAACGGCCTGCAATTCGATTCTGCCCCATTCAAGGAGTTCTGCGACAGCGTGGGCATCACGCTCCGGTTCGCTTCGGTCGGACACCCACAGTCCAACGGAGCGGTCGAGCGGGCGAACGGTGCCATCTCCGCCAGAGTCAAGAAGCGCCTTGTCGGGCTACCGAAGGGCAAGTGGCCAAGCGAGCTCCACAGCGTCCTCTGGTCTCTCCGCACAACGGCGACACGCCCGACGGGATTCACGCCATTCAAGCTCCTCTTCGGTGATGAGGCGATGACGCCCTAGGAGATCCAGGCCGGCTCGCATAGGGTCCTCGCCCAGGCGCCAGAAGAAGAGCGCCAATTGTCCTTGGACCTCCTTGACGGGGACCGAGTTAATGCCCCCAACACGTCGCCAAGTACGCACGGCAAATGATGCGCATGCGTGCCCGCTCCGTGTACCCGCGAGCATTTCAGCTGGGGGACCTCGTCCTCAAGATGGCCCTTCGCGCAGACACGGTCGGCAAGCTGGAGTCCAAGTGGGAAGGCCCATACATCGTTGCGACAGCATTACAGGGTGGAGCTTACCGCCTCGCCACCCTTGAAGGGCAGACGTTCCGCCACACATGGAATGCGGACAGGTTGCGGAGGTACTATGTTTAGGCCAGCAAAAGCCAATGTGAGGCGGCACCCAGATCCTGTTCATTACAAGACGCTTGCTTGTGCAAGCGGGAGATTAATAAAGCCAATCGTTCAACAACCTCTCGTCGGGGTTAGCTTCCACACGCACTCTACGGAGTATAAACAAGACGTAGCGTTGAGGTTCGCATCCGCACGCATTCTACTGAGTCTAAACAAGACGCGGAGTCCCGCGCGCGCGTCGGTGCTACCACCACGCGTACTCTCCGAAGTATAAAGACGTGGTCGATGTTCCCACGCATTGCATGGAGACTCACCTCCGCACATGCACTGCACGGAGATCCACCTCCGCACATGCACTGCATGGAGACTCACCTCCGCACATGCACTGCACGGAGAACCACCTCCGCACACGTACTGCATGGAGATCCACCTCCGCACATGCACTGCACGGAGGTCCGCCTCCGTACGCACTCTACGGAGTATAAATAAGACGTAGCGTCGAGGTCCGCCTCCACACGCACTCTACGGAGTATAAATAAGACGTAGCGTCGAGTTTCGCCTCCGCACGCACTCTACGGAGTATAAATAAGACGTAGCGTCGAGGTCCGCCTCCGCACGCACTCTACACAGCATAAATAAGACGTAGTGTCGAGGTCCGCCTCCGCACGCACTCTACGGAGTATATATAAGACGTAGCGTCGAGGTCCGTCTCCGCACGCACTCTACGAAGTATAAATAAGACGCAGCGGGGGGACGCCTTCGCGCGCACTCTATGGAGTATAAATAAGACATGGATGTTTTCGCTGCACACTCTACTGAGTATAAACAAGACGCGGGTGTCCCGCGCGTGCGTTGGCGTACCCTCCGGAGCCTAACTAAGTCGTGGTTGATAGTCCCATGCACGCTCCGGAGTATAAACTAGACGTGGATGTTTTTCCTACGCACTCTACTGAGTATAAACAAGACGCAGGTGTCCCGTGCGCGCGTTGGCGTACCCTCCCAAGCCTAACTAAGTCATGGTTGATAGTCCCACGCACGCTCCGGAGCATAAACTAGACGTGGATGTTTTCCCTGCGCACTCTACTGAGTATAAACAAGAGACTGATGTCCCGCGCGCGCGTTGGCGTACCCTCCGGAGCTTAACTAAGTCGTGGTTGATAGTTCCACGCACGCTCCGGAGCATAAACTAGACGTGGATGTTTTCCCTGCGCACTCTACTTAGTATAAACAAGACGCGGATTTCTCGCGCACGCGCCGGTGCCATCACCACGCGTACTCTTTTCGAGTATAACCAAGATGTGGTTGATCCTCCCACGCACTCTGCTGAGTATAAACAAAACTCTGCCGGGGCTTGCCTCTGCGCGTGCCTAGCAGAATACAGCGCACCAGAGGCTTGTCCCCGCACATGCCTGCGGAGTGCAGGCAAGGCACGGACCGCTCGTGTGTCTACTTTGACTAGGCGCTAGCTCCGCTGCCACTGCATCGAAGGGTAGGGGACGGAGCGCTCGCGCGTCTACTTCGACTAGGCACCAGCTCCGTTGCCACCCCTTCGAAGGGTAGGGGACGGAGCGCTCGCGCGTTTACTTCGACTAGGCGCCAGCTCCGCTGCCACCACTTCGAAGTGTATGGGACGGAGCGCTCGCGCGTCTACTTTGACTAGGCGCCAGCTGCGCTGCCACCACTTCGAAGGGTAGGGGACGGAGTGCTCGCGCGTTTACTTCGACTAGGCGCCAGCTCCGCTGCCACCACTTCGAAGGTTAAGGGACGAGCGCCAGGCGCTCATTTCGACCAGGCGCCACCCGCAGCCACCCTTCGAAGGGTAGGGGACGGAACGCTCGCGCGTCTACTTCGACTAGGCGCCAGCCGCTGCCACCGCTTCGAAGGGTAGGGGACGGAGCGCTCGTGTCTACTTCGACTAGGCTCCAGCTCCGCTGCTACCACTTCAAAGGGTATGGGACGGAGCGCTCGCGCGTCTATTTCGACTAGGTGCCAGCTTCACTGCCACCCCTTCGAAGGTAGGGGCGGAGCGCCGCGCGTCTCGCCGACTAGGCGCCTGCCGCTACCACCGCCGAAGTATAGGACGGAGCGCTCGCGCGTCTACTTTGACTAGGCGCCAGCTCCGCTACCACCACTTCGAAGGGTAGGGGACGGAGCGCTCACGCGTCTACTTCGACTAGGTGTCAGCTCCACTGCCACCACTTTGAAGGGTAGGGGATGGAGCGCTCACGCGTCTACTTCGACTAGGCGCCAGCTCCGCTGCCACCTCTTCGAAGGGTATGGGATGGAGCGCTTGCGCGTCTACTTTGACTAGGCGCCAGCTCCGCTACCACCACTTCGAAGGGTATGGGACGAGCGCCAGACATCTACTGACCAGGAGCGCTCGCGCCACCACTTCGAAGGGTAGGGGACAGAGCGCTCGCGCGTCTACTTCGACTAGGCGCTAGCTCCGCTGCCACCATGTCGAAGGGTAGGGGACGGAGCGCGATCGCGCGTCTACTCCGACTAGCGCCAGCCCCACTGCCACCGGTTCGCCGGGCACCTACTTCGCTTCCAAGGCGCGGAGAACGATAAGAGAAGCAGAGAGGGCTGTAAGACGCTAGCCTCCGTCGTGCCAACAACCGATGGACTACTCGGCGCGCATTTGTCTCTTCTAGGAAAGATACATATATATGTGTGTGTACACATCTATATATACATACATGTACGAGGAAGAAGGCCCACGCCAAAGAACCAGAAGAACAATTGCAAAAGTTACATCACACAACCGCTGGATCCCGACAAACACACCTACGGGGCCGCGTCGTCTTCGCGGCGCCGACCGACCTCCTCCAGCCAGTGGAGGAAGTTACCCTCACGGCGTAGCATTCGCCATGGCAGGATTCTCGCCGCGTCCTCCCTGAGGGGGCCCTAGATCCGGTCGTAGAAACTCTGCACGACGGGCATCGCGCTGCGGGCAGCGCCGGACAATATCCCGGCTCTGGTGGGCACACCTAGATGAGGATCGACCAGCTCGTCCACATGCTCACACCCCCGCGCATGGAGCAACGCGAAGGCAAGACATGCGCTGGCGAAGCCGCAGTGATCGCCGAGGGCTTTCGCACCGCGGAGTACCAGGCCTGAGCCCTCCTCGATCCGTGCCAAAGACTGTGTCACATCCCGGGGGTTGTGCGCAACGTCCGGCATGTCGACAGAGAGGTCCCGGAGGGCCCCCTCTAGCGATTCTATGGCCCTCCACGCCACCGCGGATGCGTCGCCCAAAGCCTGATTCCTCCCTTCCAGGGCGGTGACGAGCTGGGCCTTCTCCTCCTCCAGTGCGCATATTTGTCTGAGCAAACCGACACGCTCCTCTATGGCGGCGCGCTGGGCCTCTTCGGCGGCACGTTGCGCCGCCACCGTCGCACGGATTTCCACCTCCAATAGACAGATGTGTTCATCCTTTGTGGCGTGAGCCTCATCGGCAACGCAAAGCTGTTCCTCCAGCACCCTCCGCTCGTGGATGTGCACCTCATCCAGCGCCCGGCTGATGGCAACCGTCTAACAGCGGGAGGACATGACTATTTAGTACCCACACAACAAGCGAGGTCGATAGCGGGTTCAGGTGCCTACCTTTATTCCCGAGGCGCCCAGTGCGAGTGCAAGAAGATTGCCCCTGCACAACGACAGCGCTCCTTGATCCAGCCTGCTGTTGTCGAACTCAGCGGCTCCGTCAAGGGCGCGAAGCACCTCCGGATGTGGGGATGAAGTCAGACACGGCAAGCCTCAGGGGCCTTGCGAGAATATCAGGCGTCCGCATTGCGTCTTGCGCAACGACACCGCCGACCTCGCAGACACCTCCACTGCTCGATCCTTGGCCGCGTCCAGGAGACCTTCTCTCTCCTGATGTTGATGACCGTATAAGCAAGCAAATCGGAGAGAGCTTCGCGAAGTCGCGGGGAGAAAAGGAGTTACGCCTACCTCCGTCACCTTCCGCTAGGGCATGTGGAGGTGTCGGCTCAGCCCCTTCCCCGGGAGCGATGACTCCCCCCTAGGTCGGAGTGGCTTCCGGATCGGACCCTAGGACCCTGCCGACCGTGCCTGCCACATGGAATTGCCCCGCGCGCGAAGGCGATTGTACTCGGCGACGCTTCGCTATTGGCGATTCAGGCGACGCACCCTCGGCCGCTCCAGTAGCTGCACGGGCTGAAGCGGGCGGCAAATCCGTGACGACTGCAGCAAGCGACGAAGACAAGCCCCCCGCCACTCCAGTTGTTGTACGAGCTAGAGCAGGCGGAAGCTCCGCGGCAACCGCCATGGGCAACGGGGGAGCAGGAGACAGGTCCTCGCCAGCCGGTACAGATGACACAGCCTCGTCCTCGACGACGTCGCTACCAAGGCCCGTCCCGCAACCGCCTAAGTCCTCGCTGGGGGCAGTGTGACCCCCCGAGCTGGCATGCTCGGACCCGCCACCTGACATGTCGTCCGGTCCAACAGCGCCTGTCGCTAAGCCGGCGGGCGGGTTAGAGACAGCGGCCCTGGACCGAGCCCTCCGCCGCCAGGGCGACGCCCCCTCCTCGTCGGCGCCATCGCAGCGACGGGATAGACTCCGCACCGGCACCATGCGTTTCGGTGCGACGAGGCCTAGGACCTCGCACACCCGATTTATCCACCCTAGCTTCGTAGGCTCGGTCGCAGCTTCGCGCAGGGAGTGCTCCTTCGGCGTGTATGGCCCCAGGAAGACCTCGACGGCGTGTTCCGTGTCTTCCAGTGAGAGCACTGCACGCGAAGTGTTGCTCCGTTCACAAAACGGTTACATATGCATACGTAACACACGATCGAAGTACCTACCACGACCGGGGGGTTGCTGTAGAGAAGACACTGAGGGGTGGACGCCATCCTGCCGAGTGTGATCTCGTTCATACTTCCACAGGCCGGAGAGAGGCGACACCCCGTACATTGTGAACTCCTCGATGAGATCGCGCATATTGAACCGGAGGGCGATGCCAGCGAGTCTCCGTGCCTGCTGTCGATCGCCGCTCCTCGACTCCAACCCCGGACAGCAGTTGAAAGCTATTGGCTGACCCCGGCACCAAAGCTTGCTGGTAGGCGTCACGCGGTAGTAGAACCACTGCCGCATCCAGCCGGGCTCCCACTTATCCCGCATCGCCAGAGCGGGGACCAGCTTCGCACAGCCCGACCCCACCATGAAGTGGACGCTGCCAAAGTTGGACAGTGCCCCTCCTTCAACCTTCTTCGGCTGACAGCGCGCATCGTGAAGAAGGGCGAACGAACTCGCGCGGGGATGTGCACCTTCCACCGGACTGCCCAGGCAAACACCGCCAAGCGAACTATCGCGTTCGAGTCAGCTGCACCAACTCCAATCCGTAAGCTTCCAAGACCTGACCAACGAAGAGCGTCGAGGGCATCCGCAACCCAACCTCAAAGAAGGTGGCGAAGACAATCGCCTCCGACTCCTCTGGGTGAGGCTCTACTTCATCGCGCGCAGGTAGACGAGCTCCTCCGCGCTCCTCTATCTTCTTCTCTCGCAGGAGGGCCTCGATTGTCTCCTTTGTAGCACGGCTTCGCCCTAGAACCCCAGAGCAGTGCCCTTGCGAGCTCCGCATGGCGTCGTACCGCTTGCGGGCCTGCGACGGCATGCGAGCCACTAGGGAGACCTCCGCCGGTGGTGGTGTCACACCACGCTGGCTCGACAAAGCGCTGCTACTAAGTCGGCGACCAGAATCTCCGTGGCTCACCATCCTTCTTCCCAAGCGAAAGGTTGATGGAGCAGGAGACGGGTGGATTTTGCGCAACAGGAGAAAGCAACTAGACGAACGCGCATGGGCCAGAGACGCGTCCGCGTACCGGCAAATAACCCTTTATGAAGACCCTCCACATCCCCACGATCGGGAGTGCAACCAGCGGGAGCCCGTCGATTTGCCTCCCCACAATCGGGGAGGGTAACGTCCACAGGATGACTCCCCACGTGTCCCGACTCTCTTGGATACGGATGCGGGCTCGCGGTCTTGCGACTGCTGACATCCCACGACGCACCAACCGGGCGGCGCCGCGTGTACTCCTCCCTCGGGACCGCGCGTATAACCGCAGCAGACCGCCCCAGTCTTTTCAGCACTTCGCGTGCTTCACGCCGACAATTCAGACATCATCTCCGAAGTGCATAGCTGTCGGGGCGTGACAACTCCAGGTCAAGCGAGGACTCACCTCACCAACACAGCGTTACGCGGGAAGGCCTGGTCCGCCCCGCGCCAAGTGGAGTCTTCACGCCACCCCTCGCGCGTTCCACATCCTCGGCTCCGCGCCATGGCCCCGCCGACAACTGTGCCACCGCGAAGAATGGCCCTGAGGCCGCGGACGACTTCTACGTCTCACCGACGCGCGTCTATATTACCCAAACTGCCCCTTTTATCTATCTACGCTAGGTCACAGGCCGTAGGGACGGAGGGGGCCAAAGGGCTCGGTGACATGGCTTCGGCCTGTGAAGCCCTTCACCATGAGAGGCTCCTGTTGTAGGGGTGGCCCCCACCTAACCCAACCAGCCTGTTAGATATGTAAGGACGTAAATGTCCCGAAGGGTATCCTTGTAAAGAAGCTCCTCGTAAGGAGATATATATGTAACGCTAGCCCCGGTGAGAGGGGACATCTCACCTAACTCCCCACTACACATCTCTCTTTCCGTTTGGTCTGTAGCCACAACAGTATAAAATGCATGATGGTTAAGGTAAGCCATGCAGCGTGAGAGCAATGCCATGTACGAGTATGCATGCAGAATAAATAAAAGAGAGAGAGGGAGGGAGCTGTTCCCAGGGAAAAAATCGTGTGTGCTTGCATGTTTTGTTTCTTGGCGTGTACAACTGTCTCAGGCTGAAGCTACAGGTGGCAACAGAGGTGTTGGTGCTACCTTGTCGTGACCAGCACGTGGAGTGCTACTTCAACTCGTGACGCATAGGAAGGAACAAGAAGGTGCATCACGAGGTGTGTTGCGAAGGAGTACCAGCAGGAGGCATTCTTATCTAAATCAAGCATCGTCGATCCAGTGCAGTCGACCATGATCTGAGAGCAAGACAAAGAAAAAAATCTAACAAGTCACTTGTTGGATTTGGACCCATCCTAGGTCCCACCGGGTTCACTCCACGGTTCCTAGGTCTTAAATGGGTTGTGCTCCCTGCGCACTACGCCCACGGGCTGTCCATAAGCAAGCTTCTCAAGCAACAACCTTATAAGTGGTATTGGGTCTTCTCCCCTCAAAAGACTAGTTTGATGGATGAGGGTTCTCTCATACTTATTAGTTGTGCTTTTTCCTCTCTCATAATCCATGTCGAACTATTTTTACTAACAATCTCCCATTCACACATGGATTGTGCATACCGCACTCCTGAGAGATGTTACGTGTCTAGGCTCTGATACCACTTGTTGGATCTAGACCCACCCTAGGTCCCACCGGGTTCACTCTTCGGTTCTCAGGTCTTAAATGGACTACGCTCTCTACGCACTAAGCCTACGGGCTGCTCGTAAGCAAGCCTCCCAAGCAATAACCTTATAAATGGTATTGGACCTTCTCCCCCAAAAAACTAGTCTGATGGGTGGCGGTTCCCTCACACTTATAAATTATGATTTTTTTTCTTTCCCACAATCCATGTGAGACTATTTTTTCTAACATGAACACTATGGGATGAGTCACTGTACAGCAAATACAAGCAGTACATGATGGTATGATCTTATTAAAATTGGAAGCTCTAAACTAGAAATTTGAATATGCAGTTACATCTTACGCAATGCTAATGATCCTTCCAATAAAGGTAACACTGAAAGTACAACGCATAATTTGTTGTGTTTTTTTGGTACTTATAAACATACCATTGCGTGCTCTAAGTTACCAATACATGACATGTCTTTAGCTATCCATTTTGCTCCGAGGACATTTATAATCCAAGTCATAACAAAACAATGCATGTGTGATGAAAACCATTTCTGCAGATACACTTTTTGACAATTCAGACAACCTCATCGCCCCAATAATCCTTAACTGAAATTCCGACATAAACTTTCAAATTAAACTATAATTCATAACTTGCCAATCTTGATATTATAGTACAGCTACGAAAAAAAACTTATATATTGGTAATAGATCAATCACAAAGACTAAACAGAGATGACTCACTGAATTACTAAAGGTAGAAGATGCATGACAATGAACAATATTCGAATACATATACAAACGTTTTTTATTCCACATATTTAGTGGTTGGGCACTTAACACTAATTCAAGTACTATAGGTCGTAGCTATATGTCTTAAATGTAAATTAACATTGCTAGGAGTCATAAAAAACCGAATATGGCAACAAAGAGGAGTGAATGGTGCCAACTCAAAATTTTTCCCCAAGTATTCAAGATTTATCCTTAGACACGTACAAAGGTGTAGAACAGATAATGTTCAGCTAAAAATCAAACCAACTAGCCCAAATCAACAAAACTTGAAATCGAACCCTTTCTAATGGTCTGACTAGCCTTCAAATGGCGGTTTGACCGGCCTTATAATGGCGGTCTGATTGGTGCTACAGTAAAATCTGGGTGATGAATAGTATTTTCAGAACGACTTTAAAAATCAAAATTGAGAGAACTTTTGATCCGTAGGTCCAAATGATACAAAATTTTGCATGGATCTTCTCTAGGTTATTGTTAGCTTATTCTGATAAACGATCATAAAAATTATGGCTAAAGTTGAGACTTTTTTTAGTTTATTACAAGGTTGTATCAAAACTAAGCCACAACCCCAAACGGTGAATACAACTTGCTCGCAGGTAAATGATGGCTAAGATGATTCTAGATGTATTCCCACATATCACAGAAAACTAGAACACTAAAGAACATGACCAAAAAACTCTTGAAATAAGAAGTCACTCGATGAGGCTAAAATCAAGCAAAACCGTGTTTTCTCGTGAATCTTGCTATCATAGTGCCAGATGGATGGAGATAGATTCCCAAGGATTATCTTTACCTCTTATACATTCTTGGCACAATATGATTACAAGAAGGGAAAGGAGAGAAATCAAAACCAACTAAAAGATAAGCACATCAATCAAATACAAGATATACTCAAGAGATGCCCAAATATTAATATATTGATTGCTTGAGAAGGTAGGTTTGCAGCCACTCCACCTTGGAGGATAAAGAGCATACTATGCACTCCAAACCCTAACTCTAAAACATAAAGGCACAAGAGATGGATTGGATGGTTTTTCAAATGTCTCCATCTCAACCCCTTTTATAGATGAGATAATTAGCTCCATCTATATCTTAGTAGATACTATCCATTTAGCATAATGGAGGAAACCCGTTAACCCCACACACATGGGTTTTAACTCACACATGTCACTTATACACGCTTTTCAAAGCGCATAAACTCGAATGCATTAAGTCCTTTGCACTTTGAGAGGTCTCTACAAGAGTGAGCTTTGCGGTCTCGGCTGAGGCAATTGAAACACCTCCCTTTTGTTTGCTCTAGAAAAAGCTGGTGGTTGCGACTCGGAGCTATCTTAATGAGTTCTTGGGGGTGCCTGACCTTTATGCTATTAGTACTTTGGTTTGACAAGCTTTCACTGTGGCTAAACTTACAGGGAGTTGTTGGGTGTTGAATGCTTTCTCCTCCTAGCTGCCACAACAGATGACTTTGGCTCATCATGTTGGGGTTCTAGAGAGGAAATGTGCCGTTGGGAGGGCAGGGAGAGCAGACCACTCTCAAACTTTCAATTTCATCTAATTGTAGGAGATAAGTGGGAGCAATTACCATAGATTTAAGCCGATATGTAGAGTGAAAGTCCCTTGCAAAGGTCACCCTGCATGCCGAAGGCCTCACCCACAACAGATTCTATAAGATTTGGAGGGAGGTTGAGTTCCTATCTTCAATGTAGCATCATGAAGTTGGAGCTTCTTGAGGGGCTAGTGGTTGATCATCTTTAAGGCTGCCTGTTGGAGCTAAAGATCGAAACTCATCTTCCAAACCATTGGGAGTCAAGGTAGGGTAGCGGGAGGTCAGACAGGGCATGGGATCATTGGGGGGAAGGGTTAGATTCAGAGATGGGGCTATGGATCCGACATGCGTCAGCTGGTTTGCTGGGCACCGTGGCCAAGATAGGTGATGGCGAGCTAGGAAGTGGTGGTGCAAAGTTGGCCATGGCGCATCCCACCCCAAGCGAGTGAGGGGCTGTGCAGGGCATGGGGTAGGGAGGTTTGGAGGTAGTGGGTGTGGATCCGGCAGAGGCCAAGGAGGTTGGTGGTCGCCGCTCTGGGGTGGCCAGCGGTGGGCCGGGTGGGTTTATTGTCGCCTGAGCTATCGCAAGAGTAGACTCTCTCTTCCTGTATTGTAGGCTCTTATAAAGTGTTGGTAATAAGCCGATACACAACACACACGAACAACCTGAAACTCAAGAACTGGCAACGAGAACATGAGAAGAAGCTTTTGCATCGCTTGAACTCTCTGCTGTAACTTTTCTGTTCTATCTTTTCTACTATTTATACATAAGAGTGGGATGCATTTACATAGAATCTTTGGCCACATATGGAAAGGAACTAATACATGGAAAGAAACTAATCAAACCATGACATGATCTGGCTACAAATCATGCCATTATTAGACTACTACCAAAAATACAACGCCTACCATAAACAACTCTTACACGATCAATTCAAACACCACAAGATTAGTTCAACAAATCACCCCCTAATCTTGTGGCTCCTTCTTGCTGACCTAGACCAAGCCAATCTTGGCTCGCAACTCCTGAAATTTGATGCGCTCCAGTGATTTTGTAAGAATGTCAGCGAGTCGATCATTCATGCTGATGTACTCAGCCTCGATCTTTCCTTCTTCCACACACTCACGAATAAAGTGATAAAATGTGTCAATGTGCTTACTTCGATCGTGAAAGATAGGGTTCTTGCAAAGAGAAATCGTCGACTTATTATCAACCTTGAGACTTGGATGGCTAGGTTCCTTGTTCATCAGATCACCGAGCAAATGTTCAAGCCATATACCTTTACATGCTGCAGTGGTGGCTGCGATGTACTTGGCCTCACATGTGGATAGGGCCACCACCTTCTATTTCTATGACTACTAGCTGATTGGGCTTCATCTAAGGAAAAACAATACCCCTGTAGTGCTCTTGCGATCATCCACATCTCCCATCATGTCAGAGTCGCTATACCCATCAGCTGCAGCTCCTCTTTGCCCTTTACATAGAAACAAACGTAGTTGAGTGTCTCGGCAATATACCAGAGTACAAGTTTCACTGCTGTAAGGTGCTCGGTGGTTGGTGCCTCCATGAACATACTGATGTAGCCTATAGCATAAGAGATATCTGGTCTAGTGTGAACCAAATACCGAAGACTCCCTACGATGCTTTGATAGAAAGTGGCATCCACAGGAGAACTACTGCCGGTCTTGTTCAGCCTGAGTCGTGTCTCCATCGGCACTTGACACGGATTGCAGTCCATCATTCCACTCTTTTCTAGGATCTTGAGCGCATAAGAAGCCTGGCTCAGTGTGGTGTCGCCATTGTCCTAATGTATCTTGATTCCAAGGTAATAGCTGAGTAATCCCAAATCACTCATCTTGAACACCTTCTTCATTTCCTCCTTGAACTTAGCGACCTCTGGAGGATGTGAGCCGATGATGATGAAGTCGTCCATGTATACACCCACAAGTAGATGCGATGAACCGGCTCCTCATGTGTACACAACATGCTCTGATGGGGTTGCTCAAACTCGAGGGATTGCAAGCTCTTGTCAGGTTTGGCATTCTACGATCTAGGTGCCTGATGAAGACTGTAGAGAGCTTTCCGGAGCTTAAGCTTCTTGTGCTCGTTATTGTCATCGATGAAACCTGGTAGCTCCGCGATGTACACCTCCTCCTTGAGGTCGTCATTTAGGAACGCTGTTTTAACATCCATGTGGTGCACGTGCTAGCCCTTATGAGCCGCAAGTGCAATCAGCAGGCGCACAGACTCCATCCGATCAACATGCGCAAAGACTTCCTCATAGTCTACACCTTGGTGCTGCACATACTCTTTGGCAACAAGACATGCCTTGTGCTTTACCATGGTTCCCTGTGAGTCCTTCTTAACCTTGTACACCCACTTGAAATAGATCAGCCGATGTTTAGGAGGTAGGTCATACAGCTCCCATGTGCTATTCTCAATAATAGACCTCATCTCCTCTAGCATGGCTAGGTGCCAACACTTGTACTGCTCAGCTTCAACAAAGGTTATTGGCTCCTCTGTGGCCAGGAGAAATAGTCCACTGTACTCGTCTATGACCTCATCGATATTGTCATACAGATTCACTATGGAGCGATACCTATGAGGGGCTTCATTTGACACCTATGTACTGTCAGTGGGTGGTGACATGAACCCCACTCCAGTAGGTGCAGCAGGAGCTGGTGTGGCTGGAGAAGAGGTCGACATCAGTGACTCTGGGCTGGGCGTTAGCATCAAAGTAGCTGATGTACCTGCCGTGTCACCCCTAGGCTCCGGTGCACTTGTTCGTCCATGACCTGTCATCGTAGAATAAATATATTCCATGGAGAAGATTTCATTAGAAGAATGGAATGGATTGTCAGCTTCTGGTGTGCCCCAATCCCACTTCGCTTCTTCATCGAACACTACATCACGCAATATATGAACACGCTTGCCCACGGGATCATAGATTCGGTATGCCTTGGACCCTAATTCATAGCCAAAGAAGACCATGGGTACACTTCTATCATTGAGTTTCTTTAGGTTCAGCTTCACCACCCTCATGTGCGCGACACACCTAAATGTGCGTAAATAGTGCATGTTCTGGCACCGCCCGTACCATGCTTTGTAGGGTGTTATGCCGTGCACGCTCCACGTTGGTGCACGGTTGAGGAGGTGACTGCCATCATGACAATCTCACCCCAAAACCTTGCTGGCATGCCTTTCGCCTTCATCAACCTGCGTGCCATGCTGACCACCGTCTGGTTCCAGCATTACATGACACCGTTCTGTTGAGGTGAGTACGGCGCCATGAGCTGCCGCTTGACACCAAGGTTTGCTCAGTACTCGCCAAATTCTATGGATGTGAATTCACCTCCACGATCAGTACACAGCGCCCACATTAAAGCATCTAGGCCCCCGAATCTAGGGTTTTGGTAATTAATGATAATTTATAATTATGGGACTAACATGTGTGTTAAGATCGTATAGACAAAGTCTCATATGAAGAATGGACAAGATCAAGCTGCATGGAATCTCGGCGTCAAGAAAGATTAAAACAAAGGTATATATAATATAGGATCATTTTTCATTTTACCGGCCTTTGGAGAAAAATGAAAGACCGGATTATAGGTTAGATGTCGTACTATTAAGAGGGATCCTTGAAGGTAGCTTGACAGCATGCTTAAGTGCATAATTGGATCAATCTAGGGTCATGCATGCATTTGAAAATAAGTTTGAAAACTGTTTGTGCTCTCTCAGAAAAATCGGTACAACCGCACCGAACTGCGGTACTACCGGCGTGTAAACTGCGGTACTACCGCACTGAGGTAGTACTGATTTATTTGCGATACGTTTTTTCCAGAGAGCACCCTCTTGGGGGACTTCACCGCTCAAAAATCGGTAGTACCGAGATATGAACGGCGGTACTACCGCAGTGCGGTAGTACCGTATGGTACCGCGGTAGTCCGATGTTCGGAACGTTTTTCCAGAGAGCACCCTCTTGGGGGACTTCACCTCTAAAAAATCGGTAGTACCGAAATATGAACGGCGGTAGTACCGCAGTGCGGTAGTAACGCATGGTACTGCGGTAGTACCGATATTCAGAACATTTTTTCCAGAGAGCTCCCCAAGAAAAGACTAAACTGGCCTGAAATCGGTAGTACCGATATTAAAACGGCGGTACAACCGGAGTGTGGTAGTACCGTACCTCCATGCGGTAGTACCGCAGTGCGGTACTACCGCATTCTCAACGGCGGTAGTACCGCACTAAAATCCAACGGCTAGTTACGTAAGCCGACATAGCCGTTCTCGTGTGTTACTGATGTAAATCGGTAGTACCGCACTTTGTACAGCGGTAGTACCGATTTCCCTGATTTTTCAGGATTAATTTTACCCAACGGCTAGTTTTGGTTAGTAAGGGTATAAATACTCCTCCACCTGCACTTGGGCAGGTTGCTGAAGTTCGTTTGACTACATTTGAGCCCTAGAGCATTCACTCCACCCTCATTTTTCTCTTGTGCAATCATTTTGAGTTGGTGGAGGAATTTTTGAGTGCATTCATTTCTAGGTTGATCCAATTGCACTCAAGAGTCGTCAAGCAAATTCATTGGTCCATTCTCTTGGTGCTTGCCGGCACCTAGACGGCGGGAAGGTTGATTACCGGTGATTTCTTCAAAAGAGATTGTGAAGAAGCCCGTGCCGAATTGTGAGTGGTTGGAGTTCACCATCTCCAGAGCGGAGGAAGAGCTACCAATAGTGATCGAGGTGTTTTGGCTTAATTCGTGGAGCCGGTCCGATTAGTTCGGGCTAACCTCAATGTGGATTAGTGGAAATCGGCAAGTTTCCGATACCACAGTAAAAACATCAAGTGTCTCTTTGTGTTTGTTTCTTGTCCATTATAGTAATTGCTCTTGCACTTTATTGCTTATTGTCAATTGCTTAGGATTGCTTGTATTGTGTAGAATTGTTCATCACTTAATTTATTGCTTAGTGATTAGCTTGTTGTTAATTATTTAAATTAGCAAAGATTTTAAAAACCTCCTATTCACCCCCCCTCTAGTCGGTTATCCTTGATCCTACACCACAGCTTACGTGCGACCTCCAGTTTGGCTTGGGCTTGGAAGCGCTTGATGACTATCGGCGCCTCGTCTTTTGATGTCAGGAACATCAGCCATATGTAGCGACTGAAATCATCCACCAGGAGAAGAAAGTATTGTTTCTCTCCTCGTTTCGCTGGCGTGACTGTTCCGCACAAGTCACCATGCACCAGCTCAAGCTGATCCTGTAAGCGGTAGCACCTCCTATGGGAATAAAGCATGATGTTGCTTCCCGACCAGGCAGGCATCACATACTTGATCCACCTGATCGATATGTGGCAGCCTACGAACCATCTCATCGCACGTGAGCCGTTTCAAGGATTGAAAATTCAGATGGCTGTAGCGTGCGTGCTAGTGTCATGCTTCTTCACCACAACTTGCCGCTAGGTGCCGCTATTGATCACAAAGCCATAGCGTCCCATTCTCAATCAATGTCTGATAACCATTCTTGTCAAACTGTCCGATGCTGATAATATTACTTCGTAGTCGTGGGATGTAGTATACCCCGGTGAGCGCACGATGCTCCTTGGTGTGACATGTGAACAACACGGATCCTTGCCTACATATATCGATGATGGAGCCATCACCAAACTTCACGGTCCCCTTTATGCCTATGTCCAACTTGGCGAACGTAGCCTTGCACCCGATCATGTGACTTGATGCTCCCATGTCCAAGTACCAAGTGCCATCGTGCTCATCCTCCTCCCGGCCAAGGTGCACTTGCGCATGCACCTTGTCTAGCGCAATGTTAGTGGGTGCACTGCGTGTGGCTTCCTCCAGTGTACACACTTAGGCCATCAATAGCATGGGCTCTTGTCCTGCACCTAAACAAGATGCGCCTATTCCTTATGTACTCATCGTGGTTTGCGGCAGTTCTGAGAGAAGTGCCCAAAATTTTCACAATTGTAACACTTTAGCTTGGAATTATCACGGCTGCTGACAGACCCAGCAGTCTCTTTGTTGTCACGAGTAGCACTTTATCCTCCTTGTTTGCCATAGCCACAGCCTTGCTTGCCGCCGTTCCTGCCTCTTCCCGAAGAGGAGTCGCCCTACTCTCGCTTCTTGATGCGTGCCAGCCACTCCTCCTCCGTGAGCAGAAGACAACCACTGGCATCGTTGCCATCATCATCAACCACCATGTCTGCATCGTACCTCTCCTCCATAGACTTGAGCTGGCCCACCAACTCTTCTATGGACAAGGTCCGTAGATCGATCATCTGCTCGATGGATATCACCACCTATATGAACTTCGAAGGAACGACACAGAGAAATTTTTCGATCACCTTGACGTCCTCCAAAGTTTCATCAAGAGTGCGGATATGGTTGACGAGATCGGTTAGATGCATGGCGAAGTCATCCACCATCTCATCACTCTTCATGTGGATCCCATCAAACTACCTAATCAAGGCATGTGTCTTCACCTTCTGGACATGTTCCACGCCCATGCTCATGGATTTCATGGCGTTCCAGGCCTGTTTGGCGCTGTCTTTCACCGCTAGTGTCGCCAACATCTCTGGCGGCACTCCTTGGAGTATGGCTACTAGTGCCATTTTGTCGAGCCTGTACTTCGCGCCCCTCGGCTCGATTGCCTCCTAGACTCCCTGAGCTTAGAGATTAACCCTCATAAGAAGGGCACACTTAGTGTAGTTTGTTTGCTTGAGGATGGGGTATTACAACGTCACCCCAGTCTCCTTTAGCATCACCTGTGCCACCACTTCCTAGCCACCGCCGCTGCTAGAGGCCTCCCAACGACGGCCACTGCAGTTGAAGGTTCGAGTTGACGTAGGAGATACGGACCTCGCGCCTCAAGGCATCGCCACAGGATCTTCTTGGCACCGCTCTGATACCAATTGTTGGCACTAAGCCGATATACAACACACACGGACAACCTGAAACTCAAGAACTGGCAACGAGAACATGAGAAGAAGCTTTTACGTCTTTTTTGTTCTATCTCTTCTGCTATTTATACATAAGAGCGGGAAGTATTTATATAGAAGTTTTGGCTGCACATGAAAAGAAACTAATCATGATATGCTATGATCTAGCCACAAATTATGCCATGATTGGATTTACTACAAAAAACAATGCTTATGAAAAACAACCCCGACGCGGTCAATTTAAATACCACAAGATTAGTTCAACATAAAGGTTCCGGAGCAAATTAGTAGACGGAGATACAAAGGATGGCAACCCATGTGCCGTCGTAGGACATCTTGCTCACTGTTTATATTTACACAAATGGCCAGATTGTTCTGAGCATATCAGGGGCTTTTGCCAAATAGTAGCTAATTCAGTGGTTGCATATCCAGCACCAGTACTGTGGCTGTATAGGAGGGGCACCAAAAGCGGAAGTCGGGGTGGTTTGTCACTGCTGCAAGTGATCTTTCCAAAAGTACTTCCACGGCCAGCTTCGTCTATGCTGGTGATGTTGTACGCGACGGCGGAAGAAACGACGAAGTAAACAAGATCAATCGTAGAGAGACACAAGATTTAACGTGGAAAACCCTCCCAATGTGAGAGGAAAAACCACGGCGCCACCGAAGAATAATCTTCACTATATCGGGGTGAGGTTACAACGCCGGGGATTTACAACTCTGATGCCATATCCCAAACGGCGGCTTACAGGATATATATAACAAGGAAACCCTAATTTGACTACGATCCATACCGCGGGGCTTCCGCCTCTTCACTTCAGCGTCCACAGGTGCACGGCCTTGCGCAATGGGCGGCCAGGACTCGCTCGCTCGGCTCTAAGCCTCCGGCGACGGGCCTCCGCTACGCTCCGTCCAGAAGCTGGCCTATATAATTTGGATCACAAATCAACAGGTGAGTTGTCACTGCAGTTCGAAGAAACGGAGTGTGCGTGAAGATTGAGAAAATCGGCCAGCAAAATAGAATTGGTGATCATCTAGCAATTTTTGTTCTTTCTAAAAACCCTATGATAAATAGAGTAAGTTGTTCCTTTATTTAATAGAACTGACACCCAGAGTAATGTGCAGTTTATTCTCGCTAATATAACCTGGAAACAAATTTTCCTTGCAGAAATGGCAATCCTAACCACATGCTCGTTTCGGTTTTTTTTTCGGCTTCAGCTTCTAGCTTCTGCTTTTTTTTCACTATTCAGTATTTCGTCTTTTTCTGAATTTTTTTTAGATATTTTAGGCTTTTTGGTATTTTCTTTTTTTCCCGTGTTCCTTTGTATTGTCCCTAATGGGTTAACATGTTTTTCTCTATTTTTACATTTTTTTTTAAATTAATTATGCCCAAAAAGCCAAATCAGCTACAGTAAAAAAAAATCAGCTACAGTAAAATTTCAGCCAAAAGTCAGAAGACACCGCTAAAACGAGCGCCGAAGCTAAACACGATAGATCTGGTTTGGGATTGTGACTACCATTTGGCGTGTATAAACAGAAAAGCACAGACACTGTCCTATTTTGATTGCAAAACTGTGTAGCATCTCAATGCTGTGTCTCTAAGCCATACAGAAGGCAAGCTTGGGCCTGTTTTTTTTCCTGCGGTTGATGGTTTTTGGCTATGGCTAATGGCTTTTTGGCTATTTGCGATAGAGATTGTGAAAAGAGAGATTATCGCTTGCGATTTTTGATGGCACATATATCAGTCTTTTAACGTGTACTACAATTAACTTGTAGACCTCGTCTTAAAAAAATACTCTGTTTGAAAGTTAGGTACTGTAGCAAAAGTCAAAAGCGGCTTTTAAAAACCAAAAGCAAACAGGCTAGTTTGGAGACTGGAGTATTGCCTTCCTGCAGAGTTGGTCGTCTTCTTAACAACAGATGGGGCAGGAGATGGTGCTCTGTAGAGAACAAATTTATAAGTGTTAGTTAGATCAACATTAAGTGATATGTATGATAACTGGGCATAAATAGACACACTACCTATTCCTTGTGCGCTTTGGCTCGTTTATTTTGAGAGCTGCTACAGACTTTTCTTTCTTGCCTGATGACGGCGTCTGCTGTGTCATTAGAGCAACTCCAGCAGTAGCCCTCAAAACAGGGCCCCTACTTTTCATTTGAGGGCTCCCCCTACTTTTGAGAGCCCTGATTTTTGAGTGCACTCCAGAAGGAGCCCTCAAAACAGAGCCCCTACTTCTCAATTCTCTCTATTTCCTCACACACTATATGCATATGTATTCCGAATTTAAATTTAAATTCAAATTTATTCCGAATTTAAATTTATGAATTCAAATACGAATATTCAAATTTATTCCGAATTTACATTTATGAATTCAAATACGAATATTCAAATTTAAATTTAAATTTATTCCGAATTTAAATTGAAAGCACAATGAGGAACGTTTAAATTTATGAATTCAAATACGAATATTCAAATTTAAATTCAAATTTGTTCCGAATGAGGGATGTATTTATTCAAATACAATAAATCTAAGTTTGAGGGCTCAAGTAGGGGCCCCCTAGGAATGAGGGCTTGGAGGCCTCATTTGAGAGGCCCCTATTTTTGAGGGCTCAAGTAGGGGCCCTGCTGGAGTTCAGTTTTTTGCTCTGGCTCTCAAATTTGAGTTTTGGGGCTCAAGTAGGGGCCCTGCTGGAGTTGCTCTTAGGCACAACAAGCAGATAGTTTGTTAAAAAAAATAGCAGAGGCAGTGAAACAACCCTGAACTTCAAAATCAATTTGAATTTCTTTTTGGATTTTGATTGAACTCCTAAATCCCTCCCAATTTGGCACTCATCCTTGGATTTGTGCCCTCCTTCATTGCTTTCTAGTTCCTCCTCCCGCCAATGCCCCCTGAGAAACCGTCTCCCCACCACCTCATTGTGCCACCACGCCCACACGGCCGCTTTCCCTCGCCCAGAATTTCGACGCTGCCCACCTGAGAGACCATGTGGAGGTAACCCCGTGTGTGTGATGAGTAATTGACATGTGTTCTGGAAAGTTTGAGTTTGTTTCGGGCATTTTGTGCTATTTTTGGATGTTAACGATTTAATTATAATATTTTGTGCGGTGCTATGAAATGTATTTTCTTGTCGGTGATGACTGCAGGACTTTGAGACGGAGTCGTGGCGAGACACTGAGTGACCGGACTAAGCACAGGCGGTGCTAAGGTCAGAGCGGTCGGGACGTGTCGAAGACGGCGAGAACTCGAAGTGGTTGTGAGGCTTACGCGGCAAGAAAAGAGAAAGCTTCCTGGAAGGTGCGAGAGTGGCGTTTTGGTGAATACGCAGGGCTACACAAAAGGAAGTGGATGTGTTTAGAGCTTAATGGATAAAGAGATGTGAGTTGGTGTGACCTAATGGGTAAAGCAAATTGTAAACCCATTAGTAGAGACTATAAATAGAGGCGCCCTCTAGTGGAGAGGATTCGAGAGAGTTGTGCTAAAGAATTAGGGTTTATATTTTCTCTCCATGTGTGTGTGCATTTTGAGAGAGAGAGAGATGAGTGTGAGTGTTAGGGTTTCCTAATGCTTGTGCTCTTAGAGAGAGTGTATGTGCAAGAGTTAGAGTTTTCTAGTTCTCTCCTTATGTGTGTTTATTTTCTTGAGTAAGACTTGGAAGAGTTGATGTAAACATTCATCGTTTATAATCATTCATCTCTCTTCGTCTCAATATAAGAATTCCTATTTTATATTTTGTGCTAGCTATTTGTTTCCTCTCCTGGTATCAATATGAGAATGATCTTGGATGCACCACTCTTGTTTCTCTTTTGTTCTTGCTGCTCCTTTTGTGTTTGAATTAAATCTTGTTTGTTTGAGCTTTGTTATTACTTTGTGTTGGGTCTTGTTTCTCCTTCTCTGTTCTTGAGAATAGTATATAGTGGTTGCTCTATGATGGGAATCTATATCAAGACCTTTTGATCAAGTATATTCCCAAGAGTCAATTAGTTTTTCAATTTGCAAATCATCTTTTCTGTTATTGCTCTTCTGCAATCTGTGTTCTTCGGCTCGGTACTCAGATTGCAGTTTGCCAAAGTCTTTGGTTGAGTCCTCCTGTTTTGTGTTCGTTTTTTTTAAGAGTTGGTATTTTGTTCTCGAACAGCAGAGAGAATTCATTTCGGTTTTGCTGTTTTCAGGTTGGTCAGTTCCTGTCGGCAGCTTTTCAGTCTTCTCTGCCTAATCTGCAGTCTCTGCCTTGCTGTAATCTCTGTCTAGTCTGCTCTGTTGTCTGGTTAAGTAGTCTGCAGCCTGCAGTCCGGTTGCTGGCTTGGTGCAGATTTAGTGTCTTTGTTTCGGCTGACTGCAGAATTTTTCGGTTCAGCCAGCAGTTCCAGCAATTTGGTCTCCTATTTTCGATTGCATGTTCAGGTTTTTCTTTAGTCTATTTCCTTCCTCTTGCAGTCTTCTGTTTCGGCAGCATCCTTACTTTTTCCAGCTCGGTTGAGTGCAGGTTTTTGTTTTGGTCTGCAGTTTGTTGCTTCCAGTCTTCTTCCTCCTTTTCAGGTTCTGTTTTAAGTGCAGTTTCTATGCTTTTTGTGTTCAGTTTCTAGGCTGGTTTGTAACAGTCCTGTAGCTGCAGTTTATCTGTGTTAGGCAACTCGTATATGCTCTGTTTTTTTAGTGTGTTTTTCAGCTTCCATTTTGGACAGCAGTCCCTGGGTTAATCTGCTTCGATTGCTTGCAGTTTTCAGTCAGCTCTTCCTCCCTTGCTTTTTTGTTAATTTTTGCTGATTGGTAGTTTTCCTTCAGGATTAGACTTTTTGGTGAAGTTTAGTTTGTCTTGCTCAGTAATCCATGTTAAGCTACATGCTCTTTTGTTTTCAGTCAAGTGTAGTCAGTTTGTGGTAAGCAGTTCGTACAAGTGTTAGTTTGTAGTGAATTCTCTTTGTCTTACTTCATAGCATTCATTGCTATTGGAGAAGAAGATTTTTATGTGGATACTTCGGAGTAATTTTTTAAAAGGCACCATTCACCTCCTGTTACCATTTCCGATCCTTCATCACCCCGGCGTTCACACCTCCCCTGCCAACTCCTAGCACCGTGGCCCTACCAGTCAGTCACCCATCCTTCTGGCAACCCCGTCCCCTCCTCCCTTGCACCGCACGCCGGTTTGACCCGAGCTCCCCTCTCCCACTGTAGCTCAGCTTCCCCGGTTGACAGTGCTCCTGCAGTACTCAATGCCGTCACCACCTGCCAAACTTTACAGAGGTCGTGCACCACTTCACCTACATTCTCATCCCCTTGGTAGAGCCCTTGCTCACTCTCCCCATCTACGCGCTGGCGATCCCTGAGCAAGGCTACTGCTCTCACCACCTTAGCTCACCTTTATAGCTGCATTCGTGAGAGGCCTCACACCACTCCTACTCTCACACCAGAGCAACCCAATTGATCTTTCACCCACCTCAGCTCTTCCGCCGCCGTCCCTTGAGCCTGCTGAGCCCTGAAGGCAATCTCCCTCCTCCTTGCATGAAAATCTAATTACATTCAGCCATAGCATCCTCAAAGCAGCCACAAACCATTAGCCGAAGTCAATTTCCCAAGAGCATTTCTCTTTTGATCTGGCACCATGAGCCTTTGTCGACCAAATCACCCCTTCCGAGGACAACCCCGCTGGGGATATTCTAGTTTAATCCACCACCATTTTGGTGTTCCTTAACCCCCGTGGATGGTGAAAACCCACTCAATCTCGTCGAAAACCTGCTGAAGCAACTCCAAGTTGCAGCAAAGCCTTAGAACTTCTCTCCTACTGCCGGTCGCTACCGCTTATGCTCATACCTCCCAAAGTCCAAAAATAGAACCACCATTCCAAGCTCTACCCGCGCGTACCCTCCACAACCGTTAGAGGTCGTCGCCAGCACCATTAAGCGAGGGCATCTATGCCCCTGTTTTCCTGCCGTCGATCCATTTGGAGGTGGATGACGACTCCCTTGGGAGCGACATGGCTGCATCGTAGCCCTCATTGCGCCATCTTTCGGCTGGCATAGCGCGCGTTGTGGGCCATTTGGCCACATGTGATAGGCCGAGTCGGCCAGCCCAACATTGTGATGCACTGTACAATTACTGTTCACCTAAGCTAAATTTACAACAAAAAACCCCCCATTTGAACTGTTTCGATGCCCTGAACCCATTTCCGATGTCCATTCCACCATACCAGACTCCATTAAAATCCAAACCAACTTCATTTGGTTTTTATTGTATTTTATTCCTATTTATTTTATTTATTTTTCTAGCTTGATTAGACTCAATCATGGGCTCATGTTATTTTATGTGTTCGCACTAGTTCCCGAGTACTCTGAGGCAATGGTGCAAGGACCTGATCAAGGTGGTGAAGTTTTTGAGACAATCGAATTCGTCAATCAGTAAGGCAAGTTACAAGTCCTTGATCATATTGAATTCTATGAAAATTCATATTATTTAACTACAGTATTTGCATTAATATTATCTATCCAATGTTATTTAATTAAATAAATATTTAGAATGACTTGTTAATTAGCTACGTCCTACCACTGAAAAATGCTCTGTTTTAATTTGAGGCCATATTCACTTTGACAACCATAGTATTATTTAATTATTGTATAAATTGTAGTAGATAGGTTTGATTAAAATTTTGTACTACTAAGTGATTTGGCAGTTCATCGATAGAATTACTTAATTGGTAATAGGGTAAGGGGGAAATTGTGGAAAGCCACTAGCTGGTTGAAAGTCCACGACCTTACCCTAGGGTGGAGGCTGTAGCAGATAAGTGATAGTGTCGTTGTACACTGGGTACCCGTTATGGTTGGTAGCCTCAAGGTGAAAAGTAAGGACTAAAATCTTATGCTGAGTAAAGGACATAGTAATCGCTCAACCGCAAGTATTGACCAGTCAATCACGGTCTACTAGCTGCTCAATTCGATTTAACTCCTATAGGAGTAAGGGAGCGTGGTATGGGTCATGGTATCACCATACTTAACAACGATAGGTCCTCACAAAATCTAGGTGGTTGTGTTCCACATTGGCCCGGGGATACTAGATTTTGTGCGGTGCATATCTTGTGGGTAAAGCTGAGCAACTCTGTAGAGTGAAAATAAATGGTATTCAAATACGCTGTATTCCCAGTCAATGGAGCTGTGTTTATTGGGTGATTTCAGCAACAAAGCATAAGTAGTTTTCTTTGTATTTCAAATTGCTGTAATCTAGAAAAGCAACAGTTAACCCCCCCCCCCGCTGCCTCTGCCTTAACTCTTAAGAAGTTGTGGTTCTGTTATTTCGTGTTTTAAAATTATTTACAAATAAAATGTTGTGACTTGTTAGGTACGGTTATACTCATTACTTGCTAAACAATAATCAGAAGAGCAATAGAACTGTGATGAACAAGTTGTCGATGAGGGGCCTGAAGAGCCATTCTACGTCGATGAATGATCCATGGTTCTAGGTCTTAGACTCTCTCGAGTTTACCTATGGTGTTTTATTGTAATGTAAGATAACTTTGGACTTTCACGCCTCTACGTCCAAAACTAAGTTGTTAAGCCTTATCCTTGTAATAAAGTTTGGATCTTGTTTGTAATCATGTGTTATAATAATGCTCATTCTCGTACGGTACATCGCAATTGTACAATCCTGGGACAGTTGTGGGGTTACTTGCACTTTCAAAAATGGGGGCATTGCAGGCAGTGCGGTTTTGCTTGGCAAATATGAAAAGAGGATGAGCAATAGATGAATAACCTCCTGAGTGTACCATTTTGGGGAATTTGAAATTTTTTGGACTGAAGGTGATATTTGAGCACAATTCAAATTTTTGGCAAAAATAAAATTTAAAATTAAATTCAAAATTAAAATCCAAAACCAAAATGAAATCAAATTTAAATAAAAAGAAAATCCCCAAACCAAAGTTGGACCAGCCCATCTCTTTTCCCCCTTTCTTTTTCTTTCCTCGGCCCACCAGCCCACGACCCATCTCTCTTTCTCTCTGCCTTCCTTCGACTGAGCGTGCTGACCTAGGAACGAAGCTTCCCTGTTCCCGTGTGGGTGTTCCCCTCCGTATTCCCGCGATCTGGACCGCTCACGATCCAGATCGAACGGTTCAGATCGCGGGAACACGGAGAGGAACAATCACACAGGGATAGGGAAGCCGTTTTCCTAACCCAACCCCCTACTCCTCTCTTCTCCCTCTTCCTCTACCATGCCCATGCAGCCCCCTTCCCTCCTCCTCCCTATTTAGTGCACCTGCATGACTGACCACACTCGGCCTTGTTGCGTGCACTCTCGCCTGTGGCCATGCCACTGCTCCCATGTCGTGTTGCACACCCCACGCCATGTGCCCTAGAGCCATGCCGTGCGACCACCGCCACGCGATGTGTGCCCACGCCGCGCGCTGCACCCACATCGCCGCTGCCCTCGGCCATTGCGCCATGCATGCCTGCATAGCGATCTCCCTCCTCGGTTATTTAAGTCGCCGAGCTCCCCTTCTTCCATTGCCACGCTGAGCTTGAGCGAAGCTCAGAGGCCTCACTACCGTGTGCCACCGTGACCGCCCTGCTGTCCCCCACTCCGGTAAGCTCTCCGCTGGCTTGGCTGTGTCAATCAAAGTGCCTTGTCGTTCTCTTCAACCACCATCACCGAATTGGATTTTCATTCACAGAAGCTCACCGGTGCAGTCATCTTCTTTTATCTCTAGGCACAACCGCTTCCATCGCCCACATAAGCTGGATTATTAAGCATCCCTCTTAGTTTGCCTTTAATATCGTCAGCAAGGTAGGTCCAGTAGAAGCAAATATGTGAGATGTTACAAAACATGTCTATATATCAAAAGTTGTATACCACTCATTGTGATTCTCAAGAAGCCCATGTGCCTCACATGCCTCCCTAAAGGTATTATACACCGTGCCATTGACAGTTCTTACATCGGAAAAACTACTGGCCCCTTTCACAAATCAAGAGCATTCTAAGGCAGTATAAATCTCCAGCTGTTGGATGTACTACGTACATCCTGCCTATTTGCTCATAGAACCTTTGACCGGAATGGTAGTATTTGACACTCGATTAGCAAAAATGGCTAATACGGGGGTGTCTGATCTTCACGATGTAAGATCTCACTTGAAGGATAAATATGTGGCTAACTTAAAATTCCATGAATTCTGATGAATGGAAGCACATGATTGTCTGTCTCAATTACAGACTTCTATGTATCGGAATTCAACTAGTAATACACTCTGGATCTCCATCTTCTCACCACACCAAGATAGATGATGTTGCTGGTCCATGAGGATCAATAAGAACACTAGTAATGGTAATTTATTGGAACGCTAATTAGTTGACTTTCCAACTCCCATGGCAGTGCATGTTATAAAGTAAAAAGCAAGAAATTACTTTGACTCAAAATTAATGTTCAAGGGTTATAGGGGATGGTGGCCAATGCTTTTTTTTACCCTCGTACAAGCCTAGCCGGACTCAAAGAAGGGAAACAACTCGAATCCAATTCTAATTCCTAATTTAAACCAAAAAGTAATAAGAAGTAGCTGGCTAGTTGCATTGGTTTCTGCACCCATGAGGTGGGCCTCATGTGGTGGCTGGTCCACGAGGGTGGCACACAACTCTCTTGACAACAGCCCAACTTCCCTTGTGGTCTAAGTATTCATTTTCAGTCCGTTTGAAGTTTTGGCGTAGCCATCCCCCCAAAACTAAATCAAAACAAATACGAAAGCCCAAAATACCCTTAATATGTGTTATTATAGATACAAACCAGCCCATGTCATATGGATTTTGGCCAAAACTCAAACGGACTGAGAATTAAAGACTAGACACAATCGAGGTTCCGAAACATAGTCTTCTCCAATCATCAATTTGAAGTTTAAAAACTTGATTCCAGTATCTTAGTGGCCTTTTCCACTGATATAAGTGAAGTGTCATTGTCTCCTCCTTTTGGATATTCTCTTGGTGCGCCGGCCTCCCTCACATCCCGCTTAGTAGCACCAAGTTCTTGCTCACCTAATAAGCTGAGAATACATAAAGTGAAAGCATTAGGTAGCAAGCGTTCTTAGTAGTGAAATCAAAGAAACTTAGGATCAGATTCACCTGTTTAGTAAGTTCTTTTGCTCTAACTCGAGTGATTGGTCCATTATACAATTGTTGCAAAGCTTCAGCCGTCAGACTAACACTAGTCTTATCATTGTCATTTATTACTTGAATCTGATGATGGAGGTGATGATTGTGTAGATAAATTTTTCATAATAGTGATGTCCTTATCAATGGCACTCACCGCGCGAGAGTGACAGATAGCCGACATGTAAGCGATGCCACATGGTGGCTGCGCAAATTAGCCAAAACTGCACGACCAACGTTTGGTGGAGGTAGCACCACACGACGCAACAACACTGTAGCACCACACGATGGCCACATGATGGCACCATAGCAACACTATCGTAATTTTCAAAAAAATTCATTTAAGTTTGCTTTTTGTAGAAATTTTTAAATATAGCAACTGAGCTCCAATTTTTTTTTTGTGGAGCCTCCCAACACAGTGTACTTGCTTCCATAATTTTATCCATTCTGAATTTTTCTCTAAAATTTATTTAAGTATAATGTTTGTAGGAATTTTAATATAGAAAATGAGATCCAAATATTATGAATTTTTTTTGAAGGCTCCTTTTACAGACAACTTAATTGTGTGACTTTTTCCAAAATTATATATGTTCTGAAATAGTCATTTTTACACAATGGCTCCTACTCTAGCTTGTTCGCCACCGTTCTTTGGAAGGTGACTATTTCAAAACTTACAAAATTCTAAAAAAAATACACAATTAAGTAAACTGTGTAAGGAATTCATAATGTTTGGACCTCATTTTCTATATTAAAAACACCTACATTCAGTATACTTTAATGAAATTTTGAGAAAAAATCTGAACAGATAAAATTATGAAAAAAATACACAAGTACACTGTGTTGGGAGGCTCCACAAATGAATTTATAATTTTTGAAACTCATTTGCTATATTTAAAAATTTCTACAAAAATTATACTTAAATAGATTTTCCTATAAATTGTTAAAGTGCCACCACACAGCCATCGTACGGTGCTACAGTGCACACCGCACGGTTTCCGTGTAGTTTCGGCTAATCTACATGGCCACCATGCGGCATCGTTTACGTGTCGACCGTCAGTCACTCCCATGCGGTGATCATGCGGTAGAGATGCTATTTTTGCAAATTCCACATAACAAGTGCTATTTTTGCTAATTATGTATCAAATACTGCTATTTCGGCTAAAAACTCTTTGCTCACCTCGCTGTCTTTTGGTCCTTTCATCAAGCTCGTAAATAACAAAGATTCTGTTCAAAAGTGCTATTGCTATTAGTTGATTGCGAGAGAAATTGAGGAACACGCATTGAGAAGCCACTCTGTTGAAAGCGGCTCCTGAAGTGATTACTACAAACGGCACATAAAAATAACCTTAAGAAGCCACTCTGTTTAAAAGCTAGCTTTTAAAATACAAAAGTCATGACCTATTTAGAACAGGGCCAAAATTCATGTTAGACAAATGCATTGTTAGCCGCTCTACATATAGGAGTCTATAGTGTATATCATATTCACATAAAACGCCAGATTGGCTTGCAGCACGAAAGGAACCTAGCATATACTCGTTCAATCTAGCTTCGGCTTTTGGATCGAAATAAATGTGTTGGCTTAATTTTGACCATTTTGGCTTTTGTCTTTTTATATATATTTTTTATTTTTTTTTCTTTTCCCTCATTTTTTTCTTTCGTTTTTTTGCCTTTTCTTTCTTCCCTCAATAGTATTCAAAATCTTCACTCTAGTGACTATGAGAGTAATTACGTTCAGATTGCACCTACTATACCATGTGAAACAAAACTAGAGATCTAAGCTAACAACACCAACAACCTTCAGCCTAAGGCCGATTAGACCATAGACACATGGCCGGTCTGACTGCAGGTTTAGCGCCGATCTAATCGGCCATCTATTCCTCTCAGAACAAAACTTAAATATCAAGAACTTATCAAATTCTCATCCAAACACTTTCAAATTTTTCATAATACTTGTATAGGACATTAGAAACCTAAACCAATCAAAATCAATAAGTTCTTAGGTTTGGGTTTACTAAAATGAAGAGAATCAAATCTAGGTCATAAGAATATCAAAAATCCTAAAACTCAAATTACTTTTGCTCATAAGAATTGAAGACATGGGGTCTTCCAAATCTATTCTCACATGTCCTAGCAAGAGTTCGTGCTAAAACTCCCACGAATATAAAATCATAAATCTAGCTCAAAACTAAGCAAGAAAGCAAACAACGATATGATTGAGATAGAACTTTAATCTATTTTGAGTAAATGATAGAATTTATTTACTCATAGATGATTACAAGGTGTAACCAAAGCATCACTTTTTCTTCTCTCAAATTCTCTCTTATAAGCATGGAAGGAGACAACGTGGCAAAACAAAAATCTAAACCCTAGAATCTTTGAATCCAACACCTCCTCTTCTCCTCTTTAATAACCAACAACAACCCTAATGGGTCCAACACATTAAGATATCGGGAACCCCGTTAGTCCCACTAACATGGATTTTACACACTCACGCACGTTTCTCAAAGTGTTTATAAGACTCAACCCGCTAACACCTTAAAGATTGATCTACTATGTAATTCTAGCTCTCCTTAATCTAAATCACTTCTCGTTTGCAATTCTTCGCGCCGTGGTTTTAGGCACCAATTTGGTATTTAGCCAACTACCAAAATACCCTCGATGAAGATTCCGGGTACATTCCCTTGACTTTGTCTTTACCTTCACTTCAAAGCATCTTCGTATATTTTGACTCATAGCCTATAGTTTCCAACTAACCGTCATGTCTTTACGCATTTGGTCTCCCCGAACTATCTCTACGTGCATCGGCCTTATCACTTGGCGCACCATATACACCAACTTATCTATTCATGATCCTTGTCTTTTCTGTGCTTTCCACTTGAGCCACTTAGCCTCACTCGGATTTATATGACCGCTCGGACCCAGCTCCCTCGCCTAGTCCCGGTCTATTGCCGTTAACTGCTAATGTTCTCCAAATTAGCCACACATCTAAAGATCAAGCAACCATTTCGAGTACAAATATGTGCATTTGACTCATGTTAGTCAAAACCATACAACATGCAACTCAACATAACCAACTAACAACACCCATGTCGTGTACACACGCATCTAACTTAAAATCCAATTTTCACTGTTCTTTAGCCACGCCCAAATGTCTGATCACACTCTCCATGGATGTCAAACCGCACCGGTTAGACCGCCAGTCACTGACTGGTCTGACTGCTTATGTCCACCATAAAACATTCTCTCTGAAATTTCGGTTAAATTTCATCTAGTTTCAACTCTAATTTCCAATTCCAGTAGCACCTAGTGCAAACTCAACCGGTCAAATTAATATCCATCAACCGGTCAAACCGCTTGAACCTTAACAACACAGTTTAAAATCTAAATTTTCTTAAACTTTTACAAAATTTAAATCTAACTCAACCAAAGTATCAATTGTTCTTCATAAATATATTCCAGACCTTCACATGATCTCTTACAGTTGAATGTCACAAAAAAAAAAACAGAAGTTCCATGTGCCCTGCATATAGCAATTGCATCCTGAAATTTTTGCACCATGTACCTACGCCCGCCGGTGAAGCTTGCCGATAGAACAACCCTCGTAGCAGCTGACTCTCTATGGGTACAACCTCAATCTATAGTGTCAACAATTCCTTGCACATTCGTAAGTTAAGACGGCATCCCTCCACCGCGGAATAACCATCTACTGGGAGCCGACCGTAGCATGTATATGGGTTAGGTTCATTGGGCCTGTAGTGTGTTCGAAACCGGAGCTTGGTCAGAGATCTCATCAGCATCGGTGTACTTAATGCCCAGCTGAAAGCCACTCTTACCGTATGGAAAGTGCAATGGATATTAATTTGAAAGTTTTAGGCACGTCTGACTATATACAGCACCGCAATCCTAAAATATAGCCCCTCAAAGCCCATAATTTCTGATTTGGCCCTCTCTTCGAAGGCGGGAGCACGAGAGGCCGGTGCGTGGGACATCCCGCGCACCAAGAGCGTAGCAGCTTCTGCTACGGCCAAGGACTATATTTAGAGGCCTGCCACGACCGGGTTCTGCATGTGGAGGCCTGCTGCACCCGGATAGCGTATTTGGTGGCCGGCACTGTAGCAATATTGTATCAACATTGTAGCGTTTTTTAAAAAATCTATTTAAATATATTTTTAAAAAAATTTTAAATATAACAAATAAGCTTCAAAAAATATAATTTATTTTGTGGAGTCTCCGGATACAGTTTACTTCCTTATGTAATTTTTTTATAATTTAACTGTTCTGAATTTTTCTTAAAATTTTATATAAGTATACTATTTATAGAAATTTTTTAATATAAAAAATAAGATTCAAATATCATAAAATTTATTTAGAAGGCTCCTTATACAGTAAACCTTCAAAACGGGAGGCCAAGTACAAAAGATTTATTGGTAGAAATCTTCTTGAACACTCCAATTGTAGACATGACAGCAATAGCAGCAGCCAATGACGTACATAAGAAAGCACAGCAGACGCACTAACAACGGAAAGCCCCTCCGGCCTCCGGGTCTCCAAAAAACGCCGCGCCGCCCCGTCCCGCCCCGCGAAGATATTATTAAGCGTCGCCCCGAGTCTCCCTCACCCCACACACCTCTCTCCCTATTCCCGCCGATGCTGCCCCCAAAACCCTACCCGCCCCGCCGCCCCCGCCGTTCGACGCGCTTCTCTCCACGCTCATGTCGTCCTCCAACGCCGATCGCGCCGCCGCCGACGCCGCCTCCGCTCCTCCCATCCGGCCAGCCCACGCTCAAGTCCTGCCTCCTCTCCGTGCTCCAGTCCGATCCCCTCAAACCCATCGCGAAGAAGGTCTGCGGCGCCATATGTCCGACCTCGCCGCGCTGCTCCTCCCGGAGAACGCGTGGTCCGAGCTGCTCCCGTTCCTCTTCCGTGCGGCCTTGGGCCCCGAGACGCCCAACCTGCAGGAGTCATCGCTGCTCATCTTCGCGTGCCTTACTTGGTAAATGCTTATGTCCCGATTCTGGCCGTGGCCTACGAAGACTGGTAAGACAAAGCAAAATGAGAAGCATGTCTCTTCTCTTTCTCCCTCTGTCCTTTTTGTCAGCTCGGCGAGTTAATGATTGGGTGCAGTAATGTGCTCTTTGACTGCATTACTGATTTACGATTGATGTAATGCCGACGACTGATGAGGCAGTCGGAATGTGTGGTAGTGAGTGTAAGAGGAGAAAGTTCCTGATCATATCTGAAGATTCCGTATGTTGTATGAACGAAGACATGATAGATTCTTAGGTGTACATATCCAACTTTATATGGGTGTTGTGGTTACAGATCAAATAGAGAGAGAGTATAGTAGTGGAGAGTTAGGTGAGCAATGTCCTCTCGGGTCTTTCCCAAGGGCTGGAATGATATATATGCACGCCCTCGTAAGGAGGGTCTTTACAATCGTACTCTTACACCGAGCGTCATTCCCAGGGCCAATTATGTCATTGTACATGTCTACCTTAGGTTTACAACCTTCTAACAGGCTAGCTGGATTTAGGTAAGGGTCTCTCCTACAACAAGAGCCTCTCATGGTGAAGGGCTTCACAGGCCGAAACCATGTTGCCGAGCCCTTTGGCCCCTCCGTCCCTGCGGCCTGTGACTTTGTGTGATTGTGGGCGAAGATGATTTGGCACATGTAGCCTATCGTGGCTCCACGGAGTCAGAGCCACGGGACCGCACACGGAGTCGATGTCGAAGTTCTGTGCCGACGCAAAAAATGAACTCGACGCCGGGTGGTCGCAGGCGGAGTCGTAGTTGTTCTGCGGAGGCGGGGAGCTCGTCGATGCAGAACAGGCAGGCAGGCGCAGAAAGCTGGAACGCCACGCGCGTGAGCGACCGCGTCAGTCCGAACGCCCGGTGGTTGGGCGCGCGTGGTCGGCCGCGTCGGTTGGACTCCCGGCGGTTGCACTTCCCAACCGCGGCTATATATACGGCCGTAGCGGTGTGATGAAGTATTGCTGGGACGGCTTGTCTCAAGAATATGCCTCTTCCGCTCATGAGCATGCGGCAGGGTTGGCGTTGGTTAAGGCGCTCTGTGCATGCTTGTGGACGGAAGAAGGTACATTCTTGAGCTGGCAGAAAGACTTGCGCCCTTCGTGCGAAGGGGGTGGACCACTGGACTTCGGCCGACAGGATAGCCTGGGGCCGTCCGAGATGTCCTCTGAGCCTGGGGCCATCCCTTGAGTCCGCGAGCGCGTGCCTCTGACTGGTGGTTGGCTTTGCGGCGATCGGTGTGGACACCCTCCGACTGACCTGCTGCGCAAGCGCTCTCTGCAACCTAGCATCCATGGGAAGGCGTGGGACACATTAGGGTGCGAAAACGGTTGTGTTAAGAGTGAAGAGATATGATGTGCAGCGAGTACCGGGGTTGTCCCGCGGAGGCGAAGGTCTCGTCGAGGGCGGAGTCGGAGTCGTTTCGCCGAGAGGAAGGCTTCGCGGAAGGCGGAGCTGGAGTTGTTGTGCGCAGATTCCCGAGCAGACGCGTGGCGAGGCGCTATTGGTGCGTCGGTATCGATCGTACCTGCACAAACTCGGAGCCGGGGTCCATAGGTGTGAGACTATGTGGAGGTAACCCCGGTTGTGTGATGAGTAATTGACACGTGTTCTAAAAAGTCTGAGTCTGTTCTGGGCATTTTTGTGCTAGTTACTGATGCGGATATTTAATTATAATATATTGTGCGGTGCTATGTAATGTGTTTTCTTGTCGGTGATGATTGCAGGACTTTGAGACGGAGTCGTGGCGAGGCACGGGTGACCGGACTAGGCACAGGCGGTGCTGAGGTCAGAGCAGTCGAGATGTGTCAAAGACGGCGAGGACTCGAAGTGGTTGCAAGGCGTACGCGGCAAGAAATGAGGAAGCTTCCAAGAAGGTGCGGGAGTGGTATTTTGGTAAATGCGCAAGGCTGTACAAAAGGAAGCGGATTGGATTAAGAAAGAATGGGCAAAGTGGACTTTGTTAGGAGATGATCCATTAGTGGAGAGGTGTTGTGACCTAATGGGTAAAATGGTGTGTAAACCTATTAGTGGAGAGTTGGTGTAACCTAATAGGTAAAGTATTTGTAAACCCATCAGTGGAGGCTATAAATAGAGGTGCTCTCTAGTGGGAGAAGTGCACTTGAGCAATTGAGAGAGAAAGAGAGATGGGTGTGAGTGTTAGGGTTTCCTAATGCTTGTGCTTTATGTGAGAGAGAGTTGTGCTGAAAATAGTGTTTTTATTTCTCTCCATATGTGTGGGTTTGAGAGAGTGTGTTAGGGTTTTCTCTGGTGCCATCTCTATGGGTGTATGTGTTGCCCAGGATATAAGATTGGCTTGAGTTGGATGTAGAACCCTATGTAATCATTTCTCGTTGTTAATCGTTCATCTCTCTTCCTCTTGTTATGATATTTTGTGTTGGTGTCGTTATGGCTATTTTTCTTCTGTGAGTTGTTTTTTTTATTCTCTAGAAATCTTGGTTTGATTGGATCATTGCTATGATTTGGGTCTTTCTCAAGGTCATTTGACTAGGTCATACTCAATAGCAATTCTTGTGTTGATTTCTAGTGATTTTTATCTTGAGTTTTCTTGATGCTCGGTGATGGGAGTTGGCCTCAAGATCAAGTGATCACTTTATCCCAAGAGCAGATTTGATAATCAAGGAATATTCTCTTTTTGTTTTGCTCTAATTTTCGGCGCTGTTTGCAAGCAATCACATGACTCTTGTTCTCTGCTGTTTCAGTTTCGACTGGGCTCAGGTTTCAGTCGGACAACAGCAGTACCTCCTTTCAGTTTTGTTCTTCTGTTCTTGTTGTTCGAGTTAGTGCTAGGATCAGTCTGGTTCTTTGCTGTTTATTCGGTTCTCTTTTGGTTCAGCCAGCAGGGAGGGGTTGAGGTGTAGTTCGGTAGGCAGCAGTTGTTTCTTGTCTTCGATTCATCCTCTGCAGTAAGTCTGTCGAATAGTCTATGCAGTTTTGGTTGAATGCAGCTTTGGGTTCTCGGTTTTGCTGATCCCTGCTCTTTCGGCCAGGCTATTTGATAGATGCAGTTTTCAGTTGCTGCTTCATTTTTAATGTTTCGGCCAGGCTATTTTGCATATGCAGTTTTCGGGTTCTTGTGTTGTCTGTCCGATCTGTCTTAGTTCCTGATCGGCCCTTTGGTGCAGCAGCTACCTGTAGTTCCTTTTGCTTTACGGTCATTTCCTTCGGTTCAATTTTCAGCCTTCTCGGTGTGTTACGATCCGTCCGCAGCCTTGACAAGTATAGCTGTCCAGCCAGATTTGCACAGGTTTTAGTCGACTTTTGTCGCCAGCTAAGTTCTTTTCGACTTTCGGCGAGTTGTTTTTCACCGCACCACCTTTCGGATTAGCTCTTCTTCAGCTGCTCTCAAGTCTGATTTTATCTTGGATGTTTTTGTTTGCCCCTGTACTCTTTTCGGTCTGCTAGGAACAGCTGCATGTCGTTTTTCTTTCGGTCAGTTTGGGCAGCAGACACAGTCCCTCTTTCTCCATTCTCCTAGTTTCAGTCTGCAGAAATAGTGTTTTAATTATTGTTTGTTTTTAGTTGTCACAATTTCTGAAAAACGAATGTATGTGTGAGGTTATTTCAAGGATCTTGCAATAGTCCCTTATCTTTGCTACTGCCTAGTTTTTACCTTCTCAAAAGTTTTGTGCGATCGTTTTTAGTTGATCCCTTGAGACTCTACTGTTCTGGTTAAATTTCTTTAGCTAGCTGGTAGTCTTTCTATTCTTGGTAAAATTGATTTCATCTTGATCCTTGGCTTCCAATTAACATTTATTCTCTTACTTCATAGCTTCTATAGCTATTGGAGAGGAAGATTTGTGTGTGGATACTTTGGGGCATTTTTAAAAGGCACCATTCACCCCCCTCTGTTGCCATTTCCAATCCTTCAATAGGTGGAGTCGCATCTGGCCTGCGAGGGCGGAGACTTCGTCGATGCAGGCGAGGTGCGCAGGTGCGACAAGTTGGGATGTCGCACGCGTATGAGCGGTCGTGTCGCTTCGACTTCCGCTGGTTGCGCTTCTCCGCGCGTGGGCGACCACATCGCTTCGACTTCCACCGGTTGCGCTTCTCCGCGTGTGGGCGGTCGCGTCGCTTTGACTTCCGCCGGTTGCGCTTCTCCGCGCGTGGGCGGCCGCGTCGCTTCGACTTTCGTCGGTTGCGCTTCCCCATGGGGGGCATCTGTATATATATACTAGGAGGGATGTAGCGCCTTCCGGGCATAGTTGAGATGATCTTGATTTCGAAAATATGCCTTCTTCAGTTCATGAACATGCAGAAGAATATTGCTATATTGATGAACTGAAGGAGGCCTATTTTCGAGCGCAATATTTGGCGACCACTGGCCGCAGCGCGCCCGCGGGGGAGGAAGGCCGTTGTGCTTCGAGCGGTTGAGCTCTGCTTCGCGCCGGGTACAAGTGCGCCGGTCGCACGATCATCCAGCTGACCGGCGCGTCCTGTGCGCGCTTTGGTGATGACACCCCCCGTCACTGGCTGGCTTTGCGTCGATCGGCGCGGACTCCGCTGAATGGTCCTCTCCGCGAGCGCTCTCCAAAACGGGGGGGTGTCTTCTGGCGTGCCGCTCCGGCGCACGGGTGTGTGTCAAAGCCGGAGGTAGACCCGGGGCTGCCTTACGGGGGCGAAGATGTCGTCGAAGACGGAGCCGGGTTGTTTTGCACAGATTCCCGAGCGGACGCGTGGCAGGGCACTATTGGCATGTCGTGCGCTGTCAGGCCCTTTGGTGCGACCGTCGCTTGACCGGGCCTGGCGCGCGTGGGTAGTTGTGCCACTATGGTCTCGATCATGGGAAGTCGAGCGGTTCGCCTCCCAGCAGTTATGCTCGCCGGTGGCGTGGGGGATGCAGGGGTTTTAAATACCCCTTGCATTACACCACCTGCACTTTCGTCGCCTTGTCGTCTAGCTCCTTGTCGCACACCCCAATCTCCTGCCTTCATCGCTACCTTCTTCTTCACGGAGCTCTAGGAGGACGATGGCACATGATGGGGCGCGCGCCCAGCCGACCGGTGACAGCGCCGTCTTCCGGCGGCCGTCGCCGCTCGAGGTGGGATACACACTCGAGGGACGTGACTCCACGCATGTGGACAAATGGTGGACGGCGGCGGAGAGAGTAGGAGGTCCATGCTCCCGTGTCCTGGACTCGACGTTGGTGACAGAAGAGACGATTCGTGGCCTTCTTTGGGCTTGAGCTGGCGCAAATAACGCCGAATGCGATAGCTCGTCTTGCCGTGTACAGCTGGGCGCTGCGCACAGAGGCATGTTGGCCGACCGCATCACTGTTCGCCTTCCTCCATGACGCGCGGTGGGAGTCGGAGGAGCGGGGAGACGGGAAGCTCCCTAGCTTCGGTGGCGTCGGTCTTGTCTTGCGCTCGCGATACGATAAGATCTTCCCCGCGGACTCGGGTCGGGCGGAGTGGGAGCCGAACTGGATGAGGCGGTGGTTCTACCACCGTGTGGCGAGCGGTAGCGGCCTTGAGTGTTCAGGGCGGCCCGTGATGTTTAACGCCACGCCTGGTGCGCCGATAGATGACGAAGATCACTTCATAGCGCGGAGGCTTGTGGGGATCAACGCCCGCTTCAATATGCGCCTGGGCGAGGAGTTCATCATGCATGGCGTGGCACCACTTGCTGTGGAGTGGCGTATTACGCCTGGGAAGCTTCGGCACGACAACGTATGCCCGTCCGTGTCCTCGCTGCCAAGACCCTCCGGTCCATGTAAGTGTTGATGGAGCTCAACTTCCTTGTGCGGGCCCTCGAGCACGTTATTTTAAGTTGCGCCCCTTGCCACTCACAGGGGCTTTGTTGGAAGACGTAGAACATGTGGTGGACGCGTTCCTCGGACCGTATACGGCCAGAGAACACGCCCTGCGCGTAGCTGCGACCGCGGAGGCTGGACTGAGGCGGATAAACCGTGTGTGCGAAGCCTTGGGCGTGAGGGTGCCAGAGCACGCTGTCCCAGCCCCGAGCCTACCTCTGCACGGTTCCAAGGGGAAGGGAGTACCAGCGAGCCCAGGCTCCAACTTGATGAAATATGCCGATGCTGAGGCAGAACCATTGCCCGCGGAGGGTGCTGGGGCGGGGTCCCTGCCTGCGGCGGTTACTTGGATGGAGCCCCCTCCTGCAGCGGTTACCGAGGTAGGATCGTCGCCTTACTCCCCGACTGCGAAGCGGCCCCACACGCTGTCGCCCCTTCGCTCGGCGAAGGGGTTCGCTGTGGCAAGCAAGGTCGGGGCCCTTTGGGACTTCGACTCGGACACCGAGTATCCCTGCTTCGGCGTCCCCACAGTCCCCTCCGGGTCTGCGGCTGCTGAGGGCAGGGGCCTGGTGGAGCTAAGTTCCGACACGGAGGCCCCCTCGCCTGGCGAGGTGGCATCGCCGTAGAACACTGATGTGCTTGCGGCTCCTAGCGAGGCTGAGGGTAAGCTCACCCTGCTTCGGAGGTGGACTGATTGCTTTGTTGTGTAGACCCTCGCACTTGGTCGGGCGCTGCAGGCGGCCCATGTCCAGGAACGAGAGGCATTGGAGGACCGAGTGCATGTCGCCGAAGGGGCTCTTCTCGCTTCGGAGGAGGTGCATGCTTCCAAGGACGATCGCATTCGGCGTCTGGAAGCGGAGCGCGCAGGGGCCGTCTCATATGCCGAGGAGCTTGTGGCGGCGGCTCGGCAAGCAACAGTGGAGGAGCGAGACGGCCTGCTCCGGTAGGTTGCTGTGCTAGAGGAAGAGAAGGGCCGCCTTGCTGCGTCTCTAAGGGAGCGGGGCCAGGCTCTGGGCGACGCCTCAGTGATGGCGTCGGAGGCTATGCTGGCTCTGGAGAGCATCCTTGAAAACCTTATCGCCGAAGTGCCACCTCGCTCATTCGGACCCGAAGAGCTTTTGTGGACACTTCAACGGATTGGAGAAGCGGCCGATCTTGCTCGGGCCGCCGCGACGTCCTTTGGCAATCACTTCTCCTACGTGACTGTCTGCCTGGTGTGTGCTCTTCTCCAGCACCAGGGCTGCCATCACATCGATGAGTTGGGTGATCCACAACTAGAAATGCCGGCCGGAGCCAGAGTGACGTCCGGTGCAGTGTGCGCTGTGCGTCTTGCCGTTCGATTTTTTCATGAACAGATCTGGGAGTACATCGGGGAGGCCGCGGCGAACGTGGAGATGCGGCGGAACATTTACGGCGAGGGGGACCTCGGGCAAATGGCTGGATGGAGTTGCCCGACGCGATGACGACGGTGCCAATGGCTCGAGGCAGGTGTGACCCCGGTGCTCTTGTGCGTCGGTGTGCGTTGTAACCTACGTACTCCATTCTGCGAATGAAGCGAGGATTGCTTCCGCTGCTTTGACCAACCGCGCCATTTTATCCCAAGCAGCTGCCCAATAAAGACCGTCTGCTGACTTCCGACGCCGTAACTCGGCGCCGTTTGCGGCACTGGTGGTGGGCCTAAGACTCGCTGAACTTCTAGGCGAATCGACCCTCGACGGGTGAGGCTTCGGCACAGAAGACTGTCCAGGCGGAGCCGAACGAGTAGCGTTGGCACCTAGCTGAAGTAGACGCGCGAGCGTTCCGCCCCGTATCCTCCAGAGTGGTTGGAATGAAGCTGGTGCGGAGTCAACTTTCTAATCACTTTGTAGCAACACGGTAGATGAGCCGAAGCGCTCGTCCCCACCGCCATTTTTGGGCATATTCGCTTTGTGCTTTACTTGTGGAGGGTGTTGATTAGTCGGGGTAGGCGCGCAAGGTCAGCCGTAGACGCGCGAGCTCTCCATCCCCTACCCCTCGAAGTGATGGCAGCAGAGCTGGCGCCTAGTCGGAGTAGACGCGCGAGCGCTCCGTCCCCTACCCCTCGAAGTGGTGGCAGCGGAGCTGGCGCCTAGTCGGAGTAGACGCGTGAGCGCTCTGCCCCTACCCCTCGAAGTGGTGGCAGCGAAGTTGGCGCCTAGTCGGAGTAGACGCGCGAGCGCTTCGTCCCCTACCCCTCGAAGGGGTGGCAACGGAGCTGACGCCTAGTCGGAGTAGACGCGCGAGCGCTCCTACTGCTGGGCAGGATAAGGATAAAGTGTGCTTGGGGAATGACAAGAACCTAGCTCCATAGGTCTTGTCCCCAGCGGGCGATGGGGGCCTCACGGGCGCAACTGTTGCCCTGCAATTCCAGACTCTGACAGGACAGTTGAAGCAGGATCAAGGAAGCTCTGCGCATGTCACTTTACAGCTGTGAGGGAGGTGTCCTTTGTCCGTCGCCCGTCGCTTCGGGCCCCCCAGGATAGGGGGACACGTCGAGTGTGTCTGGCGGAGGCATCCGCGTCTTGTTTATACTCAGTAGAGTGCGCAGGGAAAATATCTGCGTCTTATTTATACTCCGTAGAGTGCGTGCGGAGGCGGACCTCAACGCTACATCTTATTTATACTCTGTAGAGTGCGCGCAGAGGCGTCCCCCCGCTGCGTCTTATTTATACTCTGTAGAGTGCGTGCGGAGGCGGACCTCGATGCTACGTCTTATTTATACTCCGTAGAGTGCGTGCGGAGGCGTTCTCGACGCTACATCTTATTTATACTCCGTAGAGTGCGTGCGAGGCGGACTCGACGCTACGCCTTATTTATACTCCGCATGCGGGCGTGCGGAGGCGGATCTTGACGCTACGTCTTATTTATACTCCGTAGAGTGCGTGCGGAGGCGGGCCTCGACGCTACATCTTATTTATACTCCGTAGAGTACGTGCGGAGGCGAACCCCCGTGCAGTGCATGTGCGGAGGTGAATCTCTGTGCAGTGCATGTGCAGAGGCGGACCTCCGTGCAGTGCGTGTGCGGAGGTGAATCTCCGCGTAGTGCACGTGCGGAGGTGGACCTCCGTGCAGTGCGTGTACGGAGGGGGATCTCCGTGCAGTGCATGTGCGGAGGTGGATTTTCGTGCAGTGCGTGGGAACATCGACCACGTCTTTATACTCCGGAGAGTACGCGTGGTAGTGACACCAGCGCGTGTGCGGAACTTCGCATCTTGTTTAGACTCAGTAGAGTGCGTAGGGAAAACATCCGCATCTTATTTATACTCCAGGGAGTGCGTGCGGAGGCGAGCCTCCGCACGTTTTTTGTGGGGAGCACGAATGGCTTCGCAAACGGCAAACTGTATTAAATTCCCATTTGCGCGGGTGAGCGAGTACAAAAGGTCAGGGACTAACCACTGCAAACATATTTGGCCCAGCGCTAGCAACGGCTGACCTCCGAAGCCTTGCAGCGGAATTTTTGAGGGGCCTAGGCGGCTTCGATGGATCGCCATCTGGTCGAAGGCCCCTGCGAACAAAACGTTCGCGGAACTTCCTCCGTCGACCAGGACGCGCCTGACGTCGCACCCGGCGATCGCGACCTGAATGACTAGGGGATCCTGGTGGGGGAACTCCACGCCTTCGACGTCGGCGGGCGTGAGGTGACTTCGTGTTGCACCCAGTCCGGCGGTGCATGTGCTGGGTACGCCACCACATGGTGTAGCTTCCGCGCGTAGGCCTTGCGCTGCCGCCTCGACGTGAACTCCAGGGAGGAGCCTCCGGAGATGACCCTACGCGGGGCGCCCTCAAGGGTGTGAATCCGTAGGGGGCTCTCCTGAGGCTGCTGCACCTAATCTTGCACCCTCCGGAGGCTCTCCTGAGTCTGCAGCTCCTGATCCTGAATTCGTAGGGGGTTGTCCAGGGGCTGCTGGACGTGTGCCACGACGGGTGGCCGTACCTCGAGATCCCTATCTCGAGCGACGCTTTGCCGAAGTGCCACAATGGTGGTACAGTTGCGGGTGTTGTGATTGTCTTGGTGTAACATCCCAAAATTTGTTTTTCCTGAAGAGAATAATTTTAAATTAATTAATTCAAATTATTTATATTTATCTGGATTTTATTTAAAAATTTAAAGCAAGAAAATGTATTTTAAATATTTTATTAAAGCTAAAAAGAGTTTATTTTATTTTTCCTAGCCTTCCCTAAATTATTAATTAATGTTTGAGAATTTTCTGGAATTAAAAATCAATTTTGAAAGTTTAAAAGTATTTTATAAAATTATTCAATACAAATCTGAAATTAAAAATATTTTTCCTAAGTCTGAAATGCTTCCAGGAATATTTTATGATTTTTCTGAAATTTTTAGACTATATTAGCTATTTTATAAGTATTTATAAAGTTTCTAGTATTTTCTGAAATTTTATTCCGAAAATAAAATTCAAATTAATCCTAGCTTGCCACGTGTCGCTCTCAGATTAAATCAATCTCTCTCCACGTTTTAATCCTAGCCACCCATGATCACTTACCCCCTTCATAAAATCCAAAGGCCCTCATCTACTCACTTGCCACGTGTCGCGAATCTGACGGCCCGTACCCCTTCACTTCCCCTCTCTCTCACCGACACATGGACCCCACATGTCATATGTTTCTTCAACCTCTCCTTCTTCCTCCTCCCACTCTCTCTCTCCTCCACCATGGATGACAATTTAAAGCTCTTGAAACTCCGCCGTTTCTCCCTCTTAACTTTCGATTAAAACATGGAAACGGACGCCCTAATCACCCCCATCAATCTTCCGGCCGTTCCCCAACCTTTAACTTTCTCAAAACTGAAATCTCTTCCCATCCCTTATCTTTCTATAAATTGGCCTTCCCTCACCATTCTCTTCCTTTTCCTCCTCATTTTCGGCCGGCTCCCGCCTCCCACCTCTCCCGCCACCCCGGCTACCCCGCCGCCCTACGCCGCCCCGCCGCCGGTCGCCGGTGAGCCGCCTCCCGTGCGCGCCCCCATGTCTCCCTCCATGATTCCTTCTTCAACCATATTCAATCTTGTTTATTTGATTTGTTGTTGCTCCTTTGCCAAGAAAGACTAGATGCCCATTTAGCTAGGGGAGATATGTTAGTGCATGCATACATGAGGTTGTGTGTTCAAGTCCAGTGCAAAGCAATTTTCGGTTTGGCTTTATCCAAATTTTTGTTCACCTCTATTCAATGACAACCGGGCCCCGTGTGTCATACACTCCACAATACCCCCAAAATCAGCCAAAATAAGATTCCAGAGAATATTCTCTCGTTTTGCATTTTCTGGAATTTCTAAACCGATCAAACTTCCAATCGCCCGTTTTCTCTCGTCCGACCTCCGAATCCAGTGATTCAAATTTATAAATTTGTCTAAAATCATAATCTAAGTTTCAGTATATATTTTATATTTTTGTGATTTTATTTGCATTTATTTATTTGTTTGTTTTGTTGTCTCGCACGTAGAAACTGATGTCGCCGAAGAGTTTGTCGAGACGCAGTAAGAGGGATCATTTAGCGCGCAAGAAGGCAAGTCTCCTTTGATCATCTTGTGCCTATGTTTGCTAAAATCATTTTATTATTTTAAATTTAGATGCACTGCTATGTTACATAAAATGATAACTTATCTCTTAAGGTATTAGTTAATCCAACCTTGTTATGCCCTCAATTGTAGTTGAATGCCATGTACCTTTGTAACCTTAGGATTTTCTTTATCTCAATACTGAGATTATTATTAAATCTTTGACAAATATTAGAACGGTAGTAAAATGCTTAGTCATGCTATTTAATCTTTGTAACCTTGGATGGGAAATTATAATTCTTTAAACTAGTCTGTTGTATTGAGAAATTTAGTGGCGATTGGTGTTGCCACTATTCTTTTTTTAAATAAATTAATATGTGAAAATTGTTGTAGACCGGGGCGGATGGTAAGATTGGATTGGTGCGGTAAGCACGGGATCTTGTAAAGTGTATGTTCCGCTCTAGTCAATTAAGGACCGACTCTTGTGTTTGTCCAAACTGAGCAATTCCGTACAACCACAAGTTAAAATGGATACAACCTAGCTAACTAACTTACGATAGTTTAGTATAGATGTCGCCATCGAAAAATGGGTACCAGGGATTTACTGGTTTACTCACAGTGAGGGACAGGATTTATCAGACTCACATGGCGCAAGAGAGGGCTTCGATCTGGTGGATTTAACCCTTCAAATGTGAAACCTCGTGGTGGTATCTAACTAGACTAGAGTGAGGTAAAGGCTTTGTGATATTTTATCCGGGTCTCATGCCAAAGGAAGCATGTTGACTATTAAGATAATTTATCTCTTGTGGGTAAGTCGCATAAACTCGCAGAGTAATAAAACTATTCGAATAGCCGTGCCCACGGTCAAGGGCGGGCAAGGAATGCATTCACATGGTAGACTTTGATTTTGATTCTAAAACAAAAGTTTTGGGAACTCGGGAGTGGTTGGAACTCTCGGGAGTGTGTGTCCTGGCGGATGGAGCCAGTGAGGGTGGATGGAACCCGTAATTTTAAACCTTGGCGGTTAGAGCCTGTTTACTAGTGATGGTGGTTGGAACCTTCACTAGAAAATTGTATCGAGTTTCAGTATTGCAACTATTTTGTTAAAATGATGCTTTCGAAATTACATAATGGTATTTGAAATAAAATGCTGCTTTATGCAAAAGAACCATATAACCTTCCTTTGTTAAGCCCTACATCTACTGCATCTTTCCCAAGACTTACGGAGTACTTTATGTACTCACATACTACACTTTAAAACAACTCTCAGAGGAGGTCGAAGCTCAAGAGGCGGATTACGACTACTTCATGGATGGATTCGTTGAAGGCTATCTGGATTTCTAGGCTGCGTTTCCCCAGTCAATTGCCTGTGGCATATTGATGGGTCTTGCTTAAGTTTCTTTTGCTTCCGCTATAATTTTTGTTTGGTGTGAGGTCTTAAAACCTCATATGTAATAAAAGACTTCGAGGTCTGTACTCTCGATTATTGTAATAAAGCGCTGTTGGTTATGTATCATATCTGTTTAACTGTGTGCACTAGCTTTGATCTGGGACTAGTGCGGTATCACACAGAAGATTCTGGAGTTGCTGCTCCGGGGTCTTACACTTGGCCATGCACCTCACACCATTAGGGGCGATGTTGGTCGCCATACTCCGCGCGGGCCCTACCCTCGCGGCCCCAGCCCCGGCCTCGCCCCCGACCCCGTTGAGCCCTGGCCCCGCGGCCAGCGGGGGCGTTGTCTTCTGAGCCGCCCTCAATGTCAAAGACATAACGAGCTCTCCGGGACTACTAACGACTACGCCGAGGCTTATCAGCCTGCGCATCCTTGTGCTGGGGGCCGTCCTTCGGCGACTCCTGCCTACGCTTGCTCCGCGAGGAGTCTTCTTTCAACGGATCGGCGCTCTTCGCCGCACCTTCCACTAGGTTGGCGTCAGCATCGTTGTCCTGACGCTGCCTCGCGTCTTCTTCGCTCAGGCGTACTCCTCTGTCTTATTGAAGAGCTTCGTCATCGTCTTAATTGGCTTCCGCGCATTGTACTCGGCTAGTGGCCCCGGGCGAAGACCCTGTATTGCTGCGTTGATGATTGTTGTCTCGTTGACATCTTTGACCTAGCAGCGGACCTGCGCGAAGCGTTTGAAGTACCCGCGGAGCCTTTCCGATGGTTTTTGCTTAATTGCAAAGAGCTGATCCGCGTCGACCCGCTCAACGTAGTTCCCCTGGAAGTTGTTGTAGAGGCGGTCGCGAACTTGCTCCCATGCGTAGATGGAGTTCGGCTCTTTGGTGAAGAACCAAGAGAGCGCCACTCCCTGCAACACGAGCGGGAGCCCATTCGCCTTGGTGGTGTCGTCTCCGCCTGCCGCCTTGATGGCAGTCTCGTTCATGCGCACGAACTCCCGAGGGTCCGTGTCGCCTTTGTACGATGTGACGGAGCTAGGAAATTTAAAATCGTCCGGCCATGCCGCCTGCTGCAGGCCCGCCGATAGCGGGGACTCCGGGTCCACGCGTCGTAGCGAAGCTCGACTGGATGTGGGGCGTCACGGCTATCCACCCGTTCGAGCGTGGGCTCCGGCGCGACCACCGGCGCGGTCTGCTGGTTCCGAGCCTTTTGCATTCTCCGCACGGCCCCCCAAAGATCTGCTAACTCCTACTGGAGCGTGCCGAGGGCCGCCAACAGGGCGTTCTCCACTCCCGACATAGACGAGGCCATGGGCGCACCCGGTCGTGTTGCCGGGGTAGTCGTAACCACCGCTTGTGTCGTTGGGTGACTTGTCACGTCAACACGGTGGACTCCGACGTCGATGATGAGGCCCGTGTTGCCGCCAAGACCGCTTGGCGCTCCCGCACCAGGTGTGGAGACGGTGGCCGCGCCTTGACGGGCACCGACGCTACCACTCCCTAGCACCCGAGCGGTACTGTCGGGGTTGACGGTCGCGCTAGCGACTGGGTAGGGCGTCACGCGGAGGGTGGGTTCGATCGCCACGCCGGCGGTGGCGGGGTCGATGGCCGCATCGGCAGTGGCGGGGTCGACCGTCGCATCGGCGATGGCGGGGTCGATTGTCGCGCAGTGAGCATCATCGTTCTCACCCGCGACCGCCGATATCGAAGCCCTAGTGTTGACGCGGGGTCTCGCCACGACCCCTTCCTTCTTCTTCGCCGCCGACGGTGAAGCTTTCTTTGGTGCCATCCTTCTTGAAACCTTGAGGCTTGCTCCTGTCGTCCCCACGGACGGCGACAACTGTTGTGGCTACAGACCAAACAGAGAGAGATAGTATGGTAGTGGAGAGTTAGGTGAGCAATGTCCTCTCGGGTCTTTCCCAAGGGCTGGCATGATATATATGCACGCCCTCGTAAGGAGCGTCTTTACAATCGTACCCTTACACCGAGCGTCATTCCCAGGGCCAACTATGTCATTGTACATGCCTACCTTGGGTTTACAACCTCCTAACAGGCTAACTGGGTTTAGATGGGGGCCTCCCCTACAACAATGAGTTTATTAATATGATATAAGGAAATTGATCTTCGAATGGTCAGGGAGGATACTTAAGCGATTGTATCGTGAAATATGCTCCTACTGATGATAGCTGCATGTATATAGCATAGAACTTGTTTAAACTGTATGCATTTGTTTTGAAAGATTAAGCATAGAACTTGTTTAAACTGTATGATTTGATTTTGAAAGATTAATAGAAGTTTAGCCTAGACAGGTAGGTCAGGTAATTAGAAAGCTTCCTAAATATGAATTTGTATTGTTGACTATATACAGATTCTCAACTCTTCAGGTCTGGATGATACGCTGATGCATACAATGTTTTTTTGAGTCTTTCTAGATCGTTATTGGCAGATAGTATCTCTTGTGGTAGGTTTAAAATTCTTGGTTCTTTTAGTCTGTAATTGCAAGTACAGCAGCTAAACTGGGTTAATGGAAGGGTTGTAACTTGACTTTGCTTGTCTATAATTTTGCCCCTGTACTTGGCCATTTCCCCTTCGAAATTTGTGATCTATCTTTTCGTGACAAGCCTTACCTAAAACTTTCCTACTTTTTGGCCGCGCTCCGCTTCTGGTGTTCGGCGGACTAACATGTTTTTTCTATTTTTAAATTTTTTTAAATTTAATTATGTTAAATAAGCCAACTTAGATACAGTAAAAAAATTAGTCAACTATAATAAAAAACCATAAGCTATCACTATTTCGAACGCTACCTTAAGCTATATGCACCTGAATCTGGTATTCTGCAGTCTGTGTGGTGTGAGCAATGCTGCTCGGTGGCAGCGGCTTGTACTGTGAACATTGCTACACATGCCACATTTCTTACACTTATCAGTTCCACATTGCGTTCCATCAGAATGTTGTAATAACGAAATATAATATGTGATGCAATAAGAGGGGATCTGGAACCTAATTTAGGGTTCTACAATTATTCACAATGCGGAAAAATCTTATTGCTGGGATGTTGGCTTACTTGCATGACCTGTGAATTCTGTAGCAAATGATTCTGCAATCGTCCAATTTCTGTATTGCCACCAATATTCTGAACTTCTAACCATGATCGTATCTTTTGCTTTTTTTTTTTTTTTGGTTTTAGGAAAATGTGCATAGTCGTAGCCGGTTGATATCGACTAATTTCAATTCAAGGCAATTGTTGTGTCCTCCATGTCATTGTGCTGAGATGGCTTGGGCGACACAAGGATTGCTTATCGACCTGATGTTTGTTAGATTGATCTCCACCGTCGATTAGCCCAACGGCTAATCGGGCCTTGATCCGCGCTTCGATCGGGGCGCCACCCATATGGTGGTGGGCCCTGTCACAAGCGCTATATAAAGAGGGGGGAGGCCGGCGGCACAATGCACGAGGTTGTACGGAGCCGCAACTCTACCCCACAAACCCTAACCGATCTAGAGGGACGCGCAGTGAGCGACGGGAAGCACCACCGCCGTCACCGTCGCCGGACCGCCGCCGCCGTCACCGGCCTTCTTCCCGACCGCCGCCTGCGGCGCAGACCACCAACGAACCAACGATGGCCGGATCCTCCTCCAACGCGACAGACGGTTAGTACTCCTCTCTCTCCCTCTCCCTCTCAGATCCAAACCAAGAACAAAGAGTCTCAACAATGGTATCAGAGCGGGCAAAGTTTTCAAACCCAAGAATCAGATCGGGGAAAAAGGCAAACAAAAAAAAAAGGAGGAAAGGGAGGCACTGCAGCCCCCTGCGGCTCATCGGCGCCGCCGGCCGCCTGCAGCCCGCTGCTCGCACGGAAGCGCGCGCCGCCTCGCGCGCCGGCCACGCGCCTGCTCCGGCCGCTGGCCGCTGCCTGCGGCCGCCCGAGCCGCTGCTGCCGCCCTCGCCGCTGCTCTCAGCGGCTGCGCGCCTCGCCCGAGCCGCCGCTGGCCGGCCTCGCGACGCCGCGCCGCCTCTGCGACTGCGCGCGCGCGCCGAGCCGCTGCTGGCGGCCTGCGCGCACGCCGCGCGCGCTGGCGTGGCCCCTCCTGCGCACGCGGCTGCTGCGCCCTTGCGCACGCTGCGCCTCGCGCTCTGCTGCTACGCACCCGCGCCGGCCTTGAGCCCGCCGCCCCTGCCGGCCTTGAGCCCGCCGCCCACCTCTCTGCTGCCCCATTCCGAAAATTGCGGGTGGAGAGGAGCCTTTTGGTTTTAGGGTTAGGGTTTTTACCCTTTTATTTGTGCTGCCGCGCATGGTGGCCGTTGGATGGGATCCGACGGCCGGTTTGTTTTTGGGCCGTGGATACTTTATGGGCCCAAATTGAACCTGGGCCAAAAAGGGGAAAATTAAACAGTAAAGCCCGAAAATGAATTTAATTGTTTTCAGAAGCTTTTATTAGTGAATTTAAATGAAAATTTGATTCAAATCTCTGTAAAAATTTTGCACCAACGTGTTAATTTTTCAGAGATTAAAAGTGAACAGTAATAATGCTTCTGAATAATGAATTGTTTACAGTTTCCGCTGCAAAAGTTAAATTGAGATTACTCTTTAAATTAAATTCGAACCAACGTGAGAATTTAATTTTTGAGCATTGTTGTGAATTATGATATTGTTATTTTCTGACCAACGTTGATAATAACAATATTATAATTTTAATGGATGATTTTATGCATTATTTCTATTTCTGCCCAACGGTGATGTAGATTTAATGTATAGATAATATGATTTAATTTGTATGTTGTATTTTTGACCAACGTTGAAAATAAAGCATATAATTTTTGATGTTACGTTCTCACTTTATTTGAACTAAATTTTCAGGAGGATACAACTTGATGAGTTGTATCAGAGAGATCCCCACTCTTAAAGGAGATAATTATGGAGAGTGGAAGAAAAGATAGACTTAGCGTTTATCTTGGTGAGGTGGACCGGGTCCTCACTACAAGACGCCCCACCGAGCCTATGGCACCAAAGTGAGGATCCAAATGAGGATGATATCGCTTGGCGTAAAAGACAGAGGGATCATGCTCCTTACGGATGTCTTATGATCTTGATCATAAGAAATGGACCACAGCCAACAAGAAGTGTATGGCTGTGATAAAGAACACAATTGAGCCTGCAATTGTGGGCTCAATTGCAGAGTGTGACACTGTCACAGAGTACCTTGAGAGGATAAAGAGTCGCCATCGGCTCTTCAAAGACTTATGCTACACAATGATCAAACGACTTGTGACAAAGGTACTCGGTGGTGGCATGGCATAAGAGAGCACATATCGAGGATGAGTAACATGGTATCCAAGCTTAAACCAATGGATTTGGCTCTCAAGGATGAGTTCCTTATTCATTTAATTTTTGCTTCTTTGCCAAAAGAGTTTGACACTTTGTTGTCAACTACAATATGCAGCCCGAGAAATGGGACTTGGAAAAATGCATAGCTATGCGTGTGCAAGAGGAGGAAAGAATTAAATCCTCACATGGTGGTTCTATCAACTATGTGAAGGATAACAAGAAAAGGAACTTCAACAATCACTCTTTCTCAAAGAACAAGGGAAAACCTCTCGTCCATCACCTCAACAGAATAAATTTGCTGTAGACAAAGATCAGTGTCTTCACTGCAAGAAGACAGGACACTACAAGAAGAACTGTCCTGATTATTTAAAGATGATAATGGCAAAGAAAGGTGAGAACATTATTACCTTTGTAAATGAATGCCTGTATGTGCAATATTCGAAATCCACTTGGTGGATTGACTCAGGAGCAACTGTTCATGTTGCTAATTCCTTACAGGGATTCCTTTCGACGAGGACTACGCAAAGAAACGAAAGATGCATTAAAGTTGCAAATGGAGTCCAAGCTGAAGTTGAAACCGTTGGCGATCTTTCATTAGAGTTAGCTAATGGTTCAAAGCTTTTACTTAGAGATGTCCTTTTTGTACCCTCTTTACAGAGGAATTTGATTAGTGTTTCAAATTTGGACAATGATGGTTATGATTGTCATTTTGGAAATGGCAAATGTGAAATAATGTTTAATAATAAATGCATTGGTCTTGCCATCAAACAAGACAAGCTTTATTTATTGTCACTTCGTGAAAATGTGAATTCCGTATGTGATGATGTGAATGTCGTATGCGATAATGGGAACGTCGCGTGCGAAAGTAAATGAATCCTCGTCACGAATGCAAACAGAAACGAAGAGAACTCTAAATGCGTCGTCGAAATTATGGCAATCGCTGTTTAGGCCATATTTCGAGGGGAGAATAGAAAGACTAGTTAAGAATGATATTCTTCCTCCATTAGAGTTCTCAGACTTAGAACAATGCAGAGAATGCATTAAAGGAAAATATGTAAAGAAAATTAAGAAAGACGCCAAAAGAAGCACAGAGTTCTACAAATTATTCACACGAGATATTTGTGGTCCTTTTCCGTGAAAAGTGTGGATGGATATGACTCGTTCATAACATTCACGGATGATTACTCCGTTACGGATATATTTATCCAATCAAAGAAAGAAATGAAGCCTTGGATAAATTCAAGATATTTAAGGTCAAGTTGAAAACCAACATGATTTAAAGATTAAGATAGTCCGATCGATCGTGGGGAGTACTACGGTCGACATACCCCATATGGACAAGTTCTGGACCTTTGCAAGGTTTCTACAGAAAATGGTATAGTGGCCCAAGATTCTTCACCGCGAACCTCAAAGAAAATGGAGTAGCTGAAAGACGCAACCGCACTCTGATGGATATGGTGCAGTATGATGAGCTACTCCACACCGCCATTGAGTTTATGGATGGAGGCTTTAAAACCGCCATTCATATTCTCAACAGAGTACCTAGTAAATCGGTGCCCAAAACACCGCATTTGTTGTGGATGTGAAGAGTTCCTCACTACACCACTTACGTGTGTGGGGAGTCTCACGAGGCTAAAGTATTTAACCCAAATCTTGGGAAGCTTGATCCCAAAGCGATGAAGTCGCCATTTCATTGGCTACCCCGAAAGTCAAAAGGTTTCCGCTTCTCCGTCCGTCGGATCGATATACAAAGTTTGTAGAAACGAGACACGCTGTCTTCTTAGAGGATGAAATGATGAGGGGAGCATGGTAGCTCGAGAGACCTTGAAGAGAAGCGGGCGATGCGCCCACTCCGATGATTCAAGAGCCATTCTTCACACCGCTTTGTCATTGCCGCCGCACCGACGGTGCAAGACATCAGTGTGCAAGACTGTTATTGTTCCTCCCGTGGCAACAATAAATGAAAATGTGGAACTCGTTCTTCAGATCCTATAGAACCCATTGCCACGATGAGGGGAGCAACAACAGCCTCAAATAGAAAATATACCAAATGAGGAGGCCCCGAGAAGGTCTCAAAGAGTAAGAAGATCAGCTATTTCTGATGATTATCAGATTTATCATACAGAGGAATTTCAAATGGAGGATGATCCAACCTCATTTGAAGAAGCCATGAGAAGCGAAAATTCCTCAAAATGGCTTGAGGCCATGGAAGAGGAAATGAGGTCCATGAAGACTAATAAAGTCTGGGACTTGGAAATTATTCCTAAAGGAGCCAAAACAGTAGGCTGTAAATGGGTCTACAAGACAAAACTCGACTCCCAAGGGAATATAGAAAGATACAAAGCTCGACTTGTGGCAAAAGGCTTTACGCAAAGAGAAGGGATTGACTACAATGAGATTTTTTCTCCAGTCTCATGTAAAGACTCCTTCAGAATCATAATGGCATTAGTAGCACATTATGATTTAGAGTTACATCAGATGGATGTAAAGACGGCATTTCTTAATGGAGATTTGGAGGAAAATGTTTACATGGCACAACCGAAAGGTTTTATCGTGGAAGGAAATGAAAGAATGGGATGCCGCCTAAAGAAATCGATTTATGGGTTAAAGCAAGCTTCAAGACAATGGTACTTAAAGTTTGACAGTACAATAAGAAAATTTGGGTTTAAAGAAAATGTAGAGGACAACTGTGTTTATGCAAAGTTTAAAGATGGGAAGTTTATCTTCCTAATCCTGTATGTGGATGATATCCTACTAGCTAGTAGTGATGTCATCACATCGAGACAAAGAAGTTTTTGTCCTCAAACTTTGATATGAAAGATCTTGGTGAAGCTTCGTTCGTTCTAGGGATCGAAATTCACCGGGATAGAAACAAAGGGATATTGGGACTATCACAAAAGGCATACATAAAGAAAGTTTTAAAGAAATTTGGTATGCATAAATGTAGTCCTTCACCTGCACCTATAGTCAAGGGCGACAGATATGGGGATTTTCAATGCCCCAGAACCAGTACGAGCTCGATCAAATGAAATCGGTTCCATATGCTTCAGCTGTCGGAAGCTTACAGTATGCTCAAGTGTGTACACGCCCGACTTAGCGTTTGTTACGGGTTACTTGGCGATTCGAGCAATCCCGAATAGAGCATTGAAATTGGTAAAGAAAGTCTTGCGTTATTTGCAAGGAACAAAAGGCCTCATGATGACATACTGAAGATCGATTTACTCCATATAGTGGGGTATACAGATTCTGATTATGCGGGAGATGATAGAAAGTCAACATCCGGATATGTATTCACTCTCCCTGGAGGAGCTATATCGTGGAAAAGCTCAAAGCAAACCGTCACTACATCGTCCACAATGTATGCCGAGTTTGTAGCATGTTATGAGGCTACGGGCGGTGAACCGCTTAAGAAGTTCATACCGGTTTAAAAGTGGTTGACGACATCAATAGACCACTTAAGTTGTACTGCGATAATGAACCCGCGATAACGTATGCCCACAACAATAAGTCAAGTGGTGCTGCCAAACACATTGACATAAAGTACTATGTTGTGAAAGATAAAGTTCGGGATCAAATTATAAGTCTTGAGCACATAAGTACCGCAAAGATGTTAGCGGATCCGCTTACTAAAGGCTTACCACCCAACGTGTTCGAGAGAACATGTAGCGGCATGGGTTTAAGGGAAAGCCTATGATTCCCGGACTAAAAATGGCCCAAAAGATTAAAGTAATCGTTTGAGCAGAGAGGTGTATTGTAGTCGTTAAATCTATCGGCGTTTGACCGTGACGATGAGACATGTTCTATGCACTAATCGTGATGGAATGAGTAAAGTCAAAAGTAATTAAAGTTAAAGCATAGATGAGATCAAGGGGGAGAATGTTAGATTGATCTTCACCGCCGACAGCCCAACGGCTAATCGGGCCTTGATCCGCGCTTCGATCGGGCGCCACCATATGGCTGGTGGGCCCCTGTCGCGCTGCGCTATATAAAGAGGGGGGAGGCCGGCGGCACAATGCACGAGGTTGTACGGAGCCGCAACTCTACCCCACAAACCCTAACCGATCTAGAGGGACGCGCAGTGAGCGACGGGAAGCACCACCGCCGTCCGTCGCCGCCGACCGCCGCCCGTCACCGCCTTCTTCCCCGACCGTCGCTGCCCGTGCGCAGACCTCACCAACGAACCAGCGATGGCCGGATCCTCCTCCAACGCGACAGACGGTTAGTACTCCTCTCTCTCCCTCTCCCTCTCAGATCCAAACCAAGAACAAAGAGTCTCAACAATGTTGACAAGCATGCTGGAATTCTGCTAAGGAAGCTTGAAGCTTCAAGAATATATGATACATTCTCCACCCCTTACTTATATCGGGTCGTCCGATTTATTTGACGTAGGATCAAGATACTCACATACTCTCTTGAATCATAGTGATCCTTTGTTGCCAATGAATTGTGGCAATCCTTCATTGCCAATGCAAGCATGAACACTCTTTAATTTGTAAGATCACATATGTCAGACTTTACGACTACCAAGTGAAGTTTTATCGTGCTCCCAATTTCCAACAGAAAGGTTGAACGATCTTCATTATTGAAGTATTCTTGATTTTCCCTCAAATGGTTCAACCATCGTGGAAGAACAAGTAATTTGTTGTTTCAATCTATTATCAAAATATCTAGTCCCTTCATTACAAGAGAGGGGCTGGGGTATTTATGCGCCCTCTCCTACTCTCACGCACAAAACAATGGCCTAAGGCCGGCTCACATCCTGCTCGGCCCAAGAGAATTGAATACAAACTCTTAGCTAAACTCTATCCTTAATACTAGTTCGGACTAACTAACTAAATGGATTACAAGACCGACATAATAGGCTCGGCCAGGCTGGACGCAAAGTCTGTACACTGTCTTGACTGAACAAGGTGCATGACTAATTGCATAGCCGAGACTAACTCTCCAATACGTGAACTCATGTATTAGCCTCAACATGTGAAGTCATGTTTGCAATACATGGCTGAACTAATTAAGTTCAGCCCAATCGGCTTGCCAACCATGAAGATTCTCGGACATGCGCATGTGTCGCTTGCTCTCCTTCCTTGCTAGCCTTCTTGAACTCCTCCATGGCTTTAGCCCCAGCCTCCCCCCATTTCCAAAGTTGTCACAATGTTCAAACCTAAAAATACACAATATAGAAACATGGGATAATATCTGATTCTTATAAACAATAACATTAAAATTAGTTAAGAATGAGCTCACTTGATAATATTTAATACGGCTTAATAATTCTTTCCAGTCAAATATATTTAACTGAAAATCGTAAGACATAAGCGTATCCTCATCATTCTCTCCTTCTTCAAGAAAAACCGTTCTCGGTTTTTGATAACCTGAAATTATACTAAACAAGAAATACAACATGTATACATGGTATATATATTTGTCATCAACACTTCTTCTGTTTAGCTCATCATGAATATCTGAAGGCGTAGTAAAGAAAAGGAATAATACATATGCATGGTATATGCATGAATCAATTATTATGTCATTTGTGTTTTTTGCACAAACCAATTAGTACAACAACAACCATAAGATGTATACATTGTCATGTTGTCTTTCATATCATTCTCCTTCCCATGCGAAAAAGTCGTCCTCGATTTTTCTTAGGACATAGGCAAGATATTAAAGGACAAAACCCGATCAAATTGTTTAAATATAAGGGAGAAAAATTTTAGTGCCTTCCATGCTTCAATTGCGTTACTCTGATTACTTGTACATGATTGTGTATCAAAGGATGAACAAGGAGACTTATGAAACCTTTCTAAACAGCAAATACTATTATTGATATTCATTTCATTGTGATCATGACATGGCATAAATTATGTTATGTAGCAGCTCGATGTTTGGAATGTTCTACTGCAATGCATGTTATTCATAATCATCGCTTACTTTACCTCATGTGCAATGGAACTCATTTATGGACAAATCAATACCTGATCAGCCAACAACTGTTCTCCTTCATGGCATCCTTGGGAGCAGGAAAAACTGAGGTAAATTGTGACACCCCACGCTATTATCCCACGGATAATCGCGTGAAAGCATACGGATTATTATTTGCCTAATCAGTAGAACACTGTTCCAGCAAATAATAAGCCTTTACCAGAATCGCTCAGCAGAACAATTATGTAGATACTGTATTCCTTTATTACAGCATTTGCCATGAAAGCTAAGGTCTTACTTACAAATACAAATAAGAAAAAGGTATGGATTGGTACCCCAGGGCTCTTCCTCTCGTCTCACGGGGTCACCTACTCGTCCCAGCCGAAGTATAAGGGGTCCATCTCTTCTGGCTCCTCATAGTCGTCATCCTCCTCTTTCGCGAATTCTGTGGTGCCTGCTGCCCCTTCATTCGGCTCAAAGTATTCTTCAGTCGGAGTGGGGTCTAACAAAGAAAAATAATAGTAAGGATGAGTACAAATGTATTCAGCAAGCATAATAGTAGCAAATGCACTTTTATGCCTCTCTTTGTCCTTAAGTCCAAATTTTGATTACTAGGAATCCAAAAATATAGCTTTAATAAATTAGCTGACATCTTTTAGTTATGAAAACTCTACTATTCACTCGGTGAAGAAAGATCCCTAGTGGTCACCGTAGTCTACAATCCAGAAGACTGGCATGAATTCATGATTTTATTTAGCACTGCGCAGGCTTGTGCCACTATACCCATGACTACTCTGAACCATTTGATCTAGGCTTTCCACACTGCCTTTGGTGTGGGATTAAGCTCAAAGTACAAAATTTTTTCCGAGTTACATTGCTCAATTCTTTAGCCCATCTATGATCCATCGGTATACCGGGTCGCTCATCCGAGCTGTACCGACTTCCAATAGTGTTTGAAGAGCACCGGCTCCCGGCCCAACACTCCACCTAACGCATATAGCATCTCGGTGCTTACTCACTTCCAGACTGGCGGTACTGGTTCTAAGCTTTATCCATCTCTTACTCATGCATAATTACTTACCCAATGTAGAGAGATGAATAACGTAACGGGGTACTATTTTCTACCCGTCCGAGATGGAGGGATGGTTGGCATGTTATTTATGGTCCCTGATCCGAGTGAGAGTTTGGTGGATTCTTATATATTATCCCTATGTAAAGGGGTCCAGCCTGCCCTCTCTCTTTCTTTACAAGGTCCTCTTTACCCACCTGATACATATATGCTAGTAGTCCTACTGCTCCTCTCAGCCGGACGATTAGCTAACATTCTTCTCATCTTTCTTTCTCTTTCTTCTTCTCCTCTTTTCTTTTCTCATTCAGATCTTTACTCAACACCTTTATTGATTTAACTTTTTCAAAAACATTTTCCAGATGTGTGTGTGTGTGTGTGTGTATTTATACACACACACACACACACACACACACACACACACACACACACACATGGTAGTGGTACAGAAGATAATTTTTACGTTTGACATAACTACATTCATGATCAAGATTCAACTTGCCTGAGTAGTAGTAAATGCTGGGATTATCGGCAGCTTGCTATGCTATTTCAACTTGGGCCTGCTCGAATTCTGCATTGCAAGTATACGCACTTTGATAAGAAATTATTTATTTAAATACTAATAGTTTAGAAGGAAAATTCCTCTTTTTTTTCTACCGTGATTAGGTGGACTTTTATACTATTTATTGGCAGTTTGATCAATACACCTCGATGAGATTTCTTTGAAATAAAAGAAGAAAATAAATAATACTATTTTCTAAAAATAACGGGCCTTTCAGCCCAAAATTTTTTTACTCGGCCCATGACTCTTGCTCAGCCCACGATCTTCAGCCGCCCGCCCCTATACGCCCAGCGCCTGCTCGTACTCCTCATTCTAGCCCACAATCTTCAGCCGCCCTCCCCTATACGCCCAGCGCCTGCTCGTACTCCTCATTCTTTACCCCCCCTTCGGCTGCCTTCACCTGGCCGACTGCTCCTCTCTTCTCTTTGGTTGCCTTCACACGGCCGACTACTCCTCTCCTCTCTTCTATCGCTCACGGCCGCTGGTTCTCTACCCCTCCTCTACTCCCTAGCTTCGGCTGCTACTACCCTTCTGGCCTAGATTCGGACGGATCCGACCTCTGCCTGCTCGGTCCTCGCTGAATCTACTGCTACCAGGGTTTCTTATGACCAAATTTGGTGGCTACTCGTCGGATCTGGCGGTTATTCTGCTTTTTCGACTGCTGTGCTCCTCCTACACTCGGCAGCATGACTCCTACCGCCCGACCTCTGGCTACTCGGTCACTCCGCCTACTCAGCCTCTCCGACTACTCGACCGCTCCGACTACTCGGCTGCTCGACTAATCCGACTACTCGACTGCTCAGCCGCTCCGACTACTCGGCTGCTCGGTCGCTCCAACTGCTCGGCCGCACCGACTACTCGGCTGCTTGGCCGCTTTGACTACTCGGCTGCGCTCCGACTACTCGGCTACTCCGACTAATCGGTTGCACTCCAACTACTCGGCTGCGCTCCGACTACTCGGCTGTGCTCCGACTACTCTAGGGTGTCGTCCCCCCTTCCCCGATCTTGACTGTGCTTACCTTGATTTTTACTTGGGTACTTTGCTATACTTTTATATATTTGCCTTACCACACCTGGTTTTGGGAAACTCTGATGTTCGTGCTAACGGGACTTGGGCTTGGGGTTTCTTGCGCCCGGGAGCAGTCCCCAAGCTCGAGGGCACTCCATGGCACTAGGGTGGCCGCCGGTTGCTGTGGTAGCCACTAGTTGGGCTAGGTGAGCTTACTTCCTCCCGCTCGACTACCTGGCTCAACCGGATGAGTCGAGGAGTAGTGCCGAGCGTCGTGTGCTTAACCTGGGTGAAACCAAAAAGGGAAAAGAAGAAAATGGGAGGGACAGTGGGCCTACTTGCTTGCCGGGCTGAGAATGAAAAGTGTTTGGTTGGTGAGGATTGCAATGTGGTCCTCAAGTGTTTGTGGTCAGGGACGAAGATGCAGTCTGTAGGACTTGTCATGGTCGAAGTATCACCTTGTGGTGGTCCACCTTGTCGACCTCCTTGCTTCTCGATCTTTGCTGGGCTTCGTCTTCTGCTACTTCCTGACTCTCCTCCTTCGTCACTCCTCTCGGCTCTCTCTGTGGTGAGGCTCTGCGACTCAGTTTTCTAGCCTCTGGCCGAAAGCGAAGATGCAGGGGAAATGGTTGGCTTGACTTGGGCTATTGATGTTCTTGGCTGTGCTTGTGACTTTTGGGGCTGGTTGCTATCGGCGGTTTCTTGAGAATGCAGTGGGCAGTGAGGCTGGATGGTGGTTTGAGGTTTATAAGGGAGGAGGTTTTGACCTTCTCTCTCTACTGGGGTTGGAGCAAGGCTGTGTCCATCTGGGTAGATCGATCTTATCCTCCTCTGGGTCTTGTTCCTGTTGCTTGGTCTGACGGTCCTAAGGGTGAGTTGTGCACTGTTGCGGTGGGATGGGCTAAGGTATGTTTAAGAAAATTTTGTGGGCTTTGGGCTTTTGCATTTGCCGAATGATGAGGCCCACTAAGGGTGAGAGGAGCCGACCAACCCGGGACGGTCTGGGAACCTCTGAGAACTCCCTAATACTGGCCCTAGCAGCCTAAGGGTATTGACAGCAAACTCTTTCTTAATCTACTTTATTCTCCCTTGGATTGCTATTTATATTGCTTTCTGACTAAAAATGCAAAGCTGGAGTTTGGATTGGGGCACTGAGTTACCTATTCGTTGGAGCAAGCAGAAGTAAAGAACAAGCACTAATTGGCTTAGCCTTTAAATTGCTCAGATTGTAATTTTAGAAATTAGCTCCCCCTTTTTCTTTTATACAATACCTTTTGTAAAGATGTTATAATTATTACTTGAACAGATCCAAAGAATATACTTCAATTTTTGTAATCACCATGTTGTAACAAGGCTTTAATAAATTCGATTATTTGCTAATTATATTTCTTAGCTAGTAATTAGAGTTAGGGTTCTTTCATAAATGAGCAGTGCTTGGTTTCTAATTAAAGTTTGTTCTCATGGTGTGTTGGCTCAGTTGTGATTGTGTTTAAAGTTTGCAAATGAGTCAAATACTTTGACATATTTTTAAGATATTTTGGATCTGTTACGGATATAAAATTGTATAACTAATTAATTATGTTGGTCATTGAAGGGTCTTTTACGAAGAGGTTGGCTCAGGAATTTCCTATGTGGAAGGTCAGTATATCTAAAATTCAGTTAATCGTCTGAACTATTTGACATTGCAGAAAGAACAAAAGGAATTCCGCCAGCCTTTGGTTGCCTTGGCTGTGTTCATCAGCATATTCATTCCCCTCTCCTGCACATGAATAGTTAAACTTTTGATAAGAACTTACTGCACCCTCCGCTTCGTGCTTGCTAGGGATTAAATTTACAGTGAATACTAGAATGTATTTAGCTAGATAAATATTAATTAACTGATCCATTAATTCCTTCAGCACCGTGGCATACATGCCAGGACCGGCTACAACCCTACAATTTAGACGCTAATTCATACAAAAATTGAGGTGGCTAATTCATCGGTACTACTCCCTCCCTCCAAAACTATAAGACGTATTTTATATTATACCTAGATCAAAAAGATATTAAAAATAGTTAAACTATCCATAATTATTATCTCTAAAAACTATATTTAATACATACATGTGGGGGATATAATGTCAAGTTGTATATTTATTAAGGTATAGAGGAAACAATATATTTATTTTGTATTGAAGTATAAAATACACCTTACATTTGGGAACAAGATCATTAAAAAAATACGTCTTATAATTCTGAACAGAGAGAGTATGTGCCGTGTTAGTGCATATGTAAAGAAAATGGTGAATTGGCAGATTTATGTATAGTTACGGATCAATGGAGCAAATAGAGAAAAGCAACGTTACATGTATATGGAAGTAGACTATCTTAGCCCTCCAAAGCACCTTAAGATTCATGCAAAAGACAAGAAGATGGGATGGTGGTTCGAATTTCGAAAGTTGCATAAATCTTGATGCACATTTGAAAATGATGATGATAGTATAGACATTCATATACATGTGGAAAAGCCATATTCGAACAAATATATGCATACTTATGGATCAATGAACCTTTTCGTACATCTGGTGTAATTATTAACAGTATATATGTTTGTGGGCTTTACTTAGAGGGCGTTCGGAATAGCGATGGTTTTTAGATGAAATTTTACTGTAGCTGGCTAATTTTTTACTGTAACTGAGTTGGTTTATTGAGCATAATTAAATTTAAAAAATGTAAAAATAAAAGCGATATGCTAACCTATCACGGACAATGCAACGAAATACGGGAAAAAGACAAAACACAAAAATTCTAAAAAACAAAAAAAGGCAAAAAGACAAAAATGCTACAGTGATTTGGCCGCCATCGCTGCAGCCGAACGCTATCGCTGTAGCCGAACTGAGCGGCACCTTAGCCAGTTGGAATTTATACAAGGACATGAGATCAAAACGTATTGGTTTTGCAATAAAAAAACTTTTGAATTTCTTGTTATGTACACCGCAATCCATTTCAATGGAACAAACAGGAGGCATAGCTTGGCATGTGCTATTGAAGCGCATGGAGGATAACATAAATAAATTAGCAATGCTGATTTACGGATGTCCACTGGATCCTAATCTAGTGGATGCTTGCGATAGCCATCCGATCTGCTCAAGGGGTATTCTGCCATTCTAGGCCATCGATCAATGCAACTGCCTCCACCCAGAGCGTCCACTAGTCTGAGCGCCCTTCTTCCTCCCGAGCATTGACTCCCAACACAAGTGCCTCTTCCTCCAAATCTAGTTGAAAATTTGATTGCTTGAAAGTTTTCTTAACCAATTGAAAATTTGAAAGTCGAAAGTTTTCTCAATCCAATTGAAACTTTGGGGAGTGGAAAGCTTATCAATCTAGCTAAAACTTGAGGGGTCTTGAAAGTTTTCTTAATATTGTTGAGAATTTCTGGGAGGAGGGCCCAAAAGTTCAAAATCCGAGAGCTCTCAATTTCTTTCGGTTAAATCTTAAATCAGAATCCTTGAAGATTTAAAAGCTAGTCTCCAAAAATTTAAAACTGGATATTCAAAATTTTGGAAATCCTAAATCCAAATTTAACTCTGGAATTTAAATTTTATATTTAATCTTGGCATTTGCAATATTCAGTATCTAATTATATAAATCAAGGAATTCATTGCAAAATTCCAGAATTCATCAAAAAAAAATCAGAAATCCTTTTTGGCCCACCGGCCCATTCGGCCCGTTCGGCCGGATCCCCTTTTTCCTTACTCCCCTGCTGCCTGCTTCCCCATGTCTTCCCATCGCCTCCGCCAGGTTCTTCCTCATCCCCTCTTCTTTCTTCGCCTCCTCTCTTCCCTGCCGATTCGCCCAGCCCAGCGCTCCTCCTTCCAGCCTGAATCAGTGCGCCGCCCCTCTCCATCCTCTCCTCGCCCTGGTCGCAGCAGATGTTCGGCCCGGCCCTTGCCTCGCCTCTCCCCGGCAGCCCAACCCCCAAGCGCCGCCCACGCGCATGAGCACCGCCGCCAAGCCTAGCCCAGCCGCACAGATACCAGCTGCGTCGCCCCTGGAATAGCCGAGTCGGCCTAGCTCTGCCTCCACTGGCCTATTCCGCATTCAAGGCCGCAGTCGCGTTGCCGAGCTACTACCCTCCTCACCGGCCTCTGCACGCCACCACGCTGGGTCTAGCTACCGCCCGCCGTTACTCCTCAACAACCCCGCCTAGCTGCTACCCCTTCCTACTCCGGCTTCAATGCCTCACCCAGCCTAGCGCTGCCCTCCCCGCTAGCCTGCGCCGGCCTCAACTCCACTCGCCGGTACAACGCGTCGCCTCCATCACCTCTGGTCGCCTACGCCCTAGGTGCTAGACCAGCATCGGCCACCCCTCCTCTACCCCTTCAGTGCTGCGCTGCACCACATCACTAGCGTGAGCCAGCCTCGCCTGCGCGTTGCTCTCACCGTCAATGCGCACTCAATGTCCCACCAGCCTGTGTAGTGCCGCCCTTCCTCCGCCCCTCTCCGCTAGAATAGCCGCGCGTCGCATCTCGCCATAACTCCGGCCTCAAGGCAGTGCCACCTTCAATGAGCTCACCGGCCACCTCCCCTCCATGGGCTTTAAAGAGACCCGAGCTCCTAGCACCTTCCCCGAGCCTCACTTCCTTTCCCTCCAAACCGAAGCACCGTGTCCCCATCGGCTCCACCACTGGGTCTTCTCCTGTGCCGATGCAAACCCAGCAAATTGCCGGCGACTAGAGCTCCCCCACGGCGCCTTGAAGCCACTCCGATCACCACTCGGACTCCCCGCCGACTCCAGCTCGTCACCCACGGCAGCCACCCCACGCTGCCTGTGGCCTCCGATGTTTCCCTGTCTTGCAGCCCTTCCGGCCAAGCCGTCGCCTTGGGTAAAAATCCCCTTGCCCATTCTTACTTGTGCGCACTCATTCTCCCCTCCTCTCTTCCTCTAACCAGCGTCGCCTTACAGCTTCGCCAAGAACGCCGTTCAGCGCCGCCACTAGCTCCTTGATTCCGTCCCTGGCTGCTCCGTTATTTCCGGTGGTGTTACTGCTGCAGGAGCTTCTCGGTTCATTGACCATTGCCCTTCTCCAGCCGTCCCCTGTCAGCTGCGCCATCGTCAGAAGTGTGCCACGCCCCTGCTTGCTTCTTCGGCTGAGCCCCTTCCCTCAGAAGTCTTGGCCTTGCCCTCTTTCTTTGAATGACAGGTGGGCCCCCACTGAAGTGTGTATGCAGCTTTGGTTACCTCTGATTTAATGCCAACATTGCTATCTGGTGACAATTTGTTTTGCAAATTCCAGTGAACAAGTCTGAAAATGTTATTAGGATTAAAATGCAATTTGCAGGATTAGAAGAGAAATTGTACCAAAAATCCATTAAAACTTTAGGAGAGAATCTATTCAACCCTCATGTCTAATTTCCAAATAAATAGCATAATTTTGTTAATTATAAAAGTTAAAGTTTAATGAGCATCAACAATGGAGAAATTATTCAAATCGATCCCAAAACTTTAATTCATTTATCGCATAACTATCCTTCCAATCAGAAAGTGGTTATCCTGGTCTTGCAAAAATAGTTATCTTTCAGATTTGGGCAAAGCTAATTGGAGGATTCTATAAGCTAGAAGCGTTAAGAGCATAATCCCAACTCACCATCAGTTAAGAAATTAGCATAATCTTGCTAATTATCAAAGATAAAATTTAATGAATAATGAGAATTTGCAACCCTTGCTCAGAAATAAACTAATACTAGGAGCTAAAATTTCGTGAACATCTCTTGTATCTTCATCTTAAGCTCTTGTCTACTAAAGCCAACCTAGCTCATTAATTTAGTCATTTTCTTCACATAAAATATCAATAACACTTATTTGATAAGACACTCTTTTTGGCTAATAATCTTAAAATCTTCTTCATCCTTTATAAAATGCTAAGAGTGGAGCTTCTTCCCAAAAGAGAGAAGCTCTTAAAACCTAAAGAAATCATTACCTTGGCCTTAAGATGATTTCAAATCTTTAATATTCTCTCTAAATCCCAATCTTGTAAGATTAAAGCATGAAATAATATAATCTCCCTCCTGTGGCCAAGAATAATTAAATATGCGCACTCGTATCTTATTAAATCATAACTCATGTTCCAGTAAAGCACCCCCGTCAATCCTCTTTAATAAGTTTGGGAATTTGTAACTTTCTCCTAACCATAAGCAGATAAATAGCCAATCCCAAACTAAAATTTAATTTGGGAAGAATACCTAAAGTCAAGTTTATGGCAAATCACCTTCTCAGGCAATCTTTCTAAAGGCATTTAAGTTCTGCTTAACTCATGGAACTTCCTTGATAAATATAAAATAATATAAAAGAAGTTATAAAGAAAAAGATCAAGTCCTTTATCCTGAACCCAGCAGAAGGATCCTGCGGGTAATCCTTTGTTCAACTTCCTCCAGTTTCTTAAAATTTTCCCTTACGGTAAAGCTAACTAACCAAATCCTTCCTTCGCTAAAAATCCGTTCCAATCCCTCCCTCTTTACTCTCAATTTATAAGCAACATTAAAATAAGTTCAATTGATTTAAACCAAGCTTTTGCCGCATTTGGATTTATTTGGCTTCTCCATTTTTGTTGCCGCGTATTAGAAGCTGTAGTTCGAAGATAACAAGCTCAAGCAGATTCAACTTTCGATGGAGGGAGAATTCAGGACTTATTGCGACTGACTGGTCAAGCAGGCTTTGTTTTAAAAACAAGGCCATGGTAAATGAGCAAGGCAAGTCATCACTTTGATCATATTGATTCTACATTTTCAAAAGTTATATTCTTTTAAATTATCAAAGTGCATGCTTAATCTTGTTATGCAAATGTATGTCAAATGTAAGGTAGATATTGCCTTTTTATGCTACCAGTATTATTACTATGACATCCTTTACCATGTGATTCAACTAATCCTTGTCCCCCTAGATATTAATGCTACATCATTAGCTAAGTTAGATTTACCGCCAAATGAGTCAAAAGTTAGGGCATTCATTTGTTCGACTCACCATTACTTAAAACATGTGAAATTGTTTTGGGCAGTCATTGGATGTAGATGACTGATAGTTTAGTACAGATTATCTTATGCCTCTTAAAACCCTCAAAAAACTGCTTACCTGTCTGGACGGATGGTAAGAGTGGTTGGTGGATGTAACAATTGGGTTGCGGAAGCCTGTCTGGACAAATTAAGGACTTAATCCTGTATGACCTCTCCATGTAAAACAGTACATACCACAAGCTGGCAAAGTGTAGGCATGACTGAATAATTTGTACTCGCCAGTAAAGGAACGCACTTCGGCGAAAAGCACGATTTTCCTCGCTGGATGCAAAACGTCTTGGAGGTGGTCATGTCGCTGGACAGAGGCGGGCGCAAGAGGGGGTCTCGCTGGGGCCCAAGGGGCTGACCTGGAGACGAAACCTTAGTGAGTGCAGTTCTTTACTAGATACATTATAAAGGTCATGTGATAATCCGGTTGATTTGCATGTCTAAGAAAATGTGCGGTATATAACAATTGGGTTATCTCTTGTGGGTAAAGATGTGCAACTCTGCAAAGTCTAAAACTATTCGAATAGCCGTGGTCACGGTCAAGAGCGGACATGGGAACATCCTCGAGTTAGTTCTATTTCAAAAACCTTTTGCTGGTGGGAACGAAAACTAAGTGGAGGGAGTTACTTCACTTTGTTGGATTTTTCCTAGAGGGACGTACTCTAGCGATAATTAGGGTGGATGTAGCCCAGTAATAAAAAATTAGCATTGGTGGAAGTAACCATGCGCTGTAAAAGGTGGATGTAACCTGTGCTACTATTAATATTGCACACTCTCCTTACAACTGGCATTTTGGTTAAAATTGCTAAATCACAGGAATTTTATTTATGATAATTGGAAATACTGCTTTAGCAAATAAAATAACCCCAAGCCTCCTTTTCACAGCCTGGCATGTAATAGTTATTAGTAATGCATTCTGTGTGGTGGCTTGTTGAGTACAATTTGTGCTCAATGTTGCTTATTACCCTCCAGTCAGTCAAGAACAGAAGAAAGCCCTGCAATGCTTCAACAGGGTTAACAGGGCTGGTATTCAAGAAGGCCATGGACATAGGTCTCGAAACCCCAGTTGGCTGCCTGTGGGCAAGTCCTGAGGGTCCGAAGATTTTCCGCTGCTGCATTCTCTACTTTTCGGCCCAAATCGGCCCATGTAAGTTATTGCTGTATGGATTATGCTTCCGCTTAATATGTTTTTGATATCCAGTGATGTATCTGTGAGCATTAGCTACTGATCCAGGGAATAGTGCAAGAATCATAGAGGAATTCGGATGGATAAAATCCGGGTCCGACATGGCTTATAAGTAAGTGCGATCTCCCTTTGAACCTTATCAACTTGTGATCCAAGAGAAAATGTGATCATTTTTTTGATCCTCTTCAACCTGTGGTCGGTATGAGAATGTTATCTTCTTTTGTTCCTCTTCATTTTGTGGTTTGTAAGAGAACGTGACCTTCTTTGATTCTCTTCATCATGTGGTGTCTTGTACGAGAATGCTATCCTTTTTTCATCCTCTTTATGTTGTGACTTGTAAGAGAATGTTACTCTCTTTTGATCTCCTTCATCTTGTGGCTTGTACGAGAATGTTACTCTCTTTTGATCCTCTTCATTGTGTGGTTTTTAAGAGAATGTGACCTTCTTTTGAGCCTCTTCATCATGTGGTGGCTTGTATGAGCATGTTACTTTCTTTTGATCCCTTTTATTTTGTGGCTTGAATGAGAATGTTACCATCTTTTGATCTCCTTCATCTTGTGGCTTGTACGAGAATGTTATTCTCTTTTGATCCGCTTCATCTTGTTGCATGTATGAAAATGTTACTCCCTTTTGATTATCTTCATTTTGTGGTTTGTAAGAGAATGCGATCTTCATTTGATTCTCTTCATCATGTGGTGGCTTGTACGAGAGTGCTATCCTTTTTTCATCCTCTTTATGTTATGGCTTGTAAGAGAATGCTACCCTCTTTTGATATCCATCTTGTGGCCTGTACGAGAATGTCACCCTCTTTTCATCCCCTTCATCCTGTGGCTTGTATGAGAATGTTACCTTCTTTTGATCTCCTTCATCTTGTGTCATGTACGAGAATGTCACTCTCTTTTAATTCCCTTCATCTTGTGGCTTGTATGAGAATGTTACCTTCTTTTGATCCTCTTCATTGTGTGGTTTGTAAGAGAATGTGACCTCCTTTTGATTCTCTTCATCATGTGGTGGCTTGCATGAGAATGCTACTCTCTTGATCCCCTTTATCTTGTGACTTGTACGAGAATGTTACCATCTTTTGATCCCCTTCATCTTGTGGCTTGTACGAGAATGTTATCATCTTTTGATCCCCTTCATCTTGTTGCATCTACGAGAATGTTACTCTTTTTTGATTCTCTTCATTTTGTGGTTTGTAAGAGAATGCAATCTTCATTTGATTCTCTTCATCATGTGGTGGCTTATACGAGAGTGCTATCCTTTTTTCGTGCTCTTTATGTTGTGGCTTGTAAGAGAATGTTACCCTCTTTTTATCTCCATCTTGTGGCCTGTACAAGAATGTCACCTTCTTTTGATTTGCTTCATCTTGTGGCTTGTATGAGAATGTTACCCTCTTTTGATCTCCTTCATCTTGTGGCCTGTACGAGAATGTCACTCTCTTTTGATCCCCTTCATCTTGTGGCTTGTACGAGAATGTTGTGGTATGTAAGAGAATGTGACTATCTTTTAATTCTCTTCATCATGTGGTGGCTTGTATGAGAATGTTACTCTCTTTTGGCCCCCCTTTATCTTATGGTTTGTACGAGAATATTACTCTCTTTTGATCCCCTTCATCTTATGGCTTATACGAGAGTGTTACTCAGTTTTGATCATCATTTTGTGGTTTCTAAGAGAATGTGACCTTCTTTTTATTCTCTTCATCATGAGGTTGCTTGTATGAAAATACTATCCGCTTTTGATTCTCTTCATTTTGTGGTTTGTAAGAGAACATAACCTTCTTTTAATTCTCCTCGTCACGCGGCCTATATGAAAATGTAACCTTGTTTTCATCATCTGTATGTAGGCTGTACTGTTTCCTTCCTCTGTCAAATCCCTTTCCAATTTTCCTTGGTCCATTTATAAAGATAGGCTCTTTAAAACTTTGTGCGCTATGAATTTTGTTGTTGTGTGTGTTCTCCGCACTCGGAGATGCGTAGACATATTTTGTAAAGTTAGGCATGTGCGTTAATTTATTGGTTAACAACATACGAAACAATGTAGTAGAAACTTGTTTCGATGAAGCTATTCATTCATAGATAAATAAATTGAGAAGAACAATAATACTAAAACTATAGTTATATACTTCCTCTGGCTAGAAAAGAAAATCGTTTTGGGATGTGTTGTTAAATATTTTAAACTTTGGTTATTAATATCTTTTGAATATTTAGATTGGAGACATGAAAATGGTATATGTATATTTGTCTCAAAAAATACTCTCATAATATTATAATTTTATTAGGTTTTATGAATATATTATAATAAAAATGAGTTGTCAAATGTTCATTTTCGGACCCTAACTATGTATAAAATGACTTTCTTTTATGACTAGAGGGAGTAGACTTTTTAATTAATGTTAGTGAAATATTGCATACTTGCACACTACAAATAACTAATCTTATCTTTATAATAAAGCTGAGTGCAAACTATGGAACCATAGTGTCACATCACCTCATATTCTCCTTGCCATTCTACTTCAACCCAATGGATATAACACATAAAGAATACACATAATAAATTATGGCTAGGACCTAATACAAGTACAGGGGGATACCAATTGCAAATCCCTAGGGGCGTAGCCAGCGCGCGTAGGAGGGAGGAGGGCTTAGTGAGGCTTGAGCTTCACCTCCCCCGCTGGCAACCAACAAACAAAGTTGAAGTAATTTTGCACATTTATTTATTACTCTCACATTGCTTGCTGCTTGCCATTTTACTTGAGCAAAGCAAATCAAAAGCCTTCTGCTATTGGTAACAACCAACAACCCACTTTTAGTAATGCTTGCCATTTTACTTGTTGTTTACTTCTTGTCTTTTTCTCTGCTCTAAGCGTTTTTGTTGCTCGAGAGCAAAAGTTACTACTATTTTCCACGGCACGATTCCTTCCCAGTTTGCTAGAACCAAATCAAAATCATGATAAACTTGTTCCAAAAATTGTACCGCCCCGCCATATCAATAGGCATCACCCACAAAAATAGTACCACTGCACATTGTCTTCTTTATCTTATTCTATATTGTCTCCTCTGGCAAACCTTCCAATGACCTGTTCTTTGCCATTCAAACTCTGAATTAAGTGATTCAAAATTTTAAATTCATTTAAATTCATAATATTCTTCCGAGTATCTATTTTATACTTTTTTATTTTATTTTATTTTATTTTTTTGGGCCGCTTTTCACGTGTATACTACGATGTTTCTGAGTATAACTTCACTGATATTTCTCACCACCAGTATGCTTTGAGCCCACCCTCTATTTTCTTTCTGGCTTCGCCACTGCAAATCCCTAATTCGCGTGCAAGCCTCCAAACTACATTGTGAACTATCCTATTATGTGAGAAATTATTGTTGTCCCCTCAATTATGAAAAGCTAGCATCCCCTGGTAAGCTAGATCTGTTGCATCCTATTCTAATTAGTGTCCCAAAATAAAGATCCTGCGTATATCATCCAGTAGTTCCTCATGCAAAATTTAATGACAATTAGAGTTATAAACCTACCTCATATGAGACAACTTGGTCATAGTTGCCTGAGGATAAGAATAAGTCAATTCTAATTAAGGTTTGATGGAACTCTAATTGCATTAGTCGATGTCACAATGTTTATTTTCACTTATTTATATTTTTGAATCTAAATGATATCTAGCTTAGTAAATGTCAAATGACATCTCACTAACATGTGGGAAGGGTTGTCAAAAAAGCACGAGCTCAACAAGCTATTCGCGCTTAGCTCGAGCTGCTATTTAGTTTGAGCTTAATTAGCTAGAGACCAAACGAACCGAGCTAAAACCCATACTTGAGCTCGAACACTTATGGTGCGAAGTTCGAGCCCAACCATAAGCTTGAACCCTAACTCAAGTCACTCTACCTGTGCTTGCTTGAACTCGGCCAGTTAATAGCCCTACAAGCGAGCCTAGGGTTCATTTGTCCTCAGGCTATTTTACAAGGGTACGTATAGACTATTTTACAAGAGTATGTATAGGGTGAAGACCACATAAATATTGCAAACCCGTGAAAACTGAAAAGTTTTCATATATAGTTTTTAAAAATTCCAAAAATACCAGATATAGGGGAGGGAATGTTATTTAACCATGCAAAATTTTAGAATTAAACACATCCTTATTCGCAAGATATGAAAAATGATTCATTGTCCTTGGCCTTGATCAACACATTTTTTTTACCAACATTAGGATTTGTCCTTAAAATTGGATCGATAAGAACTGATGATCAGGATTGGCATGAAAAGCTGCTCGAAGCCTTATGGGCGTATAGGATCACGATACGTACACCAACTAGAATGACTCCTTACTCCCTGGTGTACGGAGGAGAGGCGGTCTTACCATTGGAAGTACAAATTAATTCTTTGAGAGTCGCTATGCATAAGAAATTCTTAGAAGAGGAGGCCTCTAAAATACGATTAGAGGAATTAAAACGTCTTGAAGGGAAACGTCTACAAGTATTACAAAACCTAGAAGCGTACCAGGCTAGAATGTCACGAGCTTTTGATAAGCGCCTCAAAAGGAGGTCATTTAAAGAAGGAGATTTAGTTCTCGCTGTTATTCGCCCCATGAATATTACACATCGAATGCAAGGAAAGTTTGAGCCTAAATGGGAAGGCCCTTATATCATAAAAGAAGTATATTCTAGTGATGCATATAAAATTATTTCCCCAGATGGTGAATATTCTCCACCGCCGATAAATAAAAATTTTCTAAAGTGTTACTACGCCTAAAAAAAATAAGCGCTCAAAAGCCATACGAGCCTAAACTGTGGTGCAAAAAAAAGTGCTCCAACGCCTTACGAGCCTAAACTGTGGCGCAAAAAAAGTGCTCCAACGCCTTACAAGCCTAAACTGTGGTGCAAAAAAAAGCGCTCCAACGCCTTACGAGCCTAAACTGTGGTGCAAAAAAAAAAGTGCTCCAACGGCTTACGAGCCTAAACTATGGCATAAAAAAAAAGCACTCCAACGCCTTATGAGCCTAAACTATGATGTAAAAAAAAAAGCGCTCCAACACCTTACGAGCCTAAACTATGGCGGGAAAAAAAGTGCTCCAACGGCTTACAAGCCTAAACTGTGGCGTAAAAAAAAAGCACTCTAACGCCTTATAAGCCTAAACTGTTACGTAAAAAAACACCCTAACACCTTACGAGCTTAAACTGTGGCGTATGTAGATTGTAGGACACTGCACAAATGATTGATCATATGATTTAGACAATTGTGAACTACATACCCTGAGCGTTGGAGCATTGCTGCAAACATATGCCCTTTGCAAGTACACCGAGCAGGTTTCATTAACGTATTCCAACATTCCTAGGAACTTTGACACAAACATATATTACTACTTGTTTAGCAGGAGTCCGATTGCATGTAGCCTTTCTCAATTTTAAATTTAATGTAAATGGAGCACATGGGTTCATTTGTTAATTTTGCATGCTCGATAAACACTCCAGAAATTTCAATGCCATGTTGTAGAATGTAAACAATGTAATATATTAATAGAAATGTTCCTGTTGCTCTGAGCAAGATAATGACGGGACAACTTATTCATCAGTTGAGATGTTCTCGGAGGTTACTTTTCTTGTTATGGCACCATAAAAAAACAAGTTAAATAATAATATGTTGACATTGTATGTGGTTTAACGCCCAAAAGTAATGCATGAATGGTTGTATAGTCAATGTATATGCACGTGAGTTCATCCGCAGCCAAATACATACGTCGGATGTATAAAAAAAACACATATACATGTCGAGTTTCAGATCCGAAAACAAATACTTTTGATCCGAGATGATGTATCATGCAGTCTACGGAAGTATAATGCAATCCGATAAAAAATAGAGAGGATGGAAAATCTAACCTTTTAAAGAGAAGTAGACACACTAAATTCAATTAGGAAATAAGCCAATTCGTTGACGCCGCGCAGTGTCCGTTGCCTCCAAAAGAAAGAGCGGAAAGGGTCATTATTCAGTTGTATTGAAAAGATGCCTCAGTAAAGAAGGAAGAATTCACCAAGTGATAACCATACATACCGAGTGAAGAATAAGCATCAATGACTCAACCAGAGAAAAGAGGTTGGACTGGACTCCAAGTATTAGACGTAGAAAGAAATACAAAAGAAGAGGCAGATGACCACAGAAGATAAAAGTTAACTGTGTTTTAAACCGAATAGATCACGGCAAGAGCGGCGTCAGTTAGGCTGCATCAGTTAGTTGCAGATATGAGGCTTATACTTCAAAGCTAACAAATGGTTAAAACCATCACATGCAAGGCTGCATGCAAATGCCTTCGTAGCGAGCACGTCCAAATTTCTTAGCTTGAGCACGTCCAAATAAATACACCTAAAACACACACACACACACACACACACACACACACACACACACACACACACACACACACACACACACACACACACACACACACACACACACACACACACACACACACACACACACACACACACATATATATATATATATATATATATATATATATATATATATATATATATACACATGATGTGTGTCGAGCTCCAGATCCAAAAACAAATACTTTTGCACCCGGACCTCGAGGGGGCATATGTTGACACCGATTTTATCCTGAACTTAAAACATAAATAAATAAATCTAAAAAAATAATTATCAAACTAATAAATTATGCTAATGACTAAAATTCGTTACAATATAAAACAACTAAAGGAATGAAAATCGCCACACCATACATGGGCTAAGAAATCGTCCGCCTTCTAAGATTTTTTGTGTGTGCTACATATTACATTCGAGTGGCGAATTTTTATCGCATGTTTGTGGTGCACGTGAAAGTCTCGTGTTTAATTTTTAAGTCATTTAGAGAACAAATGTTTACTTTATAAATTGATATAGTCGGATGGTGTATGCAAAAGCACAAGTCTGCATTCCAAGATTGTTTCCAGGGGCGAATCCACCGTGGGTGCTCGAGCACCTCCTCCTCCCACCTTAACCTGAAGAAGACACTGCCGGCGGCCGGCCTCGACCGGAGGGATGGAGGTTGAAGACTTGAGTGTTGAAGAAGAGCCGAACATTGAAGTCAAGTGAGCCCAGTCGCCAATCGGTATCTTAAGGCCTAGCGCTCCAGCCGGCCCAAAACAATGCCTGGCCCAAAAGAGAACGGCAGTCGGTCAAAATAGATCGAGGAAGGAAGATGAACAGCAGATCACAACAATAGAGTAGATAAGGACCTAAGGTCACGCGACGCTGCCACGGAGATCGGAGAGGGAGGTCGGAGGGGGAGGCCGGAGGGCGGACGCGGTCGGCGTGGAGGCGGAGGGGGAGCCGCGGAGGAGGAGGCCAGACTGCCGGAGCCCGGAAGCCGGAGGGGAGGCCGGAGCGGGCGAGCGGCGGAGGGGGAGGCCGGAGCGAGCGAGAGGCGGAGGGGGAGGCCGGAGCGGGCGAGCGGTGGAGGGGGAGGCCCGAGGGGGAGGCCGAAGCGGGCGAGCGGCAGAGGAGGAGGCCCGAGGGGGAGGCTGGAGCGGGTGAGCGGCGGAGGGGGAGGCCAGAGGGAGAGATTTTGTGAAGTGTGACTTAAGGTGTGAACTGTGCCTGGTAGGTGGGTTGCTTCACCTGATTTTTGTGCTGGCGACTGAAGTGTGAACTGATTGCAATACCATTAGTTGATTAGCCAATTTATTTAACCAGTGGTTGACTACTTAACTAATTGCCGTTTAATTATTTTTAGATTTGCAAAAACTCGTAGAGTGAAATTGCGTCATGACCATATTTAGTGACTTAGTGGTATGATTTCATTCCATTTTTACTGTTTATGAATATTCACAATTTAATATTGTATCACTAAATTATTCACAATTTAATATTGTATCACTAAATTTGATATTTCTTATCTACAGATCGGTACTCACATATTTATAAACATTTATGGGCACATTATCTATTAGTAAGGTACAAAATTTATTGTATTGTATATTTTCAATTTATTCTTTTTCTATTCATGTATGAATTTCATATTCTAATGACAAAAGACCAATAAATATAGCTTTCGTATGCTTATATTATGCTATAGTCTCAACAGTAGAGCTCCCCCTCTATTTTCATCCTGGATTCGCCACTGATTGTTTCCGCATAGTATATATTACACTCGAGTGACGAATTTTTACGGCATGTTTGTGGTGCAAGTGAAAGTCTTCTGTTTAAGTTTTAGATCATTCAGAGAACAAATGCTTACTTTATAAATTGATATAGCCAGACGGCGTACATAAAAGCAACCCTAGAGAAAAGATAATTAAGAGGGTTTGCTGTAACTTCATTAAAGAACGTGGTTGCATGCATCAACATGCCATCCAAACATAGAGCACATGACATCCAAACAGCCATGCAAACTGCAAACTGCCGTGCCTCACGTCTAGCCCCACTACTACGCTTCAAATACATGCATGCACCAGAGAATTCGGCCCCGAGGCATGCTTACGAGTCTTAATTACCTTTCCCACTGATTAATTAAAAAATAAATAAAAAAGAATGGCCATTAAGCCCACGTTCATGCGAACATGAATCAGTCCAAACACCACGTCGTGCTCCACTACTAGCAGTTAGCAAAGCAAGCTGCAGTCTTGAACTGCTTAGAAAACAAAGGGACGCGACTGTAACTTCCGCAAAGCAACTTCCCTCAAAGAGCATTCTCCCTATCTCTCTTCGCCCTTAGGTGCTTCATTTTTTCTGTTTTATATTTTTGCCGCTTGGTTCGGTCCCGTTAGACGGATACAAATCCGAAGAAGCTTGATCTCTCGTCTCTTTGGTTTGGTCCCCTACAAATAGATACAAATCTAGGCTTTGCATGATGACCTTATCTTCTCAGTTCGGTCCCGTTAGGTAGATACAAACCCAAAGAATATGGGCTCGATCCCTCGTCTCTTAGGTTCGGTCCCCTACCAATGGATACAAACTGTGAGTGAGAAGATTGAAAACCCCATTTCCTCAATCTAGTCCCTTCAAATGGATACGAATTAGGGGTGGGGGTATGCTGCAAAAAAATAGAAGTGCATGAACAAATGTTAAAACAACAAACTTCGCCTCGGTTACATTACATGCAAACGCCCGACATCCGTAAGCGCTATACAATACTAGTAGTAACACAAGGCAAGGCAAAACAATAATAAATAATAATAATAAATAATAATAAAGCTATTACACTACGTGCATAAAATCCATAGCACGGTGGTAGTAATAAAATATAAAAAAAGAAACAAACTTCACCTCGGTTACGCTACATGTAAGTGCTTAATATTTGCAAGCGCTGTGCAATGCTAGTAGTAATACAAGGCGGAGCAAAACAATAAAAAAATAAAATAATGAAAATACTCCTACATGCATGAAATCCGTGTCACACTAGTAGTAATAAAAATATTAAGAAATAACCTTCGCTTCGGTTACGCTACATGGGAGCGCTTAATATTTGCAAATGTTGTGCAGTGCTAGTAGTAATACAAGACGGAGCAAAACAAAAGTAAAATAAAATAATGAAACACTCAAATTCATATTACACTACGTTCATAAAATTCGTGTCACACTAGTAATAATAAAATATGAAAAAATGACATTCACCTGGGCTATGCTACATAGGAGTGCTCAATATTTACAAGCGATATGCAATGTTCGTAGTAATATACGGTGAAGTAAAAAGATATATAAAAACTGAAATAATCAAACTCCAATCACGCTACATGCATAGGTTCGCTAAAAAATAAGTACTATGCCATGTTAGCAAAATAATATAAATACAGCTAAAATACCATCGAGCAAGCATCTATCAGCGACGTCAAGATTGAAGACCTTTTCTTTTATATTTTTGTAATAGTTATATGTTGTAAGTTGTTATAATGTTTATGTTGGAATTCTTAATTAGGGGTTTTCTCACAAAGATATGTAAATTTTTATGTAAATGTATTAATTCTGGAAGTAATGGACATATACTACTTGATTTCTTTCTCATTTTTAATTAAATTTAATCAACTTGTCTCTAATGACGCGGACGCGGGTTCACACGCATTTTCCTGTCATCTTCTTCCTGGCTCTCGCCGTCGTCTCCGATTTGGAAACCTCGACGGCCGTGCCGTCATCGCCATGGACTCGAAGTCCCAGTCCAATCTACCGCCTCGGCCTCCGCACTTAAATAGCCGCGCCGCCCCCTCGGTTCTCTCATCCCACCATCGCTTGCACCGCCGCCCTTGATGTTGTGCCTCGCCGTTGAGCTTAAGCCGCCGTCTTTGTCTTCGACTATCACTGTCGACCTTTCGCCGCTATGCCACCACTTGGTTGACCGCTGCCCGTGCACCACCACCATGCCTCGCCGCCCCACTGGTCAGACTTGCCACACTTCCGTCTAGTCGCTGTCCCAAGCCCACCTGTTCATCTCCTCAATTCACGCGCTCGCCGCTCAGCTCGAGTGCCTGACTAATGTTAGCCGGCTAACGTCAGGCCGCACATGTGCCCGCACGCCATTTCAAATTCTCCGTGAACTGAGTCTACCATACACCAAGACTTTGACAGCCAACTCTCGCATGTTAGGAACACTATTCTGTAGACTCCATGAGCCAGCCAGCTGAGTCAGCAGCCACGCAAGCATGCCACCTCAACCTTAACGTCGACGTGTCACCATGTGACAACCACATCAACACCTAAGCTGCTCCCCTACCACATGGTAGTACCACATTAGCTTGCCACGTTATCATCCACACGTTAGTCCACGCCAGCCCTAATCCACCACATCATCAGCCGAGTCGCCATGCGCACTGTTTCACACACCGAGTCTACCGTAGAGTAGTTATTTCGTGAGTCGAGTCCACAACACAGTAAAATTTTTCAATTTTTAGCATTTTCTTTAGATTTAGTTTTTTTCCAAGAACCCGTTTTTCTCTGTCCTAGCTCCAATATCTTTCTTTTTCTAAATTTTTCTAAAATCAAGCTCTACCTTTTTATTCTACTTTTGAAGTTTATTTGAATTTTATGTGAATTTATGTTATACTTTACTACGTTTTCTCTTCTGTTAGATCACATCTTTGAAGAAGCGGAAGCAAGATTTGAAGATCAAGATCCATTAACTGAGCAAAACCAATGGAAGTCATGTCCTTTGTTCATATTGAACCTAGCTTTTAATTTATTTATTTATTAATTTATTTTAAATTATCATGCGTTGCTATTTTATTACAAACCCTTGTACTTGGTATCTATTGTCCAAATTGATTAATCCTACTGTGATAATTTGAATACCATGATATCATTGTCAACATAGGATAAAAAATTATTTAGTGATACAATACTAGTTATCATATGGGTTGTGCGATTAATATGTTTAGCCACGTTTATAGTCTCGTTGGGCTCATTATCACATGTGATTAATTAATTAATTTTAACTTAATGAGATATTGAATCATAGTTGTAGCTATAGTTATAAAATTTATGTGCTATGACATTGGTGTGTCATTGGTGTTGGTTATACAAACTTTGATTTTCACTTCGGCGAGTGATCGTACAGTAAAGGGCACTACTATAGAAAACATTATCACAGATGGTTCAAAAACGTCATCACAGACCGCTTCACGAGCCGTATGAATTTGTGGATCAGTAATACAATGAGGTCATCACAAATGGCTTTCGAACCATCTGTGATGCAAATATCACACACGGTTTTAACTATAAACTATCTGTGATAATCGATTATCACAGACAATTTTCAGTTGAAACCATCTATGATAAATAAGTATCACATACGATTTCTACTACAAACTGTCTGTGATATTGAACTATCACAGACGGTTTGTAGTTAAAACCATTTATGATATTAAACTATCACAGACGGTTTGTACTTAAAATCGTCTGTAATATTTAACTATCATAGATGGTTTATAGTTGAAACTGTCTGTGACACATACATATGACAGACAGTTTTCACTGGAAATCATCTATGATATTCTTTTCTTTTTCTAAATCTTTTTCTGTTTATTGGCTACCCTCAGGAATTGCTAGCCATGCCTCTGAAACAAGCAGATCAACACAGTATGTATCCAATTCACATTCATTCATATCAGAAACAAAAACATCAATTTCACAAATCAATAAATTGAAATGAAATAAATTATCCATTAACAAATAAGGCCAATCTTATCCCAATAAAATTAATTCTACATTATGGCACTCTCCATCTGATTTTATGACTTTAGACATCAAAAAGTACGCACACACTCATCGAATTTGTGTGAGTTCGGCCTATTCCAATGTAGTTGTAGCGATGGGCATAGCCTGTCGATAGGAATATCAATGTCGTACATACATATATAACTTGATAAATATGAAATAATTATTGCAAGATTGACAAACCTGAGGATCGTTGATCTTCAAAGAATCGAGGAGTAGTTGCATATGGCGGCAAACATAGAATCCAAGCTGTTGCTCTATAGCTGTTGGTGGCATTGTAAAAATAAAATTTGTTAATTCGAGAGGCATTACTATAAAGTGTTATATAAGATTAATGTATACTAGTGAATACGGGGAATTTTCGAACATGTCACAAGGCGTTAGTCCATCTCTTTAATTTTCATACCTCTACAACGTACGTGGCGAACTACTTACGTGATTCCAAAAAGTTAGCCTTTGTCATTGGGAAGAAAAGAAAGACTACAATATAGTTATGTATGGAGGAAATGTATTTACCTATCAATTAATTGCCCGATAACTGTGAAGTTTGTTTTGTTCTTTTTTTAAGGAATCAAGGTATATTACCCTGTTTTATTTTGGTATAATTACAATTAGAATGCAGTGGAACCTATTCAGGTATGTCATCATAGTCATTGAACTTAATCTCGTGTTGCTTATAGCGTAGAAATCAACAAGTATAACTACTAATTCAGCACTTATCCCTGGTTGTAGGGTATAAGTATAAATTTCTTGTTGTAGTGAGCCACCAATATCGTTGTAATGTAATTCTTGACAAGGATGTTTTCTCCTCAATAGTATCTATGGTGACTAAGCATGGGTTGAGGAAATAAATAGGTGATTTCGATAATCTGGCTTCAGTCACCATGTATCTATATGTATATATATACACACACACAAAAGCAATAAGTTATATATGACATTTATCGGTATTACATAAACGTAGACTGTGCTTGTACACACTTACAGTGTCCAGCATCGAACGAGTGAGGCGTCGAGGATGTTGAGTATGAAGAAATCAACTAAATCCTCGAAGGTCACCACAAAGACACAGTCATGAACATCGTGCTGCAAATGATGGTGAGACCCGAGCACCGTTGTCCCTCTGGCTTATTGGCCTATTTCATATGCCATACATGTAATCTCTGACAACTCAGTCCTAGGGTTAGGAGGCGCTCTTTCAGGTTGATCATCGGCTCACCTAGCATGAATTTTTGGGCTAACGGCAAGTAGGAGATGGTCTTTGATGATTTGCCCTTGCCGCCTCGACTGTAGGTCAACTTCATGGTATTCGACTGTAAAGCTAGCTCCTGTGCAGATAACCCCCATGGTTGTAGCACCAGTGCAAGTTGCTTGGGTGGGAATTTCACCCGTGGTATTGGCACCAATGTAGGTAGCTCTGGTGCGGATAGCCTCTGTGGATCTGGCACCAATGTAGGTAGCTCTGGTTCGGATAGCCCCTATGGACCTGTCACCGGTGCAGGAGCCTCCAAGCATGTCTTTTTTGGGCCACTAGATGAATGTTTCAATGGTTTGCCTTAGAGTCACGACCTCGTCATTCGGGGGCTTCTATAGCGAGACGACCTCGAAATTGGCATAAACGCCGTCCACATTCACTTTTCTGAAATCTGGAGCAAAAGTTACACCGTGCACCGAGGCCCCGAGACCAAATAGATATGCTTGGCCCCAAGAAGCGCACAGGGCAACAAAGACATATCTCACTTAGAACTTGCACTTTATAGCCACCTACATAACGATACAAAATTAGCTACTTCAACAGGCCAATCAATGGATTAAGCATTCTAGAGATAATAATTATTATCAGGATGTCATCAACAGGAAATATGTGGTCACTTTCCGTGGTAGGGTTGTTCGCGCAGCTACTCCAATAGTTGGGGGGCTGGCTAGCACAGGAGTGGCGATGGTTTCTGCCTAATTTTGTCTATACCTTCGCATCTCATTTCTGACATAATTGGTGAGCTCCTCTCTAAGGGATACCTTAATCTTCTCTCGTAGCTATGCCTCGCTCTCGACTTTGGCTCACGATTTGGAGTTCTCTGAGAAACCATGTTTTCAAGGAACAAAAAGATCAAGGCCTCTTGTGTGACCTGAGCACTCCTTGTTTCCCAGGGCCACGGAGAGTATATATATATCTCTCTAATTGCTTGGAATGATTCTTGAGAAGATTCTACACTTAGCGCTTCTTGTAAGAGCACGACATGTCATTTCACTTCCTATGAAATTATGGAGTAATTACAAACTATGTAGTTCAATATTTTACTAGGCAGTAGGACACTTCCTCGTCTATGGGGTTTTGGAAGGAGATGTCCCCTAATGACAGGGTAGATGACCTCGCTCTGATCCAATTTCGAACACACTCATCAGGGATCGTGGCAAATGGCGAGGAGGTGTCCCGCAGGATTGCCTACTCGTCCTCCTTCCTCTGTTGTGGGATTTTACATGCACCTAGCTGTGCCGAGTCTATAGGGTATGTGTTTTTTGCCTAGAGGGCCCTGTACACTTCACTTACACTCCTAAAATTTTCAGTTGTCTTCACCGCCATAATCTCTTCCTATTGCGGTTCTAGGAATGGATACTTGTGAAAGGACATCATATTCTTTTCCACGTATTGCTTGACAAGCATGATCTTGAAGTTCTTCTATGCTTTGCACGTCGCTAGCAATGCATGTCGCTGTATAGAGTCGTAGTGTTCTTCCAGGATCTCGAATGATGCAAAAATTTTCGTCAGCAGCTAACTTTTTTAGCTTCAGTCACGGTCTTCCACAAATTGAATGTGAACTCATTCCATTCTCGTGCAACTATTCTGACCATTCTTCGGAATGCAGATGCTGCTCGGTGAGGATTGAGAGGCGTCCCAGATGCATCGACATCTGTGATGGTAAATTGGTCCTCGGGCTTTTTTGATAATCCACTTCTATGTTGTTTGGATTTTCCAGACGACAGTGCATTACATGCATCTGGCGACGATGATGAAGAATGCGCGGATGACATGTTGGCCTTCTCATATATGAAAATTAGGCATAAGATAGTGTATGTGTGTATCAATATGAAAATGATATGAAAGTACATGTATTATGTCTCAAAGTTATACAATTTGGAACATTAACATTTTGCAATATATTTAATAGAATAAGCATGTGAACATATAAATTTTGCATAATCCATAGATTAATGATTGTCTTGTACTATCAGTTTGAGGAGTTGCATAAGTTATTAGAAACTTGGCCTTTTACAACTCTTTGTCAATTTTCAGCAATCACAGTGATAACTCCTTACACTTCTACTAGTGTGATTATGCAAATACCTCAGTGCAGTATAATTTCAATAACATAAAAGACAGTTTGTAGACCTCAGCCAAAATTAATTACTAATAATAGATTTATGCTATTGCGGAGATGACAAGTATATTCGGCAATTGCATAAACAACATGTATATATATATGGCAAAGGATCAATAACTATATGATGGACAAAATAAAAATTGTATCAAGGCGATTGACAAAGCTAGCAATTACACACAACAGAGGTAATCAACCGTATACAAAAAGATCACACTAGCAGATGAGTCTAAGTTATCACTGTAATCTCAATTTGACAAAGATGGTTATCGAGCAACTAAAAGCCCACAGTCTATTATGCAAATGATCTCCTAGCGCTAGATCTTACCGTAAAATTTCAGAAATAATAACTAGCATGACTAACAAATGTAGAATATACAGTAAAAGAAGTAGAGAGAGATCTCATAGAGTGGCGGCACTTCAAGCCACCGTGATGGCAAAAATGGCTAGGGGAAGGTGGCGTGAGGCTGAGGTACTAGGGCTAGGGGAAGATGGCAAAATCGGTACTCACAAGGCTTGGGTGGAGAAGGGCCGTCGGAGTCGGGGGAGGAGAAGGGCCCGAGCACAGGGGAGAAGAAGGGTGTCAGGCACGGGGGAAGAGGAGGGCGTCAGGCTCGAGGGAGGAGGAGGGCGCGGGGGAGGAGAGCCGTCGAAGTTGGGGGAGGTGGCGCTGGGCTCGGGAGAGGAGGAGGGTGCCGGGCTCGGGGGAGGAGGAGGGCGCCGGGCGTAGGGAAAGAGGGCTATCGGAGTTGGGGGAGGTAGCGACGGGCTCAGGGGAGGTAGTGTCATTAAGTGGGGGCTAGTGTAGTGTAAGTACAGTGCAAATAACCCTAGAGCGCAATATATATAGGGGTAATAATCACAGACAGTTCTATTTGAGAACCGTCTGTGATATTGACCATCACAGACGATTTTAAATAAAACTATTTATAAAGATTTTTATTACAAACGGTGCTATTTTAGAACCGTCTATGAAGATTTATTATTATAGACTATTCTATTTTAGAACCGTTTGTGAAGATTTAATTATTACAGACGGTTGTATTTGAAAACCATTTATGATATGTATCATCGCAGATGGTTCTCAAATACAACTGTCTGTAATAAGAAATCAAAGATAGTTTTTCTTTACAACCGTCTATGAAGATAAATATTGTAAATTCACATATATATGACTCATTCTCATATATATAAATGCAAATTCACATATATATCACACATTCTCATATACGTAAATATAAATATTCACATATATATCACACATTCTTATATACATAAATACAAATTCATATATATATATATATATATATATATATATATATATCACACTTTCTTATATACATAAATGCAACTTCACATATACATCACATATGCATTTTTATATACATAAATGCAAATTCACATATGCATTCTTATATACATAAATGCAACTTTACATATATATCATATATTCTCAATCCACTTACTTATTCCTTTAAAAGTTAGCCCTTCATGATGATCGATGTGTATGGAGCTAGTTTCATCACGTTGTTCTTCCTTGACCCTTATGTCATTTTCAAAAGGATGTAACTCGTCAAATTGATTGTATTCTTCCTCGTCCACTACATTCTCTACTCCAAAAATTCTTTTTTTCCATGAAGAACTACATGGCGCTTTTTATTTGCCTTGTCAGTTACATAGAAAACTTGAATAGCTTGGTTAACGAGTACGAATGGTTCGTCTTTATATCTGACACGTTTGAAGTCCACGGCAGTGATACCGTACTTATCGACCTTTACCTGTGGGAGATGGATCCAATAACACCGAAATAAGGGAATCTTGAAAACATGTAGTTGAGCTCCCAAATCTCTTCTATAAACCCATAATAGAAGTTCCTCAACCCACGGTACTGAACGCATCTATATGGACACCGCTGTTCTGGTTAGTGCTTTTTACATCTTAAGCATGTATACCGAATGTGTACCCATTTATGTTATATCCTTATCATATCATAACTGTAAATGGTGACCCTTTTGCCAACCATGTCAGCATCTCACTTGACGAGCTCCTACTGACTTGCTTCTTTAACCACTGGTTGAACTAACTGTTGTGTTGTCTCATGATCCAAATATCCGACCGCTCCAAATTATGTTGCCGAAGCACATCCTTGTGCTAATCGATATACGGGGATACTTTAGTCATGTGTTACAAGACTATGAAATAGTTTTAAGAATACACATCCATATCTAGAGTGATTGCTTTCCTTTCGATGGTTCTGATACCCTTGAGCTTCCCCTCACGGTGAGAGTGGGGCACACCTATCGGTTCAATCTGAGCCATATAATTGGTACAAAACTCAAAGACCTCTTCTCTTACATCACCTTCGATGATGCTAACCTCCGGTTAAGATCGATTCCATACATAGGACTTGAGAATTCTCATGAATCTCTCAAACGGGTACATGCTACGTAGGAATACAGGCTCACATATTTTTATCTCCCACACAATATGAACAATGAGATGGACCATGATATCGAAAAACAACGGAGGAAAAAACATCTCAAGATGACCCAGAGTCATCACCACCTCGTCCTGCGGAGCATCTAGTCCTTTAGGATCGATGACCTTCTGAGCAATTGTGTTAAACAAATAACATAGCTTCATGATTGTCTCTTGAATCTTAATCGGTAAAATATTTTTAATTGCAATAGAGAGCATCTGTGTCATCAGCACATGACAATCATGAGATTTCACACCATTTAACTTTAAATTTTGCATCGAAACAAGTTTTTTCATGTTGCCAGAATAACCAGATGGAACTTTGACACCATGCAAGCACTGGCACAGTTCAGTTTTCTCGGCCTTGGACAGAGTGTGACAAGTAAGGGGAAGGTACGTTCATCCTTTATTGGTTTTTATCAATGCTAACTCAGGCCTGATGTCCACATCAACCAAGTCAAGCTGTGCATTGACACCATCCTTTGTTTTATCATGAATGTTCAGTAAGAGACCAATCAAACTATCACATATATTCTTCTCTATGTACATGACGTCGATGCAGTGCTGAATTTCTAGGTACATCCAATAAGGTAGTTCTAAAATATTGATCTCTTCTTTCAGATGTTCTTCTCATATGTCCTCAATTTATGTCCCTTTCTGAGGAAAAACATCTAAATCCTTTGTCATATTATAAACCTCTTTTCCGTTTAAATATCTTGGAGCTGAACTGTCCTCCTTTGTGCACCATTGATATGAGTCTTACCGTGCAATCACATGTCTAGTATAGGATAGACCCAGCTGATTAATTTATGATATTTTAATTTTAATTTTGCCATTGTGATGAATATGGATACTGATTTCCATGAGATACAAAACCCTAGCGTGCAAAATTGAGTTGAGGTTGAGATTGTAAAGGCTTTGTTGTGACTACCTTTAGCGCGAGGATGATCACATCATACAGATAAAGTTGTATAATCTCTACAAAGTGTGAAACTATTTAAATAGTCGTGTCTCTGGTTATGGACAATACTTGATGATTTCACACGAAGAGTAAATATTTCATAAAACTTGGTTGGGATAACTTTAGAAAGTAAATAATTAGTTCATTAGTGGTTTAATTCGTGAATAGTTAGTTCATGGGTGGTTTAATATGATTTATTCAATTCCTTTGATTATATATTTATTATATTTTTCTTTAAATTTTGTTTTCAATCTATTTATTATATTTACTGTAAATTATTGCTTTCTACAAAGTATTCTTTCAGTTATCATTTGGTGAGCCTTACATATTATGTTGTATCTTTGTTACAAATAACTTCCTAAGTATCAATGTAATCACGGCTTTATGCCTACTGTTGCTCAGTTGAAGAAAGTTAGTTCATGGGTGGTATAATATGGTTTATTCAATTCATTTGATTATTTATTTATTATATTTTTCTTTAAAGTTCACTTTCAATCTATTTATTATATTTACTTTAAATTATTGCTTTCTACAAAATAACCTTTTAGCTATCATTTGGTGAGCCTTACATATTATATTGTATCTTTGTTACAAATAACTTGTTAAGTATCAATGTACTCACGACTTTATGCCTACTGTTGCTCAGTTGAAGAAGAAGAACCATATCAGTAAGAGGTACCAGACATAACATACTTCGACAACTTCATGAATTTGGATTTTGCTTCTCAGTCGATTGCTTGTGGGTATATCGAATGGCTACCATACTTATTTCTGTTTTCTACAGCTAGTTTCTTAAACTCTTCCGGCTAGTAAGTTGTGAGCTTGACTATAAGGTCATAATCTAATAATTTATAATATTTGAGTCTTTTTCTTTGTTAATCATGTATATGGTCGATATTTCATCTATATTTACACTGTGTATACTAGGGTCATCTTGGACTAATGCGGTATTCACAAATGGTCTGAATTTGCATATTCGAGTCTTAACAGAGATGGTATCAGAGCCATATCGACTGTAGGACAAAGCCCTAGATAGAGTGGTCACCTTAGCTAAATTTTAAAATCTATCTTCTAAATCAAACTAATCAAATTGGATATTTAGTATCTCTCTACTCTCTTTCCCTTTCCTTAAGGTTCTTGATTTCCGTCTTATTAAAAAATATTTTTTTAAAATCTTAAACTAACTTCTTTCCTTTATAAAACCTTAGATGTCTCAAGTTTCCCACAGTCAGACTGGAGGATGGCAAGGACTTCTCCAAGTTTTGTTGAGGAGTCTTGGATTAAAGAGGACGTCAATTTACTTCATCAAGGATGATAAGTCAAAGGGCCGCGCACAAGGCCGTTTGACATCTCTGTAAGATGTACAAGATCAATACATCCAAACTCATTCGAAAGTTTCAGGAGCAATATGCTAGTCCCAGTGTAGCAGAGCAGGAGGGAGACATGGAGGAACCTCAACCGCAGCTACCAGTACCTCTACCTTCACCTACGCCACCGAGTCCGAAGGAGAGGAACACATAGCAGGCAACCGGCAGGAGCATCTTCGGCATTTCATTCCAGCCATAGCCAAAGAGCAGTCGTCGTAAGTTCGCAATTTATGGGTGTTCTACAATGACTCGGAGGAAGAGTCAAGTGAGCCCTATTTGGCAAAACCCGAATGGGAATATTTAGATTAGACCCTTGTATAGTTTATAAAGTGTGAGTAGAACATTTTGGTTCTTATTTGTAGTTGCTTGTGATGTGAGCTACAGTTTTGCCCTTAAAAGCATTATGTTGCAGTCATACAAAACTTTTTACTCAAGTAATTTAATTGCTTCTTTTGTTAGCCTCTTCGCTAAGTACTTGCTTAGTCTAGGTGTGCCATTAGAGATCCCCCTAGACAAGTTTACCTCTTATCTATACTTTTCCCTCACACCTTTTGAGTTGGTGAAGTTAGTTCTCAGCAGTGAAAGATGGTTGATACCCAGAAGTCAACTGGACGTGGTTAGATGAATCAGAATCTAGGGAGCAGTGCTGCAAATCCATCAACCCAGGGATCGCAAGCAACCCCATTGGGAATGGATCCAGTCCTAATTCAGTTCATGGTGGCCTAGACCTAGTTGATGAACACGATGATGTAGAACATGAATGCAATGGTAAATCGGTAGAATCAAAAAGCAGTCACACCTCAGCCAACTCGTCAGCAATCAAAGTTTATAAAATTCATGAGGACAAGACTACCCACCTATTCATGGTCTTCCGAGCATTTAGAGGTGGATGATTGGATTCATTTAGTCAAGAAGAAGCTGAACCTCGCTTAGTGCACCGATCGACAGAAAGTGCTCTACGCCACCCATTAGCTAGAGGGTGTCACCGTAGAGTGGTGAGAAAACTACTACGCTGCTTATGACGATCAGGATAGCATCACTTGGGTTGAGTTCACAACAACATTTTTTCACGTCCATATCTTGAATGGGGTGATCGAGATAAAGGAGAAGGAGTTCGTGAATTGCGGTAAAAGGATATGTTAGTGAGTGAATAGCTATTTAAGCACAGATGCCGAGGCGTATCCAGCCAGGAGACGGTGGCTGGAGTCAGCTCGAGACGGACGAGGAGGCAGCGGCGGAGTCCTTCCCAAAAACGACGATGAACAGTGATTGGGTCAGTGGATAGGCGACACGTGGCAAAAGAGAAGATCAGACGTTCACCGCGGATGGCACGGATGAACAATGCCGAGGGGGTGTGATACAAAACCCTAGTGGACAAAATTGAGTTGAGGTTGAGCATTATAAAGGTCTTATTGTGATTTTCTTTAGCATGAGGATGATCACATTGTATGGGTAAAATTGTGTAACCTCTGCAGAGTATAAAACTATTCGAATAGCCGTATTCTCGGTTTTGGACAATGCCCGATGATTTTACATGAAGAGTAGATATTTCATAAAACTTGGTTGGAATAACTTTGAAAAATGAATGGTTAGTTCACTGGTGATTAAATTCGTGAATGGTTAGTTTACGGGTGGTTTAATATGATTTATTCAATTTCTTTGATTATCTATTTATTATCATTTTCTTTGAAATTCGCTTTCAATCTATTTATTTTGTTTACTTTAAATTATTGTTTTCTACAAAATAATCTTTCGGCTATTATTTAGTGAGCCTTACATATTATATTATATTTTTGTTACAAATAACTTACTGAATACCAATGTACACATGCTTTATGCCTACTATGGCTCAGTTGAAGAAAAGTCATATCTGTAGGAGGTATCAGAAGGAGGATACTTCAATGACTTCGCAGATTAAGACTTCGTTTTTCAGTCGATTGCCTATGGGTATGTCGAATGAATACTATACTTATTTTTGTTTTTCGCTGCTAGTTTCTTAAGCCCTTCAAGCTAGTAAGTTGTAAGATTGGTCAAAAGGTCGTATTCTGATAATTAATAATATTTGAGTCTTTTTCTTTGTTAATCGTGTATATGGTCAATATTTCATCTATATTTACATTGTATGTACTAGTGTGATTCAGAACTAGTGCGTTATACACAAAGAATCTGGATTTACATATTCGGGTCTCGACAGTAGTGCACACTGTAGTGACTTCATTTGTATCAGTTAAAACCGCACACGAGTTTCTTTTACTTCATACTCTCTTACAAACAGTCCAAAAACCATAAACCGCAGCTAAAAGTCATAAACTAAAGCCAAAAAGAACATACCAATTATCCGGTACAGCAAACAACTTCATATATTAACTAGAAAAAAGTCCTGCTAAAAGTCATAATTAAATAAAAAAACAAACTAGATTGTAGTACAGAGATTGCATACCATGCATGTACTCGCGAGCGGCTTGGTTTGCTGTCCACCGAAATTCCGCATCACACCGACTGAGCTCGATCATTTAGTTAATCAGAAATAGGGTTACGTTCTGATTGAATACATTACAAAGTTAAATCGCGACATGTACTGCCGACACGATTGGCTGGTTAGGTTAGAGATAATTTAGGGAGATGAGCATAGTTTAATATATCATCATCAAAAGTACTTTCGTAGAAATATAATTTACTGTATTATTATAAAATGTTAATGTTAATATGAGCAACCATGTTCACTCGATAGCCTAAAACTTCCCACACTAACTAATAGAAGAAAATAAATATCTTCATTGCTTGTTTGGTGAGCCCAGTATATAACAATGTAGATTAATTATAAACACAAGTTAAAGTTGTTAAAGTATATATAAGGAATATAATTCTATTGATTGCACTATATATATCAATTATACAATAAAATACAAACCGGTCCATATTAAATTTTATACACGCCTTAAGCCAAAGCGAAGGCTAATCCTACCCATGAGCTGGTAGACAATTCTTCACACTAATATGCATACTCACTACAGTCATAAATATGTGCCGGTTTGGGATACGTGCAGTCAAACTTTCAAAACCTTGGTTGTTGATATCTTTTTAAATATTTTAGATTGAATACATGAAAATCATATGTATATATTTGTCTTAAAAAGTATTTTTTAATAATATAATTTTGTTGGGTATTATAACTACATTACAATAGAAATTAGTGGTTAAAGTTGTGTTTTAAAGACTATATATGCCAGTGTCCAAAACATACGTATTTGTGACTAGAGGCAGTATGTGTTTAAAACATATGAATTTAAGAGGAACTCTGTATACATAGTAGTTTTTCTAGGATCCCTTAAAAAAAAACGTCTTAGTTTTTCTGGGATCCCTTCAAAAAACGTCTTTGTTCCTAATGGAGTCTGCTTTACCTAGCAAAGTCATTTGGTACCTTGGAATGTTTAATTCCATATTAAATTTTATACACGCCTTAAGCCAAAGCGAAGGCTAATCCTACCCATGAGCTGGTAGACAATTCTTCACACTAATATGCATACTCACTACAGTCATAAATATGTGCCGGTTTGGGATACATGCAGTCAAACTTTCAAAACCTTAGTTGTTGATATCTTTTTAAATATTTTAGATTGAATACATGAAAATCATATGTATATATTTGTCTTAAAAAGTATTTTTTAATAATATAATTTTGTTGGGTATTATAACTACATTACAATAAAAATTAGTGGTTAAAGTTGTGCTTTAAAGACTATATATGCCAGTGTCCAAAATATATGTATTTGTGACTAGAGGGAGTATGTGTTTAAAACATATGAATTTAAGAGGAACTCTGTATACATAGTAGTTTTTCTAGGATCCCTTCAAAAAAAACGTCTTAGTTTTTCTGGGATCCCTTCAAAAAAAAACGTCTTTGTTCCTAATGGAGTCTGCTTTACCTAGCAAAGTCATTTGGTACCTTGGAATGTTTAATTCCATATTAAATTTTATACACGCCTTAAGCCAAAGCGAAGGCTAATCCTACCCATGAGCTGGTAGACAATTCTTCACACTAATATGCATACTCACTACAGTCATAAATATGTGCCGGTTTGAGATACGTGCAGTTAAACTTTCAAGTGCGACATAGTTGAAAATTTTAAGATACTCTAGTGCGACTTAGTTGAAAATTTTCATTAGAATCCTTCATTTTTGCTATATATTTTTTTATACATAAAAGGACTATATACGAAGATTACGCTATCACTACTACAGAAAGCCTAATAGTAGACGCCAAATCACAGACGGTTTCACACCGTCTGTGATGTACACTATCACAGACAATTTTAATTTGGAAACCGTCTGTGGTGTTTATGGCGGGAAAAAGGAGTATCACAAACGGTTCTTACCGATGAACCGTCTATGATATTCCATTACCATAGACGGGTTTTGTTAAAAACCATCTATGATAATCCGACTAGGTATTTATTATATGCGTCAGAACCGCATCTGTCTTCATTTCGATCCAGATCTAGCCGGTGCTGCAGCTAGAGGCGGCAAGACTTTCAGGCCATTTAATTTGGCGGGAGGAGGCTTATTTGGCAGGAGAGCTTTGAAGATTCATCAAGTTCTTGGTTGTCCTAGATATGGCTAGTAATAAAATTTATTTTTTGTTATATCAAAATTTAGATCTTACTAATTTTCGGTGACTGTTATATATATACTTTGAGGATCTAGCTAATTTAGATTTAGCTAGCCTCAATGCATGTGGTTTTTAATACTAATTAAGTTGTTATATATGTGCATAATATATGACCAAAACTGGATGTATACTGCAAGCCGTGTGAGTGAAGAGTACATTAATGACGTGTCTGCTTTTACAAGAGGTGCCGAGTAGGATATATTGAATAAGGGGGGTGAAATATATGTATTGTCCACGCACTAACTACGAGAATTTAGAGATGTTTAAGAATCGAAAGTAAATTGAAGCGCACTTGATTCGGAGGGGGTTTTAAAAAGGGGTATACGTGTTGGACTAGTCATGGCGAAATCAATGATATGCCACCGGATGACATCGCCGGTGAAGTCAATGATATGCCGCCGGATGATGTCAATTGTGGATCGGATTCGGATAGGCTGCACGATGACAATCTGGATCAGATGCTTTGTGATGTAGAAGAGAATTATGATAAGAGAGAGTATGTTAAATTCTGAGGCTTGATGGAGGACTCGAAGAAACCTTTGTTCACGTGCTGCAGGTCAAAGTACACGAAATTATCAGCTGTGCTTGAACTGTTGAAATTGAAGGCAAGTAATGGTTGGTCCGACAAGAGTTTCAAAGTGCTGCTAAGTCTTTTAGCGGATATGCTTACAGAGGAAAATGAGTTGTCTAAAACCATGTATAAAGTTAAGAAGGTTCTTTGTTCATTGGGAATGGAACTAGAAAGAATACATGCATGTCCGAACGACTGTATCCTCTACCATAAAGAGTATGCAAACATGCATGTATGTCCGGTGTGCAACGTATCCTGATACAAACGTAACAATCAATCAGATGATGGCGATGGAACAGAGGTGAAGAAAGGACCTCCTGCAAAGGTGGCATGGTATCTTCCTATAATTCCCCGTTTGAAAAGGTTTTTTTGCGAATTCAAATGAGGCAAAACTGCTGCGTTGGCACTCAGAGGAGCGCAAGAAGGATGGAATGATGAGACCCCTTGCTGATTCTGCCCAGTGGAGAAACATCGATAAGAGATTTGCAGATTTCGGTGCAGAACCAAGAAATTTAAGATTTGGATTGAGTACAGATGGAATGAATCTTTTCAGTAGCATGAGCAGCCGACATAGGATTTGGCCCGTGACTCTCTGCATCTATAACCTTCCTCCTTGGTTGTGTATGAAGCGAAAGTATATTTTGTTGTCGATACTTATCCAAGGGCCAAAGTAAACTAGGAATGATATTGATGTGTAGCTAGCACTGTTGGTGGAAGATCTAAAAGTACTGTGGAACGAAGGGGTACAGGTATAGGGTGCATACAAATGAGAGAACTTCACTTTGTGCTCCTTATTATTCTGCACTATAAATGATTATTCTACCATTGCTAACCTATCGGGCCAGAGTACAAAAGGTGTCAAAGCTTTTACTCACTGCTTAGATGGTACTAAGAGTGTGTGGCTGAAACACTCACGTAAAATCGTGTACATGCATCACCGCCGGTTCCCTCGGAGGGCTCACCCATACCGCAAGATGAAAAAATAATTTGACGAGAAAAGGAGGACGGTTCAGCTCCAAGGCATTTAAGCGAAAAAGAGATTTATGGTTAAAGATTTAGATGTTGTCCTCGGAAAAAGACGTAAATTGAGAGCTCATGAGAAAAACATCTGAAAGAAGAGATTAATATTTTAGGACTTACCTTGTTGAGAGTACCTAGATGTTCGGCACTGCATCGACGTCATGTACAAAAGAGAAGAATGTATGTGATAGCTTGATTGGTCTCTTACTGAACATTCGTGATAAAACAAAGGACGACGTCAAAGCACGGTTTGACTTGGCCGATATGGACATCAGGCCTGAGTTAGCACCGACAGAAATTGATAATGGACGAACGTACCTTTCCCCTGCGTGTTACACTCTGTCCAAGGCCGAGAAAATCGAACTGTGCCAGTGCTTAGATGGTATCAAAGTTCCGTCTGGTTACTCCAGCAACATGAAGAAACTTGTTTCAATGCAAGATTTGAAGTTAAATGGCATGAAGTTTCATGATTGTCATGTGCTGATGACACAGATGCTCCCTATTGTAATTAGAAATATTTTGCCGATCAAAATTCGAGAGATAATCATGATACTATGTTTTTTCTTTAACAAAATTACTCAGAAGGTCATCGATCCCGAAGGACTAGATGCTCTGCAGGACGAGGTGGTGATGACTCTATGTCATCTTGAGATGTATTTCGCTCCTTCGTTTTTCGATATCATGGTCCAACTCATTGTTCATGTTGTGTGAGAGATAAAAATGTGCGGGACTGTATTCCTACGTAGCATCACTGCTACAGACAGGCCTATCACAGACGGTTCAGAACCATCATCACAGACGGTTTTCGAACCGTCTGTTTTTATGTGTCAGTGATAATAGGTGGTTATCACAGACGGCTTGAAAGCCGTCTGTGATAACTTACATTATAGACGGTTTTTACGAAAAACCGTATGTGATAGTCAACTTTCACAGACGATTTGTTATAAAAATCCGTCTGTGATAATAGACTATCCCAGACGGTTAAAAACAAAGTCCGTCTGTGATATACACAATATCACAGACTGTGTGGACGCCATCTCTCTTCTAAGAAAAAACTAACTGCAGTGAGCTATGGGCCTTCCAAATAGACCTTGTAGCTAACAAGTGCAGCATATCCGGTTCATTGAAGTTACTGTAATAAGTGTGGGTCTATGTGGCATATATTAAAAATTTTTGGACGACTGTGTGGATGCAGTGAAGTGTGGGCCTAAACAAAGTTCTATGAAGCAAATGACACAAACCAGTGTATCAAATTCATTGAAATAGATACACTGGAGTGTGTCACTTGCTTCATGCCCTTTGAAGGTCTATGAGACATATATTAAAATTTTTTTTGACGACTGTGTGGACGCAGTGAAGTGTGAGCCTAAACAAAGTTCTATGGAGCAAATGACACAAACCAGTGTAGCAAATTCATTGAAACGGATACAATGGAGTGTGTCACTTGCTTCATGCCCTTTGAAGGTATATGTGGCATATATTAAAAAATTTTAGACGACTATGTGGACGCAGTGAGGTGTGGGCCTAAACAAAGTTCTATGAAGTAAATGACACAAAATAGTGTATCAAGTTCATTGAACCTGATACACTAGAGTATGTCACTAACTTCATGCCTTTTGAAGGTCTATGTGGCATATATTAAAAATTTTTAGACGACTATGTGGACGCAGTGAGGTGTGGGTCTAAACAAAGTTCTATGAAGCAAATGACACAAACTAGTGTATCAAGTTCATTGAACCTGATACACTAGAGTGTGTCACTAACTTCATGCCCTTTGAAGGTCTATGTGGCATATATTAAAATTTTTTGGACGACTGTGTGGACGCAGTGAAATGTGGGTCTAAACAAAGTTCTATGAAGCAAATGACACAAACTAGTGTATCAAATTCATTGAAACAGATACTCTGGAGTGTGTCACTTGCTTCGTGCCCTTTGAAGGTCTATGTGGCATATATTAAAAATTTTTGGACGACTATGTGGACGCAGTGAGGTGTGGGCCTAAACAAAGTTCTATGAAACAAATAACACAAACTAGTGTATCAAGTTCATTGAACCTGATACACTAGAGTGTGTCACTAACTTCATGCCCTTTGAAGGTCTATGTGGTATATATTAAAAATTTTTGGATGACTATGAAGACGTAGTGAGGTGTGGTATATCTCTAGCTATAGCTGCTAATAATTCATATATAGCAATATAATTCTAGTATCATTATGTAAGCACAAAGATGGCACCAATTCAATTACAAATGTCATAACATGTATGTAATCATATGAATTGAACATACCATTTGAAATATAACACATATCCAAATACAAATGACATATGAATTTAACATATTCATCAATCCAAAGATGTGTAAATATATATACACACACATATAACAATATATATATATATATATATATATATATATATATATATATATATATATATATATATACATATCAATATGACAATGTAGCATATATATCAATATATGAAATATGAAACACGAATAACATATCTTCATTATTCTATATGAGACATGAAATAACTACATGAAATAAATCTAAAACCTAGCTAGAGTCGGGGGAGGAGGGCACCGGAGTTGGGGGAGGAGGGCGCCGGGCTCGCGGGGAAGGAGGGATCTATAGTCGGGGAGGAGGGCGCCGAGCTTGGGGGAGTGAGCGGCGTCGGGGAAGGAGGGCACCGGGCTCGGGAGAGGGAGCGACGTCGGGGGAGGAGGGCACCAGAGTCGGGGGAGGGAGCGGCGTCGGGAGGGAGCGGCGGTGAGAGGGAGCAGCGGCGGGAGGGAGCTGCGTCGGGAGCGACCGGCGGCGGCGACGTCGGGAGGGAAGGGCGGCGGGAGAGAGCAATATTAAACCTAGCAGGGGCGCTGGAGATCTAGAGTGCGTGAGTGCAGACTCTGTGCCCTAGCTGCAGGTATTTATAAGGAAAACTATCACAGACGGTTCTATAACTTAATTGTCTGTGATATTACATTATCATAGACGGTTCTCAGTTAGGAACCGTCTGTGATAGTATGACTATCACAGACGGTTCTCAGTTGAGAACCGTCTGTGATAGTAATACTATCACAGACGGTTCGTAACTTAGAATCGTTTGTGATAATAATATCACAGACGGTTATAAGTTTAGAATCGTCTGTAATAAGCATTTGCCCGCTGTCTGTTGTAATTAATATACCTACACTACCAGCATTCAATAAGACCTCTCACAGAGTCTAATGAATATAACTACACCTACCAGCATTCAATTCACCTATATATATCGCATATTTTCACATATACATATATAAATGCAAATTCACAAATACATCACAGTTCCTGAGTCATTTTATAATTACAATGGAACATATATAGTTACATTTATTACACTTGGCTATTTCATTTTAAATAAAGCCTTCATGATGATCGACACGCATATAGTTTATTTCATCGTCTTGTTCTTCCTCGAGCCTGATGCCATCTCCGAATGGAGGCAAATCATTAAATTGATTGTATTCCTCCTCATCCACAACATTCTCAACTCCGACAATCCTTCTTTTTCCCTAACGAACTATATGGCGCATCTTATTTGCCGGGTCGGTTACATAAAATACTTGAACAACTTGCCTCACGAGTACGAATGGTTCGTCTTTGTATCCTACATATTCATGGTCCACGGTAGTGACACCGTACTTTTCAACCTTTACACCCCGTAGGAGATGGACCCAACGACACCGAAATAGAGGAATCTTGAAAATTACGTAATCAAGCTCCCAAATCTCCTCTATAAGCCTGTAGTACGAGCTTAGACCAATGGTACTGACGTGCGCATCATAGGCATCTATGCGGACACCTGAGTTCTGCACTGTGCTCTTTATATCCTGATCTGTTGTATAAAATGTGTAGCCATTAATGTCGTATCCTTGCCATGTCACAATTGTAAATTTTGGCTCTTTTTCCAACTATTGTAGTGTTTCACTTGACAACCTCCTAGTCAATTGCGCCTTCAACCATTCATTGAACTGACGGTTGTGTTGTCTCGTGATCCACACTTCTGACTGGCCTGCATTCTCTTGACGTAGCATGTCCTTGTGCTCTTCAATATGTGGGGTCACTTCAGTCATGTGTTGTAAAACCGTGAAATGGGCTTGAGCATACGTATTTTGACCCGGAGTTATTACTTTCCTTCTGATAGTCCCGATACCCTCTAGCCTCCCCTCGTGACGAGATAGAGGTACAGCTATCGGATCGACTTGAACCATGTAGCCGATGCAGAATTCAATAACCTCTTCTGTTGTATAACCTTCGATGATGCTACCCTCCGGTCGAGATTGATTACGTACATAGGACTTGAGAATTCCCATATACCTCTCGAAAGGGTACATATGATGTAGAAACACGGGGCCGCATATTTTTATCTCTTTCACAAGGTGGACAATGAGATGGACCATGATATCAAAGAATGATGGAGGGAAATACATCTCTAGATGACATAGAGTTGTCACCACCTCGGTTTGCAGAGCATTTAGTCCATCGGGATCAATGACCTTCTGAGCAATTGCGTTAAAGAAATAACATAGCCTTATGATTGTCACTCGAACCTTGTTCGGCAAGATACTTCTAATTGCAACAGGTAGTATTTGTGTCATTAGCACATGACAGTCGTGGAACTTCATGCCAATTAATTTCAAATGTTCCATGGAAACAAGTTTCTTCATGCTGGTGGAGTGTCCGGATGGAACTTTCACACCATGTAAGGACTGGCATAGTTCAGTTCTCTCGGACTTAGACAGAGTGTAGCAAGCTGGGCGAAGGTACGTCCGACCTTTATCGGTCTCTATCGGTGCTAACTCGGTCCTGATGTTCATAGCGACCAAGTCTCGCCTTGCATTAACACCATCCTTAGTTTTATCAGGAATGTTTAGTAAGAGACCAATCAAACTGTCACATACATTCTTCTCTACGTGCATGACATCGATGCAAATGCGAACTTCGAAGTGCTCCCAATAAAGCAAGACCCAAAATATTGACCTCTTTTTCCACATGTTCTTCCTCAATTTGCGTCCCTTTCCAAGCACAACGGTTATATCTTTGACCATATCATACACCTCTTTCCTGCTAAAAGGTCTCGGTACTGAGTCATCCTCTTTTTTTCCATCAAATTGTTTCTTCATCGTGCGGTATGGGCGATACTTTGGAAGGAACCTACGGTGACGTATGTACACAATTTTACGCGACTTGTTCATCCACACACTCTCGGTATAATCTAAGCAGTGCGGACACGCTTTGGCTCCTTTTGTACTCAACCCTGACAGGTTACCAAGGGCAGAAAAATCATTAATGGTGCAGAACAACATAGCGCGTAGAGTAAAGTTATCTCGTTTGTCCGCATCCCATACATGTACCCCTTCATTCCACAGTATTGCAAGATCTTCTATCAATGGTGCCAGGAACACATCAATATCGTTGTCAGGTTGCTTCGGCCCTTGGATAAGTAGTGACACCAAAATATACTTCCGCTTCCTACATAGCCAAGGAGGAATGTTGTTCATGCACAGAATCACGGGCCAAGTGCTATGTCGACTGCTCATGTTACCAAAAGAATTTATTCCATCAGTACTCAACCCAAACCTTATATTTCTCGGTTCACACCAAAATCTACAAACATCCCAAGTTTTTGCGGTTATAGCTATATAACAACCAGCAATTGTCTCGCTCTCCCGATCGAGCCCGTCGCTGCTGCCTTCCCGAGCCCGACGCCGTCGTCCCCGAGTCCGACGCCGCCGTCCCAAGCTCGTCGCCACCGTTGTCCCCGAGCCCGCCGTCGCCGGCCGTCGTCCCCGTCATAATCTTGATATATCCAAAGGTGCTCTGTATCTACATTGTGCTTTTAGTATATATCCCAAGGTGCTACATTGTGTTTTTAGTATATATATATGCTACATTGTGCTTTTAGTATATATCCCAATGTGCTCTCTATCTACATTGTGCTTTTTTGTGAACCCTGGTGTCAATATTTTGCATTTTGATGATCAAGATCATTAATCCCATGAGTTATATGTGCTACATTTTGCATAGGGCCACCCATGTATAAGTTAGTATATGTATACTGTGATTCATAGCCTGAAAATTTCAAAGATTGCATTGTGACCTAGCTCTATGATGAAGGCATACAACTAAGTTTATATATATAGATGTGATGGTAGATGGATCTTGAGTTTGTCATTAGCTGTTTGATCTGATCATTAACTGAGCTGTGTATTTCTCATTAAGTTATATACATACATATATACACTGTTTAATCTTGATTCAGTTTAAGTTGTAATAACTCGACTGTCCCGTTTTAATCAATGATTGTTCATACTTAATGAAATCAGTAGATTGATTAAAAGAAGGTCACATATTGGTATCGCATTTCGTTCATGGTCTGATTGCTTACTTTAATAGCTAAGTTTGAAAATAAAGCTCAAGGTTTAATCTACAATCTGCTATATATATATATATATATATATATATATATATATATATATATATATATATATATATATATATATATAAGATTGATATATGTTGTGGTGGAGATAGCCAAAAATATTTTTTGTGCAACTAGCCTTCTGAGAGCAATAATTAAAATCAAATTTCATTAACATGCACATACATTGTACTTACTTTTCATATATATGTATCTTGGTTTCATATATATATACTTGGCTTATTAGAACACTTGATACTTGGCTTATTAGAACACCTGATATATATGTACATTTTATAGTCATATACTTGGATTATTAGAACTCTTGATAACTCTTGCTTTGTTTTTTTTAACTTATGAATATATGTTACTTATGAATATATATATACGTATGAATATATGAATATATGTTAAATCTTGCTTTTCGTATATGAGAAGGCCAACATGTCATCCGCGCATTCTTCAACATCATCGCCGGATGCGTCTACTCTAAAATCAAAACGCCAAGGAAGAGGACTATCGAAAAAGCCTCAGGGCCGATTTACCATCACAGAGGTCGATGAATCTGGGACCCCTCTCATTCCTCGCCGAGCAGCGGGCGCATTTCAAAGAACGATCGGAATAGTTGCATGAGAACGAAATGAGATCACATTTGATTCGTGGAAGACCGTGAGTGAGACTCGGAAACGTGAGTTGCTGACAGAGATTTTTGCATTGTTCGAGATCCTAGAAGAACACCACAACTCTGTGCAACGATATGCCTTGCTAGTGGCATGCAAAGCATGGAAGAACTTCAAGAGAGTGTTTGTCAAGAAGTTTGTGGAGAAGGATCTAACGCCCTTTCATAAGTACCCATTCCTGGAACCACAATAGGAACAATTTAAGGAGATGAAGACGATCGAAGATTTCAGACATACAAGTGCGGCGCATAAGGCTCTTCAGGCAAAAAATACACACCCTACAAACTCGGCACAACTGGGTATGCGGGTAAAATCCCGCAATGGAGGAGGGAGGACGAACAAGCAATCCTACAGGACACCGCTTCGCCATTTGGCACGATCTCGAATGAGCGCGCTCGAAATTGGATTAGAGTGAAGTCATCTACCATGTTGTCGGGGGACATCTCCTTCTGAAACCCTGCAAACCAAGAAGTGTCACACCGCCTGGTAAGATATCGAACTACGTAGCTTGTAACTACTCCACAACTTCGTAGAAATTAAGTTAAATGACATGTAAGGCTCTTGCAGTATGCACTAAGTGTAAAATCTTCACAGGGATCATTCCAGTCAACTAGGGAGAAAGACATACTCTCCGCGGCACTGGAAAACAAGGAGCACCCGGGTCGTACGAGAGGCCTTGGGCTTTATGTTCCTTGGAAACATGGTTTCTCAGATAACTCCGAATTATATCGGAGTAAGAAGAGAAACAAAGCCGAGTGTGAGGCACGACTATGAGAGGAGATCAAGGCATCTCTTAGAGAGGAGCTTGCTGATTACGTCAGAGATGAGATGCGAAGATTTACTGAAAATCAGCAAGCCGCCGCCGCTGCTCCTATGTTAGCCAGCCCCCCAACCGTCGGAGTAGCTGCACGTCTAATCCTACAACGGAAAGCGAGGCTAGATTTCTTGTAGACGACATCGTGGTAATAATTATCATCTCTGGAATGCTCGATCCGTTGATAGGCCTATTGGAGTAGCTAATTTTGTATCATTATGTAGGAGACTACGAAGTACAAGCTCCAAGTGAGATATACCTCCGTTGCCTTGTGCGCTGCTTAGGGCCAGGCATATCCGTCCGATCCCGGGGCCTTGGTGCACGGTGCACATTTAGAGCCAGGGCTTTGGAAAAGTGAATGTGGATGGTGTGCATGCCAATTTTGAGGTCGTCCCGCTACCGAAGCCCGCCAACGACGAGCTCATGACTCTAGGGCAAGCCATTGGAACCTTTATCTAGTGGCCCAAAAGTGACATCTGCCTGGAGGCTTCTTCACCGGTGGCAGGTCCACAAGGGCAATCTGAACCAGAGCTACATACACTGGTGCCATCTCCACAAGGCCTATCTCCACCACCGCTACCTGCACTGGTGTTTAGTCCACGGGAGCTATTCTCGGTGCAGCAACTTCCACCGATGCTACTTTTACAGTTGACCTACAGCCGAGGCAGCAAGGGCAAATCAAAGAAGACCGATGATGATATCCCGTACCTGCCATTGGCCCACAAATTCGTGCTAGACGAGCCGATGATCGTCCTGAAAGAGCATCTCGTACTCCAAGGACTTAGTTACCAGACATTACACAATTGGTATATGGCACAGGCCAATAAGCCACAGGCAGAACGGCGCTCACGTATCACTGTCAAATTCAGGCCGGATCATTTACAGCACAACATTTAGGATTGTGTCTTCGTGGTGACCTTTGAAGATTTATTCGATCTTTACACGCTCAACACTCTCGACGCCTCACTTATTCGATGCTGGACGCTGTAAGGGTGTACAATCACAATCTCCATTCATGGCATACCGATAAATGTCATATATAATTTATTGCTTTTGTGTGTACATATATAGATTCATGCTAACTCAAGCTAGATCATCTAAATCATCGGTTGGTTCCCTGGATCCACACTTGGTCGCTATGCATACCATCATCGAGGATGCATCCTTCGTTGAGAGGTACATTACAGCAGCACTGCTGGCTCACCGCGATAAGAAATACATACTTATGCCCTACAATCAAGGGTTCCATTGGATTTTGATAATAATTATACTAAAATGGAACAAAGCAATATATCTTGGTTCTCTAAGTAAGAATAACACCGACTACACAGTTATCAACCAAGTAATCAATAGGTAAGTACATTTTCTCCATATATAACTATATTGTACTCTTTCTTTCCTTCCGAATGACTAAGGCTAACTTTTTCGAATCACGTAGATCGTTCGCCCTATACGTTGAAAGGGCAGGTCTCTTGATGTAATGGGCCAACGGCTTGAAACATGTTAAAAAATTTTCGGTATTCACTAGTACACATTAATTAATCCTATGCAAGAGTTGGTAGTAATGTCTCTTGAATTAACACATACTATTTTTTGACAGTGCCACCAGCAGCCGTCGGGCAACACATGTAGATTCTACGTTTGCCATCATATGAGACTACTTCTCGATTCCTCAAAGATCACCAATTCAAAGGTTTGTCAATCTTTCCATAATTATTTCATACTTATCAGGTTATATATATACGCACATTGATATTCCTATCAATAGGCTGTGTTCATCCCGACAACTGCATTGCAACAGGTCGACCTTGCACAAATTCAAGAAGAGTGTGCGTACTTTTTAGTAGCTGAAGTCATAAACTCAGAAGGAGAGTTCCACAACAAAGAATGATTTTTTATTGCTCTATCACTCCGGAATCGAGGTCTCGCGAAAGGAATAGATCCATAATTAACGACTTGTCAGGCTGCACAAGCAATACTTGGATGGCAATCATGCACCATCCAAAAATTGCTTGTGCAACCTGATAAGTTCGTTGATTATGGATCTATTCCTTTCGCGAGATCTCGATTCTGGAGTGATAGAGCAATAAAAAATACAATGTTACCATCTATGTGCAAATGCAATGTAGATCTTTTGTAATTGTGTATTTGTTAATGGATATTTTATTTTATTTCAATTAATTGATTTGCCAAATGGATGTTTTATATTTATGAAATGAATTGAGATGTGAATTGGATGTTTTATATTTGTGAAATGAATTGAGATGTGAATTGGATGTTTTATGTTTGTGAAATGAATTGAGATGTGAATTGTATGTATACATGTACATATTGATCTGCTTGTTTCAGAAGGCATGGCTAGCATTTCCTGAGGCTAGCAAATAAACAGAAATAGAATTAGGGGTAGAAAAGAATATCACAGACGGTTTTTAACTAAAAACCGTCTATGAAAGTGCTAGTCACAGATGTTTTCTAATGTCAAACCATCTGTGATATATAAATATTACAGACGGGTTTTAGTTACAAACCGTGCGCGATTATAACTATCACGAGCGGTTATTAACTAAAACCGCTGCATGATATAATCGTTAAAAACAAATGCAGCGATTATCACTTTCACAAATGGTTTTAAGTTAAAAACCGTTTGTGATATTTACACCACAGACAGTTCGAAAGCGGTCTGTGATGACCTCGTATTATCACTAACCCATAAATTTAGACGGTTCAGAAAATTGTCTGTGATGACATTTTTGAACCGTCTGTGATGATGATTTCTACAGTAGCGTATAAAAATGAATTGTTACAAAAATTTTCATGAAACTCACTTTGGAGTATATTATAATCATTATTATAATATATTCAAATAAATAAAGAGGTATAACAACACTATTAAAGCAGTATATGAGAAGTGGGACTATGTCTCCCAGGAGTCTTGAACCATTTATATATATATATATATATATATATATGTGTGTGTGTGTGTGTGTGTGTGTGTGTGTAGGGAGCATATCTAGTGTAAAAGGGCATTTCAGTGCTAAAATGCTAAAACGACTCCTTAGCCATCTGATCCGTACTGTACGGTTCGGATCAAGAAAGGTGGGATTTCTCAACTCACTTAAACATTCTTTCACAAAACCCCCTAAACAATCTCATTTTCCTGTTTAATCTCCTCATCTCTCGGATCAGATCCGAGCTCCTCATCCCCCTCCCTAATCTCCTCCGCCTCTCCTCCCTAGGCGACTCCCCCCAGCACCCGATGCCGCTCCCCGGCCTCCCCCGACGCCGCCCCCGCCTCCTCGGCCTACCCCCCGACCCCGGGCTGCTCTGCTGCTCCCACCCCAAAAAGGTGGAACAAGATCCCAAATGATGGCTCGATCACCTTCTGAAGTATCTGATGAAGCCAATGGCAAATCCAAAGGTAGTATTGAAGAACTGGAGAAGTTATGTGAAGATGGCAAAGTAAAAGATGATTTGGAAGTTATGTGTAGTTCTAAATTATTTTTGTTATTTGTCCAATTTGGTCCAGGAGTATTTCAGTTGCTCATTTGTCTCCTACATAGAAGATGGTGACAACCAAGAAGTTGATTGGAAGGAAGTTCACAAACACAAAATGAATTGTGTAACTATAAATGCATTGTGATGAGAATGGATGTATGTAACTGTGGATGGAAGTATGCCTCACTTCAATTTTCCCCCATTTTTTGTTTTCAATGGATGAATGTAACTCAGATTTCAGATTTCATTCAGATTTTAGATTTTGTGTAAATGAGATTTTTTTTTGTTTTCAATGGATGAATGAACTGTGGATGGAAGAATGCCTCACTTGAATACTTCTAGATTTCATTCAGATTTCAAATTTCTAAACTCTTGTCATGGTTTGGCATTCAAGCACACAACAGCGGCAGCAATTAGCATTTCATGAACCTGATGAGCTGCAATCAAAGTTGTAGATACATAGCAAAGTTGAAAGTATGAATTGTGTTCAGAATTCATATATGCTATTTCAAGCACACAACAGCGGCAGCAATTAGCATTTCATGAATGTTGTGGCTACAAACCAAACAACAAAGGATCCAAAAAATCCCCCCTCCACTGGCCAGTCTACCAGGGATTTATACACAGGGGTAACATGTTCCTTTCTCTATTTCCTATGGACACATGTCTCCCAATACATGGAATGATTTGACAAAACCCGACAACTACAATGCCACCTAACCCAATGACTCACCCCAAGGACACCTACCCTATAGCCCCAACAGGCTCACGCCACTACAAAGGAGCAGGTGGAGATCAGCCCCACAACAGTAGCCTCTCACAGTAGAAGGCTCCGGAATAGGTAGGCTGATGCTGTGTCTTCGAGTCATCTGGTCTCCTCCGACCGATTAGTCTAGTGAGCGTTGAAGTAGGTGCTCGAACCATTGAGGTAGTCGACGTCTACGATGATGGATTATACGTAATGAAGCCAATGGCCTTCGCCGATCATAACTGGAGACCCGGTCGAATGCTTCAGGCTTCGTGACTTCGCTGAGGGGGCCGGGAGACAAGCGCTTCCCGTCGCTCGAACTCTCGTCACCTCCCGGGGGCCCTCAGACCCTGCGATTCTTCGGGGCGCCCAGATAGCGGGGTAGGAGGTATCCATACAGACAGACCCGCATCTCAGATCGCCGCGATGGGGGTCACCGCCTGATAATGGAGATACCTCGACTGCCACAACGGATGTGACGGATGTCAGAAAAGGCGACATACGCCATGGTTATCTGCCCACGCTGGCATGTCCGCTATCAATGCAACGCATAGTCCCTAGGATGTTGCAGCATTCCCTGATACGCGGCGCTTTGTAATTGAGGCATACGCCGTTTCCGCCGCTCCACGTCACCGGGCGCCCGAAAGGTTCTCTACGAACCACCGGCGTCTCACAAGAGATACGAACCGTCGGGTCTCGAACGTTACACTCCCGTGCTATAAATAGCTAGATTACTCGTCTGGGATAGATCCTTCACGCGTTCTCCTCAGCATCGTTCTCGTCTCCATCGTTCTCTCCACTCCCATTCACCAGTGTTCTCTTCTTCCTCATTCCCTAAAATGCCACGTGCCCGCCGCCCCGTCGAGATGGAAGTCGAGCTCGTGGCGCGAAAGGCCTCCATCGCCAGCAAGCAGTGGCGTTCAGACAAGGAGGGCGGGCTTTACACCAATAGGTTGGGGATTAGCCAGGCCACCGAGGAGATGATAAGCGACTTGGTGCGGAGCGGCAAGTATCTAGCAGAATGGAGGTTCGGCTCCCACCTCTGGATGACAGAGAACTCCATCCCTCTGGGTCAGAGCTGGTGGTTTTCGACATGTATTTCGATGCAGGGCTGAGACTTCCTTCGTCCAGATTCGTAGCGAGGGTGCTTCAGAAGTATGAGTTGGAGTTGGCGCATCTAACTCCGAACGCCATCGTCCGCCTGGCCATCTTCTGCTGGGTGAGTCGGGCCGGCGGCGTCTCGCTGAGCACCTCTCTCTTCTGCTTCTTGCATGACGCCAGATACCAACCAAAGGAGCTTGCCGAGGGTGAATACTCTAATCTGGGTAGTGTTAACTTCGTCTTGTGTTCGCAATGCACGAAGTTATTTCCAGCGAACGCGACAAAAGGGAAATGGGAGTCTCGCTGGGCTCACCGGTGGTTCTACCACTGTGTGGAGGATACCAGCATGCTGAAGTGGGCAGGAGGGAAATTGGACTTCATCACCTCGCCCGTGGTGTCCCTCGATCGTGACGATGAAGCAAGGGCACATAAGCTGGCGGGGGCTGCACTCCGCTTCAACATGCGGGATTTGGCGGAGGAGTTTCTCATGTATGGGGTGTTCCTACTAGATCGTCAGTGGACCATTCAAGTGGGAAGTGTGCGCGACGACGGGCTTCGACCGTCCATCACCTCTTTACTTCCTCCTCCGAACCTACGTGAGTCTCTGCCTGCTTAATGGTACAAATTTTATGGTCAGCATTCTTACCAAGTTTTTGTAGGGATGACCCTCTGAAACACTGAAGCAGCCGCTGTGGCCTTCCTTGGTCCGTACATATCCAAGGAACACAAGCTACGAGAATCTGTGACACGGGGTCACCGGCGCGTTAATCGAGTGTGCGAGGCACTTCAACTCCCAGTGCCGGAGCGCCCGATCCCCAGCTCCCCGAAGAAACGCACTGGCAGGAAGAGGGGGGCATCGGGGGCCTCAAGCTCCCGTCCCCCCGCCTCCGTCGCGGAAGCATCCATAGGCTCCCCCCTCCGATCCCGTCTTGAGAGAGGGATACGAGTATGATCTTTTCGGCGGGGTCTACCTCCGAGGATCATATCGAATCGGACCCCGACGAGGGGGAAGGTGCCTCCCGCGATCCTCAAGCAGATTCGAAGGGCCCCTCTTCTCCCCCAGACTTGCCGCAGGCCAAACGCATCAGACTTCGATCCCACACCCCTGTCGGCGAGCAAGGAGTGGCGACCCCTGACGAGGGAGATATACCTCTGGCGATTATGTCTTCGCCTACAACCGGTAACGTGGGCTTCCGCGTGGCTCCGACGACATTTTACGAAAGTTCGGACTCGGAAGCGGAACCCGCTGCCGGAGCCGAGGTGCCCGTCACGCGAATGGAGACAATAGATACTTCCCCCCGGGCCGCGGAGCCTACTTTCGTCCCGGAGGCTATCGAGTGTCTCCAGGCTTCGTACGCTGCTCCGGAGGTCCCTCTTCCGGGACTTGTGGTCGGAGGACGCGCTGACGAGCGTATACCTGAAGCCACGGACCGAGGTATGAGACCGACCAGCCAACATCACCCCATTATCACCGAGGTATGAAGCCACTGGGGTGATCGAGGTGAACGTTCAACCGGGGACTTCGACAGAGTTGTCGGCTGCCAGCGTTCCCCGATTAACTTTGGTGGACCTCGTCGCTCGGACAGACGCACGTCGGGTGTTAAGGCAGGCGGCCGATCGAGATCGAGCAGACTCCATGTTGGATCGAGACTTGCTTACCTCCTGCGACGCGGGCTTGCTGGAGGATGCCCTAGAGGCTGCTGAGATGAAGGAAACTTCTTATCTTGTTTTTTATATTGCTGACTCGGGACCTGAGACCTTTGCTTCGGACAGGCCTTGGTCCTTTCGAGGGCGGTCCGAAGCGCCCGGAGCCAAGAAATGAGCTCCCTTCACGATCGGCTGACCACAGCAGAAAATTCCGCCGAATCGGCTCGTCGGGGTGCGGCGGCCACGGCAGCTGCCTCTGCCGAGGAACGCTCCGAACTTCTCCAACGGATTGCCGACCTTGTGGTGGAGAAAGAACAGTTGGCCAAGGTGGCGGCAAATAAAGAGGACCGGGCTCTATTCCTCAAGGCTGAGTTCGAGCGGGCCACTGCAGAAGCGAGATCCCAGACTGATCAACTCCGACGAGCGGCGGCGGAGGAACGACAAGGCTTGTTGCAGCAACTCGCTGAGCTGGAGTCGGAGAAGAATCGGATGGCCTCTGAAAGACAGGCCATGGAATGCCGACTAGGCGATATCTCTTTGCTGGTGTGGAAATCTATGGAATCATTAGAGCACACGCTGACGGAGCTGGCCGTTGAAGTTCCCCCCAAGAATCACGGCCCCGAAGACGCTCCTGGCAGCTTTAGGAGAATTGAAGAAGCTTCGTCCCTGGCCCTGAACGCAGCCCGCTCCTTTGGTAATCATTGCTCCAGGGTGACGGCCTCCATATTGCTAGGCATGCTTCACACCCGCGGGTGCCCTCACATCTCAGCCGAGTCCCGAACTTGGATCTCCCAGAAGGAGAAGGAGTTATGTCACGGGCCCTCCACGCCGTTCGAAAGTCCACTCGGGTTTTTCATCATCGCATCTGGGACTTCATTGGTGAGGCGGCCGCCAAGATTGCACTTTGACGAACCTTGGGCGCCAACGTCAACCTCGGGACTTGGTTAGACGAAGTCCCTCGCCGGAGCGAGGGGGAGGAGGGTGGTTCTGGTCCTGAGGTTGCTCCTCAGGTGTGACGCCTACCCCCCTCCTCATCGCATCCAGCTTATGAAATGGCATGCCCGCCAGATGTAATCAACTTACCATGATGCAAAAAATTTGAGACTGTGTGCTTACTTCTATCGGATGCTCGAACCCGACAGGTGCAAGATACCGATCTCCTTATCCCGGATCGCCTTGTGCGTCGTAGACTCCGCCACTAGGGTTTTGCCGAGGAATCATTACGCTTCTGGGCGGATCGAGCTGGTGGGCACCGAAGCTAAATCCCAACCCTGCTGGGCGTTCTGCTACGATCTTCGGAGTACCACCACTTTTTGAATGTAATATTTGGGACATTGTAATATCTGCTACCTTGAACATTATCTTTTGTCGAGAATGCTTTACTCCGGTCGCCTGAGTTTTCTTTTCTTTCTTTTTTACCTGCCTCATGTGCGAACATGGTAGCCTATTAGACCTTATCTGTGTACTCGCCCGGGCCTCGATCGTACAGTTAGTACATTCGGGTCCCAGTCCTCCACTCAAGAAGCAACGCGACAAGACATAAGAGGGTGCGAATAGCGGGGTTCCTCGGGTGTACCCCCGTCAAATCGCTGTAGTCACATGCTCCTGGCGTACTACAAGATAACGCAATAAGCATAATTGACGGGAATTTGTCTCCCCGATTCTCTTTAAAAGGAGCGGGTGATCACTCCAGGCGATACAGTACCCCTAAGTTTCAACACTCCTTACCATCCTTCCCCTGAACATTGTTCTGTGCCTTGAAGTTATTCGTGATTGTCTATTCCGGCTCGGCAGCCCTCTTCGGCTAGCTCCGTCGGACCATTGATGGGATGACTTTCTTGCCCCCTTCGAAATGGGGCTGCTGCATTTACAATGCACCTGCCAACCCCTCTGAAGCGAGACCCAGGGGTGACCAGGTGGGCAATTCACTTGTACTTCAACAGAAGGCTTCTCGGTCCCAAGGGAGAACTCCGGCCTCTTCACTTAGGGGACGCCCTCTTTCGGGGATTCTCTCGGCAAGAGTTCCCTGTCCCTTCTCCGATGTATGGGTCCTAACGACAACCTAGCTTCGCCTTACTCGCACACGGCGGGATCGCCTGCGGTAAGGCCGAGGCACAAGCTCAAGCGGCCGTGGTTCCTCGGCTTCTTGGCCAAGGCCCCGCGGTCAGGAGCCCCCGACCCCCGCCTGAGCTCCTCCACGGTACCGCAGCCCCAACGTACTCCCTCTTCGGCAATCCGGGGTCCCTCCCCGCTTCGCGAAGGGTTGTAGTCGGGCCGCAGCACCGCTGCCTCGTGGGAGGCTTACTATAAGGTTCTATGGGGGAACAGTGCTTTTAAATTTGCAATGAATTACGTGATGAATTTAGAAAACGCATAGGCTATATTTATGCCATCCGTTTTCTTCCCCCTCTTTGATGATACAAGGCCTGTTAGAGGACGTTGGCGTCACCATTAGAGAGAAGAGGCTCTGGAAGATATACACCCTCCCCTCGCCTATATTCAATGGCTTACGGCCCATGCGCGGGTAAGGCGGTAGTTAGACATCTATACAGAGTCTCTAGCCTCCGCCCGCCCGGGGCAGGAACTGTGGTGTCGTGACGGTCGTGCGGAGTTTCCAGACGGTCATGTGGGTTCTCCGACCCGTCCGACGGAGCCTCTGGCCCGCTGCGCAGAGTATAGGGCCCCTTGCGTGGAGCCGTTTGCCTGATGCGTGGCATGCGACCCGCTTCGCGAAGCCTCTGGCCCGCCTCACGGAGTCTAAAACCCAGTGTGTGGAACAGTAATCCTGGCGTGCGGCATACGACCCACGTTGTGGAGCCTCTGGCCCGCTACACGGAGTCTAAAACCCAGTGTGTGGAGCAGTAATCCTGGCGTGCGGCATACGACCCATGTTGCAGAGCCTCTGGCCTGCTACACGGAGTCTAAAACCCAGTGTGTGGAGCCGTTATCCTGGCGTGCGGCATACGACCCACGATGCGGAGCTTCTGGCCCGCCACATGGAGTCTAAAACCCAGTGTGTGGAGCCGTTATCCTAGCGTGCGGCATACGACCTGCTTCGCGGATCAGACGATTCGTACTGCTCAAGTGCCGCCAAAATTCGACCAGGAGTCGTGTCATGTCGTGTATGACTGAAGACACATGGATCTCCGGCGATGCGTGTCCATTAATGTTACGCCTGTCTACGCATAAAGAATTACACGCTTTTTGGCCCAAGACAGTGGGGTCTATAACGCTTTATGCTCCAAAAAGAAAAGGACGCGTCGTACCCCAGGGGCAACCCCATTCAGTTTATGGCCCGGGACCTCGAGAGTCCGCGCTTGACTTCAGAGTCGCCGGGTGCACGAGGACACCTCGGCGATTATGGCCGGGACCTCGAGAGTCCGGCGCTTTATCTCCGCAGATACGCGGGTATCGAGGACACCTCGGCGATTATGGCGGGACCTCGAGTCCGGCGCTTTATACTCCGCGAGTCGCGGGTGCGTGATAACACCTCGGCGATTTGTGGCGGGACCTCGAGTCCCGGCGCTTTACTCCGCGAGTCTGGCTGGGTGCGAGGACACCTCGGCGATTTATGGCGGGACCTCAAGAGTCTGGCGCTTTATACTCTGTAAATGCCGGGTGCTGAGAACACCTCGGCGATTTATGGCCCGGGACCTCGAGAGTCCCGGCGCTTTATACTCCGCAGAGTACGCCGGGTGCCTGAGAACACCTCGAGCGATTTATGGCCCGGGACCTCGAGAGTCCCGGCGCTTTATACTCCAGTAAGTTCAAAAACGCATGCACTAAAAACTTTCATACATATATAGGCTGAACACAGGCAAGAGCCCTTTCGACAGGGCCGAACCCAAAACTCTAGTAATTACATTAACTAATTCATGCATAGTACCGACGGAGGCGATCAGCGTTCTAGGTGTGATTCAGAATCCACCCGTCAAGTGTGGACAGTCGATAGGCCCCTCGAGGAAGTCGAGCGGTGACGAGGTATGGGCCTTCCCATTTGGAGTCGAATTTTCCAACTGTCTTGGAATGCAAGGCCTTCTGGAGCACCAGATCTCCTTTCCAGAATGATTGCGGGCGGACTAATTTGTTGTACGCCCGAGACGTTGTTTTCAAGTATTTGGAAATGTGCTCCGTTGCGGTCGAACGTACCCCATCCAGTAAGTCGAGAGAAACCTCCCGCTCCGACGAGGGCGTGGGCTCGAGTGTTCGCTGAGACTCGGCTGCAATTTCTTCGGGTGTTACGGCCTCATCACCATAAAGAAGCTTGAACGGAGTAAATCCGGTGGGACGAGTCTCAGTGGTACGTATAGACCAGAGAACATTGAACAGATGTTGCGACCACGTTCCCTTCAGCAACCCTACCAACCGCTTCTTGAGTGCGGAGGCAATGGTGCCGTTGGCGCGCTCCACGGCTCCGTTGGACTGTGGGCGCCCGACGGAAGCGTAATGAATCTTGATGCCCATTCGCTCGCAGAACTCCTTGAAACTTCGCGAGTCGAACTGAAGCCCATTATCTGTCGTGATCTCTCGAGGGACTCCGAAACGACAAATAATGTTTTGCCAAAGAAAACGTTGAATGGCTGCTGAAGTTACTTTTGCTAAGGCGGAAGCCTCCGGCCATTTGGTGAAGTACTCGTAAGCCACGACAACGAATCGCACGTCTCCGGGACCACGCGGCAATGGCCCCACGATGTCCATCCCCCACCGGGCCAACGGCCACACCGGGGGAATGGGATGCAACTCGTTAGGGGGGCGATGGCCTTCCCGCGCCATCCATTGGCAACCTTGACATCTTCGAACAATGTCTTCGGCATCAGTCGCGGCCGTGGGCCAGTAAAACCCCTGGCGGAAGGCCTTCCCCACCAGGGCCCTTGGAGCAATGTGGGAACCGCAATGGCCTGAATGGATGTCGGTGAGGAGACTTTGCCCCTCCGAACGAGCAAGACAACGAAGGAGCGGTGCACAAACCCCGCGCTTGAAGAGGACTCCTCCCACGATCTGAAAGGTCCTCGCTCGCTGCTGCATTCGCCGGAATTGAAGTTCATCATCCGGCTCGTACGTTCCCTGTAAGAACATGCGAATCGGATCCCTCCAGTCTCCCATCGATGTGACATGACACACCTGGCAACTCTCGGGCTCGGCATGATGAATGGCGGGGGTAACAAGTACCTCGCTGAATGCCCCTGCTGGAGGTTGAATCCGCTGACTTGCCGCCTTAGCAAGGACATCAGCTTCCTCGTTTTCTGCTCTAGGTATGGTTATTACGGTGAAGCCTAAAAAGTTTCGTTCCCTTGCTCGAACCACCGACAAGTACTTGGCAAGATCCTCATCTCTAGCTTGAAAAGATTTATCAACATGTCCGGCGATCACTCGTGAGTCAGTATGTATTTGGACCCTACGAGCTCTAAGAGCTTTAAGTTTATTTAGGCCGTAGAGAAGGGCTTCGTATTCCGCTACATTATTGGTGGCGGGAAACTCTAATCGAGTAGAATACGATAAGCGTCGACCCTCGGGAGTGGTGACGACCGCTCCCACCCCAACTCCCCGAGCGCTATACGCCCCATCAGTATGGAGCGTCCACGTGGGTTCTGAGGGGCCCCCGGCTGTTGATTGAGCTGGAGATGTCCACTCCGCTATGAAATCCGCGAGGATCTGGGACTTGATCGCCGTGCGAGAGATGTACTTCAGGGAAAATGGCGCTAATTCCGCCGCCCACTTCCCTATGCGCCCCGTAGCTTCCTTATTCTGCGGCACCTCGGCGGTGGAAGCGAAGAGGGCACGGAGATAGGGTGCGCGAGGAAGTAATGCCGCAGCTTCCTCGAGGCCATTAGGAGGGCATAAGCTAGCTTTTCCAGTTCGGTGTATCGCGTTTTGGCTCCTTGAAGCACCTCCGATACAAAATACATCGGGCGCTACACAGTCCCCTCCTCCCATACAAATCTTCGGCAAATTGTTGGGGATCTGACGATAGCAACAAAGCAGGGCTCTGGTGGTGGAGAGACAAAACAGGAAGCTTAGCGAGATGCCTCTTCAGTTCGTTGAAAGCCTCCACACAACTGGCGTCCCATTGGAAGTCTTCATGTCCACGTAATGTTTTGAAAAAGGGGAGCCCTCATTCTGCCGCGTGGGATAGAAACCGACTGAGGGCCGCGAGATGGCCCGTCAGCCTTTGTACTTCTCTTGTTGTCTTGGGAGGCTCCATGGACAGAATGGCGTCTACCTTCTCCGGGTTAGCCGGTATCCCGCGGCCGCACACCAAGAAGCCGAGGAGCTTGCCGGCCTGCACTCCAAATATGCATTTTGTCGGGTTAAGCTTGACCCCGGCCCTTCGCAAGCTGTCAAACGTCTCCTGTAGGTCTTTGGCGTGAGATTCCGCTTGTTTGCTTTTGACGACCACATCATCGACGTAGGCTTCTATGTTCCGACCCAATTGCTCAGCGAACACGAGGGCTATGTGTCGACTGAAAGTGGATCCGGCATTCTTCAGCCCAAAGGGCATTCGGGTGTAACAATACGTACCCCCCGGGGTGATAAAGCTTGTTTTGACCTCGTCTTCTACCGCTATAAAAACTTGATGATACCCAGAATAAGCGTCGAGAAAGCTCATTCGTTCACATCCGTGGTAGCATCGACCAAGCCCAGTCGATCACGAGTAGTGAGTAATTGTCTTTGGGACATGCTTTGTTCAGACAGGTGAAATCGACGCACATTCACCGGGTGCCATTGGCCTTTCTGACCAATACCGGATTGGCAAGCCACTCTGGATGATGAACCTCCCGGATTATTGCCGCCTTCAGCAGCTTCGCTACCTCCACTTTCGCAGCTTGTTGATGATCGGCCGACATGCGTTGTAGCTTCTGCTTGATGGGCTTGGCATCCGATCGCACAGCAAGGTGGTGCTGGATGATTGACCTGTCGACTCCGCGGATATCGGTAGGTTCCCAGGCGAACACGTCGCCATTGGCACGGAGAACCTGAAGAAGCTCTTGCTCTTCCTCCGGGCCCAAGCTACTTGCCACCGTTACTTGACGAACGTTTTCCGCTTGGCTTAAGTAAACTTTCTTGATAGCTCCTTCCGCTTAGGCAGGGATCCACGGGAGCCGAAGGAACGGAGGTGGCAAGCCCTGGAGGGTTTTCCCCGACCGTGTGCACCTTGCGAGAAGGTCTTTGAGCGCCCATCTCTATCTGGCGGGCGAGGTCTTGGTCTCCTCGAATAACTATGACACCTTGAGGTCCGGGTAGCTTCATGCATGGATAGTTGTGGTGAATTACCACCCCAAGCGCGTTAAGCACGGGTCGTCCCAAGATGGCGTTATACGGATATGGGAGGTCCACCACGTCGAACATGACATCGACACCCCTTTCTTGGTCCCCTGATTGAAAAGATACTTGTAGCGGAATCCTTCCTAATGCTCGAAAAGGCTGGCCCCCGAACCCCTAAAGAGCGGCCCCAGGAGGTTGCATCCTGCTCTGAGGAATGCCCATTTGATTAAAGGCTTCTACGAACAAGATGTCCGCGGAATTCCCACCATCTACAAGGACCCGCCTAACGTCACATCCCGCGATGCCAGCTTGGACAACGAGAGGGTCTTGATGTGGAAAATCTACGCCTTGTGCATCCATACTCGTGAATACTACATCGACGCCCATGCCCTCCGGAGGAGCCCACATCGTAGAAACAGCGACGTGATGCAGGCGACGCACATACGCCTTCCTTTGTCTTTTAGATGTGAATTCCGAAGATGATCCTCCAGTGATCACATTGATGATCCGCCGCGACGCTTCCTCCGAGGTCCCTATGCGAAGAACTGTTGAGGCGGGAGTAAGTGAGTAGTTTTCCGAAGATTGTCCCCGCGAGTTGGCGGGCGTCTGCGTGATCGAGGTCTTATCCCGCAGATGGCTTTCTCGAAGGGCCACCACCGAAGGGCAAGACCGGGTAAGATGATCGCCTCTCCCGTGCACCTCACACCAGAGCCCTTGGCCTACCGATTCTTGATGGTATTGTTATTGGGGCAAACGAGCACGCTGTCCGTTGCCACCATCTCGGCCTGCACCTCTTCCGCAGCCACGGCCTCGCCGCCCCCTTCCTCGACCGACTGGAGGATTATCGTCGCCTCCGGCACCTGCGCCCTCGATATCAAGCACGTATCGGCGGCGTTGGTTTCTCCGGACTCCGTCGGCAGAATTCTCCGGAGCCTCCTTGGTTTTCCCGAAAGAATTTGTATCGCCGTGACGGAGCTAGGTATCTTCCTCGGCCTGGGCGTACTCCTCCATCTTGTCAAAAAGTTTCACTCTGATGTGTCGGCTTAGGCGTTATCGCAGCCAATGGACCCGGGCGAAGTCCTCGTATCGCCGCAGTGATTATGGTGGTCTCGTTGACGTCCTTGACCTGGCAACGAATTTTAGCGAACCTCTTAAAATACTCTCGGAGCTTCTCCGCGGGCTTCTGCCGGACGGCAAAGAGTTGGCTGGCATCAACTCGTTCGGTGTAGCTCCCCTGGAAGTTATTATAAAGAGAACTCCGAACTTGTTCCCATGAGCTCACAGAGCTAGGTTCTATCGTGAAGAACCATGAAAGCGCTACACCCTGTAGAGCGAGGGGTAACCCTTTAGCTTTCGTAGAGTCATCGCCCCCCGCCGCTTCGATCGCGGTTTTGTACACCCGCACAAACTCCCGGGGGTCCGTGTCTCCTTTGTAGGGCTCGATGGTAGGCATCTTGAAATCCTCGGGCCATGCAGCTCGTTGGAGGTCGACTGAGAGAGGGGACTCCAAACTTATTTGTCGAGGAGTTCGCTTGGGAGGGGTGAGTTCGTGGCTTTCCTCTCTTTCCGCAGGGATCTGCCCTGCTACCTCCGGAGGCGCAAGCTGACTCCTAGATTGCAACTCGCACATCGCACCCTTGAGATCCTTCAACTCCTGCTGCAGCGTGCTAAGAACTTGGAAGAGCGTACCTTCCGCTCCATGCCCGGACTTGTCACCTGCTGCCGGAGCATCAGCGAAGGTGGGACCTTGTCCGCCCACCGGGTGACCACCTAGAGCGTCACGACCTGGGGTAGGAGCCGCCGGGATATGGGAGTCTTCCCCGTTTCCGGCGTCTGCCTCTAAAGCTCCCCCGGTAGCGACGGAAGCAGCAGCATGGGCGTTTCCCGGGCTGGCGCGATCAAGAAGGACTCCCGTGCGTGAGTCGTGCAGGTTTCCTTCCGATGTCCCTGGCTCACCCGCGCTCGCTCGAGCTCGCGTGGTGGCCTCCCGAGTACTTCTTTTCTTCTTCACCGCCTTGGGCGGCATGGTTGGACCGTAGCTTGCTTGTCCACGGTCCCCACGGACGTCGCCAATCTGTTGTGGCTACAAACCAAACAGCAAAGGATCCAAAAAATCCCCCCTCCACTGGCCAGTCTACCAGGGATTTATACACAGGGGTAACATGTTCCTTTCTCTATTTCCTATGGACACATGTCTCTCAATACATGGAATGATTTGACAAAATCCAACAACTACAATGCCACCTAACCCAATGACTCACCCCAAGGACACCTACCCTATAGCCCAACCAGGCTCACGCCACTACAAAGGAGCAGGTGGAGATCAGCCCCACAACAATGAACCTGATGGTTGTCATGGTTTGTAGATTTCAAATTTCTACATATGCTATTTCAATTAACAAAGTTTAAAGTATGGATTGTGTTCAAAATTCAGGTACATAGCTTTTCAGGTATCTGGTGCATCTTTAATTGTTGTAGATACATAGCTTTTCAAGTGAGAGAACATAGAAGAGAACAAAAACTGTTGTAGATCTCCTAGAGTAGTAACATAGAGGAGAACAAGCAACCATGCCACTGCCTAGTAAATTTGATGAATAAAAAACTCATTTCCACATATCATCCATGAAAGGGATGTTTCTTTGTCAATGCCACCTGCAAGCATTTTCTTGCCTGCAAGCATCCAGGATTCACACATATCACTTGAAGACAACAGCAGTACACATAGCATGACCAGCAGTACACATACAATAGAAACAATATAACTCCATGTAGGAAGGTAAAAAAGCAATACAACAGAAACAATACAACTATGTGGTGGTGCTTGGCGTCAAGCGTCGGGTCGGAGGCGAGCGGCGGTGCTGCAGGGAGGGGGGTGGCGCCGGGGTGGTGGAGACGATGAGCCCGGGTCGGAACGGGGGTGGCAGACGGCGACACGAGTGGGATAGGCGCAGGGCCAGAGAGGCAACGGCCGGGGCGGCGCCGGGGGAGGCCGAGGCGGCGCTGTTGCTCAGGAGGAAGGGGCGGCGCCGGAGGAGGCCAGGGCGGCGCCGTTTCTCGGGAGGAAGGGGCGGCGGGCGGCGTCGGGGGAGGCCATGGAGTGGCGCCGAGGGCCGGGAGGCAGGCCGAGGAGGCGGGGGCGGTGTCGGGGGAGGCCAGGGAGCGGTGCCGGGGGCCGGGGGGAGTCGCCTAGGGAGGATCGGTGGAAAAGATTAGGGAGGGGAGATGAGGAGCTCGGATCTGATCCGAGAGATGAGGATATTAAACAGGAAAACGAGATTGTTTAGGGGGTTTTGTGAAAGAATGTTTAAGTGAGTTAAGAAATCCCACCTTTCTCAATCCGAACCGTACAGTACAGATCAGATGGCTGAGGAGTCGTTTTAGTATTTTAGCACTGAAATACCCTTTTGCACTAGATATGCTCCCATATATGTATGTATGTATGTGTGTGTGTGCACACGCACGTGTGTTTGTGTGTGTGTATGTATGAAAAATGGTTGGTACATATGTCACAGCAACTATATATACATAGTACATACTGATACAACGCAGACACCGATTGACAGTACATATCACGTATGCATAGCATACAGAGGCGCGCAGCATTTTATTTATTTAGATGGCAATAAATAAAAAGGTTTCGCTGCGCATGCAAGCGGCTGCACCGCCTGCATTCTACTGGGCTGCTGCTTGTTCAACGCCGCCGCTGGTGTTGGCGGCAGGCGCCCAGAGGAAGCTGCCCCTGGTGAGGAAGTGGCATACCGTCGTGTCCCCAGGCTTGACATGGCGCTTGACGAAGAACGGGTGGTTGGGGTCCCACTTGGACGTGTTGAGGTGGCACACGGCTAGCGCCTCCATCGTCGGCCGCGGCGCCGTGCCGTCACCGCCGTCCTCGCTTGCCAGCGTCACCATGTACGTCCTGGTGGGGCTATCCGCGTGGACCGTGTGGCAGTAAAACACCGCGTAAGGGTATGCCATGTCGTGGCACGTCGCAATCTTCGTCGACGAGTCGGTCACCATCCGCAGCGCCGTGATGTTGTACCTCCGCGACGCCGTGCCCTCCCTGGGCACGTCGGAGGAGAAGGCACGGACGTCCTGGGTCCCAAGCTCGGACACCGGGAACTCGGCCAGAGACTCGAGGGACGTGGCGCATGTGATCCTCTCGCCCTCGATTGGCCGTGGGTGCTCGCACACGTCCAACGTCAACCGCATGTCGTCCGCCATGGCGAGGGACGCTGGCGCGAACATCGCGACGACATCGGCGAAGCTCTTCGTGGAGAATGGGATGGAATCTGCGACGTCGCGGCGTAGCAGCACAGGACGTGAGGTGGTCGGCTGGATGTGGGGAGTGACCAAGGAACCTTGTGTCAGGATGTCCTCCGTGAAGAAGATGTCTGCCGCACCGCCATTGCCATGGCCGTGAACGTGAGCATGCCTCTCTCCTGAAGAGCAAAGTACACTTGCACAATAGCTCACAATGTTTACAAGCATCTGGGTTAGAATTTACTGCGCTACAAGATAGCCTAGTCCATTTTATGCTAATTGGTATTCATTATCTATGTACATCGGTGTGTGCAGTGCGTGCTCCTTGTAAAATTCAAAGGTCTAGTGCATACATCATAAATGAATAAGAACAAATTCATTAACTTTGCAGGTTCAAATGGTATACACGTAGCATCACCAGTAAAATTTTTTGTGAAAAGTAAATGGATGACATAACCGAAAACTAGAAGTTGTCCATTTATAACCACAAATGTAACCCTAGAATTAACATGCAGTGAAAAGGAAGAGAGATAGTAAAAGACGTTTTAATTATATATAGTTCAGATAGTATAAATGATGCAGTTTGCCTCCTTATTTTTACATTTGGAGAAGAACCTTATTAATTAGAAAAGCATTGTTAGTACAACTAAGAATATGTACTCTTAACACACACAAAAAAAACTTACCAAATTTTGTGCGCGGACCGTGGTTGTACGAGAATTTTTGGGTCTTCTCGTCATTTCCTGCTTGCTGTGGGCCATAGTTGTGCATGAACAACTGGTTCTTTTGCGCACCCACCTCGCCAACTGGTCCATACGATAACGTTTTTGTCTTGTGATCATCCCTATCTGATACACAAAATTTTGCGTCTTCTCGGCATCCTTGTCTCCTTGTGGACCATACCGATACACAAAATTTTGCATCTTCTCGGCATCCCCGTCTCCTTGTGGACCATACCGATACACAAAATTTTGCGTCTTCTCGGCATCCCCGTCTCCTTGTGGACCATACCGATACACAAAATTTTGCGTCTTCTCGGCATCCCCGTCTCCTTGTGGACCATACCGATACACAAAATTTTGCGTCTTCTCGGCATCCCCGTCTCCTTGTGGACCATACCGATACATAAAATTTTTCGTCTTCTCGGCATCCTTGTCTCCTTGTGGACCATACCGATACACAAAATTTTGCGTCTTCTCGGCATCCTTGTCTCCTTGTGGACCATACCGATACACAAAATTTTGCGTCTTCTCGGCATCCCCGTCTCCTTGTGGACCATACCGATACACAAAATTTTGCGTCTTCTCGGCATCCCCGTCTCCTTGTGGACCATACCGATACACAAAATTTTGCGTCTTCTCGGCATCCCCGTCTCCTTGTGGACCATACCGATACACAAAATTTTGCGTCTTCTCGACATCCCTGTCTCCTTGTGGACCATACCGATACACAAAATTTTGCGTCTTCTCGGCATCCCCGTCTCCTTGTGGACCATACCGATACACAAAATTTTGCGTCTTCTCGGCATCCCCGTCTCCTTGTGGACCATACCGATACACAAAATTTTGCGTCTTCTCGGCATCCCCGTCTCCTCGTGAACGCATTCCAAGCTTCCGTAATCCACTAATAAGTGGGTGCTTAATAGTAGATGTCTGCAAGGTTTCCTTTTCTGCCACATGGATGCTCTGAATGTTTACTGCGGTCTTATCATCTGCGAAAATGGAAAATTTTGGTAAGACATCACGTACAACATTTTATAGTCCCCCTTTCATAACATAAGGCCATATTTCACTTTCTGACTAAGATTGAGATAATGCCTGCCCCTCTTAAAAGATGCAAGTAATCACTAAACCACCCTACCATTGATAGGGGTATGAGTAGGAATATATGGATTAATTAAATGCACCCATGGTTAATTCATAGGGACCTTATATTTGAAACGATGCAAATAGGTCTGATATTCGATGTCGACATTTTTATCTTGTTACTTCAAATCAATGTAGGAGGGATTTGATTTTTTTTGGTAAACGTTGTCCTTAATTACACCGCTAAAAGTCACTGATCATCGTAAGAACTGTCAGTGTTTGACTCATCTCGGATTGTCATTGTCACGCTGCAGGAGTGATGGTATTTTAAACGTTGCGAATTTTACAAATCACGGTTCTAATGCTCATTTGAGCTTTTTTTTCACTTTCAACTTTTAGTTTCTGTTTTTTTTCACTATTCGGTAATTTCGCCTTTTTCTGATTTTTTTAGATATTTTGAGCTTTTTTTTCCTGTATTCTTTTGCATTGTCCAGATAGGCTAACATGTTTTCTATTTTTATATTTTTTTAATTTAATTATGCCTAATAAGCCAACTCAGTTACAGTAAAAATAAACCAGCTACAGTGAAATTTCAATCAAAAACCAGAAGACATCGCTATTTTGAACACCCTATAAAATTTTGATAGGTAATGTTCACAATTCCTTTCGTAGATAACCTTTGAAGTGGAGTAGAACAAGAGAAAAGATGTGGGTAAAATATCTGTTTGTTTGTGTTTTAAATTTTTATGAGAGGTGACACTGTGGAAGATTTAAAAATTGTTCCAACCATAACACACCGTCGTAGAAAACTTACAAATTCACTTACATCCTTTTTTTTAAAAAAAACTTGTCTATCAGAGAATGTACAGCCTACAGTTTACAAAATTACTTGATGGGTCTAATTAGATTTCTTAATAGTTTCCACTGGCATTGCGCCCATTACTGACAAAAAGAATTGGTGCCAGCTTCGCAAAAAAATTGCAAATCCCCTGTTCGTCAACCAAGAAGAGCCGACGAGCTTCGTACAAAAAAATAGAAAGGCGACGAGCCGCAGGGCCGCCGCCAGAGGAGCTGGGGACGCCGCCACACACGGCCGAGCCATGGAAGTCACCACCGAGGAGCTCGCCATGGCCGTCGTTACCAGTGGAGTATGGTATGAGTTTTGATCTCGATCGGTGTCTTCCCTAGGTGATCTTGTTGGTATGGGTTTTTGTTGGGCTAATTTTTGCCTTTTAATCATAAATCAATTTAAAATTTGAATGGAAGTTTGAAAGTTTCAGACGTTTTTCTGAAATTTTCCTAGATTTGCGGTTACCGAATTTCTTAGACCCATCCGAGTTTTTTTTCTAACGAGATTGTTAACCGTAAATGTTCATTTGATCCATAGGTACACTAGCAACTTAATTGTATGGCAAAAAAAAATTCTGCATGTTCTTGTTAGCGGTGAACGATTGCAATAAGAAAAGACCATGTTGAACAAGATTAAGATCTTCCAACATAACTTCCACACTCATCCCAGCGGGAGTATGCAAATATATGTGCAAGGTAGGTCTTTGCTTCAGATCATATTTCTGTACAACGGTACAAATAACAAACAGTCTCAAATATATGTAATAAATACGTGCGCACTATTGGTTTTGTTCTTTAATTATCACTTTATTGTGCAGGTATGTTATTTTCATAGCATCGTTGTATACTTGAGTTTATTTTCTGGAGACGAGTAGTCACTAGTAGCAGGGATATATCATATTTCATAGCATCGTTGTCACTAGTAGCAGTATTTTTTGGAGACGAGAATAGCGCGCAGCTATATATCCCTCTACTTAAACCCACTACAAAATTAACTAGTGTGTGCGCGAGAGAGAGACCGGCAGGGGTGAAGAGGTCGAGCACGGCGAGGGGAATGGGAGAGCTGGGAAGCGCTGTCTGCCAGTACGCCGCCACCGTCTCCGAGTTCACCTCCGCCGCCAACTTTGCATCGGCACCTCCTCCGGCAGCCGCGACCTGCATATGCACGCAAAACTAGTGAGAGATCGGTAACAAATGCATGTATATACAAAAGCTGTGAAAGATATACATATACTGGTCTATATCTGCTCCCACGTAATAAGGAATATGGCATTGAGCCAGCTTATGTAACCATGTTTCAGTAATTCCATCGATTAGTTTGTGTAATAAAGTTTTGTGATGGTATGTAATGCCAACATATCGTCGGCGTGACTTTGCAAGAAAATCACCGGAAGCTCCCGATGCAAATGATCCCATGTGTTCTGTGTGCTACTGTCTTGGGATCTCGAAATAAAGCATTATTATGTGCATACGCAAGGTGGCGCCACTGTAAACGTGCTTTACCTTAGTGGATGTGCAAATCAAGAATCAGTACTATATATACAGATGCATGTATATTTGTTTAAAAGAACATGTTACATGATCGGTGCACTCACCAGAAGGAACGAGAGGAGGGGTAAAAGGCCACTCATTGCTATAGTTCTCAATGCCTCGGTGATTGCCAGGGTGCTGTGTGCTCTCGGCAGTTGATCAGGCTGCTATATATAGGGGTAGTCCCTATTGGCTTCTGAGCCCAGAAGATAATACGAACACCTGACTTTTCAAAGTGGCTTTTCTACTTTTCTCGCTTCAAGGATAAGACATGAGGTCATGGCGCATCATGTTTCAGCTTCTAATATTCATTTTCCACCAAAAGCCATCAGCTGCGGCCAAAACGAACACCCCATAGGCCCAATAAAAGCAGAACTAATCAATAATAATTTCTTTTTGCTATTACAATGAAGCGCACATGCATACACCTAACCACATACGCATATCAAACGCACATGTACATATGCGAATGCATCCCCTAAGCATACGTGTCGAGACCCGAATATGCAAATCCGGTCTCTCTGCGTATTCTGCACTAGTCCCAGGATCATGCTAGTGCACACAGTCAAATATAGATGAAATCACAACCATATACACGATATAATAAAGAAAACTCAATTATCAATAAATCTCAAAAGGGTACGACCTTAGGGTCAAGCTTACAATAGACTAGCCCGAAGGCTTAAAAAAATAGCAGCGGAAATCCAAAATAAAGCGTAGTGGCCAATCGACAAGCCCACAGGCTGTCGAGTGGAGAACGAAGCCTAATCTGCGAAGTCGTCGAAGTACTCTCCTTCTGGAACCTCCTGCTAGTGATACTCCTCTTCCTCAACTGAGCAACATTGGGTATAAAGCCGTGAGTACATTGGTACTCAGCAAGTCGTTTGTAACGAATGAATGCAATATAGTATGCAAGGCTTACCAAAGGAAGGCTGAAAGGTTAATTTGCATAAATGACAGTGAAAGTAAATACAGTAAATAGATTGAAAGCGAACCTTAATTAAAACAATAACAAGTACTAAATAATCAAAGGAATTGACATAACCACTTGCAGATCTCCCATCCACAAGCTAAACCAACCACTTATGGACCTCCCATCCATAAGCAAAACCAACCACTTATGGACCTCCCATCCATAAGCTAAACCAACAGTGTATACCTATCCACTATCCAACAACAATACACAAGTTTTCAGAAATAACTACCCCTCGTGTGAAATCACCGAGCATTGTCCATGACCGAGAACGCGGCTATTCGAATAGTTTTACACTCTGCAGAGGTTGCACAACTGTACCCACACGATGTGATTAGCCTCGGCCTAAGGTAATCACAACACGGCCTTTACAATGCTCTACCTCAACCCAATCCTGCCCGCTAGGGTTTCGCATCACACCCCCCTTGCGCCACATGGAAATCAGCAACCATGTCCATCACAATGGCAGAATAGAATTGAAATATTACAAATTAATCAGCCAGGTCTATCCCATACTAGACATGTGGTGCGGCGACCGAGGGGCGGAGCGGGCGACGCGGCCGGCGAGGGCGACGGTGAAGTCCGGCGAGAGAGACGGCGGCAGGGTGGTCTCCGGCGACCATTGCACATGGCGGAGGGTCCAGCGGGCGGCGGGGTCCTTACCGGCGACGAACACGACAACGGCGGCAACCTTCGGCGACGATCCGAGCGGCGGAGCGGCGAGCGCAGAATCCGGCGACGGGGATTCTGGGACGGCGACAGCGGCGAGGCACGACTGTGGCGATGGTGACGGCGGCTCGGGCTGAGAGGCGTCGGCGCACGGGAGAGGAGGCGGAGGCGAGGGCAGCGGTGCTTCAAGCGCACGAACCGAGGCGGCGACGCATTTATGCACACGAACCGAGGATGGCCGGGAGGGAGACAGCGCGGGTTCGTATCCGAGATGAAGACGACCGAGGCGACGCGTGGCAGCACGGACGGCGGGGATGGGGTCCGGGCGAGGCACGGCGCGGGCGGGCGGCGGCACGCTCTAGGGTTAGGGTTCGCGCGACGAGCGCGCTAGCGCGGGCACGGACCGCCGGATCTGGCGCGGAGCGAATCGAGCAGCGCGGCGGAAGTGGGAGCGAGCAGGCAGTGCCGCCAGCGTGGCGATTCTTGGATCTGCGGCCAGCGGCGCATCGCATCCTCCCTCCCTTCTTCTTTTTTTTATTTAAATTTGATTTTCATTTTTGGCTTGGAATTCCATTGCATTTTTTAGGCATAAGAGTACATATATATTTTTGTGTGTGTGTGTGTGTATCTATATATCATGTATAAGATTTACATCCAATCTAGCATTATCACTTTTGATGTTATATTTTTCATATTTTGCAAGTCCCCTTTTTAAACTTTTATTGCTAGTTAGATTTTGTAAATTTTTGGGCAAAGGTTGGATCAACTTTTCAGATTCTTATTTTAATTCAAAATTTTCTTTTATAAATGTTTTGCTTTCTTTCTGGTGCTCCCTCTTCATGTTGTGCTTTAACAATATATGTTGTGGCTACAGACCAAACAGAGAGAGAGAGTATGGTAGTGGAGAGTTAGGTGAACAAATGACCTCTTGTCCCCCGAGGCTTCGTCATGTACATACATATATCCCCGAGGGAGTGTCTTTACAATAGTGCCCTTACACTCGAGTATCCTTCCCGAGACCATCTTGTGTCGTACACAGGTTCATAACTCGCTAACAGGCTAGCAGGGCTTAGGTGGGGGCCACCCCTACAACAGGAGCCTCTTATGGTGAAGGGCTTCACAGGCCAAAGCCATGCCGCCGAGCCCTTTGGCCCCCTCCGTCCCTGCGGCCTGTGACTTGTGTGATATTGGGCGAGGATGACTTCGCATGTGGCGCGCATTGTGGCTCCGCGAGGCCACAGGTGCAGCCGAGCTGTTGTGCGGGGGCGAAACCTTGCGGCGGGCCGAGCGCTCATGAGCGCGGAGACTTCGCCGAAGGCGGAGCTAAGCTGCTCCGCGAAGGCGAAGATCTCGTCGATGTGGGACAGATACGTAGGGGCGGCAAGTTGAAACGGCGCGCGCACGCGCAAGCGATCGCGCCGGTTCGACTCCCGTCGGTGGGGCACGAGCGAGCAGCCACACCGGTTGGTGTCCTGCCGGTTGCATTTCCCGATGGGAAAGCGGGTGTATATATATATACGGTAGTGGTGGAGCACTGTGCTTCCCAGACCTGCACGCCGTGCTTCCATGCTCTGCGATGGTCTTGCTCTCATAAATAGAGCTTCGTTGATTCCGGCGTCTATTTATGAGAACAAGATCGCCTCCGAGCTTGGAGCAGTATCTATGTGGGGGCGTGGTACCGGTGCATCTTTGGGCGGTCATGCTTCTTCAGCTCACGAATGTGCGGTGGTAGCCCGGGGAGTCGACTCCGACGTGTCCTGTGTTGTCCCGCATCCTGGTGAGTGCGCCGCGTGCGCACTTTGGCCGTGGCGCGTCATCGGCCGCCGGTTGGCCATGCCGCGGTGGCGCGTGCGCCGGCCAAGTGGTAGCCCCACCGACAATATCGGGACACAGCACCAAATAAAAATGGTGGAAGTATGAGGGTCAAGGTGCGGGAATAGTACCCTGTACCAAAGGTGAGGGAATGTGGGATGCGGTGGGTGGCTGGGCTGCCCAAAGGCACTAAAGTGGGGGCATTTGCGAACGCACGACGCCAGCGCACGAGTGCGTGGTGAGGTGTCTTTTCGTATGGGATGAAGCCAGGGTCGGGCTCGAAGCCGGCCTGTGGAGGTGGGGACCTCGCCGAAGGCGCGGAGGCAGGAACTGCGTCAGAGGCGAAGCTGCAGTTGCCCCGTCGGCTGACCCGTTACACTAGTGCTCTCTGTGACCTAGCATCCATAGAAAGGCATGGGACACATCAGAGTACAAAAACGGTTGTGGTAAGAGTGAAGGGGTATAATCTGCAGCAAACGCCGGGTTGTCCCGAGCCACCGGAGTGGAAAGGATGCCTTCGGGCGTGGCGCGCGCACGCACGGCTGCCTGCTGCAGTGTTATGGCCGAGGGCGGACACGGGCTGGTCCCGCATAGGTGAAGGCTTCGGGGAAGTCGCAGAGCCTTCCCTCCACGGGGCCACAGCTGTTGCCGGGGCCGTGTTGCGGAGCCGAAAAACTTTGTTTGGCGCGGGGCGGCCCCGCGCTCGACCCAAAGTCGCTGTGCCGTGCGTTGGAAAGGCTGGGGCAGTCTTCGACCGTCGTACACATGGTCCCGAGGTGAGGGTACACACGGCGTTGCCTGGTTGGTGCGCCGTGGGATGTCAGCAGCCTTGCGACCGCGCGCCCGCGTCTGCTCCCAAGGGAGGCGAGACACGCAGCGTGCCATCCCGCGGTCAGTTACACTTCCCGATCGTGGGCGGGATGAACCGACGGCTCCCGCCGGTTGCCCTCCCGATGGTGGGACGCGAAGGGGCTGTATAAAAGGTGCTTTACTGGCGTACGGGCGTGCATCCCATCCGCATGCACCCAGTTGGTTGTTCCGCGTTGCTGCGCGAAATCCACTCGCCTCTGCTCCAGCAATCTGTCGTGCGGAAAGAAGGATGGCAAAGCACGGAGATTCTGGCCGCCGGCTCAGTAGTAGCGCTTCATCGGGCCAGCGCGGCTCGACGCGGCCTGAGGCGGAATATTTGGTGGTGGCACGTAAACCGGTGCAGACCCGGAAGGTGTACAACGCCCGGCAGAGCGCGCAAGGGCGGTGCTCCACGGTGTTAGGGCAAAGCCATGCCACAGAGGAGACGATCGAAGCTCTCCTGCGGGAGAAGAAGATAGATGATCGTTACGGAGCTCGCCTGCCCGCCCGCGACGAAGTGGAGCCTCATCCTGAGGAGTCAGAGGCGATTGTCTTCGCCGTATTCTTCGAGGCGGGACTCCGGATGCCATCGACGCTCTTTGTCGGTGAGGTCTTGAAGGCTTATGGATTGGAGTTGGCGTAGCTGACCCCGAATGCGATAGTCCGCTTGGCGGTGTTCGCCTGGGCAATCCGAGTGGAAGGCGGTCATCCCCGCGCGAGCTTATTCGCCCTTCTTCATGATGCGCGCTGTCAGCCAAAGAGAGTCAGAGGAGGGGCACTGTCCAATTTTGGCAGCATCCACTTCGTGGTGCGGTCGGGCTACGCGCATCTGGTCCCCACTCTGGCGACGAAGGAGAAGTAGGAGGGGTGGATGCGGCAGTGGTTCTACTACCGCGTGACGCCGACCAGCAATCTGCGATGCAGAGTCGGCCGATAACTTTATCGCTGCCGGGGCTAAAGCCGTGGCGAGATCGATGGCGGCGCGGAGGCTTGGCGGCGTGACCCTTCGGTTCAACATGCGCGATCTTGCCGAAGAATTTACCATGTACGGGGTGTCTCCGCTCGCCGGCCTATGGGAATATGAACGGCGTGATATGCGGAGGGATGGCGTTCGCCCCTCGGTGTCGTCGCTGCATCAGCCCACCGGCTGTGCAGTGCTTTTGTTGCGGGACGCTGAGCGCGCTGTCGATGCCTTCCTGGGGTCGTACACGTGGAAAGAGCACACCCTGCACGAAGCCGCAACCAGGCCTGCGAGGCTAGGGCGAATAAACCGGGTGTGCGAGGTCCTAGGCCTCGCTGTGCCCGAGCGCCCAGTGCCGGTGCGGAGTTCACCCCGTCGTCGTGATGGTGCCGGCGAGGCAGGGGCGTCTCCCCAGCGGCAAAGGTCCCGGTCCCGAGATGCTATTTCTGACCCGTCCGCCGGCTTAGCGGTAGACGCCGTTGATCCGGACGACGCGTCAGGGGGTGGGTCCAAGCATGGCAGCGTGGAGGGTCGCAGCTGCGGCGGCGAGACCTAGGTGGCGGCGAGCCTTGGCGATGGCGCCGTTGGAGCGGCGCCTTATCGCCTATGCCCGATCGGCGAGACACGCCTCTCGCGCCGCCGTCGCCCGTGGTGGCTGCCATAAGCCTTCCGCCGGCGCCAGGCCTGGCGACACCTGGAGCAGCGGAGCACTCGTCGTCGTCACCCGCTGTAGCCGCCGCGGACATGCCGCCCACTCCGGAAGGTGTAGGTATTGGAGCGGTCGGGGGTGCGTCCTCTGGCTCTCCAGCGGTGAAACGCCGCTGGGTGCACTCGCCTTCTCGTGCGGGGCAATTCCATGTGGCGGACACGGTCGGCGGGGGCCTGGGATCCGACCGCGAGGCCACCCCGACTGAGGAGGGGGTTATTGCTTTCCAGGCAGGAACTGAGCTAACACCTCCCCACGCCATAGTGGGGGGTGGCAGAGGTAGGCGTAATTCCTTTTCTCCCCGTGACTTCGCGAAGCTCTCTCCGATTTGTTCGCTCATGCCGTCGTCGACGTCAGGAGAGGGGAAGTCGCCCGGGCGCGGGCAAGGATCAAGCAGCGGTGGTGTCTGCGAGGTCAGTGGTGACGTTGCGCAAAACGCAGCGCGGACACCTGATGCTGCCGCGAGGCCCGCACGGCTCACCGTATCTGACTTCGTGCCACAATTGGAGGCGCTCCGTGCCCTCAACGGAGCCGCGGAATGTGGTGACAGCAGGCTGGATCGGTGAGCGCTGTCGTCATGCGGGGGGGACCTGCTTGCGCTCGCATTGGGCGCCGCGGGGATGAAGGTAAGCTCCTGAGCCTGCCATTGACATCACCTACCGCGTGCATGCTAAACAGCCATGCCCTTCTGTTGTTATGCGGTCGCCATCAGCCGAGCTCTAGATGAGGCGCGCATCCGCGAACGGAGGCGGAGGAGCAACCGTCTTTGCCGACGAGGCTCATGCCACGGCGACGACCGCATCACGTGTATTAGAGCGGAAGTTCGCGCGGCGGCGGCGGCTAGCGTCTTGCCGAAGAGGCTAACGTGCGCGGCGGAGAATCGTCGCGGCTTACTTGGCGAATCAGCGTATTTGGAGGAGGAGAGGGCCCAGCTTACCATGGCCCTGGAGGAGAAGAGCTAGGCTCTGAGCGACGCATCCGCGGCAGCTTAGAGGGCCATGGGGTCTTTGGAGGGGGCCCTGCGGGACCTTTCCGTCGTCGTGTCGGACCTCACCCATGACGTCGCGGACATGAGGCAGTCGTTGGCGCGGATTGAGGAGGGCTCGAGCTTGGCGCTTCGCGGTGCGAAAGCCTTCGGCGATCACTGCAGCTATGCCAACGCGTGCCTCACCTTTGCCACGCTCCACACCCGGGGGTGCGGGCACGTGGAGGAGCTGGCCGCTCCCAGCTTGAGTGCTTCGACCGGGGCCGGGGTATGGTCCGGCGCAGTCCGCACTACCATGCCCGCCGTGCAGAGCTTCTACGAGGGGATCTGGCGCCACTTTGGAGAGGAAGCAGCCAAAGTGTTGTTGCGGAGGACGCTATACCGGGAAGGCAACTTCCTGGAGTGGCTGGAGGAGGCTCGTCGGCGCACCGAAGACGGCGCCGACTCTTAGTGTCGTCCGGGAGCTGGTGGTTGTGATGTAACTTTTGCTTTTGCTATTGTTTTCTTTCGCTTGCTAATGGAAAAGAAGACTGATGTGTCGAGTATTGCGCAGCTGCATGCTGCTTGTACAGTTGATTGTTAACACGGAGGAGGTTGGCACCTCCCACGCGTTCACTGTTGTAGAAACGCGTGCCACGTGGCGAAGAGTGGTGGCGGCAGGGCGGCACATATTTTAAGTATGCGTCGCGGCGCTCCGTCCCCTACCCGCCGTAGCGGTGGCGGCGGGCTAGCGCCTAGTTGGGTAAACGCGATCACGCTCGTCCCCTACCCTTCGAGCGGTGGCGGCGGCTGGCGCCTGGTTGGAGTGGGCGCGATCGCGCTCGTCCCCTACCCTCGGCGGTGGCGGCGGGTGGCGCCTAGTTGGAGTGGGCGCGATCGCGCTCCGTCCCCTACCCTTGGAAGCGGTGGCAGCAGAGCTGGCGCCTAGTTGGAGTAGACGCGATCGCGCTCCGTCCCCTACCCTCCAAAGCGGTGGCCCCTGGCACGCGTGGAATTGTCAACTACGGCTTAGCTAGGCTCCGGAGGGTACGCCGACGCATGCGCGGGACGTCCGCATCTAGTTTATACTCTGGAGCATGCGTGGGACTATCAACCACGGCTTAGCTAGGCTCCGGAGGGTACGCCGACGCGTGCGCGGGACGTCCGCGTCTAGTTTATACTCCGGAGCATGCGTGGGACTATCAACCACGGCTTAGTCAGGCCCTGGAGGGTACACCAACGCGTGCGCGGGACATCCGCGTCTTGTTTATACTCAGTAGAGTGCGCAGAGAAAACGTCCATGTCTAGTTTATACTCCGGAGCATGCGTGGGACTATCAACCACGGCTTAGATAGGCTCCGGAGGGTACGCTAACGCGTGCGCGGGACATCCACGTCTTGTTTAGACTCAGTAGAGTGCGCAGGGAAAACATCCACGTCTAGTTTATACTCCGGAGCATGCGTGGGACTATCAACCACAGCTTAGTTAGGCTCCGGAGAGTACGCCAACGCGTGCGCGAGACATCCACGTTTTGTTTAGACTCAGTAGAGTGCGCAGGGAAAACATCTGTGTCTTATTTATACTCCGTAGAATGCGCGCGAGGGCGTCCCCCCACTGCGTCTTATTTATACTCCGTAGAGTGCGTGCAGAGGCGGACCTCGACGCTACATCTTATTTATACTCCATAGAGTGCGTGCGGAGGCGGACCTCGATGCTACGTCTTATTTATACTCCGTAGAGTGCGTGCGGAGGCGGACCTCGACGCTACGTCTTATTTATACTCCGTAGAGTGCGTGCGGAGGCGGACCTCCGTGGAGTGCGTGTGCGGAGGTGAGTCTCCATGTGGTGCGCGTGCGGAGGTGAGTCTCCGTGTTGTGCGTGGGAACATCAACCACGTCTTTATACTCCGGAGAGTACGTGTGGTGACAACACCAGCGCGTGCGCGGAATCCCGCGTCTTGTTTATACTCGGTAGAGTGCGCAGGGAAAACATCCGCGTCTTATTTATACTCCGTGGAGTGCGTGCGGGGGCGAGCCTCCGTACATTTTCGGTGGGGGGGCATGAATAGCCTCGTAAACGGCGAACTTTATTAAATTCTTGTTTGCTTGGGTGAGCGAGTACAAGAAATCAGGGACTAACCGCTGGACTGGTTGCCACGAGACGGCCCTTATTGGCTTAAACATAATATCTCCGCAACATGTCCGTATTCCATGTGTGGCGGAGCGTCTGCCCTTCCAGCGTGGCGAGGTGATAAGCACCTCGCTGCAGTGCTGCTGCGACGATGTACGGGCCTTCCCACTTGGACTCTAGCTTGCCGACCGTGTCCGCGCGAAGCACCCTCCTGAGGACAAGGTCCCCCGGCTGGAATGCTCGTGGATACACGGAACGATTCTGGCTGCACGCCATTTGGCGGGCGTGCCAGCGGCGTGCTAGGTGGCCTTGGCGCGCTCCCGTCGAGAGGTCGGGGGACGGTGGCGCTCTTCATCCGGTGCCTGGCGAGGACCCTTCGTGGCCGATCTTGATCTCTTCGAGGCGTCATTGCCTCATCACGAAGAGGAGCTTGAGCAGCGTGAATCCGTCGGGCGTGTCATTGTTGTGCGGCGACGGAGGGCGTTGTGGAGCTCGCCGGGCCACTTGCCTTTTGGTAGCCCAACAAGGCGTTTTTTGATCCCAGCGGAGATGGCGCCGTTCGCCCGCTCGATCGGTCCGTTGGACTGTGGGTGTCCGACGGAGGCGAACCGAAGTATGATGCCGATGTCATCGCAGAACTCCCTGAACGAAGCAGAGTCGAACTGCAGACCATTGTCGGCAGTGATCTCCTTAGGCACTCCGAAGGGGCATATGATGTTCTGCCAAAGGAAACGCTACATGGCTGTCGAGGTGATCTTGGCTAGCGCCACAGCCTCTGGCCACCTGGAAAAATATTCCAAAGCAACCACGATGAAAGCGCAAATCTCCTAGGGCTCGGGGCAGAGGTCCGACGACGTCTATGCCCTACCGTGCCAGCGGCCATACAGGGGGGATGGGGTTGAGGCCGGTGGGGGGTCTATGAATTACCCGCCCCATCCATTGGCAGCCTTGACACCGCGCACGATTCTTGGCGTCGGCGGCGGCGGTTGGCGATGAAGTCTGCCTAAATGCCTTGCCGACGAGCGACCTTGGCGCCAAATGCGAGCCGCAAAGGCCCGCGTGGATTTCCGCCAGATGGTGCTGTCCTTCTTCGCGTGAGAGGCACCGTAGGAGCGGTGCGCAGACTCCTCTTTTGTAGAGCACTACGTCGAGTATCTGGAAGGATCTGGCGCGGCACTGTAGGCGGCGAAGTTCAGCAAGGTCGTCAGGCTCGACGATGCCCTGTAAGAAGGCGTGAATTGGCTCTCGCCAGTCGCCCTGATGGACGATCTGGTGGACTAGGGCAGCATCGCGATTGTCCTGCGCGATGGCCGCCGCGCGTAGGACCTCGTAGAATGCGCCTTCGGGGGCGGGGAGTTGCTGGCTGGCGGCCTTTGCAAGAATGTCCGCTTGCTCGTTTTCAGCTCGGGGGATGGCCTTGACCGTGACGCCCAGGAAATGCTGCTCCTTGGCTCGCACAGCTGCTAGGTACTTGGCCAGGTCGGGGTCCTTGGCCTGGTAAGATTTGTCGACTTGCCCCGCCACCAGCCTGGAGTCCGTGCGGACGAGGACTCGCCGCGCCCCCAAAGCTTTGAGCTTTGCTAGGCTGAAGAGTAGCGCCTCGTACTCCGCGGTGTTGTTGGTGGCAGGAAATGCGAGGCGCGCCGAGTATAACAGGCGGTGTTGCTCCGGCGTAGTGACCACCGCCCCCACACCCGCACCGGAGATGCAGTACGCGCTGTCGGTGTCGAGCATCCATACTGGGTCCTCTAGCTGCTTGGCGTGCTGGACCGCGGGGGTCCACTCCGCGATGAAGTCCGCAAGGATTTGGGACTTGATTGCTGTGCGCGAAGCATATGTCAGGGCGAAAGGGGCGAGTTCGGCTGCCCACTTGCCGATGCGTCCCGTGGCCTCTTTATTGTGCAACATTTCCGCCAGAGGGAACGAGGACGGCACAGTGATTGGGTGTGCGAGGAAGTAATGCCGGAGCTTTCTCGAGGTCATGACTAGGGCATAAGCCAACTTCTCAAGCTCCGTGTACCGCGTCTTGGCGCCCTGGAGGGCTTCAGAGACAAAGTAGACTGGGCGTTGGCGAACGCCCTCCTCGAGAACGAGGACGGCGCTGACGGCTCTCGCGGAGGCGGCAAGGTAAAGTAAAAGGGAAGCCTCTGGTGCCGGGGCGACCAGCGTGGGTAAGCTTGCAAGGTGCTTCTTGAGGTCGTCGAAGGCGCTGGCACAGTCAGCGTCCCAACAAAACCCATCGTAACCGCGCAAGGTTTTGAAGAAGGGCAAGCCGCGCTCCGCTGCCCTGGACAAAAAGCGGCTCAGTGCGGCCATGTGGCCACCGAGCCTTTGGACCTTCCATGTTGTTTTGGGCGGCTCCATGGCAAGAATTGCGTCGACTTTGTCGGGGTTGGCTTGGATACCGCGCCCCGACACCAAGAAGCCCAAAAGCTTGCCCGCCCGTACACCGAACACGCACTTGTCCGGGTTGAGCTTGATGCCCGGAGATTGTCGAATGTCTCTTGGAGATCGTGGCCGTGAGCTGCCAATTGCTTGGTTTTGATGACCACATCGTCAACGTACGCCTCGACATTCCTCCCTAGCTGGGAGGCCAGCGCCAGCGCAATGAGGCGGGTGAAAGTTGCGCCGGCATTCTTCAGGCCGAAGGGCATTCTGACAAAGCAGTATGTTCCTATCGTCGTGATAAAGCTGGTTTTATCTTCGTCATCATTGGCCATGTTGATTTGATGATAACCGGAGTAAGCGTCCAAAAAGCTCATGAGTTCGCAGCCGACCGTAGCATCGACTAGTTGGTCGACACGCGGGAGGAGGTAGTCATCCTTCGGGCACGCCTTGTTGAGGGCGGTGAAATCGATGCACATGCGCCAGGCACCGCTGGCTTTCTCACTAGCACCGGATTGGCGAGCCAATCCGGGTGTTGAACTTCGCGGATGACGCCAGCCTGCAGGAGCTTCAGCACTTCCACCTTGGCTGCCTGCTGCCGGTCCACGGACATACGTCGAAGCCTTTGCCTGACCGGCTTGGCGTCCTGACGGACCGCTAGGTTGTGCTCGATGAGGGAGCGGTCCACGCCCTTGATGTCCCCCGGGGACCATGCGAAGACGTCTGCGTTGTTCCAAAGAACTTGGAGGAGCTCTTGCTCCATCTTCGAGGGGAAGCCGTCGCCTATGGAGACGACACGGCCGTCGGCCTGGAGGGGGACCCTCTTGACGCCGCCCTCCGGTCGGGGCTTAGGAGTCCACCCCGGGGGCGGATGATGTGTCCGCTTTGGGCTTGCTGCGGCGTGCACCTAAGCGGGGGCTTGTGAGCTCGTCGTCGGGCGAGTCACGATCACCAAAGATAGTGATGACACCTCGCGGGCACAGGAGCTTGAGCACGAGAAGCCATGATGCAGGGCGCCCGAAGGAGATGAGGCCGGCGGCCCGAATGGCATTATGCGGGCTTGAGGTGTCGCGGCGTCGAAGACGACGGCCTCGGTTCGGATGTTATCGCCCTGATGGAAGGAGACTTGGAGGTATACTTGACCTAATGTACTTAGGGATTGGCCGCCAAGGCCACATAACGGGGTCTGCGATGGCCGCAATCGCGCTGGCTTGACAGCCGCGACCACCGCCCGCGCCGCCGAATTGTCCACCCCGTCGGTGTGGTAGCTGGCGGGGTTGGAGTCGACGGCTGCGTCGGCGAAGGTGGAGTTGGAGTCGACAGCTGCGTCGGCGAAGGCGGGGTTGGAGTCGACGGCTGCGTCGCGGCGGGTGGGAGTCGGCGGCCGCGCGTCGGCGGCGGCGGGTGGGAGTCGGCGGCTGCGTCGGCGGCGGGGTCGAGTCGGCGGCTGCGTCGGCGGCGGGTCGGTCGGCAGCTGCGTCGTGGCGGGGTTCGAGTCGACGGCTGCGTCATGAGTGTTAGCGTTCACTCTTATGGCCGCCAATGCCGACACCGCGGTGCCGGCGTTGACGCGAGGTGCCGCCTCCGCGACCCTTTTCGTCCTCGCCGCCGACGATGTTGATGCCATCCTTCTTGAGGTCTTCTTGCTTTCGTCGTCCCCACGGACGGCACCAACTGTTGTGGCTACAGACCAAACAGAGAGAGAGTATGGTAGTGGAGAGTTAGGTGAACAAATGACCTCTTGTCCCCCGAGGCTTCGTCATGTACATACATATATCCCCGAGGGAGTGTCTTTACAATAGTGCCCTTACACTCGAGTATCGTTCCTGAGACCATCTTGTGTCGTACACGAGTTCATAACTCGCTAACAGGCTAGCTGGGCTTAGGTGGGGGCCACCCCTACAACAATATATGTATGTATGTGTGTGTGCATGTTAATTTTCTTTTTATTCACTAGAACCTCAATCAAAATCATAGAAAATCCAAAAAACTTGAAATGTCAGGAAAGGCCAAAATTTCCAAATACCATAAATTACGCAATATCCATAGTTTCAAAAATTGGAATGTTACAATTACTTATGTTGAATTTGAGTTGTGTTGGCTATCGTACTTAAGTAATTTAGATGAATTTATTGCTAGTTGAAGGCTTAGAGTAATGTTGGTATAGTTTATATATATTCCTTTATGTATGTACATATTATCCATTTCCGTTACGAAACAGTTATGTATCGTTCCGATAGTACCGTATCCAAAACTTCGAATACTCCAAATTCATATATGTATATGGCTTTACCGTATCTTGATTTTAAATCTATGAAAAAATATTGATTAAGATATGGTATGAATAATTTCCATATGTCCAAATTCGATCATATCACACCCTTAGCTGTACCTAGAAACAAGAACTGATAAGGCATGATAATCTGTGTACATCAGCATTTGTTGTGGTCAATCAATTAGGGTTCGATCCGAGGACAGCGGGGAGCTATAGGCGACAGCCATGATACGCCAGCTTCTGAATCTGGCTTTTAATCCGACGTGAGCGTGGCCTATTCGGATGGCCTGGACGGGGTGTGTTGTTTCAACAGGACGCCAGATGTGATGATGTTCTTCACCACGCCAGAGTGTTCTAGCCATGTTTCATGGCAGCGACGAGCCCACATCCACGGGCACGGGCACATGCATGGCTGCCACCTACACCGATCGTACGGGCACGCAGCAGCAGCATATGTGTAAGAGCTATCTAGCAGAAGACTTCTCCCTCGCAAAAAGAAATCCCTTCTTTTGATCCATCAATTCCAGCCACACCTCGCACCTACCACCTCAACTACATGTGATGTTTCCTTGGAGGATTTCAGAATCAGGGCTCGTAGTGGTACGGGCACAGGCAATGGCAGCCACCTACATCATTCGTACGGAACAGCACAGCGACGAGTCCACATCCACGGGCACGGGCACGGGCACATGCATGGCTGTCACAACATCATTCGTACGGGCACAGCGACGAGAATTGTGAACGGATTTGACACTGTTACACGGTAAAATACCAAATCTATCCTTTTGCGTGATAAAATTTCAAATCTGGTTCCTTTCGGACCGCATACATCATGTGTATGTGACACATGTTAATGGTGCGATCGGGGACCACACCACTTTACTGTTCATTGAGTGGTGTGGTCGTCGACTGCACCAGTACACTGCTACACGGCTTCAAATTAACCGCACTATACCATGTAATGGTGCGGTCGGCGACTGCATCACTCGGTGAACAATGAAGTGGTGCGGTCCCCGACCGCACTATTAACACGTGTCACGCGCATGCGAGTCATGCGGTCGGAAGGGAGCCAGATTTAGAATTTCATCACACAAAGGGTTAGATTTGGTATTTTATCGTGTAACAGTGTCAAATCCGTCCACTCTTCCACATATGGAACATGGCAGTGACGAGTCCACATACACGGCCACGGGCACATCCATGGCTGCCACCTACATCATTCGTAGGGGCACGCGGTAGTAGCGCATGCCTAATGAAGCATCGACAGAAATTGTCATTTTTTAAGGACATTAACAAAAATAGCATTATCAAAATGATATTTATAAAAAATGGTATTTCTGCTGTACGGTAATTATACGACACTCTGCTTTAGGCCGACATGTGGCGATACAGCTTGATCACCGTGCAGCATTAGCCTACTACATGTCGGGCTATGGCTAATACCGCACGGTCACCGTGCGGCACTCCACCACGTGCCGGCCTGAGGCAAGTGCTGTACAATCACCGTGCGACAGAAATACCATTTATGCAAATGCCACTCTAATGATACTATTTTTGCTTATATCGCACTGCCAAAAACTTCATGTGTAAAAGCTATCTAGCACATGTGATAATGTTTGTATTGACTTCTGTTTCTAGATTCTGTTTAGAAAAACGAAAAACTATTATGAACATTTAGCTTCTCGAAATAGTTTCTCCGCTCCTCTCGTTACCGCTTCGATCCGAGGATAAGGCAAAGAATCACATATACATTATGCACCTTACTCTTCTCGCTCTCTTCACGTGCATATATCTCTCTATGATTATTTTCATCGATCACATCCTCATTCTTAAATTTACTTCTTTTATTTATTACTATTAATTTTTAACCAAAAGACACTAGTAAAAATCAATACAAATTGAACTATCTTGCACAAGAAAAACTATCACCATCTCCCTCGCCAAAAGAAATCCCATCTTTTTATCCATCGATTCCAGCCACACGTCGCACCTACCACCTCAACTACACTGTACTGTTTTCTTGGAGGATTTCATAATCAGGGCTCGTAGTGATACTGTAGTAGTCGCTGTCCTTTTTTTTGTCGTGATGAGACGTGTCTCTAGCCGGAGCATGGCGCATGTTGATCGGAATGGGCGTAGCGTAGCACTGAAGTTGTGGCATCGTCGGTGTCGTGCTCTGCATGCTTCGCTCTGATCATTGATAGCGCATGACGTGGACCTCGACCGTGATGGACCTCGATCTTCGTAGCTGTACCTGGAAGCAAGACCTGATAAGACATGATAATCTAAGTGGATCGGCATTTGTTGCGGTCAATCAATTAGCGTTCGATCGGAGGACAGCGGGGAGTAAGGGAACTCCCAGTGTACTGCATAATAATATCTATAATTTATCATTTTATATAAATATAAAATTAAAAATATTTTTTTCTAATATATAATATCTAGTAATCACCCTACTCAATTGATTTTTTTCTCCTACCTCACCTCCCATCTCTTCTTTTTATCTGTCCTCATTCTCTAACTTTTTTAATCCTCTTAAATAGACAATGTATTGCATGAGATAATACTATAATCTCTTTTTTTTCTTAATTATTCTCTCATATCAATCTTTTGGTATGCTATGGATACTGCTTACGTCATCCATTAGGAGTGCCCTAAGCGACAGCCATGATCGATATCAAGTATAATTGATACACCACTGTCGCTCTCTGTCCCTAATGCTGAACTTTTTGTCCCATATATGCAGCTAGAATATGTAATCTATTTTAAACAGGAGAGTGAAGGTTTATCACAAAGTTCTTAGAAACAAAACAAGTATTTAAAAAATTCCTCGTATGCCACCGAGAAATTCCAAATTTCAAATCTGAAATTGCTTGTATTTATGGTTCTCGACCACTCCATGCATTGATTAGTTGGCATTATATTGCTGAAACTCGTCATTAAGAAATACCAGTGTGGTATCTAGGCACAGTTGTAGTCTAGCAGCAACAATGTATCGGAGAGCACGATACAAGATAGCGCAAACAATTCAACGGAAAATTTTGTTTTCGCGTCTATAAGCTAGCACAAGTAATGCAACGGAAAATTTTGTTTTCGCGTCTATGGAATGTGATGAGGATATAATAATTCTCAAATTATTATATCATTATATTCTTCAAGTATACTTCTTATCGATAAGAGAGAGATTTCATAGGGTAATCATAAACTCTTCTACAACTACTCTTAAGTCGTAAGCTTTTCTATAACTACATAATCGTAAGTCCTTCTACGACCGTATAGTCGTAAGTTATTCTACGACCATCACATAGTCGTAAGTTGTCTTGCGACCACCTTAAAGTCGTGGACTCTCATGCGATCAGTCCATCACCGACTGCCTTGTCTACGACGACCTACCACATCGGGGGCTCGTCTAACAAGACGATTAGAACACGTGTTTATTCTCAGTAATCACACATGATCCTCTTTTTGATACCAACCGCCGCACTACGAATGGGCTACCACATTTCTCTTATAATAACACCCGTCGGACGGTTATCACCCAAAGCGTTAAGACGTCTTTTGGCGCGGGACAATAGCCACCGCTTCGTAGGCTATTTAAATGTTGACGTCAGAGAGAAAGGGATGAGTCAGGGCAAGACTTAGTGCAAAGTATTTCGTATTACTCTCTTAGTTGTAATCAATTTATTGAGCAATAGCCACACAGGAAGTAGGGTTATTATTCTCTCAGGAGAAGGCTCGAACCTGTATAAAAATTTCTTTGTCTCTTCTCTGTGATCATAACTAGGTCCTTAAGAGTTTCCTCCTAATCCAAACAAATCATATCTAAGATCGGTATTAAAACACCGACAGTTGGTGCTATCCATGGGGAAACTTCTTACAAGATTCCGGTAATTTCTTTGTCGATAAGTTCACTTCTTTTTGATGTCCTCGTGGCAGAAGAGTGGACCGAGGTGAACTGATTCGACTTGGCCGAGTACGCAGATCTCGACATAGATGGTGCTATCGCTACGAGCAAACAATGTTTGCTTTCGATGGTGTGGCTGTCTTTGGAGATCTATCCCGAGACCTCAGAGACCACACCGCGAGAAAGGCTGAGGAGGGATCCTCGTCCCCCATAGTAGTACGCCCAACGGAGGGGCTGGTTTTTCCAAATGATAAGAGTCAATCCGACCATGAAATGGACTCGCAACGTGACAACACGCCTGCCCCCAAGTGTTCGAGTTCCCCAGCGATCACTCAATCGGATTCAATGAGTCCCGGAATCCCACATTCTAGAACACCGTCGTTGTTGTGGTTACAGACCAAACAAAGAGAAAGTATGGTAGTAGGGAGTTAGGTGAACAATGCTGTCCTCTGGACCTTCCCCATGGCTAGCATTACGTATATGTATGTCCTCACAGGGAGTGTCTTTACAATCGTACCCTTACATCCAAACATCCCAAGGGTAATTATGTCGTTACACATGTTCACTCGCTTTACAGCCTCTCAACAGGCCTACTGGGGGTTAGGTGGGAGCCTCCTCTACAACAGGAACCTCTCATGGTGAAGGGCTTCACGAGCCGAAACCATGTTGCCGAGCCCTTTGGCCCCTCCATCCCCGCGGCCTGTGAGGTTGTGTGATATTGGGCAAGCGTGACTTCGCGTTCCTGCGGACTCGGAGCCGGGGGCCGCAGACGGAGTTAAAGGCGAAACCGTGTGTCAATGCAGAGGTGCGCAGACGCACAAGATCGAGGCGTCGCTTGCGCCTGGGCAACCATGTCGCTTCCACTCCCGCTGGTTGCGCTTCCCCATGGGGGGAAACGGCTATATATATACCGACGGTGCTGTGGCGCCGTCCTTCCCCAGTTCTATCGGTGGTCTAGTCGCTCGGTGCTCCCATGTGTTTGTGTTGGCGCGTAGCCGGGTATGGCCGAGATGATCTTGCTTTTGGAAATAGGCCTTCCTCAGTTTGTGTACGTACAGCAAGAGTATCGCCATTTAGGGCGATCAGCCAACGTTGATGAACTGACGGAGGCCTATTTTTGAGCGCACGATCAAAACTTTGACAGCGATTCCCGGCCGCGCTTCTCGCCCGTGGGTGAAGTGGACTGTTAGGCTTCGGCCGGTTGAACTCTGCTTCGCGCCGCGGACGGGGCGTCGGGCTGGCCGCTGAGGTGGCCTTCGAGCTTGGAGCCATCCCTCGCAGTGTCATTGTTGTCAGCAGAGCACGCCCCTTACTTGACTGCGACGCGTCATCTCCCATTGGTTGCATTTGCGTCGATCGACGTGGACTCCCACCATCGGTTGGGGTTCCCTCGGCTGAATTGCTCCGCAGACGTTATCTGCGAGCTGTTAACCACGGAAAAGATATTAAACGTATTAGGGGCGGGATGTGGAACCGCCCCTGGTGCGCAAGGGTGCGCTGGAGGCCGGGTTGGAGCTCCGAGGTATAGGCCGAAGCAGGTGGCGGGGTCGCCCCAAGCCATTGAAGTGGGGGGCGTCTTCGGGCCTGCGGTTCTGGCGCGTGGGTGTGCACCGTAGTTTCTTCATGAGGGCGGAGCCGAAGGTGGAGCCGGGGTTGCCCCGCGGAGGCGGAGACCCCACCGAAGTTATTGTCGAGATTGACCGGTTGGTGGACTGTCGTTACTGCGGCGATGGCCCCAAGGGTCAGGCTGTCGTACGGCGATGGGATATGGCACGCCGCGCGAACTGCACTTACTCCCGAGGGAGCGGACACGTGGCGGAACGCGATTGGCGCGTCGTGCCGTGACAGGCAACTTGAATGTCACCTTACGACAGGCACGACGCGCGTGGGCAGTTGCGCTGCTTCGGCTTCCCTTATGGGGAGGCAAGTGGTTTGCCTCCCGCCGGTTACCTTTGCCGGTGACGTGGGAGATGCGGGGGCTCTAAATACCCCCTGTGGCACCACGCCTACGCTCTCCTCACAACTTGCGGTTTCTTTTCCCACGGCCCGCTCTCCTGCCTTCTTTGCCGCCTCGCTGCGCCCGTTGTCCTGAAGCTTGCGGAGAACGATGGCAAGCGGCGAGGAACATGCTCAACATGCCAGCAGTGGCGCCTTTTCCCGACGGTCGGCGCCGCTCGAGGTGGAATACATACTCGAGGGGCACGACTCCACGCTGGTGGACAAATGGTGGTCGGCGACGGAGAAGGTAGGAGATCCGTGCTCCCATATCTTGGGCTCAACCCTCACGACGAAGGAGACGATCTGCGATATGCTGACGATCTACGATATGCTGCGCGAAGGGAAGCTATTGGACCGCCGGGAGGTGCGACTGCCTGCGAGCGACAAGACCAAACCGCACCCTGAGAAGTCGGAGACGATCATCTTCATCGCCTATTTCGAAGCCGGGCTGTGCATCCCTGCCACCATGATTGTCAGGGATGTCTTACGGACCTTTGGGCTTGAGCTGGCACAGATGAGTCCGAACGTGATAGCCCATCTTGCTGTGTACAGCTGGGCGTTGCATACGAAAGCTTGCTGGCCCAGCACGTCGTTGTTCGCATTTCTCTACGACGCCCTATGTCAGCCAACGGAGCGGAGAGACGGGACGTTCACCGACTTCGGCAGCGTCAACATCGCCCTTCGGTCTCAATGCAGGAAGATCTTCCCTGCGGATTCGACTCGGGCGGAGTGGGAGCCGGACAGGATGAGACGGTGGTTTTACCATCGTATGGCGAGCAGTAGCGGTCTCGAGTGCTCCGGGCAGCCAATGGCGTTCAACACCACGCCCGACATGCCGATAGATGCTGAGGACCGGCAAAGGGCGCGGAGGCTTGTTGGAATCACCACCCGCTTCAACATGCTTGACCTCGCCGAGGAGTTCGTTATGTACGGCGTAGCGCCACTTGCTACTGATTGGCGTATCACGCCTGGGTGGCTTCGTCACGATAACGTCCACCCGTCCGTGTCTTCTCTGCCAAGACCCTTCGATCCACGTAAGTTTTGGAGTTGTAGTGTTCCCCTACAGTCCATCAGACCCTTTGCTTTAAATCTCGCCACTTGCTGCCCACAGGTCTTCGCCTGGAGGCCGTAGAGCACGCAATGGGCGCGTTCCTCGGGCCGTATACGGCCAAGGAACACACCCTACGCGTAGCTGCGACTGCGGAGGCAGGGTTAGGATGGATAAACCGTGTGCGAGGCCTTGGGCATTAGGGTGCCGGAGCGCGGTACTCCGGCCCCGAGCCCACTTCACCTTGGTGCTCATGGGAGAGGATTATCGTCTCATCGGGGCGCTCAGTCCTCCGTCGTCGGACCTGGTACACCGGTGGTCGTGGACAGTGGCGGTGACGAGGAGTGCAACGTGGGTTACCAGGAGGGGGAAGCTTCTTTATTGCCGGCTGGCGTTGAGGCGGAGTCGTTGCCCATTGAGGATGTTGGAGTGGAGTCCTTGTCTGCGGTGATTGCTCGGGTGGAGCCCCCACCTATGGCCGATGCCGAGGCGGGGTCGCCGCGTTGCTCCCCGAAGGCGAAACGACCACGCACATTGTCACCCCTTCGCTCGGAGAGGGGTTCGCTGTGGCGAGCAAGGTCGGGGCCCTATGAGACTCCGATTCTGACACCGAGTACCCCTGCCCCGCCGTCTCCGTAGCCCCCTCCGGTCTCACGGCTGCGAGGCGCAGGGCCTGCTGAACCAAGCCGGCACGAGGCCCCCAGGTCGAGGGTCTGGTCTCGCGTCGGGGGACGTAGGTATCCCTTCGGCTTCTTGCGAGGCTGAAGGGGTGGTCCAGCGGAGTCTACCGGCTGCTGCTGAAGGTAAACTCATATGGTTTGGTATGATTCCTTGGTGCATTGATAGGGCTGTAATTGACTCATCCCTTTGCAGCCGCATGCCCCCGAGCGTGGGCAACCTTCGGAATGTGGGGATGTTCCTTTGGGAGGGACGGCCGACACTGCTGAAACCGTCGCTATGGATGCCGCGTGGCTACCAGATTTTGTCCCTCGATCGGAGGTGCTGGCAGCGTGGCAGGGGAGCGACGGCGAGGATTGCGCGGCGCGGGCGCGGGCGACGGCTTGATCGGCGACGCGTGGCGGCTTCGCCAGCGGCGCCGCGCGGCGCGAAGGCGGCGAGGGCGGATCGCGGCCGAAGGGTGACGCGTGGCAGCGAGAGGCGGATCGGCGACGCGGCGCGCGGTGCGCGCGCGAGGCGGCGGGTCGCGGCGCGCTGGCGCAGACGCGCCGAGGCGAGGCGAGGCGAGGGTGAGGGCGAGGCGAGGCGACGAGGCGACGCGGCGAAACAGCGGAGAGGGCTCACCGGCGGCGACGCGGCGGCGGCCGCTGCCCGGCGACCTCGGCGACAGCGGAGACGCAAAGACGGGCGGCGGCGAGCGGCTCCGGCGGCGCGCGCGCGCGAGGGCGAGCGAGGCGGCGCGCGAGGGTTCGGCGGGGCGCACGCGAACCGAGGAACGAACGCGAAGTTTTAACACGTGAACCGAGGAGTTCGATCCGATTCGGGCGGCGGTCGCGGCGAGACGGGTTAGACGGCTAGGATGCGGCCACGCGGCAAGATCGGACGGCGGGGACGCGATTAGGGTTAGGGTTAGGGTTCGCGCGGTGCGGGGAGCGGACGGCTGCGATCGCGCGGGCACGCGATCGGGCGGCCGAGGGCGCGGGCGGGCGCGGCGGCGGCGGCTGGCTGCGCGTGCGTGCCAGCGCATGATGCGACAGCGTGGCGCGGCGGGATCGGCAATGACGCGAGCGGCGCGGAAAGGGTACGGCGGCGCGGCGGGCGCGGGATTAGCGACGCGTGGAGGAGAGAGGAGATCGGGCGGCTGAGGTTAATTTCTTTTCTTTTCTTTTTCCGTAAATTCAAATAAACTTCTAAAAGCTCTAGAAAATAGCAGATAAATCCCAAAATTCACCAAAAATACCGAGAAAATTCCTTGAGACCTGAGGAACACAAATAAAATATTTCCCACTTATGTTAATATTTATTTTAATCATATTAAATCATTTAAAACTTTAAAAATTCATTTGAAGCTTCAATTAATTTCAGAAAATTCCAGAAAATTCATTTTTAAATTCCAGGCTTTAAAAATCTCAGAAAAACAGGATGTTACAAACCTTACCCCTTAAACGAGATCTCGGCCCGAGATCTGGTCAACTAAGATAATAGGCTCGGGAACTCCGCTCTGAGATCCTCCTCGCGCTCCCAGGTGGCTTCCTCCTCGGAATGGTTGCTCCACTGAACTTTGCAAAAACGGACCTCTTTATTCCGGGTGACTCGCTCTGACACTTCCAAGATTTTGACTGAGTGCTCTTTGTACGACATATCCTCCTGTAGGTCAACGGCCTCAACTGGCACAACCTCCTCTGGTACGCGCAAGCACTTCTTCAGCTGGGACACATGAAAGACGTCATGTACCCCACTGAAGGACGCAGGTAGCTCCAACTGATAAGCAACCTCTCCCCTGCGTTTCAGAATCCTGAACGGACCAACATATCTCGGTGCAAGCTTCCCTTTTAGCTGAAACCTTTTCACACCCTTGAATGGTGTGATCCTAAGATACACAAAATCGTCTGGCTCAAAACTCAGCTCTCGGCGTCTGGTATCTGCATAACTCTTACTGCGGCTTGGGCGCTTTTCAACTTTCTCTGTATCAAGCGGACCTTATCCTCGCCTTCTTTCAAACGATGCGGGCCAAAACCCGACCTTCCCCGTCTCTTTCCAATTGAGAGGGGTCTCGCATTTCTGCCATACAATGCCTCAAACGGTGACATCTCGCAAACCGGTGCGATAATCGTTGTTGTATGAGAACTCGCAAAAGGTAAACAATCTGTCCCACTTAGACCCATGATCAAGCACACAAAGGCTCTCAACATGTCCTCCGAATCTGATTAACTCGCCTGTCGACCATCCATGCAGGGATGATATGTCTGTATTGAATTCGTGAGTTCCCATAGCCTTATGGAAACTACCCCAAAACCGGAGGTGAATCTGCGATCCACGATCGACACAATCTTCTTGGGCACACCATGCAAGCTGACGATCCTGGACATATATAGCTCTGCCAATCTGTCACCACTGTAAGTCGTCTTAACTGGAATAAAATGAGCAACCTTGGTCAATCGATCCACAATGACCCAAATCGAATCATAGCCCTCTTTGGTCTTAGGCAAACTGACTATAAAGTCCATACCAATTTCTTCCCACTTCCACTCAGGAACTTTCAATGGTCAGAGCAAACCCGCAGTCTCTCGTGCTCGCCTTTACTCTCTGACAAACATCACAAAGGGCTACATACTCAGCGATCTCACGCTTCATTCTTGGCCACCAATATTTATCCTTAATGTCCTGGTACATCTTGGTACTGCCTGGATGAATCGAATACAGCGACTCATGAGCCTCTTTTAACAACACATCCTTTAGTTCTTGCTTGTTGGGCACACACAAACGCTGCTTGAACCACAAGGTTCCCTGGTCATCCACTGAAAATCCTGACTCTTTATCTTCACTTAAGTTCTTTCTGATCCGCTGAAATGCCTCATCGTCTGACTGAGCCTGGCGAATCTGACCATCCAAAGTAGGCTGCATCTCCATAGTTGCCAAAAATCCTGGCTCAACCAACTCAAGGCTAAGCTTCTGAAATTCCGCATGCAAAGCTGGCTGACTCTCTCGAACCATCACTGAATTGCAGATACCTTTACTCGCTCAAGGCATCTGCAACAACATTAGTTTTCCCGTGATGATAATGTATGCCCACATTATAATCCTTTATCGCTCTAACCACCTCCTCTGCTGAGGTTAAGCTCGGCCGGGTAAAGATGTATTTCGACTCTTATGATCCGTAAACCTCACATCTGTTACCCATCAGGTAATGACGCCAAATCTTTAAAGCATGCACTACGGCTGCCAACTCTAAATCATGGGTAGGGTAGTTCTCCTCATGCGGTCTCAACTGGCGTGAGGCATAGGCTACCACTCTCTTGTCTTACATCAAGACACAACCCAAGCCTTTGCGCGAGGCATCGCAAAATATCTCAAAATCCTTGTTAATATCAGGCAACACAAGCACTGGGGCTGTGGTCAAACTCTCCTTAAGTTTCTGAAAACTCTTCTCGCACTCTGGCATCCAAGTGAATTTCTTTTCCTTTTTGAGCAACTGCGTGAGGGTCCGCCACACCGAAAATCCTCAATAAAGCGACGGTAGTATCCTCGCCATACCAGAAAACTCCCGACTGGTAATCAAGTGGTGATTGCCAATCCAAAACATCACTTACTTTTCCCGGTCAATCGCGACTCCTTCTGCTGTCAACACATGCCCTAGAAAGGCGACTTTCTTCATCCAAAACTCACATTTGCTGAACTTTGCATACAACCGATTATCTCTCAATTTCGCAATGCTAATCTCAAGTGCTCTGATGTTCCTCCTCATTCTTGGAATATATCAAAATGTCGCCAATGAACACAACGACAAACTTGTCCAAATATTCCATAAACACCTTATTCATCAAATACATGAAATATGCTTTGGAGCATTAGTCAAACCAAATGACATCACTTTGTGAACTCGTATAGACCATAACGAGTCGAGAAGGTCAGTCTTGGATATGTCCTCCTTACGTATCCTCATCCGATGATATCCTCGATCTCAAATCAATCATGGAGAACACTCCTGCTCCTTAAGCTGGTCAAACAGTCATCGATCCCGGGCGGAGGGTACTTATTTTTGACGGTGACCTCATTAAGTGCTCTGTAGTCCACACACATGCGCCGACTACCATCCTTCTTCTTGACGAACAACACCGGCGCTCCACACGGGACGAACTCGGTCCGATGTAACCCTTATCCAAAAGCTCCCGAATTTGCTTCTTCAACTCGCTAAGTCATTGGTGGCATCCGATAGGGTCTCTTGGAAATCGGAGCGATACCTGGCACAAGCTCAATCAGAAACTCAACCTCCCTCTCTAGTGGCATACCTGGAAGATCATTCGAAACACGTCGGGTACTCTCGACAACCGTACACCCTCCAACCGGATTACCTTGCTCGCAAATCATGACCGCTCGCCGACACTCACCGCCGCGAATCGCACTTTAACTCCGTCTCAATTGGTTAAGGTCACCGCTCTGCTCCTACGCCTAACATCGCTGCCGCTTCGGCCAATCCATTCCCAAGATTACATCTAGGGACTGCATATCCAACAAAATCAGGTCGGCCCTAAACTCAACTCCCTGAATGGTTATCCTAACTCCTGGACAACCTAGGTTAGATCTAAACTCGGATCCGGGGGATTGGATTAAAAGAACAGATCCAAGAGCAACAGTTTTCAATTGTTGCTTTAAAGCAAAACTCCGAGAAACAAACGAATGCGAAGCTCCAGAATCAAATAAAACGGTGGCAGGAACTGAATGTACGAGGAACGTACCGATCACAACGTCTGGTGCTGCCTGGGCATCCTCTGCGGTGACGTGGTTCACCTGACCTCTCACCACCGGCGTCCTGCTGGCCTGTCCTGAGGCCGGGGGTGCTCCTCGTCCTGCTCCCGGAGTAGGGGTACGACCGGGTGTGGCTCCCAAGTCAAAGCGAACTGGCGTCGGGGCCTGCCTCTGAGGGCACTTGCTAGCATAGTGTCCCACCTCATGACACTTGAAGCAAGTGACGGATGCTGCTGAATTATTGCTCTTCTGTTGCTGCTGTCCACTGGAACCACCGTGACACCGACTGACCAAACTAGCGCGTGTCCGAGCCGGGTCCGAATCTCAAGATCGCTGCTGCTTTTCTTTGTGGCACTCGTGCAGGTGGTAGGAACCAAAACGAGGCCTCGAGATCGGTGTGACCGTGATCCTCGCTGATCAACCTCCTCTTGCGAGACTCCTCGAGCTCGCGCGACTCTCCTCGATGAGAATGGCCTTATCCACCAATCGCTGAAAATCGCATAGTCGCGCCTCACGACTTGCACCTTCAAAGCCGGGTTCAAGCCTTTCTTGAACCTCTTCTCGCGAGCTGCATCATCGCTACATCCTCCGACGCGAAGCGAGCCAAGCGAGTGAATTTATTGAGATATTCACTCACCGATGTTTCCTCTCGCCGAACTCCCGAAACTCATCCTTCTTCATCTCGACCACTCCATCCATGACATGAGCGGTATGGAAAGCCTTGGCGAACTCCTTCCAAGTGATGTTGTGCTGGTTCTCATGGGCGGCACAGTAGTTCTCCCACCACTCTGCTGCTGGTCCCTCAAGCTGATGTGCTGCATACAAAACCTTCTCCCTGTCGGTGCATTGAGCCAAGTTCAGTTTCTTCTCAACTGAACGGACCCAATCGTCGGCCTCCAAAGGCTCGACAAAACGAGAAAACAGCGGTCTCGCCCTCATAAACTCGCATAGCTGGTCCGTTGACGAGGTGCCGTGGTGGTATCGCTCTCGTGCCGTCGCCGCATCATAGTCTGCATACCGCATCATGGTCCGCATCATCCGAGTCCGCCATCAAGAATCGATCGAGGCGGGATCAAGGTAGGTGGCACCGCCGCACAAAGATTGCTCTCTGGGTCCTGGTTCGCCTGATTGCGGCTGGAGGAGTTCCTGGTATCAACCATCTTGCTCTGAAAAGAAAACAACTGCTGACTGACCAAAAGGTAAAAGACGAGACGGAAAAGCATAGATAAGGGGTAAATGCGTCTAAGGGGGTTTTGCTTAATGGAGACCTAACCTAAACAAACACTTAGCCAAAAGGCTAACTAAGAAACTGAACAAAAATGAACTCCAATAAAAGGTTTGACATGATCGCAATATAATGCTTTTAAGGCAATATTTGCAGCTCACATCACACTCAACTGCAAATAAAATCCAACGTGTCTACTCGCACTATCTACTCTGAAGGCTCCCACCGGTCCCGACAAATAGGGTACATCGATATCGCCCTCGAATCGCCAGAGACAACCCACGAGTTACGGATCGGCGCGCATCGCTTCGATCTGGGTGAACCGACTGAGGTAGGCGCGACGATCTCCGGTGATACGACGTCTCTCCTCTGGGCTCGGCGGTGTAGGCGACGGTAGAGGTACTAGCGACTGCGGTCGGGCTCCTCCTGCATCGCTCGTAGTCTCGGGGTGGCTCCGTACTGCTCCTTGAACTTCCGGACGAGTCTAGCCATGTTGATCTTGTATAGCTTGCAAAGTCGACGGATGGCTTTGTGCGCAACTCCTTGTGCTGACATCTCCCCACTGGCACCGGTGTTCTTGAAACTGTGATGTAGCACCTGCTTGCCGACTCGGGTGGTGAAGTATAGCCTGGAGATGCTCCCGATCGTTGACCTTTTGCTTCTCATCCTTGGTGAGGTAGACGGCGATCTCTTAAATCGAGGCTCCGCAACAGAACGCGTAGAAGTGACCTCCATCCTCCTGTCGGGCTGTAGGAAGCTTGGGACATCTAATGCATTTATAAAGGAAAGATCAGTTTATAACTTTAGGAAAACTAATTTTGCAAGAGTTGGGGCGAGAGACAAGAATCCTTAAGAATGAGGTAAGAAGATAGAGATATTACTAAATATCAAGTTTAGTTGGTTTGATTTAGAAAATAAATTTTTGGGTTACGACCAATCTCACTAGGGCCTCGTCCTACAGTCGAACCTGGCTCTGATACCATCTCTGTAGAGACCCGAATATGCAAACTCGGTCTCTCTGTGTAAACTGCACTAGTCCAGGATCACGCTAGTGCACACAGTCAAACATAGATGTCATCACAGTCATACACACGACAATAATAAAGGAAAACTCGAATATCGATAAAATATCAAAGGTACGACCTTATGGCCAAGCTTACAATATCTCTAGCCTAAGGGCTTAACAAAATAGCAATGAAATCCAAAATAAAGCGTAGCGACCAATCGACAAGCCACAAAGCTATCGAGTGGAGAACGGCCTAATCCGTGAAGTCGTCGTAGAACTCTCCTTCCGAACCTCCTGCGATAGTACTCCTCTCCTCAATCGAGCAACATAGGCGTAAAGCCGTGAGTACATTGGTACTCGAGAAGTCGCTTGTAACAATAAATGCAATATAATATGCAAGGCTTACCAAAGGAGGGCTGAAAGGTTAATTTGCATAAAGGCATTTATTGATGAAATATATTAAATAACTTGAAAGCGAAAGTTAATCAAAACAAGAGCAATAGATAATCAAAGGAATAAACATGAACCACTTGTGAACACCAATTCACAAGTTAAACCAACAATGAACTACCCGTCCACTCCCAACATAAACCACCAAGTTATAAATGAAACACTAACCCTCGTGTGAAATCCCGAGAACCGCCCATGACCGAGGACGCGCTATTCGAATAGTTTTACACTCGCAGAGGTTGCACAATCTGTACCCACACGATGTGATTAGCCTAGGCCTAAGGAAATCACAACAAGGCCTTTACAATGCTCTATCTCAATACAATCCTACCCGCTAGGGTTCGTGATCACACCCCTCTTGCGCCACATGGAAATCAAGAACCATGTCCATCACAATGGCGTAATTGAATTGAAATATTACAAATTAATCAGCCAGTCCATCCCATAATAGACATGTGGTTTGCACGATTAAGCTCGGATCAATGGCGCACAAAGTTAAGTCCTTAACATTACCCGCGAGACTATCACATCCCCAAAGTACAATCAGTATTTCCCCTTTCGCACGATCACTCGCCCGAGTGCAAAACCAATTTGTATAACCAAGCCAACGTCACACCAATGACGTGACACAAATTTTAATACACGTGGCACCAACCACAGTTCCATATGTCATTAATTCAAATTAATAATTTAACATGTGCGATGAGATCAATCGTCAATATAAACCGGCTAAGCAATCTAATCGTACCAACCTATGTGATAAATAAACTAGCATCACTAATAAATTTCCCAACCTATGGTGACAATGGCATCATGGTATTCCAAAGTATCAAGGAGGTATAATTTCAATTGGGACGATAACTACCTGTGCAAAGGTTTGAATAAAAATAGCAATGCAATGTAATTTAAAACATAATAATTAAATAATAGTTTGCAAAATTGGGTTCAACATGATCAAGGGACACGACTTGCCTTCGTTATGCTCAGCGGGGTACTCCTGGTCTTCTGGCGCGAAACCTGCTCCTCCGGAATCCGAATCTAACGAGAGAGAAAACGACCGAAAACAAAGAAACACATAAAATGACAAGCAAATGAACTCCAAAATTCACAAAACCAGAACCAACAGCTAGAGCTCGATTTTAGATGAATTTAGAAAAAAGAACGGGGTCAATCGGAGCTAGGACGGAGGAGAACGGGCTCCCGGAAAATTAATTCTAAAATTAATTCGGAAAAATTGGAAAAGTTACTATGCTGTGGACCCGGTCCACGAAATTCCAAGTCCACCGTGGACTCGGTCCACGTAACAGTGCACGGGGGAGAGAGGGTGCTGACGCGGCGGGCTGCGGTGACGTGGCAGCAGCATATGCTGCCACGTGGCACATGCTGACGTGGCTGCCACGTGGCTCGGGGGGGCGGCTCGGGCTGACGTGGCACTGACGTGGCATGCCACGTGTCATGCCACGTGGACTAGGGCTGACGTGGCACGCGCTGGTGCTGCCACGTGGCTAGGCTGAGCTGGCGGCTCGGGCGCGGGCGGCGACGGCTTGATCCGATGGCGGGGACGTGGGCACGCGGCACGACCGACCTTCGTCCAGATCCGAGCGACGGCGAGGATGCGCGGCGCGGCGCGCGGCGACGCTGATCGGAGCGCGCGCGCGCGCGGCGCAGGGCGGATCGCGCCGGCGGGTGACGCATGGCCGGGCGCGAGGCGGATCGGCGACGCGTGGCGGTGTGCGCGCGCGAGGCGACGGGTCGCGCGGCGCGCGGCGCAGACGCCGCCGAGGCGAGGCGCAGGCGAGGGCGAGGGCGAGGGCGAGGCGAGGCGACGAGGCGACGCGGCGAGCGGCGCGAGGGGCTCACCGGCGGCGACGCGGCGGCGGCCGCTGCCCGCGACCTCGGCGACGGCGAGACGCAAAGACGGCGGCGGCGGAGCGCTCCGGCGACGGCGCGCGCAAGGGCGAGCGGAGGCGCGGCGAGGGTTCGGCGGGGCGCACGCGAACCGAGGAACGAACGCGAAGTTTTAACACGCGAACCGTGGAGTTCGATCCGTTACGGGCGGCGGTCGCGACGCGACGGGTTAGACGGCTAGATGCGCCACGCGGCAAGATCGGACGGCGGGACGCGATTAGGGTTAGGTTCGCGCGGCGCGGAAGCGACGGCTGCGATCGCGCGCGCGCGCGATCGGGCGGCCGAGGGCGCGGCGGCGGCGGTAGCGCGCGCTGGTGCCGCCAGCGCTTCGGCCACGCGATGCGCGATGCGTGGCGCGGCGGGATCGGCGCGACGGCGAGCGGGCGCGAAAGGGTACGGCGGCGGCGGCGGGCGCGGGATTGGCGACGCGTGGAGGAGAGAGGGAGATCGGGCGGCTGAGGTTAATTTCTTTTCTTTTCTTTTTTCAGAAATTCAAATGAACTTCTAAAAGCTCTAGAAAATAGCAGATAAATCCCAAAAATTCACCAAAAATACCAGAAAATTCCTTGAGACCTGAGGAACACAAATAAAATATTTCCCACTTATGTTAATGTTTATTTTAATCATATTAAATCATTTAAAACTTTAAAAATTCATTTGAAGCTTCAATTAATTTCAGAAAATTCCAGAAAATTCATTTTTAAATTCCAGGCTTTAAAAATCTCAGAAAAACAGGATGTTACACGGATTTGGGAGTACATCGGGGAGGCCGCGGCGAGGGTAGAGCTACGACGGACCATGTACAACGAGGGGAGCCTTGGCCAATGGCTGGATGAAGTTCCCTGGCGCGACGAAGGTGGTGCCGACGGCTCGAGGCAGGTGTGACACCGGAGTTCTTGTGTGGCAGTGTGTGTAGTAACCTGCGCGTCCTGTTCCAAGAATAAAGCGGAAATTGCTTCTCACGCTCTGACCGGCATGCCCTTATGTTCCCAAGCAGCTGCACGACAGGGATCGACTGTTAATCTCTGATGCCATAACCCGGCGCTGTTTGCGACGCTGGTGGCAGGCTGAGGACTCGCTGGACTTCTGGGTGAGCCGGACCTCGGCGGGCGAGGCGTCGGCGCGATCGGGCGTCCAGGCGGAACCGAACGAATAGCGTTCACTTATGTAATAGAGCTCAAGGGATGTCGACCGGCTGACACCTTTGCAAGCGGTCATGTACGAACGCAATAAACCAGCCGAGACGCTTGTCGTCGCCACTTCTTTTGGCACGCTTTTTGACTTGGCCAAGTACGCAGATCTTGACATAGATGGTGCTATCACTACGAGCAAACAATGTTTGATTTCGATGGTATGGCTGTCTTTGGAGATCTATCCCGAGACCTCAGAGACCACACCGCGAGAAAGGCTGAGGAGGGATCCTTGTCCCCCATATTAGTACACCCAACGGAGGGGCTGGTTTTTCCAAATAGCAAGAGTCAATCCGACCATGAAATTGACTCGCAACGTGACAAGACGCCTACCCCCAAGTGTTCGGGTTCCCCAGCGATCACTCAATCGGGTTCAATGAGTCCTAGAATCCCACATTCTAGAACATCGTCGTTGTTGTGGTTATAGACCAAACAGAGAGAGAGTATGGTAGTTGAGAGTTAGGTGAACAATGCTGTCCTCTGGACCTTCCCCATGGCTAGCATTACGTATATGTATGTCCTCACAGGGAGTGTCTTTACAATCATACCTTTACATCCAAACATCCCAAGGGTAATTATGTCGTTACACATGTTCACTCGCTTTACAGCCTCTTAACAGGCCTACCAGGGTTAGGTGGGGGCCTCCCCTACAACAGTCGTCATCTGGTGGTCGTAACTCTCCAGTGGAACCTACAAAGAGTGCGTGGTAATAGAACACCATCGTAACTCTCCTTCACAAAAGATATAAAACTCTTCTTGTCTTCCTTTTTTGAGTTGCTTGATAGAGCCTTGAGAAGTGCCAACTGATAAAGTTTCATTATCGTAATAGAAGTGTACCTTAATCTTAGGAGTTGGTTGCTCCAATACAATTGTCCCTACTTGTCTACAGCAATCACATCCGCAAAGAACTTCTGGACGGGGCTAGTCGGAGCAGCAGGAGGAAGAATAGCAAGGGGAACAGTAGCACTTGTGCTCCCCTTTTTCTTATTGGCTGCTTTTGTCAATCGACATCTCTTGGTCAGAGAAGCCTTAGCCTTCTCCATCTCTTCTCCGATGACCATCAGTTTGACCCCTCGGTCGTCTGAATGAACATGATCTAACGGTGCCAAGTTCTTTTCAACATCTAATCCATTAAAGGGTTTTTGAGACCGCTTTGCTTGTGCACATGACTGACACTTTGATCATTTGACAATTGCATATTTTAGAATTAAATCTAATATGAACATTCTAGCAATACTATCAAAACCAATATGACAGAAATAAGAATGCCAAATATTTGGCTAGTATTTATTTAAACTAGTTGCAACATTCAAATTATAACAATAATCTAAAGTACTTTGGCGAAACAAGTCTTTGCTCTCATAGCAATTACCAACAAAGTTTCTGAACTTAGATGCTACAATTTTATGACTCAAAAACTAGTTTGTAACCATCCCTACATAGGAGAGAACCATTAATGAGGTTCTTATTTATTGTTGGAGTATGTTGCACATTCTTCAAGTGGACAATCTTCCTTAAAGTAAGCTTTAGATTCACCATGCCAATACCAAGAACAGAAGCATGTGGCACGTTTTCCATTAGGACGGAGGAAGCCTCTGCTGCCTAGTATGAAGAAAACAAGGAAATATTATAACATATGTGAACATTAATACCAGTATCAACCCACCAATCAGTGGATTGACATGCTGAAAAGATAACAGGAGAATTACCATACTATCCTGAAGTCGAAGCCTCGCCTATGATTATACCCATGTAAAGGCTTACATTGGTAGTAATATACCATAGGAGATCGGAGATTCCGTGAACTAGGCTCTAGGGCAACAAACTATGTGGGATCAGAGAGCACATCTAACGGGTCCCATTAGCTACAGTGCTTTTTTTGTATGGCAGGTTGAGCAACAACTCTCAATGAATTCGATACCTATATAGGATTAGGAATCATTCTATAGGATTCCTTAAAGAATTCACCTACTTAAGTATGAACATGAGGTCACGATCAAAGAAAGATGATGGTATACTTCCTTAAATACTTATGAGCTAGATACAGGGACATGACCATAACGTCTCAATCCGTGAGGGAAAAGGGCAAGCCGCCCAGTACAGAATGTAATTTGGGCAAAAATTCTCACATCAACGCATTGGATCAAGGCGTAATCCTCTTTTGTCTGTGCCAAGCCAGTCTTTATTGCTAGGCTTTAGGTTCAAACCCACAAGGTACCCATCATTGAACAACGATATATTGAACAAGACTTATGAACATCTTTTATCAAAATAATAAATTAGTGGGGACTATTGTATTTCTAAGGGTTTTTTGGTGATTTTCCATTTTGAGAAAAGGAAAAAACTTGTGGGGCCCACCTGTCGGTGGGACAGTGGGAAGAGATAAGGTTGGAGACTTGGTCTTCAACCCGATAACTCTTCTTGGCTAACTTGGGCGCATGGGGGTGAGGCAGTTTTGGGGGAGCGGCGACGCCGGAGGGGTTGGCGGCTCGGGCGCTTCGGTGCCAATCATTGGTAGCCACCACGTCGTCTTACTCGTCCTCCTCTATAAGAAGGCTCGAGTCTCTTTCTTGAGAAAGGATGAAGAAATATCTCTTTTCCCCTTTTGTTAGTTCTTCTTCATCCTAGTTCTTGGCCACGGTTTTGGTGGGATTAGGAGGTATCCACCACCATAGTTGTCACTACGAACTTGGTAGTGAACTCTTGATCTCTTGAGAGCATATCCCGTCGGTTTCCCCTTGCTCTCATCCCCTATGGGTGTTCGGTTTGGTGGGAAGTCAAAGGCTTCTTAGGTTGGTGCCCGTGGTGGTTGGCTTGAGCCTGACCGTAAGGAAGAAGACTAGGGTGCTTGATTCCTGGTGTTCTTGGGTGTACTTGACCAATGCATCTTTGGTCTTGTGTGGCATACTTCTATACCTTGGCTTTATTTTTCAATGTGTCCTAAATTGCAAAGAAAGGCTTTGTATCTCTGACAACTTAACCTGGTGATTCACGGCACAACGAGGTAATTGGTTTTCTGGGATAGCACCATAAGATGTGCCTTGCTTGTTTATACTCGGTGGTTTTGATTGCCATCCGCTTTGTGAGTACTCTATTTATAACTTACGCATTCCAAGTATTGTGTGTTGTGCTAGTTGATTACTTCTTGAAATTAATCTAGTACTGGGAGACTTTGCAAGTAATGCATGTGGGCTTAATTTGATTGCTCAATGAGGATAGTTATCTAATACTTAAAATCGATCTGACAAACATATTTAGAATTGAGCTCTAATTCAATTTCTTACTGTTGTCATTTTAGTCTTCATGACTAATGTTTTCGGCTGTGTTGTTTCATCAGTTTACATGATCTCATATATGTTTAGTACCTCATATTTAGCTCTTCTGTTATCCTAAAAGGGCTTAGTTACTGAATTAAAGAGTATGTGATCCTTTTCTCTATAAATTGATCAAAGCCTTCTGGCTGGCTGCAGTACAGTTTAGTAATCGTTTAATTGTTGATTTCCTGTTGGCCGAAAATAGAAGTTGTTCTCTTGTGATTGTAAATCTTGGAGCAGTTTAGTAAAACATTATTTAGAGCTCAAAATCTGAATTATGGTTGTCTGATCTGATTTTTGAAAAGTATAGACAAGGTATTGATAAGGCCAAGAATTTAATTTGTGCAACTCTACGTCTGAGAGTAATAATCAACATTTAAAATCTGACCAATATGCTGATTTTAATTGTTTTCATACTCTATGTTTCAAGTATATTATCTTGGTTAAATAACGTGATAGATTTACATGTTTTCATGTTAATGTTGTCATTTACTTGCTATTGAAATTATACTTTACTTATATTTTATTATGCTAAAATTAAATTTGAAATTTTGCTAAAACCATCAATTTTACAACAAGAAGAACACCATGTACGAGTACGTCATGTCGTGGCAAGTCATGATCTTGAGGGAGACGGGGACCTTCCTTACTCTGGTCAGGTGGTGTTAGTGATATGCCCTAGAGGCAACATGGAGATGTTGTATATATCACATACTATGTTTATGATATATTACTTTGTTCCTTGGAATAGACATCATCATTATTGATCAATGAGTATGTGACTTATTCATGAGACTCTTAAATACTAAGATGTTGCTATTTCTAAATGATCCCTGATCGTATATCATATGAGGAACAAATATGATTCAAAGACAAAGATCAGCATATGTATTGATTGATGATCATGTCTCATGGATCATGGTATGGTGATACCAAATCAATAATATGGACATGTGTTAGTGAACATATGTTGGATAGACTGCTATGAGACACCGCAGAGATTCCATGTGTCATCGCTGGTCTCAAGTAGTGTTTATGTAGAGTCCTTAGACTTAAGATCATCATGGTTCCCAACATGAGTAGTAGCTTATTTTGGGACTACTAAACACTACTCCGTAATCGGGTAGTCATAAAAGTAGTCTTCGGGTTTGCCATGAAACATGTAGTGGGATGTGAATGATCAAGATAGAATTTGCCCTCCTTATGGGAGAGATATCTCTCGGCCCTCGATGTAATGGATTATGAAAGTGCATGGCCATGCCAAGGTGATTGAGGAGTCAATCACGAGTTTATAATCCATCACGGAATCGAGAGAGTGATTGAGCTATTAAGAGGATGACACAGTCTTGCCTTGAGCTCAATCTATATCGTGAGGCAAAGGGATTCGTACATGAGAGAACATTACAGTTCAAATGATATGATCTTTACATATACTTTGGGGTTAATATGTCTTACTAGAGACCACTATTAACATGGTAACCGAAAGGCGTTTCGAGTCACGACCAAGTATACGTGAACCTGCTGTGGTCGCACGCTTAACGGGTTGGAACACTAATTCGAATATGATTTGGATATGGGCTCAATTCGGATAGAGATCCGAATAGACTCCTATTGGGCCTCGGTCCACGAGGCCCACGTGAGGAGGTCTATATATATGGAGGCGAGGGGCGGAGGGGATGTGTGCCTGTTAACATCTAGCAAAACCCTAGCCGCCACCTCCCGAGCCAAACCCTAGCTGCTCACGAGTGCTAGTACACTCGCGATCGGAGTTCCAGCCCGGACGTGTGGATACGGTGGAGGCGCTGCTCGCTGCGATCTTGATCGGCGTGCGTGGAGGAGACGATCTGTTCGGACGATCGGCTACTTCCACTACTACCTCGGCGCGTGATTGGATCGGTTTCCAATTCTTCTTCATTGCATGCTGCGTCTAAGTGGTAACGATCCATGATCCTTTCTTAGCATGATGTTCTTGGGTGCGCGGTAGAAAAGTTTTGTTTTCGCTCGTAGCCTCGCGTATTCCTTTAGTGGTATCGAGCCATCTTGCTTAGTTTGCAATCCGATCAGCGCATATGTTGATATGCGATAGTAGTAGATTGGATCTATTACGCCTAAATCGGTAGCACGGGTTGATGAGATCAATCGGTCATAAGGGGTTGAAATAGGTATGAGTTGATAGCATCATAAGGCCAAAAAGATTAGTTCGTGCTCCTTCTTTGATGTACGCGCGACTTGCCCCTACCGGCTGGAATCACCATCGGGGCTAATCACGCGCACAATCGATGAGATCGAGCCAACAGATCGAGGTCTTGTGTTGTGGTCTCCTCAAGTATACCGATCGCGATGATCAATATGATTGATCTAATGAAAATTGAGACATTTTGAATGGCTTGGATTTGGGTTGATTTGATCGGCTCGATAAGATTTTTATAGCGATTTCATAGATGCGATCTATGTAATTCTTGGGTTCACATCGTTAGGTAGAATGCGATTCTACGTCTAACTTGTTTTTGCAGAGAATGATGTGAATAGTATGGCCCTATAGCTTATTTGAATGTATGAGATGTATGTGATGCATGTAACATTCGTTTATGGCCTGCGTGTCATGATTATTTCAGCTATTGTTAGCTGTATATATTGTATTTAACGACCTGCGTGTTGACCTTAATGCTTGAATCTATCTTTGTAATCTTCAATTTCTAGCTATTATAGGTAGTAGCCTAGTTTTGAGGTTACAAGCTTTTAAGCATGGTGGCCTAAAGGAGTGATGTGGAGGATGGAGATCGTCTACACCTACTTGGAGATGGATATCACCATTTTTGGGCCATACTACTTCACGCTTAAATGTGTTTATCTATGATGTTATCTATCTTATTCTTATGCAATGATATATGTGATATGTTGCTTTGGTAGGATAGAATCCCTCTTAAAATTAGGTGTTAATGCCCTTCCATATGCTGCACCAAAAGATAATGATCACCGCATGGTAGGTCTACCAAAGTAGAGTGCCATCGGTTATCATCATCATTTGGGGTAGATGTCGGACATCTACATGCGGAAGTATTTGGTTTACTTAACAAGGTTATCAAAATAGTTTTGGACCTTGGGGCATGGATTGGGGCCGAGGCATACTGATGTCACCCAAAGTAGAGTCACATAGGGATGTGATTAGTAAGGTGTTGCTTACCCATGTCACTAGTTTTCTAGCCGTGATGCCAAAGCTCACTAGGAATTAGTGAAATGAGGATCTTTACCCACTATGTAACTTAGAGAGAGTTTTTGTTGCAAAACTCATAGTGGGAGTCTTTTACTAAATAGTTTAATAAAAGATGAACATAAACATAGTGCTAAACTTTGCATATTCTTGTGTTGTAGATCATGTCACTAACGCCGCATCCAAGATTTTTAATTTGCGATCTGTTCTTGAGAAAGAAAACTCAATGGAACAAACTTTTGGATTGGTATCGCAACTTGAGAATTGCTCTCAAGCAAGAGCGCAAGGAGTATGTCCTTGAGTCTCCTTACCCGAAGACTTGCCTCGATAATGCTACTGTGGTGCACGGAGAGCTTATGAGAAGCAAACGAATGATTGCCTTAATGTGAGCTGTCTCATGCTTGCCACAATGTCCTCTCGAGCTTGTAGCAATATGAGAACACAGATGCCTACAATATCATTGTGGGGCTACGTGGTATGTTTGAGAACCAAGTAAGGGCCGAGAGGTTCAATACTTCAAAGTCCTTATTTGCGTGCGAGCTTGCGAGATGGAATCCCGACACCTCATGTCATTAAGATGATTGGCTACATTGAGAGTCCGGAAAAGCTTGGTTTTCCCTTAGCCAAGAGTTGGCTATCGATGTGATTCTCCGCCGCTCCCCGAGCTTTGAGCCATTCATAATGAACTTTAACATGGACAACTGGACAAGACCTGGCCGAGTTGCATGGGATGCTAAAATCTGCGAGGATAGCATTAAGAAAAGCAGCAATCATGTGATGATGATGCAGAAAGGCAAGGGCAAGCCCTATGTCAAGAGAAGCGTGGTCAAAAGAAAGAAAGCTCCTGATGCGATCGCGAGCAGTTCTAAGGCCAAGAAAGACAAGAAGGGCGATGCTCATCCCGATGCGATTGTTACTATCTGTAAGCAATCGTGACATTGGAAAAGGAACCGCCCAAAGTACTTGGAGGATCTTGAGAAGAAGAAGGGAAGTATGACTTCCACTCCGGTATAAATGTTATAGAAATCAATCTTGCTACTTCTTCCACTAATTCTTGGGTATTTGATACCGGATCGGTTGCTCACATCGCAAATCGCTGCGGGGCTAATAAGAAGTAGAAGTTTGAGGAGGAGCGAAGTGGATCTTCGCGTTGGCAATGGAGCAAAAGTTGCTGCGGTAGTAGTTGGCACCATGCCATTGTCTTTACCTTCGAGATTAGTTTTGGAATTGAATAATTGTTATTGTGTTCCATCTCTTTCAAAGAACATTATTTCGCTTCATGTTTGCAAGCGTATGTTATGACTTTAAATCTATGGACAATGGTTGTTCTCTTTATTTCAAAGATATGTTCTATTGTCATACTCCATTGGTGAATGGGTTATACGTTCTTACTCTTGAAGGGTCACCGGTCTATAACATTAATGCAAAGAGGCAACGTCCAATGATTTGAATCCCACGCTTATTTGGCATCGCCGCTAGGTCACATAAATGAGAAACGCATGCGAAGCTCCATAGAGATGGTATTCGCACTCATTTAATTTTGAATCATTAGAGACATGCGAATCTTGTTTACTTGGCAAGATGACAAAGGCACCTTTCACCGGTCAAGGTGAACGGGCAAATGACTTATTGGCACTCGTGCATACCGATGTATGTGGACCAATGAGCTTAACGACCAGAGGTGGTTTTCGTGATTTCATAACTTTTATCGATGACTTTAGTAGATATGGGTATATCTACCGATGAAGCATAAGTCCGAATCCTTTGAAAAGTTCAAGGAATTCCAAAATGAAGTGCAAAATCATTTAGGCAAGACAATCAAGTTTCTACGATCCGATCGTGGAGGCGAGTATTTGAGCCATGAGTTTGGCAATCATCTAAAGGATTGTGGAATTGTTCCACAATTGACTCGCCAGAACACCTCAATGGAATGGGGTATTCGAACGAGAAATCGCACCTTATTAGATATGGTGCGCCCATGATGAGCCAAAGTGATCTTCCGTTGTCTTTTTGGGGTACGCTCTTGAAACAAACGCGCTCACACTAAACAGGTTCCATCAAAATCGTGATAAAAGACACCATATGAGATGTGGACAGACAACGTACTAGCTTGTCTTTTCTTAAGATTTGGGGATGTGAGGCTTATGTAAAACGTTTACAATCGATAAGCTCACTCCTAAATCGATAAATGCTTCTTTATCGGGTATCCTAAGGAAACAAAAGGATATTATTTTTATAATCAAGGAGAAGGCAAAGTGTTTGTCGCTCAAGCATGGTGTCTTCTTAGAGAAAGAGTTTCTCTCAAGAAGGGATAGTGGGAGCACAAAGGCAACTTGAAGAAATTCAAGAAACACTGATAACGTTTCAGCTCCTACGTAACCACAACAGATGAACAAACCGTTGAAGAATCTTGTGGACACACCAGACCACGTGAGGTCGAAGGTCACGTCGTGCACCGAGAGGTACATGTTCTTGACTACTCAACAAAGGGACATTTTGTTGTTAGACAACGATGAGCCTAAGACCTATGAAGAAGCGATGGTGGGACCGGACTGAGAAATGGCTTGAAGCCATGAGATCCAAATTGAATCCATGCACAAGAATCAAGTTTGGAACTTGGTTGATCCACCGATGGTGTTAAAACCATTGAGTGCAAATGGGTTTTCAAGAAAAGATAGACATTGATGGAAATGTTCACATCTATAAAGCGCGACAGGCCAAAGGTTTCAAACAAATTCAAGGTGTTGATTATGATGAAACTTTTCGCCTGTCCGCAATGCTAAAGTCTATTCGATCATTCTAGCGATTGCTGCATATTTCGACTATGAAATATGGCAAATGGATGTCAAAACAGCTTTCCTTAATGGAAATCTGAGTGAGGATGTGTACATGACACAACCCACGTGTTTTGTCGATCCGCAATCGCTTGGAAAGATATGCAAGCTCCAAAGATCCATTTATGGATTAAAGCAGCATCTCGGAGTTGGAACATTCGCTTTGATGAAGTAATCAAAGGGTTTGGTTTCATCAAGAACGAAGAAGAGCCTTGTGTTTACAAAAGGCTAGTGGGAGCGCACTCGTATTTCTCGGTCTTATATGTGGATGACATATTACCGATCGGAAATGACATTCCTTTGCTCGAATCATTAAGTCTTCATTAAAAATAGTTTCTCTATGAAAGACTTAGGAGAGGCAGATATATTCTGGGCATCAAGATCTATAGAGATAGATCAAAAGGCTAATTGAATTAAGCCAAGATACGTACATTGACAAGGTGTTGAAAAGGTTCAATATGCATGATTCCAAGAAAGGTTTTCTACCTATGTCACATGGTATAAATCTTAGCAAGAATCGGTGTCCTAGTACACCGATGAGCGGGATAAAATGAATGCGATTCCATATGCTTCGCTATTGGGTCCATTATGTATGCCATGCTTTGTACACGCCCGATGTTTCAGATGCTTTAAGTGCTACGAGTAGATACTCGGATCCAGTGAAAGTCACCGGATTATCGTAAAGAACATCTTGAAGTACTTGAGAAGAACTAAAGATGTGTTCCTTGTCTATGGAGGTGAGGAAGAGCTCGTTGTAAATGGTTACACCGATGCTAGCTTCCAAACCGACAAAGATGATTTTAGATCGCAACTGGATTTGTGTTCTCACTCAATGGCGGTGCGGTAAGTCGAAGAGTTCCAAGCAGCAGATGGTTGCTGATTCTACAACGAAGCCGAGTACATAGCAGCTTCAAGCCGCCAAAGAGGCCGTTTGGATCAAGAAATTTATTTCGAGCTTGGTGTGATGGCTAGTGCCTCCAGCCCAATGGACCTCATCAGACAATAGTGGGGCCATTGCGCAAGCCAAAGAGCCTAGATCGCACTGTAAGTCCAAGCACATTTTACGGCGATTTCATCTCATCCGCGAGATAGTGGAGAGAGGCGATGTGAAGATATGCAAAGTACAAACGGATTTGAACATTGCAGATCCGCTGACAAAGCCGCTTCCCACCAAAGCATGAGGCTCACACTAGGGCAATGGGTATTAGATACCTACATGGTTGACTCTAGTGCAAGTGGGAGATCATAGTGATATGCCCTAGAGGCAACATGGAGATGTTGTATATATCACATACTATGTTTATGATATATTACTTTGTTCCTTGGAATAGACATCATCATTATTTATCAATGAGTATGTGACTTATTCATGAGACTCTTAAATACTAAGATGTTGCTATTTCTAAATGATCCTCGATCGTATATCATATAAGGAACAAATATGATTCAAAGACAAAGATCAAGATATGTATTGATTGATGATTATGTCTCATGGATCATGGTATGGTGATACCAAATCAATAATATGGACATGTGTTAGTGAACATATGTTGGATAGACTGCCATGAGACACTGCAGAGATTCCATGTGTCATCGCTGGTCTCAAGTAGTGTTTATGTAGAGTCCTTAGACTTGAGATCATCATGGTTCCCAACATGAGTAGTAGCTTATTTTGGGACTACTAAACACTACTCCGTGAATCGGGTAGTCATAAAAGTAGTCTTCGGTTTGCCATGAAACATGTAGTGGGATGTGAATGATCAAGATAGAATTTACCCTCCTTATGGGAGAGATATCTCTGGCCCTCGATGTAATGGATTATGAAAGTGCATGGCCATGCCAAGGTGATTGAGGAGTCAATCACGAGTTTATAATCCATCACGGAATCGAGAGAGTGATTGAGCTATTAAGAGGATGACACAGGTCTTGCCTTGAGCTCAATCTATATCGTGAGGCAAAGGGATTCGTACATGAGAGAACATTACAGGTTCAGCCGATATGATCTTTACATATACTTTGGGGTTAATATGTCTTACTAGAGACCACTATTAACATGGTAACCGGAAAGGCGTTTCCGAGTCACGACCAAGTATACGTGAACCTACAGGGTCGCACGCTTAACGGGTTGGAACACTAATTCGAATATGATTCGGATATAGGCTCAATTCGGATAGAGATCCGAATAGACTCCTATTGGGCCTCGGTCCACGAGGCCCACGTGAGGAGGTCTATATATATGGAGGCGAGGGGCGGAGGGGATGTGTGCCTGTTAACATCTAGCAAAACCCTAGCCGCCACCTCCCGAGCCAAACCCTAACTGCTCACGAGTGCTAGTACACTCGCGATCGGAGTTCCAGCCCCGGACGTGTGGATACCGGTGGAGGCGCCGCTCGTTGCGATCTTGATCGGCGTGCGTGGAGAGACGATCTGTTCGGGACGATCGGCTACTTCCACTACTACCTCGACGCGCGTGATTGGATCGGTTTCCCATTCTTCTTCCGCTGCGCTGCGCGTCTAAGTGGTAACGATCCATGATCCTTTCTTAGCATGATGTTCTTGGGTGCGCGGTAGAAAAGTTTTGTTTTCTGCTTCCGTAGCCTACGCGTATTCCTTTAGGTGGTACCGCCCAGCAACGGCAGGTCTCCCGGCACGTCGGAGGAGAAGGCCCGGACGTCACGCGTCAGGTGGGTGTCAAAAGCTCGACCAGCGACCCAACGGACGCGGCACATCCTCTCTTATCGCCCTTAATGTATCCCGGGCTGTGTTGCATGGACTCAGATACATATATCCAGTGGCGCAGCTAGGATTTTTAAGATAGATATTCAGATTTCAGAGCTAGATTGTTTAAATACGTCAATACCATGGCACACTAATTTTTCCAAAACACTGACTCAACGATATATGTATATAGATATAATAAAAATATAGAAATTAATAATTTCTTATAAGAAAATAGATAACATAAGTCTAGCATAATGACATTATTAAATAGCAAATTATAGAGATTAACAATTACATACATTGCTAATTCTGCCTTTTTTTTGCTCTTTTTAGCTCTCTCCCACAAAGATTTCAAATTTGCAAATATCTTTATTTTTTGATGTTTAAAGATCTACAAAATCAAAGATAAGGTTAGACCACAAAGCATTGTAGTTTTTTCTTTCGCTTACACTCCTACAGAAAAACAACCAAAACCAATACTAGAGCATACTGCTGGTAGTACATGTATTTATATGCATTGGCAAGAGAATGGTTTCCTATCCTAATTGGACTCTGCGATGGATGGGTGGTCAATCAATCTCCATTGTAATAGCCGAAATCACCATGCCCCAGATTGTTTTCTAGCAAAGTAGGGTTTGTAGCACTATGAATTGACTAGAAGTTTAGTTTGTGCCTTTATGGCAAACCAAAATGGAATCAGATCTGGCATGAATCATCCAATAAAGCCCAATTTCAATTTTGTTTGTATTACCTAATCTCAGTCCTGTATGGAAATCCAATAACCAGTGTAAACTATCTAGTTACCATTGGTTCTCCCAGTCCTATGGATAGATCTTGCTAGAATGCAATAGGCTAACTTGAGGAGTATATATTTGAGGAATATGGATTTCATAATGATTACAATCAACATTAACATATGGTTGATCTGGGGATAGATGAGACAAAAACAACATTAACATATGGTTGATCGGGGGTAGATGTGACAAACTAAAGTGATAAAATTGCAAGTAGCCAAAGAACACACTGCTGCAAGTGTCACAATACGGATTGAGGGGCTGCAGGATTTGGAATTATTGCTAGAATATAACAACAAAATGTTTTAATGGAAGCGAACATCCAGTCATTTAATCCATATAAAATAAGATTTTACAAATATGTAGCAAAGAAAATTAAAATGAGATGGGTAATCAAATGGGGAAGTATATGTACCGAATTTGGGTGGATGGCCCTGCAAGAATGGGAATAGCACCAAAATTAAAGTGGAAGTTCAGGTTCACCAGAGAAAATCAGACAGCCTTGCAAACAAATTGGATGGAATTGATAGTGAGAACCATCTAAATATGCTTCCAGGTAGTAACAATCAATGAAAAAAAATAATATTAGAGAAAGCAGTAGGAAAGTTCATACCCAAAATTGAAAGCTAACTTCGCTGAACTCGTTACCCCCAAATTCCTGCAATCTGCAAACAAAATAAAAAATTTAGATCTACAAAAATCTTAGAGAGAGCCGCAAGCAGCCAGGCATCCATGGACGTAGTCTAGTTAGGGATGAATCACCGGAGTGCCGGATGCCGCGCAATGGCAGATCTGTGGGATCTTTGAGACTGGGAGGAGGGATGAACAAGAGCCATGAGGGGGAGACGAGACGGCCTAGACGGGAAGCTGAGCGACGCGGGCGGATCGTCGGCGTGATGGTCGGACGGAGGGAGACGAGGGAGGAGAGTAGGAGACAGAGTTAGGGGTGGATATCGAGCCAGCTCTTTGCCTTATCGAGCTTGTTGTGGCTACAGACTAAACAGAGAGAGAGGGGTATGGTAGTGGAGAGTTAGGTGAGCAAATGACCTCTCGGTCTTTCCCAAGGGCTCGGTATGACATATATATGTGCTCCCTCGTAAGGAGCGTCTTTACAATTGTAACCTTACACCGAAGTCTCCGACCGAGCGCAGCTACGTCCTTAATACATGGTTTATAACCTTCTCAGCAGGCCAGCCGGGTTTAGGTGGGGGCCACCCCTACAATAGGAGCCTCTCTTGGTGAAGGGCTTCACAAGCCGAAGCTATGTTGCCGAGTCCTTTGGCCCCCTCCGTCCCTACGGCCTGTGACATTATGTAGTTGTGGGCGCAGATGATTTGGCGCGTGTAGGTCCTCGTGGCTCCGCGGAGTCGAGGCCGGGGGGCCGCAGCAAAGTCACTGTTGAAGTCTTGCGCTGGGTGGTTGCAGTGGGGTCGCGTTTGTGGTGCAGAGGTGAAAACCTCGTCGATATGGACTCCCTCCGACTGACCCGCCGCGCCAGTTCTTTCTGCAACCTAGCATCCATGAAAAGGCATCGGACACATTAGGTGCAAGAACGGTTGTGGTAAGTCGAAGAGGTATGACGTGCAATGAGTGCTAGGGTTGTCCCGAGCCACCGGAGTGGAAGGGGCGTCTTCAGGCATGGCGTGCGGACGCACGGCTGCTTGTTACAGTGCCATAGCCGAGGGCGGACCCGGGGTTGCCCCGCAGAGGTGAAGGTCTCGTCGAGGGCGGAGCCGGAGTCGTTCCGCTGAGGCGAAGGCTTTGCAAAGGGCAGAATTGAGGTTGCTTGGCGCCCGGGGCGGGGACTTTGTCGAGACGTCGAAGTCGTTCACGGTCTCGGAGCCTTCCCCCCATGGAGCCACAGCTATCGCCGGGGCCATGCTGCGGAGCTGAAAACGTCGAACGTGCAAGGAGTAGCGTGGAGACCTTGTTTGGCGCGGGGCGGTCTACAGCAGTCGTACGCACGGTCCCGAGGGAGGGGTACACGCGGCGTTGCCTAGTTGGTGTGCCGTGGGATGTCAGTAGTCTTGTGACCGTGAGCCCGCGTCCGTTCCCAAGAGGGGCGGAACACGTCGCGAGCCATCCCGCGGACGGTTATGCTTCCCGATCGGGGGGGCGAATCGACGGGCTCCCGTCGGTTGCCCTCCCGATCGTGGGACGTGAAAGGGCTGTATAAAGGGTGCTTTACTGGTGCACGGGGCGTGCCTCCCGTCCTCGTGTGTTCACTTGGTTGCTCTGTGCTGTTGCGCGAAATCCACCCGCCTCTGCTCCATCAATCCTTCGTGCAGAAAGAAGGATGGCAAGCCACGGAGATTCCGGCCGTCGGCTTAGCGGTAGTGCCTTGTCGGGCCAGCGCGGCGCGACGCCGCCAGCAGCGGAATTTTCGGTGGTGGCTCGTAAGCCATTGCAGGCCCGCAAGCAGTACGACGCCAGCCGGGGCTCGCAAGGGCACTGCTCCGGGGTGCTAGGGCGGAGCCTTGCCACGAAGGAGACGATCGAAGCCCTCCTGCAGGAGAAGAAGATAGATGAGTGCGACGGGGCTCGCCTGCCCGCCCGCGACGAAGTGGAGCCCCATCCCGAGGCGTCAGAGGCGATTGTCTTCGCTGTATTTTTCGAGGCTGGACTCCGGATGCCGTCGACACTCTTTGTCAGTGAGGTCTTGAAGGCTTATGGATTGGAGTTGGCGCAGCTGACCCCGAATGCGATAGTTCGCTTGGCGGTGTTTGCCTGGGCAGTTCGAGTGGAAGGCGCTCATCCCCGCGCGAGCTTGTTCGCCCTTCTTCATGATGCGCGCTGTCAGCCAAAGAGAGTCAAAGGAGGGGCACTGTCCAATTTTGGCAGCGTCCACTTCATGGTGAGGTCGGGCTACGCGCATCTGGTCCCCGCTCTGGCGACGAAGGATAAGTGGGAAGGGTGGATGCGACAGTGGTTCTACTACCGCGTGACGCCGACTAGCAACCTGCGGTGCCGGGGTCAGCCGATAGCTTTCGACTACTGCCCAGGGCTAAAGCCAGTGAGCGACGATCAATGGCAGGCGTGGAGACTCGGTGGTGTCACCCTCTGGTTCAACATGCGCGATCTTGCCGAGGAATTTACCATGTACGGGGTGTCTCCGCTCTCCAGCCTGTGGAGATATGAGCGAGGTGATACCCGGCGGGATGGCGTCCGCCCCTCGGTGTCGTTGCTGCAGCAGCCCACCGGCCGCGGTAGGTACTTCGACCGTGTGCTGCGTATGTATATGTAACTGTTGTAAATGGGGCCACACTTCGCGTGTAGTGCTTTCGTTGGAAGACGCGGAGCTCGCCGTCGAGGCCTTCCTAGGGCCGTACACGCCGAAAGAGCACACCCTGCGTGAAACCGCGACCGGGCTTGCGAAGTTAGGGCGGATAAACCGGGTGTGCGAGGTCCTAGGCCTCGTTGTACTGGAGCGCCTAGTGCTGGTGCGGAGCCCGCCCCGTCGCCGCGATGGTGCCGCTGATCCGGACGACGTGTCAGGGGGCGGGTCCGAGCATGGCAACGCGGAGGGTCACGCAGCACCCAGCGAGGACCTAGGTGGTGAGGCGGGCCTTGGCAGCGACGTCATTGAAGACGAGGCCGTGTCGCCTATGCTGGTCAGCGAGGACCTGCCTCTCGCGCTGTCGTCTCCCATGGTGGTCGCCACAAGCCTTCCGCCTGCCCCAGGTCTGGCGACAACTGGAGCGGCGGAGCACTCGTCGTTATCGCCTGCTGCAGCCACCGCGGTCATGCCGTCTGCTCCGGCCGGTGCAGGTACTGGAGTGAGCGAGGGTGCATCACCTGGCTCTCCAGCGGCGAAACGCCGCCGGGTGTGATCGCCTTCGCGCGCGGGGCAATTCCATGTGGCGGGCGCGGTCGGCGAGGGCCTGGGATCCGACCGCGAAGCCACTCTGACCGAGGAGGGGGTTATCGCTTCCCGGCAGGAGCTGGGCCGACACCTCCCCACGCCTTAGTGGGGGGTGACAGAGGTAGGCGTAATTCCTTTTCTCCCTGTGACTTCGCGAGGCTCTCTCCGATTTGTTCGCTCATGCCGTCATCGATGTCAGGAGAGGGGAAATCGCCCGGACGCGGCCAAGGATCCAGCAGCGGTGGTGTCTGCGAGGTCAGCGGTGACGTTGCGCAAAACACAGCGTGGACACCCGACGCTGCCGCGAGGCTCCTAAGGCTCGTCGTATCTGACTTCGTTCTGCAACCGGAGGCGCTCCGTGCCCTCAACGGAGCCGCGGAGTGTGGTGACGGCAGGTTGGATCGACGAGCGCTGTCGTCGTGCAGAGGGGACCTTCTTGCACTCGCACTGGGCATCGCGGGGATGAAGGTACGCACCTGGGCCCACCATCGACATCGCCTACCGCTTGCATGCTAAATAGCCATGTCCTCCTGTTGTTAGGCGGTCGCCATCGGTCGGGCACTGGATGAGGCACGCATCCGCGAGTGGAGGGCATTGGAAGAACGACCATACGCCGACGAGGCTCACGCCACGGCGACAACCGCACCGCTCTATTAGAGGCGTGTTCGCGCGCGCGGCGCAATGTGCTGCCGAAAAGGCCCAACGTGCCGTGGTAGAGGAGCGTGCTGACTTACTTGCGCAAATCACGCGCTGAAGAAGGAGAAGGCCCAGCTTATCATGGCCCTAGAGGAGAGGAACCAGGCTCTAGGCGACGCGTCCACGGCAGCGTGGAGGGCCGTGGGGTCGTTGGAGGGGGCCCTCTGGCACCTTTCCGTCGTCGTGCCGGACCTTACTCATGACACCGCGGATGTGACGCAGTCGTTGGCATGGATTGAGGAGGGCTCGAGCCTGGCGCTTCGCGGTGCGAAAGCCTTCGGCGATCACTGCGGCTTCGCCAGCACTTGCCTCGCCTTTGCCACGCTCCACGCCCGGGGGTGTGAGCACGTGAAGGAGCTGGCCGCTCCCAACTTGAGTGCACCGACCGGAGCTGGGGTATTGTCCGGCACAGTCCGCACCACCATGCCCGCCGTCTAGAGCTTCTACGAGGGGATCTGGGGCCACCTTGGAGAGGAAGCGGCCAAAGTCTTGTTACGGCGGATGTTACACCAGGAAGGTAACTTCCTTCAGTGGTTGGAGGAAGCTCGTCAGCGCAATGAAGACGGCGCTGACCCCTAGTGTGGTTCTGGGAGCTGGTGGTTGTGATGTAACTTTTGCTTTTGTTGTTGTTTTCTTTCGCTTGCTGACAAAAGAAAGGACCGTTGTGGCGAGTACTGCACAACTGAATGTTGCTTGTACGGTTGATTGTTAATACGGCGGAGGCTGGCACCTTCCAGCCGTGTTCACTTGTGCTAAAGGTAACAGTGCCCTGTGGGCGAAGAGTAGCAGCGACGGGGCTGGCGCATATTCACAGTATGCGCGCGCGAGCGCTCCGTCCCCTACTCTTCGAAGCGGTGGCAGCGGAGCTGGCGCCTAGTTGAAGTAGACGCGATCGCGCTCCGTCCCCTACCCTTCGAAGCGGTGGCAGAGAAGCTAGCGCCTAGTTGAAGTAGACGCGATCGCGCTCCGTCCCCTACCCTTCGAAGCGGTGGCAGCGGAGTTGGCGCCTAGATGAAGTAGACGCGATCGCGCTCCGTCCCCTACCCTTCGAAGCGGTGGCAGCAGAGCTGGCGCCTAGTTGAAGTAGACGCGATCGCGCTCCGTCCCCTACCCTTCGAAGCGGTGGCAGCGGAGCTGGCGCCTAGTTGAAGTAAACGCGATCGCGCTCCGAAGTTTGTACTCCGAAGCACGCGTGGGACGATCAACCACGACTTACTTAGGCTCCGGAGGGTACACCAACGCGTGCGCGGGACATCCGCGTCTTGTTTAGACTTAGTAGAGTGCGCAGGGAAAACATCCACGTCTAGTTTATACTCCAGAGCATACGTGGGACTATCAACCATAGCTTAGTTAGGCTTCGGAGGGTGCGCCAACACGCGCGTGGGACATCCGCGTCTTGTTTAGGCTCAGTAGAGTGCGCAGAGAAAACATCCACGTCTAGTTTATACTCCGGAGCATACGTGGGACTATCAACCACGGCTTAGTTAGGCTCCGGAGGGTGCGCCAACGCGCGCGTGGGACGTCCGCGTCTTGTTTAGACTCAGTAGAGTGCGCAGGGAAAACATCCGCATCTTTGTTTGTACTCCGGAGAATGTGTGGGACTATCAACCATGACTTACTTAAGCTCCGGAGAGTACGCCATCGCGCGCGGGGGACGTCCGCGTCTTGTTTATACTCAGTAGAGTGCGCAGGGAAAACATCCGTGTCTTATTTATACTCCGTAGAGTGCGCGCGGGGGCATCCCCCCGCTGCGTCTTATTTATACTCCGTAGAGTGCGTGCGGAGGCGGACCTCATCGCTACGTCTTATTTATACTCCGTAGAGTGCGTGCGGAGGCGGACCTCGACGCTACGTCTTATTTATACTCCGTAGAGTGTGTGCGGAGGCGGACCTCATCGCTACATCTTATTTATACTCCGTAGAGTGCGTGCGGAGGCGGACCTCCGTGGAGTGCGTGTGCGGAGGTGAGTCTCCATGCGGTGCGTGTGCGGAGGTGAGTCTCCATGTGGTGCGTGTGCGGAGGTGAGTCCCCATGTGGTGCGTGTGCGGAGGTGAGTCTCCGTGCGGTGCGTAGGAACATCAACCACGTCTTTATACTTCGGGGAATACGCGTGGTGACAACACCAGCGCGTACGCGGGATTTCGTGTCTTGTTTATACTCAGTAGAGTGCGCAGGGAAAACGTCCGTGTCTTTTTTATACTCTGGGGAGTGCGTGCGGAGGCGAGCCTCTGCGCGTTTTTGGTGGGGGGCACAAATAGCTCCGCAAACAGTGAATTTTATTAAATTCTCGTTTGCTTGGGTGAACAAGTACAAGAAGTCAGAGACTGACCATTGGACTCGTTGCCACGACAGTGGCCCTTATTGGCCTAAACATAGTACCTCCGTAAACTGTCCGCATTCCATGTGTGGCGGAGTGTCTGCCCTTCCAGCGTGGCGAGGTGATAAGCTGCTCGCTGTAGTGCTGCCGCGACGATGTACGGGCCTTCCCACTTGGACTCCAGCTTGCCGACCGTGTCTGCGCGGAGCGCCATCCTGAGGACAAGGTCCCCCGGCTGGAATGCTCGTGGATACACAGAGCGGCCCTGCCTGCGTGCCATTTGGCGCGCGTATTTGGCGACGTGTTGGGTGGCCTTGACGCGCTCTCCATCGAGGAGGTCCAGGGACAACTGGCGCTCTTCGTCTGGCGCTTGGGCGAGGACCCTTCGTGAGCCGACCTTAATCTCTTCGAGCGTCATTGCCTTATCGCCGAAGAGGAGTTTGAATGGCGTGAATCCCGTCAGACATGTCGCTGTTGTGCGAAGCGACCAGAGGATGCTATGGAGCTCGCTGGGCCACTTGCCCTTTGGTAGTCCGACAAGGTGTTTTTTGACCCCGGCGGAGATGGCACTGTTCGCCCACTCGACTGCTCCGTTGGACTGTGGATGTCCAACCGAGGCGAACCGAAGCGTGATGTCCATGTTATCGCAGAACTCCCTGAATGGAGCAGAGTCGAACTGCAGACCATTGTCGGCGATGATCTCCTTGGGCACTCCGAAGCGGCATATGATGTTCTGCCAAAGGAAGCGCTGCATGGCTGCTGAGGTGATCTTGGCTAGCGCCACAGCCTCTGGCCACCTGGAAAAATATTCCAAAGCGACCGCGATAAAGCGCAAATCTCCTAGGGCTCGGGGAAGAGGTCCGACAACGTCGATGCCCCACCGTGCCAGCGGCCATACAGGGGGGATGGGGTTGAGGCCAGTGGGGGGTCTGTGAATGACCCGTCCTATCCATTGGCAGCCTTGACATCGGTGCACAAGGTCTTGGGCGTCAGCGATGGTGGTTGGCCAGTAGAAACCCTGCCTAAATGCCTTGCCGACGAGCGACCTTGGCGCCAAATGCGAGCCGCAAAGGCCCACGTGGATTTCCGCCAGAAGGTGTTGTTCTCTTGCGCGAGGCACCAGAGGAGCGAAGGCGCAGATCCTTTTTGTAGAGCACTCGCCGAGTATCCGAAGGATCCGCGCGCATCAGAGGCGATGGAGCTCGACAGGTCATCGTGCTCGACGATGCCCTCGAAGAAGGCGTGATCGCTCGCCACGCTCGACGGTGATCCGTGGACTAGGGCCACGTCGCGATTGTCCTACGCGATGGCCGCCGCGTGTAGGACCTCGTAGAATGCGCCTTCGGGAGCGGGAAGTTGTTGGCTGGCGGCTTTTGCGAGAATATCCGCTTGCTCATTTTTTGCTCGGGGGATGGCCTTGACCGTGACGCCAAGGAAATGTCGCTCCTTGGCTCGCATAGCTGCCAGGTACTTGGCGAGGTCGGGGTCCTTGGCTTGGTATGACTTGTCGACTTGCCCGGCCACTAGCCTTGAATCCGTGCGAACGAGGACTCGCCGCGCGCCCAGAGCTTTGAGCTTCGCTAGGCCGAAGAGTAGCGCCTCGTATTCCGTGGTGTTGTTGGTGGCGGGAAATGCGAGGCGTGTCGAGTATAACAGGTGGTGTCGCTCCGACATAGTGACCACTGCACCCACGCCCGCGCCGGAGACGCAATAGGCGCCATCAGTGTCGAGCGTCCACACCGGGTCCTCCGGCTGCTGGGCGTGTTGGGCCGCAGGGGTCCACCCCACGAGGAAGTCCGCAAGGATTTGGGACTTGATCGCTGTGCGTGAAGCATATGTCAGGGGAAAAGGGGCGAGTTCAGCTGCCCACTTACTAATGCGTCTCGTGGCCTCTTTATTGTGTAACATCTCCGCCAGAGGGAACGAGGACGGCACAGTGATTGGGTGGGCGAGGAAGTAGTGTCGGAGCTTTCTCGAGGCCATGACTAGCGCGTAAGCCAGCTTCTCAAACTCCGTGTACCGCGTCTTGGCGCCTTGGAGGGCTTCGGAGATGAAGTAGACTGGGCACTGACGAACGCCCTCCTCGAGAACAAGGACGGCGCTGACTGCTGTCGCTGAGGCGGCGAGGTAAAGTAGGAGGGGAGCCTCTAGTGCCTGGGCGACCAGCGTGGGTAGGCTGGCAAGGTGCTTCTTGAGGTCATCGAAGGCGCTAGCGCAATCGGCGTCCCAACGAAACCCGTCGCAGCCACGTAGGGCTCTGAAGAAGGGCAGGCCGCGCTCCGCTGCCTTGGACAAAAAGCGGCTCAGCGCAGCCATGCAGCCAGCGAGTCTTTGGACTTCCCGTGTCGTTTTGGGCGACTCCATGGTGAGGATTGCGTCGACCTTGTCAGGGTTGGCTTGGATGCCACGCCCCGACACCAGGAAACCCAAAAGCTTGCCTGCCCGCACACCGAACACGCACTTGTCTGGGTTGAGCTTGATGCCCGCCTTCCAGAGATTGTCGAAGGTCTCTTGGAGATCCTGGCCGTGAGCAGCCAATTGCTTTGTTTTGACGACTACGTCGTCGACGTAGGCCTCGACATTCCTCCCTAGTTGGGAGGTCAGCGCTAGGGCAATGAGGCGGGTGAAAGTTGCGCCGGCATTCTTCAGGCCGAAGGGCATTCTAACAAAGCAGTATATTCCTATCGGGGTGATAAAGCTGATCTTGTCTTCGTCATCCTTGGCCATGTAGATTTGATGATAGCCGGAGTAAGCGCCCAGGAAGCTCATGAGTTCGCAGCCGGTAGTAGCGTCGACCAGTTGGTCGACGCGTGGGAGAGGGTAGTCGTCCTTTGGGCACGCCTTGTTGAGGGCAGTAAAGTCGATGCACATGCGCCAGGCACCGTTAGCTTTCTTCACCAGCACCGGATTGGCGAGCCAATCTGAGTGTTGGACTTCGCGGATGATGCCAGCCTGCAGGAGCTTCATCACTTCTACCTTGGCTGCCTGCTGACAGTCAACGGACATACGCCGAAGCCTTTGCCTGACCGGCTTGGCATCCTGACGGACCGCTAGGTTGTGCTCGATGAGAGAGCGGTCCACGCCCTTGATGTCCTCTGGGGACCATGCGAAGACGTCTGCGTTGTTCCAGAGAACCTGGAGTAGCTCTTGCTCCATCTCCGGGGGGAAGCCGTCGCCTATGGAGAGGACTCGGCCGTCGGCCTAGAGGGGGACCCTCTTGACTCCGCCCTCCGGTCAAGGCTTAGGGGTCCACCCCAGGGCGGATGGTGTGTCCGCCTTGTGCTTGCCTGCGAGGGCGTGCACCCTACGGCGGGGGCTCGTAAGCTCTGTGCGTCGGGCGAGATCCTGGTCGCCGAAGATAGTGATGACGCCTCGCGGGCCCGGGAGCTTCAGGCACAGGAAGCCATGATGCGAGACCGCCCCGAAGGAAATGAGGACAGGACGGCCTAGAATGGCATTGTACAGACTTGGGGTGTCCGCGACGTTGAAGATGACACCCTCGGTCCTGATGTTATCGCCCTGATGGAAGGAGATCTGGAGGTATACTTGGCCCAATGTACTTAGTGATTGGCCGCCAAAGCCGTGTAACGGGGTCCTCGATGGCTGCAGTCGACCGCGAGGGATTCCCATACGGTCGAGGGCCTCCGCGAAAAGCACGTTCGCCGAACTACCTCCGTTAACGAGGACGCGCCGGACGTCACATCCTACAATGTCAGCTCGTACGAGCAGAGGGTCGTGGTGGGGAAACTCCACGCCTCGGGCATCGGCGGGCGCGAAGGTGACTTCGCCCTGAGCTACTCCCGACCTTGGCTGCTGCGAGGCTGCCGACGACGAACCTTCGGAGATGACGTTGACGACCTGAACCTGCGGGGGCGTTCGCTACGGCTGCTGCGGACGGTCCCCGGTGCGACAGCCGTCGGGGTCTACAGGCTCAGAGCCTCTTGCATGGCCCGCACGGTCTCGCGGATATCTGCCAGCTCCCGCTGGAGCGCATGGAGGGCCGCCGGCAGGCATCTTTGCACAACCGGTGCACCTGATCGTGCTGGCTTGACAGCCGCGACCACCGCCTGTGCCGCCGAATTACCCGCCCCGTCGGCTATGTCTCCATGGGTGTCGACGCTAGTTCCCTGCTCCGCCTAGCCGGTGCTGTGGTAGCCGGCGGGGTCAGAGCCGTTATCGGCGATGGCGGGTTAAGGTCGACCGCCGCGCCGACGGCGGGTTGAGTCGACGGCCGCGCGGGCGGCGCGGGTTGGGGTCGACAGCTGCGTCGGCGAAGGTGGGGTTGGGGTCGATGGCTGCGTCGGCGAAGGCGGGGTTGGGGTCGACGGCTGCGTCGGCGAAGGCGGGGTTGGAGTCGACGTTGACGCGAGGCCCCGCCGCGACCCCTTTCCTCCTCTTCGCTGCCGATGATGTTGGTGCTATCCTTCTTGAGGTCTTCTTGCTTCCGTCGTCCCCACGGACGGCGCCAACTGTTGTGGCTATAGACCAAATAGAGAGAGAGGGGTATGGTAGTGGAGAGTTAGATGAGCAAATGACTTCTCGGTCTTTCCCAAGGGCTCGGTATGACATATATATGTGCTCCCTCGTAAGGAGCGTCTTTACAATCGTAACCTTACACCGAAGTCTCCGACCGAGGGCAGCTACGTCCTTAATACATGGTTTATAACCTTCTCAGCAGGCCAGCTGGGTTCAGGTGGGGGCCACCCCTACAACAGAGCTTTTTTAAAAATTGATATAGTTTGATTTAATATCATTTTTTGACAGTTTGCAATTATTTTTAGAATCAAGCTAACGAGCCGAGCCGAGCCAAAGAAAAATTTAATTTCATCCGAGATTGATTCTTTTAATGTTTAACTAATTAACAAATGTAATGGAATCAATTTTGAATCGAGCCAACGAGCATCACTAACAAGCTTTTTTTCAGCCTTAGACAGAGCTAGTGTCCTGAGCCTGTGTGCCGCCATTGAGACGGAGAGGTGTGACCATTTGATAGACTGAGAGTGAGAGGATCAGAGGAGACTAACTGAGCGGAGAGGCGCTGAGATAATGGGCCATTTGGCCACTCGGCCTGGGATGGGATGCTGGGCCACGATTGGTCCGATGCCAGGTTCGGCCCGACCATCCGAGAGAGCGAAATTTTACAATTTAAGCCTAATTACTAGTATACATATATATTATGTCTAATATATAGTAGTTTTTTCGTCAAAAAATTTGGGTATTCAGCTGAATACCTATGAATTACTGTAGATCCGCCCCTGCATATGTCTAAAGGTATAAATGGAGCGGATAATTTTCGTCCAATAGATCGACCAAAAACTCACGGAGTGAATATGAAAGAGGTAAATAGGTATCCGATACTATTCGTATCCGACTCCAACTCCGAGGAAAAATATGGAATAGGATAGGGGATGAGTGATATCCGTCTGTATATATCCGCGTCACAAGTGATATGAGGAAGTCTGTTGTGACTTCACTTAGGAACAAGATAATATATAGGTAGATTATCACATCTAAATATGCAGAGAATATTAAGTGCTCTTATTTCGATATCTCGGTGATTAATCTCTTTGTGTTCACTTAGATCGCACTCTCCTGTCCAATATCCTGTGTAAATAAGCGGATAATTTCCGTCCGACCGACCGTCCGAAGCCTTACGGAATGAATACGGAATGGAAAAATAGATATCTAGTATTATCTGTGTCTAACTCTGATTCTGAGAAAAAATACGAAATATGATACATGATGAGCGATATCCGTCCGTATCTGCTCTGATTGCACCCCTACATACGCCTGACACGATATGATCCAGACACGGAGATACAACTATATTATTATTATTATTATTATTGTTGTTGTTGTTGTTGTTGTTGTTGTTGTTGTTGTTGTTGTTGTTGTTGTTGTTGTTGTTGTTGTTGTTGTTGTTGTTGTTGTTGTTGTTGTTGTTGTTGTTGTTGTTGTTGTTGTTGTTGTTGTTGTTGTTATTATTATTATAAATGTAATAGTATTGCCTATTCCTACTTTTGTGAAACAAGAGTTTTTGTTTGTTTTGAGCTACATAATATCAAAATTAAACCATGGTCTAGATGCAACTCAACTGAATCAAAATGTATTAAAATTTTAGGTTTATTGTGTATATCAACCAACTAGGCTACTACAAAATAAAAAAATACTTTGGAGGAAACATAGCACCTTCTGCAGCTTCCAACCATCATATTCTTAATGAAGTTGAGTAGTAGTCACTTAGTCACTTTAGCCTTGCATTCTCCCATAGTGATCAGTTAGAACTCAGAAGTTTATCAGCTTGTGAATCCATACTTGTCATATTTAACATTTCTTACCTGAATGTGTACTCGTGCAGAGATCTGATGTTACATTATGAAAAATTGCTAGTTTAGATACAGTAAATTACAAGAATTTAATCCTAGCTGATGAATTAAAAGATAGCATACGGATTATATCGCTAGCACAAAAGCCATCAACATTTAACACACCTCCTAACCCAGCAAGCCCTGCCAATTCATTGTAGAGATCGCAAGTGTTTACTTCAAGCTTAAGCCTCAGCTTCAGACATTGGAGGTAGACCTGAATGCTGCAATAAACATGAAAGATAATTAGCCCAGAGACGAATTCATCCAGTAAGAAACTAGAAAATGAACAAGTTGTAAGCCTATAACTACCTGTCTACCTCTCCAACAGGACTGTTACGATGAGGAGAATCATTCAGAAACCTAGACAGTTCCTTCAATTTCAGGAGGATCTTATACATTATTGACCTCATTACAACGGTTGTTCACAAACCACCCCATCTCCAGAAGATAATTCTTGTTTCACTGCCGGGGTACGGGATTATTTGGATCTAACAGGCCACCAGAGTGGAGAATGGAGAGGAAGGAGCACGGGATGATTTTGGGACTCACTGGGCTCACTACCGGTCACCGGATGCTGCTTGCCGCCGGGGACGCCGGGGCGAACATGGCGAGGATCCTGGTGAAGTTCTTGGAGGAGAATGGGACGGAGTTCGCAATTTCATGGTTCAGCAGCTTGGGTCGACAGGACATGAGTGCTAAGCACAGAGCCTGGTATCAACTCGTCCTCAAAGAAAAAACGGTCTCTTGATTTGCTGTGGACATGGCTGCGGCCATCACCGTGTTACTCTAGGCACATTGTGCTGCAGAGCAGTGTAAAGGGCTAACGTTGTACTGCAATAGCTGATAAGCCCAGAATATCTACGAATAACATTTCTGCATTTTGTTATCTAATTCCATGGGCATGTTTAGCAATAATTATTTATTAACTACAATAACAACAAATAGGACACAACATGTTAGTGTAACTATCGTTGTTGCATAAGCAATTGACTCGAGTAGAAATCTTTAACATAACTTTTAAAAATATGCTTAATTTGGCTATTTACCTTTTCCATTGGCAATAATTTTCTGATCATGCTTATTTGGTGTGTTGAGGCCTTCATTGGAAATTGGCAAGTTGGTTATCTTTCTACGGTTTCCCTCCATGTTGGCGTCCCAAAAAGAAACCTTCCAGCTATCGGTCAACTTCCGTGGAAGCCGATGCTTCTTTCATGACAATCGAAAAATATATTATATATCTACATTGTGCAATTGTCTTAACCAGAAATATTTAAACACAACATTTTAAAAAAATGCATAATTTGGTTCATTACCTTTTCCATTGGTAGTACTTTTCTGATCATTGTTATTTGGTGTGTATAGGCCTTCATTGGAGGATGGCAAGTTGGTTATGTTTCTCTGGTTTCCATCCATGCTGGAGTCCCAGAAGAGAAGCTTTTTCATCTTTCGGTCATCATCGATGGATGCATAATTCGGTTCTTTACCATTTCCATTGGTGGTACTTTTCTCATCATGCTTGTTTGGTGTGTTTAGGCCTTCAGTGGAATCGGCAATTTGGTTTTCTCTGGTTTCCCTCCTGTCGGTGTCCCAGAATAGAGAACTGGCAATTTGGCTTTCGGTCATCATTGATGGAAGTCCATGCTTCTTTCATTACAATAGAAAATTTTGTTATACATCTACGTTGTACAATTGGTTTAACGTGAAATCTTTATACACAACTTTTGAACAAATACTCTTAATTTGGTCCCGTACCTTTTCCATTGGTTGTACGTTTCTCAGCATGCTTATTTGGTGTCTTTAAGCCTTCAGTAGAGGTTGGCAAGTCGGTTATCGTTCTCTGATTTCCGTCCATGTTGGAGTCCCAGAAGAGCTACTTTTCCAGCTTTTAGTCAGCCTCGATCAAACTCCATGCATCTTTCAATACAATGGAAAAATCTTTTCTAACTCTATGTTGTACAATCGTCTAAACTGCAAATCTTTATACAAATGTATGCTTAATTTGGAACTTTACCGTTTCCATTCCATTTTTAGTACTTTCCCATCATGCTTGTCTGGTGTGTTTACAGTTTACGCCTTTGGTGGAGGTTGCCATGTCGGTTGTCTTTCTTTGGTTTCCGTCCGTGTTGGAGTCCCAGAAGAGAACCTCTTCCAGCTTTTGGTCGTCCTCGATGGAAGTCCATGTTTCTTTCATCAGAATGGAAAATTTATTATGCATCTATGTAGTACAATTGGCCTAACTAGAAATCTTTAGACACAATTTTAGAAAGAAAAATATGCTTAATTTGGCTCTTTACCTCCTCCAATTGTAGTACTTTTCTGTTCGATCAATGCGGACGATCAGAGTAGGGTGAATCATTATCAAAACCTCCCCCAATAGTATTCATAATCTCTACTCAAGTGACTATGAAAGTCATCATGAAAGTCACCAAATTCATATTACACAAATTATGCTTCACAAAACAAGACTAGAAACCTAAACCAACAAAATCAACCTTCCGCACAAGGCTAGTCAAGCCACTATGGATGGATTGGCTGACCATAGGAACAAAAGCAGCCTAACCACTAAAGCTGGTCTGACCGTAGGTCAAAGCTAGATTGACCGATTCCCTATTCCTAGACCTAAAAATCTCTTGGGTTAAAACTCAAATATCAAGAATATATTCAAATCTTATCTAAACACTTCTAAATTTTGTATAAGACTTGTTCAAGATATTAGAAATCTAAATCAATCAAGAATCACAATGCTATTGGGCTCAGGTTCACTAAATTGAAGAGAAAAAGATCTAGGACTCAAGAACACCAAAAATCCTAAAACTAGAAATACTTCTTACTTGTGAGGATCTAAAACATGAGGCCTTCCGTATCAATTCCACATGTCCTAGCGGAATAGAATCCCATGATCATGAAATCATAAATCTTGCTCAAAGAACACTCACGAACCGAGCATAATCTTGTTTCTTGCTATGGAGATGATATATATGGGCAACGATTGATCAACCAGGATCTTTTAGTGCCTCTTACTCATCATAGATTATAGCAAGATAAAGAGGAGAAAAGTAAACACTAAAAATCATGCAAAATCAACACTTGAGCAGAGAGGAAGAAGACTTAGATGAATTTTGGATATATATTAATACTTGGAAATAAATGTTTACAGCCACCCTATGGCCACTCATAACGTATAAGAATGACAAAAAGCTCAAGACAAAGAGCCACAACTCATCTTTCAAAAGTTCTCTCCAAGGATCCTAACACTCCTCTACTTGGCTTAGCAAAAATATTTTTCCAAGCTTAGCACCTAAGCCAACACCTCTCCCTTTTTATGTATGAAGGCCCACAAGAAACTCTAACTAGCACCTCTAGTTGGATTCCGTCCTCTCTTACATAGGCTAACCCGTTAACCTAATATCATACAGGGTTTTACACTCAAACATGCACGTTTCTCAAAGTGAGACCTGCACTTAGCTTCAATAGCCCAAATTCGCCATTTCGTGGCCTCTGTGAAGACTCCTCGACCTAATCTACTTAAGCCACTGTCACAGTTTAGCACACCGTCGACTTAATCCACTTAAGACTCTTCGACCTAATCCACTTAAGCCACTATCACAGCTTAGTCTTAATCCACTTTATTGTTCCTAGTCACATCCACCATCGGTGGCTCTTGTTCTGATTCCTTGTCTTCCCAGCTTGTAGCCACTCCGCTAGTCTTAGTCATCTTCTAGCGGCATCTTGATCATTCTAGACCTCAACTCACCTAACTTAGTCTTGATCCCTTGACCGTTCTAGACCTAAACTCTTCTAACTTAGTCCCGGTCTAGTCCATCTCACTATGACATAGTTACAGAGTTCTACAATGAACAACAATAAGCAAACCGTCATGTAACACTACACAATACACAAAATCATTGATTGACACAATTGATGAGACAAAAAAACTTACCTGCACCTCAAAGCATCTCCATATGCTTTGACACATAGCCCGTAGTGTCCAATGACTAGTTTTCACATCTTCACACATTCAGACTCTCCCAAATAACCTCTACGTGCATCGGCCTTGTTAGTCGGGGCACTACATGCACCAACTCGCCTCCTCACTATCTTTGTCTTCTATGTGCTTCCCACTTTAGCTAGTAGCCTTACTTGGACTTATTCGACCATACGGACTTCAGTTCTCCCACCTAATCCCAGTCTTTTGCCATTGACTTCTAATGTTCTCTAAGCCACATGCACATCCAAAGATCAAGCAACCATCTCAAGCACAAGTTACATGCACTTGATTCACGTTAATCAAGACATGCATAATGCAACTTATACACTGATCCTAACCTCCTAGGACCAAACCTCAAACCAAAATACACAATTTTAGCACCAATTCGCCAAAAACCAATCTGAACACTAGTACCACACCGGTCGGACTGCCAGTAGTTTGACCATCAAGCCAACCGCTTAAGAGCACTAGAAGACACTCTCTCCTGAATTTTGGTTAAATCGTATCTAGTTTCAACTTAGAACTCTAATTCCAGTAGCTCCTAGTGTAAACACATCCCTAGACAAGCCTACACAAGTGTTTGGTGTGCAATTTTTAAAAGTCATATGGCTGATCTTACTGCTTGCCTAATGACGGTTAGACAACTGACCACCGGCTGGTCAAACCTCCTTCCTTATGGTGGTCAGACCACCTGAAACATAACAAAACAATATGAATTTTGCTAACTTTTGCAAAATCAAAATCAAACTCCCAAAATGTGTCAATTGTTCATCACTCATAATCTATGAAACTTCTCACATGGTTCTTCAATCTCTCCCTTGATGAACACATTAGTAACTACTCCAAAAAATACAAATTTGAGTTGGTTTTAGAAATAACAATAGATTTTGCAAAAGAAAACTCAACTTGGCTCAAGAAGTGAATAGAAGTCAAAAATGGCCAAGTGAGCTAGAAAATAGAGTGAAGAAATTAGAAAGAACAAATTATCAACACAAACATACTAGGTCTATATCAAAGAATAATTGTTCATTTTGACCTTAGTCATGGTAAGAAGAAGATAAGAAAAACAAGATTTTGCAACAAAGCTAAAAACTCCAAAACTCACTCATTTTATCCCCCCCCCCTAGCCTTATTCATGCATTTTTTCTATAAATTTCTCTCCCTTTAGCAATATCAAGTAAAGAAATGAAAGAGTTTATGAAGACTAAGAGGCAAACATGACTATTTTTGAAAATATTTATATTTTTGTTGGAATGCAAGCTTTGAAAATTATTCAAGTTAATTAAAAGGTATTTTACCATGCCATGTCATGAATAAAGCTCGCTAGAACATGCATAAACATTTATAACAAAGCAAACCAAGAGTTAGCTCAAGAATGTGATTAAGTGCATTAGTACCAGGTCAAGCTTCAAAAATTCAATTAGTTGAGCTAAAGGTTTCCCAAGTTTAGTGTAACATCCTATTTCTCAGAGTTTTTAAAATTTTCCAAATTAACATTTGCTTTAATTAATTTTTTAAGATTTTTCCTCAAATTAATAAAGCTTCAATAAAGGTCCATAAATTAAAGAGAAATTAATTAGGGAAAATGAAATATCAAATATTTCCAAAATTATTTTATTTGAGCTCTATGTGGCTTCATGAATTTTTTTGGAATTTTCCTGGATTTTCCTAGAGTTATTTTCTATTTTTCTTGGCTTATTTGAGTTTTCTAGTTTTTCTTAAAAAAAGTAATTAAAAATCTAGAATTGAGTTTGGGTCGAATTCTTGTTGGCCTAGTTCCTTCTCTCTAGCCCAGCCAGCATCACACTTACCTAGAAGCACACCGTCTGTGTCTCGTCCGCCACATGTCAGCACTGCATCGCGTGCTTACCGCCATCACTGACGTGTCGGGCCCACCTATTAGAAATGTCATCTCTGAGCCAAACAATATAGTCGTGGTTGAGTTGGTCACCATAGCACAACCGTGCCCTCTTTGGACTATGCTTCGCCATACCGTCTCTCGCGTGCATAAATAGGATCCTAGAGCCATGACTTTCTCACCCCAAGCCACCTTAGCCTTCACGAAAACCAAGATCATTGGAATAGTAGTTTCGAGCTCCATCGTCATTGTGTCTCCAACCTCGCCAACTTGTCCAGGAGCTTTGCCAAGTCAAGACCTTCACCTAGGTGCCTTCGTTAGGAGACCACTGGAGACCATCATTGCTATGGATCGATCATCACCATTGCCGCAACATCGCCACAAGTGAGCTTCGATGACCATAGGGTCCCACACCAGGCCAAATTACATCGCAATCATCCCAGAAATGCTTTGTGCAGCTCATTGACTTGAATTGAAGCCTACTTTGCCAGATTCGTCATTGCCCAAGGTGTCACTGCTGCAAACCTCGCAGCCGACCACCTTGTCATCCCCCGCTGCCAGACCTGAGCTGGTGACCTTGCCGCACCACTACCCACCGTTATTCGCCATCGCCAGCATGGATGTATTATCGCCGTTGATGGATGCCCATGTGTGCAGCCACATTTGTGCTATGTTAGCGCCACATCAACTATATGCTTGCGTGTCTACTTGCATCAGCCCAGCCTTTGACCAGTTCGGTGAACCAAGTTCACCGTGGATCATGTCTATGACATGTGGGTCCTATATGTCAATCTCCATAAATTTTTCAAAAAATTATGAAAAATAAAATATTCCCAAAACATTCCTTGGTCCCATCTGTTGGTCTTTGTTCTTTTTCACAATTTTTCTAGCTGATTCAACTTCCAAGAGCCCATACTTTCTCATACGAACTTCGACTAAGCCTATTTAAGTCTCTAAATTTATCTAAAATTAAGCTCTATTGTATGATGAGTTTTATTTAATTTTTGGATTTTGTTTGTTCTCTATTTTTATTTTTTTCTCTCTCTTGCGAGTAAACTTCAACATATTGGAATTGTTCATTGAGCAAGGAGAATGAGTAGTTCAAGATCAAGACTTCATCGAAGGAAAGTTGTGCAACCCTAATCATGTTGAAGCTAGCTTTCATAAAATTATGTTACATTTAAATTATCATGTATTGCTATTTATTAAAAATACCATGGGAGATAGTTATTGTCCTAATTGCTATTTATTCACCTTGTCATTGTATGCCTTATCCATTGTCACCCTAGGATGGTTAATATTAGTTGGTCAATATAATAGCACCAATTGGGTTAGTTAGATTGCTTAGCCATGCTGGGAATTATGGAACATTGTTTTGAAATATCAAATCAAATTTGATTAATGATATATGGAATTGCTTTGTGAATAACTTTGTGCACTATATGTTATCATTGATGGTATGTGTTGCATTTTAACATCAAGGGTGGATAAATGGTTTACATGGTTATGACTGAAAGAACTATGTGCTTGTGGTTTGTGGAAGCCTGGTAATTTGTGGAATAGTTAGTTAATATGGGTAGTATCGCCCTGGTTAGTTAAGGACTTAACTTTGTGAACCATTAAACTAAGCCACAACCATACAACCACATGCCTGGGATGGGACAAACCTAGCTCAGTAGGTTGCCAAGTTTTGGTATTGACTCCTCCGGTGGTAGGTTAAGCTTTGTGGCAGGGATAGAGGGTGTAACTGCTTATGAGGGTTGTTGTGGGACAGGTAGAGTCCCATCACTTTAGGTACTGAGATCTCCAAGCTGATAGCCTTATGTACGCATGACAGCCCTTGATCGATATTAAAGCCAGGTTGATGGAGATGATTTGAGCTATCTGGAAGAGGTGTATATTTGTTGTTGAAGAGCAACACAAAGCTATTAGGGGTTACATTCTCCAATAGGTTTGAGAGTGCCTATGAGATTAAATCATAGGACACCTTAGAGGTGCACCCATGAGACTAAGTCATGGATATATCAGAGGGGTGCCCATGAGACTAAGTCATGAGGCACCTTGGAGGTATGCTTGAGGCACCTTGGAGGTATGCCGATAAGACTGAGTTGTAGACATACCAGAGGGGTGCCCACAAGACTAAGTTGTAGGGCACTGAATAGCCACTTAGGGTGGTAGCTCCCCAGTGGACTTGAAGACGCCCATGAGGTCAACTCATAGGAACTTTAGAGGTGTGCCTACGACACTAAGTCATGAGCACACTGGAGCGGTGCCCATTAGGTTAAGTCATGAGGCACTGAATAGCCATTAGGGGTGGTAGCCCCTGGTGGGCTTGAAGGTGCCCATGAGGGTAACTCATGGGCACCTTGGAGGTACACTAGGTCACAGGCACACAGGAGGGACAACCACGAGGTTAAGTCATGGGGCACCAAATAGCCACTAGGGGTGGTAACCCCCGATGGGCTTAGAGGCGCCTATGAGGCTAACTTACGAGCACCCCATGATACTAAGTCATAGACACACCGAAGGGGAGCTATTAGGCTAAGTCATGGGTCACTAAATGGCCACTTGGAGTGGTAGCCCCCAGTGGACTTGGAGACACACATGAGGCTAACTCATGGGCACTGTGAAGGTGTTCCCACGACACTAAGTTACGGACACACTGGAAAAGTGCCCATGAGACTAAGTCATAGGGCACTAAATGCCTATTTGGAGTGGTAGCCCCTAGTGGACTTGGAGACACCCATGAGGCTAACTCACAGACATCTTGGAGGTATGCCCACAACACCAAGTCACGAGCAAACCAAAGAGGTGCTCACGAGGCTAAGTCATGCGGCACCAAATGACCATTAGGAGTGGTAGTCCCTAGTGGGCTTAGAGGCACCCATGAAGCTAACTCATAGGCACCTTAGAGGTGTGCCCACGACAATAAGTCACAGGCATACCGGAGGGGTGCTCATAAGACTAAGTCATAGGGCACCAAAGTATGAGGGCTATTGAGGCAATAGACTAAAGCCCCACCGAGACATAGCCTATTGAGGCAAAGCAACAGACATGGGGCTGCCCCACCGAGACATAGCCTTCAAGGCGGGTGATGCATCGGAGTGAAGCAGTTGAGGCGAAGTAGTGGACGCAGGTCACCCCACCGAGGCATAGCCTTTGAGACGAGTGGTGCCAGGGCAAAGCCTATTGAGGCATGCGGCGTGTCGGAGCGAAGCCTGTTGAGGCGAAGCAGTGGACGTGGGGTCACCCCACCAAGGCATAGCCTTCGAAGTAGGTGACGCATCGGAGTGAAACTTATGGAAGAAAAATAGTAGACGTGAGACCACCCCACCGAGGCATAGCCTACAAGGCGGGTAGCGTGTTGAAGTGAAGCCTGTTGAGGCAAAACAGCGAACGTAGGCTGCCCCACTAAGGCACAACCTTTGAGGTGGGAGGCACATCGAAGCGAAGCCTGTTGAGGTCAAGCAACGAATGCATATCTGCCCTACCAAGACATAGCCTTCGAGGCAAGTGGTGCGTTAGAGTGAAGCATGTTGAGGCAAAGCAGCGGATGCAGGTCATCCCACCGAGGTATGGCCTTCGACGTGAGTGGCGCCGGGGTGAAGCCTATTGAGGAGAAGCAGCGGACTCACGCCATCCCACCGAGGCATATCCTTTGAGATGGGTGGTACCGAGGCGAAGCAACATACGTAGGCCACCACACTGAGGCATAGCCTTTGAGGCAGGCGGCACATCAGAAGCCTATTGAGGCAAAGCAGCGAATGCAGGGCTGCCCCATTGAGACATAGTCTTCAAGACGGGTGGCACGTCAGAGCGAAGCCTATGGTGGCGAAGTCATGAACGCGGGACCTCCCCACTGAGGCATAGCATTCAAGACAAACGGTGCATCGAAGCGAAGCCTGTTGAGGCAAAACAACGAACGTAGGCCGCCCCACCGAGGCATAGCCTTCGAGATGAGCGGCGCGTTGGAGCGAAGCTTATTGAGGCGCAGTAGCAAATGCAGGCCGTCTCACCGATGCATAGCCTTCGAAGCTTGTGACTCGATGTACGCATTGTCAGATGACCGGAATACTCCGCAGGGAGATAGCTATTCTATGAGTACAAGTGAGGGGTATTATTATCTTTTCTAGGTATAATAATAGCTCTTTTGATTTGTACATCGCATGATTAGTCGTGGGCTGCTTGGTATGCACATTGTCATATGACAATTTGCCCCCAAATCCTTGGGTGTGGTCTTGGGCCGGATGAGCTCTGTCTTTCCTAGGAAGCCATTTGCTACCTCATCATCATCAACATTTATGAAACCAGTAAGGAAGCTCAGAACACACTAAAACAATGGTGGTGCTCCAAACAGTTGTGGGCTTATGGTTTCTTTGCTTTTTTGCCACTATAGTGGCTAGAATTACACTATGGCAGTTGTTAATTTTTTCTATGTAATTAAATTTAAAGAAAATAAAAAATAAAAAAAGTTATATCATCATGGACAATGTAAAGGAATAAAGGGGAAAAAAGCAAAAACAACCAAAAAAGCCAAAAAAATCAAAAAAGATGAAATTAAGAAGCCGGTACGTTCCAAAATCTAGAAGCCAAAAGTAGAAGTCGTTTGGAGCGGGGCCAAAATGTAGCTCATACAATGTTCAGTTTAGTTCTATGATGAGCTATTGATTTTCATATCACTACCATCCTTTCTGCAACTCTCTATCCACAATGGCAGACATCATCACCTAAAGAGTGAAGAGCACAGATTCTTTCGAGGGACAATGAAGCATAAAAAAAATACATCAAGTAAGCACATGTAAACAATATATGGTACACCTGACTTATATGAAAACCAAAGAGCACTTGACTTATATGAAAACCATTTTTTATTTCTAACATTTTGGAAAACTAACCATTTTAGCATGAAACATTACAATCTTGCTTCAAAAAAAGAGGATAAAACAATTCCTAGCAAAGTTCTGTTGGGATATGGGTAGGCTACACTAGCGTAGATTAAAATTTTCTACCGCGTTAACCACGAAGCTATGTAAGCGATCATAGATCGTTACCACTAGAAACACAGTACAATAGAAGTAGAGTTGTAGCAGTCAATTCAACGAAGAACATGTGAGTGCAGTGGAAGTAGTTGGTCATCCTTTAGCCAACTATATCATTCTTTATCAGTGCCGCTATGGTAGTAGCACCTCTTCCGGGGTCCACACGTCTAAGGATGAAACATCATGCATCGCGCGTGCTAGCACTAGTATACTTGGCAGGGGTTATGAGATGTGGCGGCTAGGATTTCGATAGGTGTGTTTTGGGATGCCTCCCTCAGTCCTCACATCTCTCTTTATATAGCCTCCAATTGGATCATTATCTGATACGATCAAATATCGTATCCAACTCAGAAATCCTTAGGCTAGATCTTTATCCAATGTGAGTAGAGATCGTATCCCACTCAGAGACTATCATACGGATCCTTATCATTCCAGCGCATTAAGTGTGTGATCCTGTAGATTCATGTATATTTGGCCATTGGCCAAAATCTCCTTTTCGGTCCATAAGTTGGTAGCAGTCCTAGCAGGATATAATGACTTCTAAACATACATAAAAATCATATCGGACGAACCTATATAGTGCTTATGTATCGTTTCCTTTGCCTCATGATACCATATCGAACTCAAGACGATAAGCGTGTTATCCTATGATAACTTGATCTTTCACTCGAACTGTAGTGGATTACTTAGTTGTGATTGACTCCTAAACCACATTCGCTATGGCCATACATTTTCTTAATCCAACTACACAAGGGGCCCAGAGATATTTCTCCTGTTATGTAGGAGGGGTAAATTTCATCTTGATCGCTCATATTTCTCCACGTATTTCATAGTAAACCTAAAAGCTATCTTTATGACCACCTAGTCACGGAGTAGTGTTTGATAACCTCTAAGTAAACTATTACAAATGTAGGTAACAATAAAGATCTCAAGTCTAAGGATCCAACATACACTATGTATAAGACTAACTTATGATACATAAGAATATAATAATTCCCACAGTATCTCATAGTGGGTCTATCCAACATCATGTTCTCTAACATATGTCCATATTATTAATTTCATATTCCTATGAGGACATCCTAGCCTATATTGTTCGTTGTAATTCAACAAGAATTTCAAAACTACAAGAACTTGCTAGAAGAGCTAGAGTTATGGAAAATAAGCTCAACATTAAGGTAAACTCATTCTAAACTAAACTTAATATTGTTATTTATAAGGATGGAATACTACCTCATATTATTACATTGTGTATTCTCAGGTTTATCAAATAGAAGATGTTGAAATTGAGAAGGAGGAGATGGAGGCTGGAGTCAAAGCAATAGAGAGACACAAGGAAGAGGATAACCATATTTAGTGCCAAAGGCATGAAGGAACAAAATCCATATGGATGGAGCCAACAAGAACAAAACCCATGTGGTTAGTTGGAGCACATAAGAGAAAGACCCCATGTGGATGGGAGGAAAACTCTATGCCGTGGGAGAGCAAAAGGGTCTAACTCAAGAACTTAATGTACAAGTTTTGGATAAGATTTTTAAGCCTAATTCGGACCTCTCACTAGCTCAACCGAATTCAAATTCGGATTCAACTCATAACTCAATTCGAATTCGGTTCAGGACAGCCCAACAGGCACTTACTAAAAAGGCCATAACTTTCACAAATGGAGTCTGATTCAGGTGTTCTTATACTTGTTAGAAAGCTTATTTTAAGACCTACGCAATGGATAATACCCCATATTCAAATACATCATGAATCATCTACTATGATCAAAATAATGTGATGGATGTAAAATCTAGTTATCTTTTGTGGGAATTCGAGTCTAAAATAATGTAGGGATTAGTTGTATTCGATTTGGAGACCATATGGACATCCCAAGTGGCTATATAAGTCTTGTATTCATAGTCTTTAGGGCTTAGACCAACTTTGAGAAAAAGATAAAGATAACAAAGATAAAGGTAACCACGGGAGGGGATAAAGTGTTTGCTGCCCCGTGGGTACATCCCAATAATTTTAAACCCCTAGCACTTACATCATTTGAGAAGAACGACAAAGATAACAATATTGGTGATGAACTTAATTGTGAAAAGGTGAGTAATTGTGAGAACTCATATGATCAACCGAAAATTCCATATTCTAAATTTCTGTGCTCAATTTATATAATGTGGAATTGACTACTCATAAGGAAGTTCTTACTAGAATATCTCATAATGATTCTTTCTGCTATATCATATTTGATGATTCTAGAGAGCTATCTAGTGTGATTGATAATGTTGCTGAAATTTCATATTTAAAATCACTAGTTAGTACTTATGCCAACACATGTAAGTTTAATTTAATTGGAAATTATGGTGTAAATGACAAATTTTACGTTTACAGAATTTATATTATGTGTGATAAGCTTGCTGCATTGAAATTGCATATTGTGGATAAGTAATCTTTTGTGCCATGCCATGATCATAATGAGATGAATTTCAATAATAGTGCGTGCTGTTTAGAAAGATTTCATAAGTCTACTTGTTTGATCTTTGATGTACAATCTTGTAAAAATAATCAAAGTAGCGCAGTTGAAGCATGGAAGGCGCTTAACCCATATCTGAACAACTAAATCTGATTTTGCCCATTAATAATGTATCCATGTCTTTAGAAAAGTCGTGGACCGTTTTCTTTTATGGAAGGAAGAATGATGTGAAAACAATATTACAATACATGCATCTTTTAGCCACTTTTATATTCATCGATTTATGCAAAATAATAAGAATACCATAATAATTGACTCTTACATATACCATACATATATGTTGTTCTTTTCGTTTACTACACCTTCAGAAGTTCATAATGAGATAAGCTGAAGAAGTGTTGATGACAAATATATATATACCATTCATACACATTGTATTCTTTGTTTAGTACAATTTCAGGCTATCAAAAACCGAGGATAGCTTTTCTTGAAGAAGTGAAGGATGATGAGGACATCCTAGCCTATGTTGTTCGTTGTAATTCAATAATTACTTTAGAACTACAAGAGCTTGCTAGAAGAGTTAGAATTATGGAAAGTAAGCTCAACATTAAGTTGAACTAATTCCAAACTAAACATAATGTTGTTATTCATAAGGATGGAATACTACTTCATGTTATTACATTGTACATTCTCAGATTTGTCAAATAGAAGATATTGGAACCGAGAGTGAGGAGATGGAGACCGGAGCCAAAGCAATAGAGAAGCACAAGGAAGAGGATAACCACATTTAGTGCCAAAGACATGAAGGAATAAAACCCATACGGATGGAGCCAACAAGAACAAAGCCCATGTGACTGGTTAGAGCACACAAGAGAAAGACCCATGTGAATGCGGGGGAAAAAACCCATGCAGTGGAAGAGCAAAAGAGGGAACCTAAGAACTTAAAGTATAAGTTTTGGATAAGATTTTTAAGCCCAATTCGGACCTCTCACAAGCCCAACTGAATTCAAACTCGGATTCAACTTAGAACTCAATTCGGATTCGGTTCGGAACATCTCAATAAGCACTTACTAAAAAGGCCATAACTTTCACAAACGGAGTCTGATTCGAATGTTCTTGTACTTGTTACAAAGCTTATTTCAGGACCTACACAATGGATAAGGCTCCATCTTCAAATACATTAGGAATCATCCGCTATGACCAAACCAATATGACAACTGTAAAATCTAGTTTCCTTTTTGTGGGAGTTCGAGTCTAAGACAATATAAAGATGAGTTATATTCGGTTTGAGGACCATATGGACATTCCAAGTGGCTATATAATCCTTATATTCATAGCCTTTTGGGCTCAGACCATCTTTGAGAAAAATCAATCTACGAAAAGTTCTTGTTTGAGTTCTTTATGATTGCCAAAATTCTTAGGAGAATTAGGTGAGTTACTCAATCAAGATCGTTCAACCTTTCTGTTGGGAATTAAGTGCACGGTAGATCTTCGTTTGGTGGTTGGTGAAATCAACACGAGCGTGTTTTGGCGTATTAAAGAATATTCGTCCCTTACGCTGGCATTGGAGAATCATTATGATTCATCAAGACTCCCGTGATATCCATCCTACGTCGAGAAGATCGAGCGATCCCGTATCATATTCTATATCCATGATTTGTGAAATATGATCATCAATCAATACATGAGCTGATCTATAAATCATAATTGTCCCACATAATGATATAAGATTAGAGATAATTTAGAATAACATCAAAATATGAAAGAAAAAAAAAGTCCCATGAACAAGTCACATACTTGTTGATCAATATAAAAGACATTTACTCAACGAACAAAATAACATATTATTTACAAAATCATAAATATAGAAGTGATGCAATCAATTTCATGATTGTCTCTAGAGCATATCACTAATAAGTTCAATGCAATTTGATTAGAAGCAAAAAATGATTAAATTAATGTCTAATTTATAATTGCAATCCAAGCTAAATAAAAAGTAGTACCAACATGGAGAAACCGGGAAGGAGGTGAGAAGGTGCTGGGCGAGGAGGGGCTGGCTGTGGTAGGGTCCGTAGGGAAGAAGGGGAGGCGAAGGAGAGGAGATAGGTGGGAAAGAAGAAGAGGAGTATGACGGTCCTTTCATGCCCTTAACGGAGCGCCCAACCTGACGGAATTGGACTACAGCGGGAAAATCCAAGCATGTCCCTAATGGATCAATGGCAAAAGGGTAATGCTATGGCCCGGGCGTTTGGCTCTAGACTCTCGACTGCAACATTTTTCGGTCATGTTTACAATATTTTTTGCCTATATTTGCAACAAAAATGAAGAACGATATGAGTATTCCTATCCGCAATATTTCTCATCAATATCTGTAACATTTGTCGGCCATATATTCAACACAAAAAAAGAAAGAATGATGTGAGTATTCGCATCGTACGCTCTAATGTAACATTTTTAGATAATGTGTGCAACATTTTTAATCATCGTATACAACAAAAATATGTGATACAAAATTCGATGTTGCATACACAAAATAAAAAATGTAACAAAAATATGGGCGAAAAATATTGCAAACATGGGTGAAAAATATTGCAAATATGGCAAAAAAAAATGCTACAGCTGAGCGTCCGAAGCTAGCGCCTGGATCGGACGTTCGAGCGCTAGCATTCCCCATGGTAAAAATAAAGGCTACAAAGAAAATTAGTGCCATAATTGAGAAAGCGAGCTTCAACTAGTGGCAAAAACAAAATTTTTCCAAAAATAAATGCAGAGGGAAATGAAACTTCTAGCGAGAACCAGGGTTCTTTTGAGATTTTTCCCAAGAAACAAAGAAAGCTAACGAAGCTATAGCCCAGTACTGCTGCACCTAAATCCAGCAAACGAGCATCCCGTAATGCTTCACCAAAATCTTCACTCACCCGCGCGGAGACCCCGCCCGTCCACCACGCGTGCTTGCCCGCCATGAGGTGCGGAGGCAGTACTGGTGCAAGCGATGGAACCGAATGAAGCAGCCGTGTTGGCAAAAGAACAAAGAGAGCTTACCATGGTCAGGATCCAACGTGAGTTGGGGATCAAAAGAGACGTCGGGAGAGACAAAACATCGAGAGGAGTGAGTTGCTTCTTGCATGAGTGGGTTGAGCCGTTCGATGGGTTGGATCGTATGGTTAATGCATCTCCACATATTCTCGTCTGCGTGCTGTTCTTGCAGTGGATGATCTAATAGTAATTGATTGTTGTCACCGATCGCTCGTTATTTCTGACACCGATTGTCGCTTTGTCTACGCGGTGTCGATATCCTCACTCTTTACTCAGGGGCGGAGCTAGGAATTGAATATAAGGGGGTAATATAGACAACAAGTAGATAGAAAGTAGCACTAACAAGGAACAATATCATCTAAAATAGCACTCAGTGGCGGACCTAGAATTTTACCAAATGGTATGTCGCAGCAAAATTTTCATATGCAATTCGGTAAAACCATTTACCAATTCGGTAAATAATTGTAAAATAGATTTCATGTCCTCCATATTACAGTAAGAAATATCTATAAAGTGCATAGTACCCACCAATACTGTGACGATTTACAGTAAGAAATATCTATAAAGAACTGAAAGAGAAAAGCAAGGATATCAGCAGTAAAGAATGTAAGATGATGTAGGACAGCAACAAAGTTCATATGACCAATTAGTAATTAACCAAAAAACTACAAGCTAGTGAACCGAACTTACACTCGATGTTCTGTCAGATATCCCATCAACAGCAAAGAATAAGGCACCAGGAATATGAGCCACCTGGAAACAAGATTAAAGCAAATATTACTTCATCTGAATATCTGCTACTATACTTTCAAATGAACTGAAATCACCGAAAAATTAAGGTGACACAAACAATCAATAACAACAAGTATATAAAACCATCAGACAAATGCAATGACATAACAGCAAGTAGAGTTTCCAAATTCCAAAACCTCAAAACACAAGTAATCCCAACCTGGTACTCCTGAAGGCTGAAGTGGGTTCCTTTTCGCCACAGGCATGTACCAAGAGGCATCAAGTACCTTGACAAAAAGAGAGAGTATAAGATACAATGCACTGATGGAAGAAAGACATATTTAACAGCACGAAAACTATCCTGTGAATACCATCTAAAATAGCACTAACAAGGAACAATGCATGGAGATAGAAAGTAGCAACTAGCAAGAACCGAATCATCACCATTCACCAACGCGGAGGGCAGGCGCCAGGGCCGCAGGGGTGTCCTTGGGGTTGGGGACTTTCGTGCCCGTGCAAAGACGTGAGACGTCAGGACTCAGGCGTCGCGGCGAGTTCAAAGAAAAGAAACGAGCGGGCGCGCTGCGGTGATTTTTGGAAATATGAAGCGTCGCTGACTCGCTGCGTCACTCCTCCCTTCCAATCCCATCTAACCATGGCTAATTAATTGCAGGATTAGTAGAACTACTAACTACATAATAAAAGCTTAGTAAAAGGTTGGGGGTGCCAAGCCCCCTGGCCCCCCTGTCTCCGCCACTGTCTTTGCTTGAAGAAAAGATGGGATCATCCTGAGTTGCTCGATGGGCACGTAGATACCCATGACTTAGCCAAGCTTTGGCTAGATGGGCATGTAGACATCTAAGACTTAGCTAAAATTTGGTTTCATATCGTGTGTGTGTGTGTGTTAGAAAAGAAGTGTTTGTAACTGAATTGTGTTGTAAACAGATTTGTTCACATATCCTGGAGATTGCCGTAGCTGTCAAAAAGGATAGAAAGCTTGTTACGTATAGATAGAAGTTGTTCTCTAAAGATAGAAGTATTCAAACAGCAAATGACAATCTCGGATGTGTTAGGATTGTAAGCAACGTCAAGTGCTTTTCTTGACCCCTATTAATATATGTGTGCGGCCTCCTACGAGAGGTGAGAACGCTTTCTCAAATCTCCAAGTTTCTCCACATGGTATCAGAGCCAATCTCTTGATTCTCATCTATGGCGACAGGAGCTTCCTCTTCCTCGCTTGTGGCAGCCATGGCTTGGAGCTCGCCTCTAGGCCATCCTGTCACAGAGAAGCTAACCAAAAGCAATCATATGCTATGGAAAGCTCAGATCCTTCCTGCAGTACGAGGCGCACAACTCACTGGATTCCTTGATGGAACCACGGCGGCGCCTGCAGAGAAGATCACCGTCAAAACCGGCGACAAAGTAGTGGAGGAGCCGAACCCTGAGTTTGCGAAGTGGTTAAGTCTTGACCAGCAGGTTCTTGGCTACCTCTTCTCTACTCTGTCGAGAGAAATTCTGACGCATGTTGCTGCAATGACAAGTGCAGCAGAAGTCTGGAAGGCCATCGAAGATATGTTTTCTTCGCAAACTAGAGCTCGTGTGATTAACACCCGCATGGCTCTCTCCAGTACTCAAAAAGGGTCGTTGTCCATGCCGGAATATTTCGGCAAGATGAAGGCCTACGGCGACGAGATGGCGGCAGCTGGGAAACCGATCGATGACGAAGAACTTGTCTCCTACATTCTTAATGGCCTCGACGTCGACTACAATCCAGTCATCACAACAGTTCTTGGCCGGAAAGAATCCATCACGGTGAGCGAGTTATATGCGCAACTAGTAAGCTTTGAAAACCGAATGGATTTACTGCAGGGAGGCTCCCAGAGTTCAGTTAACGTTGCCAGGCGTGGACACGGAGCCTTCTAGTGCGAAGCTTTTCAGCGCAATCTTGGCGGTCGAAGTCGCAGCAACGACCGTGATGGGCGTGGTGGCCGCAGCGGACGTGGAGCAAACAGACATCGATACGGAGGCTCATACGGCAACAATGAGAATCGCCCAAGGTGTCAAGTATGCGAAAAACCAGGCCACACAGCTCTGGAATGTTGGCACCGGTTTGATGAAGAATACGCTCTAGAGAAAAGATCTGTTGCTGCTGCCACCAATTCATATGGTGTTGATACCAACTGGTACATAGATACTGGTGCAACAGATCACATCACTAGTGATCTCAACAAGTTGGCCCTTCGAGAAAAGTACACTGGCTCCGATCAGATTCATACCGCAAGTGGTGCAGGTGTGGGCATTAAACACATTGGTCATACTACTGTTCATACCCCACATCGTAATCTTTTACTCAATAATGTCTTACATGTGTCCAAAGCTAAAAAAAATCTTGTTTCTGTTCATCGTCTAGCCACTGACAATCAAGCCTTCCTTGAATTTCATCCAAATTTCTTTTTGATTAAGGATCAAGCAACGAAGAAAGTTCTTCTTCGAGGAAGATGTGAAGGTGGCCTCTATCCACTTAACTCAACTTCAGTTAAACAAGTTTACAATGTCATCAAGCCGTCTTTTCAAGGTGGCATGACCGACTAGGACATCCAGCCTCACAAATTGTTCAACAAGTTGTCAGTCAGAATAATCTCCCATGTGTTCTTGATTCCAATAAAAACTCTGTTTTTGATGCCTGTCAACAGGCAAAGAGTCATCAACTTCCTTATTTAAAGTCGACAAGTGTGTCGCATTTTCCTTTAGAATTAATCTTTTCTGATGTTTGGGGGACTGCAACGGAATCAGTTGGAAGAAATAGATATTATGTGAGTTTTATTGATAACTTTAGTAAATTCACTTGGATCTATCCTCTTAAACATAAATCTGAGGTCTCCCAAAAATTTCATGAGTTTCAAAAACTTGTAGAAAGGATGTTTAGCAGGAAAATAATCTCCATGCAAACCGATTGGGGTGGTGAATATGAGAATCTCAACTCCTTCTTTAGAAAAGTTGGTTTCTCCCATTAGGTATCATGTCCCTATACCCACCAACAAAATGGATCCCCTGAAAGAAAACATCGTCATATTGTTGAAATTGGTCTTGCCCTTCTCGCTCATGCCTCTATGCCATTAAAGTTTTGGGATGAAGCTTTTCTTGCTGCTACATACTTAATCAATCGTCTACCTAGTAAGGTCATTCAGTCTACACCTTTGGAACGTCTCTTCCAAACCAAACCAAATTATTCTTTTCTTCATACTTTTGGATGTGCATGTTGGCCAAATCTTCGTTCCTACAATAATCACAAGCTTCAATTTCGCTCTAAGCAATGTGTTTTCCTTGGATATAGCAACATGCACAAAGGTTTCAAGTGTTTAGATGTCTCGACTGGACGAGTCTATATTTCTCGAGATGTTGTCTTTGATGAGGATGTTTTTCCTTTCTCCAAGCTTCATCCTAATGCCGGCGCAAGACTCAAATCTGAAATTCTTCTCCTCCCACCGGCCTTGTTAAATCCTATTGATCAAAGGGGGGAACACATAGATGATCAATTTGTTAATGACCCAAATAATTCTATTGCAGACAATGTTGCAGATACTATTGCAGCAAGTAATGTTACAGGTTCGGAAGGCTCTGCTGGTTCCGAAAGCCATGCTGGCTCCGAAGGCGCTGCTGATTCTAGAGCGGCACGACCGAACGTCGGCACTACTAGTCCTGGAATGGCTCAAATCAACGTACATGGCGTGCATGGCAACAGTTTGCATGGGGGCAGTCCTGAGGCGTCCGAAGCATATTACCTTGTGTCTTCTAAACCGAGTGGTGATATTTCTGCAGACATATCTCCCGTGTTTGGAGCCCAAGTACCGGCGGCACCAGAACCAGCGTCAGAGGCCACTACATCAGAACCAGAGTCAGGAGCTGCTCAGCATCGATCGGCCACCAGGCTTCAAAGAGGTATTGTCAAACCCAAAATTCTCACGGATGGAAGAGTTAGATATGGTTTTTTGTCATCTACTGGTGAACCTCAATGCCTACAGGAAGCTCTCAATAATAAGAATTGGAAAGATACAATGGATTTAGAATACTCAGCATTAATAAAAATAATACCTGGCATTTAGTACCAGTAAAACAAGGTATGAATATAATTGATTGTAAATGGGTCTATAAAATTAAGAGAAGGGCATATGGATCAATAGATAGATATAAGGCCAGATTGGTAGCTAAAGGCTTTAAACATAGATATGGTATTGATTATAAAGGTACCTTCAGTCCTGTAGTCAAGGCAGCCACTATTAGACTTGTTTTGTCTATTGCTATCTCTAGAGGTTGGAGTCTCCGCCAGCTAGATGTGCAGAATGCATTTCTTCATGGTGTTCTAGAGGAAGATGTGTATATGAAACAACCTCCCGGTTATGAGAACAAGAAACTGCAAAATCATGTTTGTAAATTGGATAAGTCTCTATATGGGTTAAAACAAGCACCACGGGCCTGATATTCAAGACTCAGTGAGAAGTTACAGAATCTCGGATTTCATCCATCCAAAGCGCACACGTCATTGTTCTATTTCAGTAAGGAGAATGTCACCATATTTATGCTTATATATGTTGACGATATAATTGTTGCAAGCTCTTCTACAATTGCAACAACAGGTCTTCTACGAGCTCTACAAACTGAGTTTGCTCTCAAAGATCTAGGTGATCTTCATTATTTTTTGGGAATTGAAGTAAAGAAGATACAAGAAGGTATTCTCCTAACACAAGAAAAGTATACTTCAGATATACTCAAGAGAATTAATATGATAAACTGCAAACCTATGAATACACCCATGTCTACATCTGAAAAAATATCTGCTCAAGGTGAACCTCTCGGCCCTGAAGATTCTACAAGGTACAGAAGTGTTGTTGGAGCTTTACAGTATTTGACCCTGACTAGACCAGACATTGCGTTTCCAGTAAACAAAGTTTGTCAATATTTACACTCTCCTACTGGTCTGCACTGGATAGCTATCAAGAGAATTCTGAGATACCTAAAACACACCATGGGAACTGGACTACACATTAATAAGTCTATATCTATGCTTGTTAGTGCTTTTTCATATGCAGATTGGGCAGGCTATCCTGATGACAGAAGATCGACTAGTGGATTTGCTGTGTTTTTAGGACCAAATCTTGTGTCATGGAGTGCTCGAAAACAAGCTACAGTTTCCAGATCTAGTACTGAGGCAGAATATAAGTCAGTAGCTAACGCTACAGCTGAGGTAATGTGGATACAAACTCTCTTACGTGAACTTGGTGTTAAAAGTCCTCCAACTGCTATATTGTGGTGTGATAATATAGGAGCTATATACTTGTCAGCAAACCCAGTGTTTCATGCAAGAACTAAACATATTGAGGTTGATTATTATTTTGTAAGAGAACGAGTTAATAAAAAACTGTTAGACATCAAATATGTTCCTACAGGTGATCAAGTTGCAGATGGATTCACCAAGCCTCTTCCGTTGCATCGTCTAAAAGAATTCAAACACAATCTCAACTTAGGAAAGTTGTGATTGAAGGGGGATGTTAGAAAAGAAGTGCTTGTAACTGAATTGTGTTGTAAACAGATTTGTTCACATATCCTGGAGATTGCCGTAGCTGTCAAAAAGGATAGAAAACTTGTTACGTATAGATAGAAGCTGTTCTCTAAAGATAGAAGTATTCAAACAGCAAACGGCAATCTCGGATGTGTTAGGATTGTAAGCAACGTCAAGTTCTTTTCTTGACCCCTATTAATAGATGTGTGCGGCCTCCTACGGGAGGTGAGAACGCTTCCTCAAATCTCCAAGTTTCTCCACAGTGAGTGCTCCACGTAAGAACGGTGCCAAAGTGTCGCTTCTCTTTGGTCTGTTGTGTGATGTGGTTTTCATTGTTCTATTCCTGGAGGCAACCATAACTTCGCTAGCTTAGCAATTATTGTGCCCAAGCACGGCAAGCTAAACGTGATGGACATGCAAGATGCTTGAAACAAGGCCCAAGTGATTGATGCTTGGGTGCTTAAGGCCCACCACGATGGAAGTACTACCAGGGCAAGGCTTTGGTTAACATGGCATCTTCCTGTTGCATGTGCCACTAGCCCCCTGTTCCGAGATGTGGTCTACGAGGCAAGTGGTCAGACAAAGCAAAACCGGTGGAGGCAAAGTAGCGGATACCAGGTTGCCTCACCAAGCCATAGCCTATGAGGTGGGTGGCACGTCGGCATAGAGCCAGTGGAGGTGAAGTAGCAGACGCGGAGCCGCTTCACCGAGGCATGCCCTTCGAGGCGGGCCACATGTCAGAGCAAAGCATGTGGAGGAGATCAGCTCATCGGAGCAAAGCCTATGGAGACAAAGTAGTAGACGTAGGGCCACTTTCCCAAGGCATAGCCTTTGAGATGAGCAGCGCATCAGACTAAAGCATGTGGAGACGAAGTAGCGGACAAGGGGCCACCTTGCCGAGGCACAACCTTCGAGGCGGGTGGCCCATCAGAGCAAAGCTTATAGAGGCGAAGTAGCAGACGTAGGACTGCCCCACTGAGTCATAGCATTCGAGGGGGGCGACACGTCGAAGCGAAGCCTATTGAGGTTAAATGGCAAATGCAGGCTGCCCCATCAAGGCACAACCTTCGAGGCAAGCAGCACGTCGAAGCAAAGCCTATTGAGGCAAAACAACAGATGTGAGGCCACCCTACTGAGGTATATCCTTCGAGGTGGGCTGCACGTCGAAGCGAAGACTGTGGATACAAAGTAGCAGATACGGGACTACCCCACCAAGGCATAGACTTTGAGGCGGGTGGTATGTCAAAGCAAACTTGTTAAGGCGAAACAGCGAAGGCAGGCTACCCTACCAAGGCACAATCTTCAAGGCGGCTAGTGCATTGGAATGAAGCCTGTTGAGACGAAGCAGCTAACTTGGGGCTACCCTACCGAGGCATAGCCTTCGAAGCCTGTTGAGGAGAAACAGCGAACATAGACCACCCCACCGAGGCACAGCCTTCAAAGTAGGTGACGCGATAGACCGAAGCCTATTGAGGCAAAGCAATGGACACAGGGTTGCCCCATCGAGGCATATCATTCAAGGTAGGTGATGCGTCTGAGTGAAGCCTGTTGAGATAAAAACAGTGGACATAGGCTACCCCACCGAGGCATAGCTTTCGAGACGAGCGACACCAGGGCGAAACCTATTGAGGTGAAGCAGCAGATGCAGGCCGTCCTACCAAGGCATATCCTTCAAGATGTGCAGCGTGTTGGAGCAAAGCCTATTAAGGTGAAGTAGAGGACGCGGTGCCACCCCACCGAGGTATAGCCTTCGAGGCAGGTGGTGCATTTGAGTAAAGCCTGTGGAAGCGAAGTAATGGATGCGAGACTATCCCACCGAGGTATAGCCTTTGAGGTGGTCGGTGCATTGGAGCAAAGCCTGTGAGGCAAAATAGCGAATGTAGGCTGCCCCATCGAGGCACAGCCTTCTAGGCAGGCGTCATATCAGAGCAAAGCCTGTTGAGATGAAGTAGCAGACGCAGGGCTACCCTACCAAGGCATAGCCTTCTAGGTGGGTGGTGTTGCGAAGCATGTTGAGGCGAAGCAACGGAAGCAGGCCATCCCACCAAGGCATGGCCTTTGAGGTGGGCAGCACCAAGACGAAGTTTGTTGAGGCGAAGCAACGGACATAGGATGCTCCGCCAAGGCATAGCCTTCGTGATGGGTAGTGCTGAGGCAAAACCTGTTGAGGCGAAGCTGCGTACGCAGGCTACCCTACCGAGGCATAGTCTTCAAAGTGGGTGGTGCATCAGAGCAAGGCTTGTTGAGGCCAAGCAGCAGACGCAGGGCAACCCCACTGAAGTGACATGATGGAGTGAAGCCTGTGGAGGTAAAGTAGTGTACGCAGGACTACCGCACTGAGGCATAACCTTCGAGGTGGGCTACACGTCAAAGCGAAGCCTATTGGGGTGAAATAGTGAACACAGGTCGCCCCACTGAGACACAGCCTTTGAGGCGGACAGCACATCGGAGTGAAGCCTGTTGAGGCAAATCAACGGACGCAGTGCCGCCCTACCGATGCATAGCTTTTGAGGTGGGTAGCGCGTCAAAGCGAAGCCAGTGGAGGCGAAGGAACAGACGCAGGACCGCCCTACTGAAGCATAGCCTTCGAGACAAGTCACACGTTGAAGTGAAGCTTGTTTAGGCGAAACAGCAAACACAGGCTACCCCATCGAGACACAGCCTTCGAGACAGGTGATACGTCAAAGCAAAGCCTGTTGAGACGAAACCGCAGATGCGGGGCTGCTCTACCAAGGTATAGCCTACGAGGTGGGTGACGCGTTGGAGTGAAGTCTATTGAGGTGAAACAACAAATGTAGGCCAGCCCACCGAGACACATCCTTCGAGGTGGGTGACACATCGGGACGAAACTTATTGAGGCAAAGCAATGGACATAGGGCCACTCCACTGAGATATAGCCTTTGAGGTAAGCAGCTTCAACTAGTGGCAAAAACAAAAATTTTTCTAAAAATAAATGCAGAGGGAAGTGAAACCGTTGAAAGCAGCTTTTCCCTCGCTGATCTTTTTCCTCTAAAAGCTTGCTGCAACCCCGCTTTTTCTTCCGCACAAGAAAGCTCTGCCGCCCTTCCACGTACCGAGCAGTCGCCTCTGCCTTTCCTCCACACGCAAAAACAGTCCACGCCTCCTGCTGCTTCTCTTCAAAAATTCTCGGTCAAACGTGCGCAGACCTCCTCCCTGCCAAACACCTGACGCACCTGTACTTGCTTTTCTCCAGAGGCTTCACGCGCCGTTGCCCTTCTTTCTTGCCGCTGTCTCCTTCCTCTCCAAAAACCACGGGTTTGCTTCTAATCTTTCTGCCTCTTGTTAGATTTCTTCAGATTGCTCTTCCCTGTTACTTCTTCTCTTTATTTCTTTCTACTGCAGCATGCTTACATTGAGGCTTCTTGCTTTCTTCTCTCTATTGCTTTCTCACGCTCTGCTTACTTCGTCCTATGCTCTGCATGCCTACTGATTGCCTTTAAAGGCTACAAAATGACTTACATACGGACTTGCACGTCATACGGACTCATACTCCTATTCGTATATGTATACGCGGCAAACTCCAATACAGATACGGCAAGCCAACAACAATAAGATTAAAACTCTAACAGAAACTTCTAACAAGAACAAGGGTTCTTTTGAGATTTTTTTCCCAAGGAACGAAGAAAGCTAACGAAGCTATAGTCCAGCACTGCTGCACCTAAATGCAGCAAACGAGCATCCCGTACTGCTTCACCTAACGAAGCGCTTGGCCGCCATGAGGTGCTGCTACAGTGGTGTGATCCATGGAACCGAACGAAGCAGCCGTGTTGGCAAAAGAACAAAGTGAAGCTGCCGTGGTCAGGATCCAACGTGAGTTGTGGATCAAAGAGACGGAGAGAGAGAGGGAAAACATCAAGAGGAGTGAGTTGCATTTTGCATGAGTGGGTTGAGCCGTTCGATGGGTTGGATCGTATGCTCAATGCATGTCCACATATGTACATCCGCCATCGAGACACAGCCTTTAGACAGACGGTGCGTCAGAGCAAAATCTATTGAGACGAAACAGCGGACGCAAGGTCACCCTACCAAGGTATAGCCTACGAGGTAGGTGGCACGTCGGAACAAAGTCTATTAAGGTGAAACAACAAATGTAGGCTGCCCCACCGAGGCACATCCTTCGAGGTGGGTGATATGTTGGGACGAAACATATTAAGGCAAGGCAACGGACACGGGGCCACTTCACCGAGATATAGCCTTCGAGGCAGGTAGCTTCAACTAGTGGCAAAAATAAAATTTTCCCAAAAATAAATGCAGAGGGAAATGAAACTTCTAACAAGAACCAGGGTTCTTTTGAGATTTTTCCCAAGGAACAAAGAAAGCTAACGAAGCTATAGTCCGACACTGCTGCACCTAAATGCAGCAAACGAGCATCCCGTACTGCTTCACAGAACTCCCCGCTCGTCCACCGCGCGCTTGCCCGCCATGAGGTGCTGCTACAGTGGTGTGATCGATGGAACCGAACGAAGCAGCCGTGTTGGCAAAAGAACAAAGTGAAGCTGCCGTGGTCAGGATCCAACGTGAGTTGGGGATCAAAGAGACAGAGAGAGAGAGGGGTGAGTTGCATCTTGCATGAGTGGGTTGAACCGTTCGATGGGTTGGTCAATGCATCTCCACATATGTGATATGTACATCCGCGTGCTGTTCTTGCAGTGGATGGTTGAATAATAGTTGATTGTTGCATCACCGATCGCTCACTGTTTCTGACACCGATTGTTGCTTTATCTACGCGGTGTCGATCCTCACTCTTTGCTTGAGGAAAAGATGGGATTGATCCTGAGTTGCTGTTGGACAGAATGAAAACAGAGGCCATTTGTGTTGTAGTTTAGTTTTGAACATATAGGAGTCGGTGTACGACTAACGACTAATTGTTCTCTTGCCTTTAGCTCAAACTACCGCCATAGTCTACATAGGAGAGTTGATGCTGTCAACCCCTTGGGGTTGGATAGCAAATGCCTCTTTTGCCTTGCCTCCAACCATCGGGTCGCGTCGCATCCAAGCCTGCAAGGCGCTCAAGATCCGCTGCTGCCTCCACTGATTGCAAGAGCTTCTTCTCGCCCTTCTTCGACTTTGTTTGGCAAATGCTTCAATTGCCTTGCCGCTGATCATCGGGTGGCGGCATGCAGGAACCCTCCTCGTTGCCTTCAGTGTGAGGAGTCAGGGCACTTCGCTCGGTGTCCCCCTTCGCCTATCGCACGGCATCTCCTCCATCAAGCCCCTTTGCCGCCAGTAAGCGTCCAGGTCCTAGCTAACTCGTTGACGATTTCTGTCTATGGCAAGTTCATCCAAGCAAAGCAAGTTGTTGCCTTGCTTTGTGAGAAGTTCCAGATTCCTCGGGACGGAATTCAGGTGGAGGTGCTCCCATGTGGGGCTGATGTAGGCGCGGGGGAGAATCCTTGTTTGTTCTAGTTGTCAACTATCTGGACCACCTACAGCAGCTTTAGAGACGGTAAGACCCTTAGGGTATCTCCAATGGTCCTAGCTAGCAACTAGTTAGGAGACTTCCACATCATTCATATAGTACACACTAAAAGCTAGCATTTCAAAGAACTATCTATAAGGATAGCTATTTGATGTTTACATACACACACAGCCATTTATAGAGACTACCTCGTTTTGCGTTATAGACTAGAGATGAAATAGTAGCTAGCTGTTTGTATTTTGCATACTCTCTTTCCTCCACATAGGATATATGCTGATGTGCACATGCAAATAGCTAGCTGACTCAGCACCATTGGAGATACCCTTATCAGTTAAGGAGCCGTTACAAGTTGCTAGGGAGACTGGCACTGTTTATATTGAATTGTGTTTCTAATTTCTACTTAGAAAAGTTAAAAAAAACAATACAAACATCCAGATTCTCGAAGCAGCTTCTCTGCTCCTCTTGCTACTGTCTTGCTCCGAGGACAAATCAATGGACCACGATGCATCACCCATTCCACTACTCTCGCTCCTATCACGTACGTATTCCTCTTTTACTTTTTACACTACTCGTCATCTTCTTCTAAAAATCACTTATTTAAGACACTACTATTTATTTTTAGCTAAAAACCATCTATAAAAAATAATATAAACACCCCCCCTACAACCACAACTATCCCAACCTCACCGCCATTGTCTCGCGCAACTATCCCAACCTCACCGCCATTATCTCCAGCGAGAGAGGCCCCTTCAGTGATCCCTCAGGTTGGGAGGAGGTGAGACGCCTCGGGCTTCATTGGGGATTGCGTCCCAAGAAGTAGTGAGCTCGGCATGGAAGTCTGCAAATGCAAAGGAGAGGATGCGACGTCGAGCTGCCAGTGCATTTGTCAACCGCTTCTGCTCTCCCTGTGCTTACCAAAAGAAACTACAGACGCACATTTACTCAAAGTCCACATATGTCAACCTTATGTTGTATTTGATGTATAGTGTCCCTCACTTGTATGAAGAAAAGCCATTATTGAAAAAAGTAACTACAATACAAGATGTAAGTCCGATCGCCACTGGCATTTCATCACTCAAAATCTTCTTCCTCGCAACAAAAAAGAAAACATAAAATCTTCTATCGTGGTATTGGAAAATCCTATGGTCTTCAAATCTAAGCAAAGTATGACGACGAGGACGAGGTATCACGGAGAACCTGCATGCGTAATGAGAGCAAAACTGAGAGAAACAACATCAAGATGCGCAGAAATTACAAGTTTTGAGCTTACCTCCAATTGGTCTTCTGTGAAGGCGTCCTTCTGGATGCTCCAAGTGTCGGCATGCGTCCTCTTAAATTCAGCAACAGCTTTTGTGACAGTAGGTCTTATGGGAGAAGGCTCGCGAATGAAGCGGGCGAGTAGCGTTACATGATCAGGAAGCCAGCTGCAAAGACCAGGGTAAGGCCACAAGCACTGTTAAGAAAAATATCTTGTATTTGCATAGAAGTATGGAACAATAGAAGTACAGGACTGTTGCTAGTGTTTAAGAGATCAACTGCGCACATGGCAACCTACTTTCCTTGTCAAGGAGTGTCACCTGCTATTATATCATGCAACAAACAAGAATACCTTGGCATGTCGTATGGGACAGAAAGCACCGAAGCCGTCAAAGCAAGTGCTGCACCATGGATGGTAGCAACAGAGTGACCCGACTTTGAAGTTCTACGAAGTGCAGAAATCTACGGGTTAACAATCAGTGACATGAAAAGACTCCATGTTAACATCAGAACCAGAAGAAAGTTTACCTTCTCCGAGTATCAAGGATACGTTGGGCTTGGGCATATGATCGATCACGGAAATCCTTCAATAGATCTTTATCTATACCCTTCATTAGGCTTGCAAGAACACCAGCAGCTTGCTCCCTAACCTAAATATATAACAGCAAAATTCATACAATTGACCGCAGATGTCTTCACTTAAGAGGGCCTTTAGTGACAACAGTACTTGCATATGTATGCCTTGTGCCAAGGCAAAGGCTAGAAAGTAGAAATCTTGATATAGTACATTTTTTCATCTCAGGTGTACAGATTGTGCACATTTTCTTGAATAACACATAAAGGGGAAAAGAAAATGTTCACTGAATACAGGCCAAATAATCATATAGACTTGCCTCAACTTGGTTATCCACAAGTAACTTCTCAATTGTTTGCCAAATTTGTGATTTCTCTGAGCCAGAAAGAATGAATGTGTGCCTGTGACAAAGGTAATTTAGTACATTTACTTCCAATTAGCTCCAAAATCACTGGGAGAATCACAAATTCACATGACTAACTAAAGAAACATTATCCCATAAAAAACTAGAGAAACATTATAGATATGTATGTACATGAAAATATGTTTATATCGCCCTTAATGAGAATACTCAACATAGGTAATAATAATGCCTCACAAGTCATGGCGCGCTACTACACAATTAGTCAGTGTGGTGTTTGTAGCAAAGACCTAGATTTTGGCATTGATGAGGTACCATTAAGCTACATATTTCATACTGGGCATGAAACTAGGGAAGAGTACTGCGTACACCAGCAACCAAAAGAGAGGATTTGAACCTGTATGTAAAGGTCCTGAGATACGATAACAATGCAGATCTGGTCCGCCAGTTAGGATCATTGATTGAGGAAAGCATAGCCAAAATAGCAGTTTCAAGAAAAGGACGCCGTAAAATTCTCCACTTCAGCAACTCAAAAGCCGACTTCGCAAGCAATGACAAATCTTTATTTGATGTTTCCTGCAAATACACAATAGACAGTCAGTGTCAGAATACATTTATTAATTCTAACAAAAGCACCCATCTCTGAAAAAAAAAAGACTACCAAAAGTTTATGAAGTCTGAACATTTTTTTGTCTTTCGGACAAAAAAATTCTCAACTTTAGACAAGTTTAGTAGCCAGAATCAACTTCAGTTATCAGTTTAGTAGCCAGAATCAACTTCAGTTATCATTGAACTATGGTGAGGATACTATGACCGCTTAATACAAGAAATCACATAGCTGGAAAGAAATTTCACTTTTAAGATGCCTTTATCAAGAAAAACAAAATAGAAATTTCGTCACCTTCAGCATTATTATTTCATTAGAGATAATAATCTGAAGAAGACGTAAAAAAAAGTGAGCAAGCAAAAACCCCCTTCATTTAAGAAAGGGTTATGTCACCATGGCAATTACCAGATTGTATACCTGTAATGATATAACAGGGTATATGAGCCCAACAATGACATCTAGTAGAACAGAAGATCTCCCAGACTTCAGAGATGCAATCATGAAGTGAAATATCTGCAAAAGAAACCAAAAAAGCCATAAGGCTGAAACGAAGCAAATGAATAGTACATTTTTCAACTTGGAGAAAGACAAAATAAGCACCGTTTCCATTCTTTTAGAGTCGGCCTCCTCTTTATTATCCAAGACATTTTCAGTAGCCAAATCTGATGTAGACTCCAATTGCTTAGATTGAATACTGTTTTGTATATTCACAGATAATTCAGTAACTCCATCTGTCAAACGTTTAGACCAATATTCATTTCCTGTTTGTTCAGTCATGCTTACATCTCCACAAACTTCTCCTGGTAAACATGCAGGTCTAAATGACCCAGATAGTCTCATATTTGAGCATGCAACACACATAGTTACGCCGATTGCTTCTCTTACCTGAACTCAAAATGAAAAAAACAATTATACTTAATTTTGTTCCAAGACAACTAATATTTCGTAACAAATATTTGTTCAATTTCTTATTGGTAAATTGTCAAACCAGCCAGCACTAGAACAAGGTAAACTCTGCCAATTTTACTTAGGCATGTTCAGCAACAAGGGGAATGGGAGTTTAGAGGAGGGAGTAGGCATGGGAGTTTGATTCTGCCATATCCTTTGCCAGATCTTGATTCTAAAAAGTGTAGTAGATTTCTTTTCCTTTTTTTAGATAGCTTGTTCTATCCATAAAGAAGTATTGTAATTCTTCCTTTTCTTCTTTCTTTTTGGTCCTATCAGATGGAAGTTTGAGAATTTATTGGAACTTAATAGTATGCTAACCCTTTTATTTACCAAAAGGGAAAAATAGGAAGAACAGGTGTTCTTTGCCTTATTTATAACTTCAGCTGTCGAGTTGGCTTGAATTTAAATTGAAATGTCGGGATAGGGAAGAAAAACCTCTTTAACATATCTAAAAAATTGAGTCCTTTTCATCTAAATTTCTATTTTATGTCACCTATATATTTTTCCATTTTGGAAATTTTCGAATTGATGTACAAATTGTGCATCTTGCAATTAATACAAAATATTTATACATTGTCAACCAATCAGGGTTCAAAAAACCAGCGATTACCGGCCGGTAACCGCCAGATACCAGAAATCCTGGTCCATACCAGGATTTAAAAACCGGCCAGAATTTTCCCAAAGTAAATTTAAGTTTATGACTGTATAATGCACTTTCTAGATTGATTTATGCCTTTTTTGTACTAGATTACCTATCATGGTTATTAAGGCGTCGCTTAAGCGACGCTTAAGCGTCGCCTAAGCGGTAAAGCGGTCCGAGGCAAGCGTCGCCCCTTGCCGCCGTGCCCAAGGCGGCACAGAAGCGAGGCGGCGGCGCGACCCGGATCCGGCGGGAGGCGGATCCGGCGTCGGCCGGGTGGAAGCGGCGGCGGCGGCGTCGACCAGTGGAAGCGGCGGCAGCGTCCGGTGAAAGCGGCGGCGCGGACCGGATCCGGCACGAGGCCGGATCCGGCGTCGTCGAGTGGAAGCGGCGGCGGCGGCGTCCGGCGGTGGGCGGCGCGCGCAGACCGGATCAGCGCGGGAGGTCGGATCCGCGTCGTCGGGTGGAGGCGGCGGCGTCGGGTGGGCGGCAACGCGAACGAATCCGGCGCCCGTCCGGAGGAGGCGGCAGCCGGCCGAGTGGAAGGCGGCGGCGTCCGGAGAGAAGCGGCGCTTCGAGAGGAGGCGCTCGGGGGAGGAGGCGGTCGGCGGCGCTCGGGGGAGGAGGCGGTCGGCGGCGCTCGGGGGAGGAGGCGGTCGACCGAGTGAGAGTACGCCCGAGTGAGACACACACTCGGTCGACTGGGGTGAGGGGGTTATAAAGAAATTGATATTTTATATTTTAGTACTCGGAGTTCTGTAAACTTACAATTAGGTCCTTTTTTAAGAAATCTTCTGATTTAGACTTCCAGAGTTCCATTTTCTTCGCCTTAAGATGCGTTCTAAGGCGTCGCCTCGCCTCGCGTCTTACCGCTTAAAAGTTGTGAGGGGGGTGGGTCGCCTCGCCTCGGCTTACCGCCTTAATAACTATGTTACCTATTGTATAAACTAAATATGCATCAATTATTGTACTCCCAACTTGGTTGTTCCATTTTTTTTCGTGGTTTTTCTAGGTTTTTAGCGGTTTTCCCGGGTTTTTAAGCGGTTTTTCCGGTTACCGGTTTTCAAACAACCCAAATTCAAATTTTGATTCACAAATTTTGAACAGTTTTTTCGGGTTTCGTGCAGATACCGCTTTGCGCCACGAGATTCCCTCGATTCGGGTTTTGAACCCTGATGCCAATACTCAAAACTAGTTTATTCATAGAATTTGACATGTAAAAGGAGTTTTGTCATATCCTCCAGTAGCCCGAAGCGTAGTCTGGAGACATCTTATTAGTATACCACTCAACCACCAGAAAATAGTTTAAGCCTTAATATAAGTCCGATCCAGTTTATAGGAACCTAAGCCAGCACATAGTATAAGATCCAGTTATAGGGGTGTGGCAGAATGAAGGTTGGTTCTATTGCATAGCCCAAAAGGCAATATATAGTGAATACAAGAAATACACAACACTAAACTCTAGATAATAAGAAATGACAATAACACCCTTAACACCCCCCTCAAATGCAAGGCATATGCAATAGCATTGTATTTGAAAAGGTGACACTAAAATAGGGAAATCCAAAATCCATGTCTTCAAAATGTCGTAGTGCGCGGCTCTTGGAAAATTGTGTCGAAAATATCGCCTCCCATCCAAAATCGTGCGACACAAAGTGCAAGGGCCGAGAAGGTAGAGGTAAGCGGGAGCAAATTCGACCGCGATAACACGATAAAGAGGATATGGAAGGTGACACAAGTGGAGTGAGCTGTCAAATCAAGTCAAAGAGGGAGATAGAAACATAGCGGCACAGATCGAAGCCCAAGACGACGACGGTACTGTGCATAAGAAGCACAACGGAGGAGCCATGCAGAAGAAACGCGGCGGCCTTAGAAGCTTGGGGCGGCGGTTCAAAGAAAAACGGCGGCATCAGAAAGACTTCTACGATCTGCAACAGCTCAAGGAGAATAGCGGCGACTTCGGCTATACAAAAGGAAAGAGAGGACCACATTTGACCCAAGAGGATGAATCGTGGCTAGCAAAGCAGTCGGCTGATTGACAAGGATTTTGTGGACTCGCATGGCTTTGACGAACGGAAAGGTATATACTACGGATTTGGATGGACGCAACAGAAGACACAAAACGAAAAAGACTCAAAGAACATATACTAGCAGTAGCAACAAGTCCTCAACTGCACCACCAGCCCACCCAAACCAAAGATCTCCATCCAAGTGAGACAACTCCCTATTACCCTTGGGCTGGCCCAACATCTCCAAACGCTAGCCATATCCTTCCCTTCATCCCTCCTCTCTTCTCATCTTTCTTCCTCACCCGGCCGCCTCCCTCCCCCACTATCTCTCTCGCCGTGGGAAGCCAGAGAGACAGGCGACTTGGAGGCGGCTCGGCGTCGAGGCGAGGACGAGCTGGCCGATGCGGCTTCGACCGGAGGCACAGGCACGAACACAGCACAGTGGCCAAGAGGCGGCGGTGGACAGATCCGAACGGCAGTGACCGGATCCAGGTTGATCAACGAGGATCCGGGAAGAGATCGATGACAGCCAGATACGAGTCAGCGGTGGCGGCGGCTGGGAGGCAACCCAGTGGTGGGATCCGGTGGCAAGGACCACGGGTCGGGGTGGGAACCAGCAACTGAGGCGGCTGTAGCCCGAGCCGTGGAAGCCAACGGCCGTGCGAAGGAAGTCAGATCCGAGCGGGGCAGTGGCCGGCGAAGCGAAGGCAGGCGTAGATCTGGTGCGAGGTTCCCAGATCTTGCAGCGGAGAGGCCAGATCCAGGGCGGGCGTGGTGAGGGGGCCAGAGATCCGGCTAGGCGGCGCGGTGACAGCAGGAGGTGGCGAAGCTGTTAAGGAGATGAGATAGAGTTGTATTAGGAGATAGAGTTTGTATCATATTCCATATATGCCTTATCTCTATATGGCATATATCCCTTGTACTCTCATATATATATGGTCCTTTGGGCCTCATATCTATACACACAATATTTATAACATGGTATCAGAGCCAAGAGATCTTGAGTTTGAGACCCGGCTGGCGCAATTAAAAAAAATAATTGCAGCCCACTTCTATTCCACGTCTTAGACCTGAGGGAGCCTACACATGAGGGGGAGTGTTGAAGTATAAGTGAATTGCCCACCTTTCCTCATCAGTTTAAGCTTTTGGATGAATTGGTTGGTGCATGTAACTCAATATGGTATCAGAGCTTTAGGTTAAAACTCTAGCCTTCGCTCATCTTCCGCTGCTGCTGCCCCCGGGAGAATTGATCTCTGTTAGTGATATGCCCTAGAGGCAACATGGAGATGTTGTATATATCACATACTATGTTTATGATACATTACTTTGTTCCTTGGAATAGACATCATCATTATTGATCAATGAGTATGTGACTTATTCATGAGACTCTTAAATACTAAAATGTTGCTATTTCTAAATGATCCCTGATCGTATATCATATGAGGAACAAATATGATTCAAAGACAAAGATCAGCATATGTATTGATTGATGATCATGTCTCATGGATCATGGTATGGTGATACCAAGTCAATAATATGGACATGTGTTAGTGAACATATGTTGGATAGACCTGCCATGAGACACTGCAGAGATTTCATGTGTCATCAGTTGGTCTCGAGTAGTGTTTATGTAGAATCCTTAGACTTGAGATCATCATGGTTCCCAACATGAGTAGTAGCTTATTTTGGGACTACTAAACACTACTCCAGAATCGGGTAGTCATAAAAGTAGTCTTGAATTTGCCATGAAACATGTAGTGGGATGTGAATGATCAAGATAGAATTTGCCCCTCCTTATGGGAGAGATATCTCGGGCCTCGATGTAATGGATTATGAAAGTGCATGGCCATGCCAAGGTGATTGAGGAGTCAATCACAAGTTTATAATCCATCACGGAATCGAGAGAGTGATTGAGCTATTAAGAGGATGACACGAGTCTCGCCTTGAGCTCAATCTATATCGTGAGGCAAAGGATTCGTACATGAGAAAACATTACGAGTTCAAATTGATATGATCTTTACATATACTTTTGGGTTAATATGTCTTACTAGAGGCCGCTATTAACGGGTGACCGGAAAGGCGTTTCGGGTCACGACCAAGTATACGTGAACCTACGATGTCGCACGCTTAACGGGTTGGAACACCGATTCGAATATGATTCGGATATGGGCTCAATTCGGATAAAGATCCGAATAGGCTCCTAATGGGCCTTGGTCCGCAAGGCCCACGTGAGAGGTCTATATATATGGAGGCGAGGGGAGGGGATTCGTCCTGTTAACATCTAGCAAAACCCTAGCCGCCTCCTCCCGAGCCAAACCCTAGCGCTCCACGAGTGCTAGTACACTCGCGATCGGCGTTCCGGCCGGGCGTGTGGATACGGTGGAGGCGCCGCTCGTTGCGATCTTGATCGGCGTCGCGCGAGGAGACGATCTGTCGGGACGATCGGCTACTTCCACTACTACCTCGGCGCGTGATTGGATCGGTTTCAATTCTTCTTCATTGCACTGCGCGTCTAAGTGGTAATGATCCATGATCCTTCCTTAGCATGATGTTCTTGGGTGCGCGGTAGAAAAGTTTTGTTTTCTGCTTCCGTAGCCTACGCGTATTCCTTTAATCTCTGCCCCCGGGAGAATTGATCTCCGCTCCCGGGGGCGGCCACTTCTCCGGGCGGCCAATTAGTTTCGCCAGCTCCGAGCCACAGGCGCGCACGCCACCGACACCGCCCGAAGCAGCTTGCGCAGGGGGACCTTCTGCGCGGGTGGCGCAGCAGACGCAGAGGTCCCACCGTCGGGGTGCGGCATGCCCTTCCTCGTCCTCCGGTCCCTTCATCATGAGCAGCACGCTGCTGAAGCCGGTCTACTCCACTCCGCGCCCGCTCGCCGGCGAGAAGGTCCCGTTGACCGTCTTCAACCGCACCGCCATCGACGTCTTCGTCCCGACCGTGCTCGCCTAGCCCGCCGCGGCCGTGCTCTTCTGCGCGAGTCCTCACGACGAGGCAGGACGAATCTCCACGGCTTCTCCTTCCCGCCTTCGACCACCAACGCCTAATCTCGCACCTCCTTCGGGCGCACCGCCTCCACCGGGCGCCAGACCCGCGTCCGCCGACGCCGATCCAGGCCGCCAACCGCCCCTCATCCGGATCCGGCTGCTGCCCCGAGTTGCGCGCCACGCGATCCGCCGTCGGCGTGCGTCGCCTCCATCGGGCGCACCACCCTCCGGGTGTCGCGCCTCCGCTGAGCACGCCGCCCTCCGCCGCCGGCTGCTCCTTATCCGGTTGCGGCGCTCCGGGCGCGCGCCGCTCTCCAGCGTGCGTGTCCGGTGTCGGCCGCTCCTCCGAAGCGCTGCCTCCGAGGTGCGCCGCCTCCACAGGCGCACCGCTCCTCCGAGTGCGCCACCTCCACCAGGCGCACCACCCCTCTGCTGCCGGCCGCCCCCTCATTCGACTGCCGACCGCCCCCCATCCGGCTCCCCCACGCCAAGCCGTCTTTTTGGTGAGATCCGATCCGGATCCAATTAAGTAGGCAAAAAAAGATAAAAAAGAAGAGGTTTTGATCTGGTCCGTCACTGCCCTTCGTGTGCCGCCCTCTGCACGTTGGCCCACCCACCAGTCGCCGCCCTCAGTGTGCCGCCTCCGGGTACTCTCCGCCCTTCGGATCTAGGCTACCAGCGTCGTCCACTGCCTTCGGTGCCACCCTCTGCGCGTCGGCCCACCCACCGGTTGCCGCCCTCCGTGTGCCGCCTCCAAGGCCCACCCACCGGTCGTCGCCCTCCGTGTGCCGCCTCCGGGTACCCTCCACTTCGCCGCCCTCTGTGTGCGGCGTCCTCCACTTCAATCTCGTCGTCGCTGCTGCTCAGGCCACCATCGTCTCCACTTCATCCGTTCTGTTGCGTCCATCCCAAAATCCGTAGTCTATCCTTCATTTCGTCCAAGCCGTGCGAGTCCACAAATTTATTGTCAGTCAAAAAGCATAGGAATTTTGTTTTACATGACAGTAGCCCTCTGAGTCGCGTGCAGATTGTAGAAGTCGTTAAGATGCCGCCGCTACTTTAGCCGCCGCCCCGAGTTTTTAAGGCCGCCGCGCTTCTCCTGCACCTCGTGCATTGCGCTGCCGCCGTCTTGGGCTTCGATCTGCTGTTGCCATGCCTCTACCCCTATTCCATGGCAGCAACCGCCGCTCTTCTCTCTGAGCCGCGTGTACATCATAGAAGTCGTATGATGCTGCCGCTATTGTAGTCGCCGCCCCGAGCTTTTAAGGCCGCCGCGCTTCTTTTGCACCTTGTGCATTGCGCCGCCGCCGTCTTGGGCTTCGATCTGCGCTGTCATGCTTCTATCTATTCCTCTTCGGCTTGATTCGACAGTATTTTTCAAGACCTGCACGCTACGACGACATTATCAAGACTCGGACTTCGGATTTTATTTACTATTTTAGCAACAACTCTTTTCAAATACAATACTATTGCATATGCCTTGCATTTGAGGGGGTGTTAAGGAGATAACATAGAGTTGTATTAGGAGATAGAGTTTATATCCTATTCCATATATGTCTTATCTCTATATAGCATATATCTCTTGTACTCTCCTATATATATGGTCATTTGGGCCTCATATCTATACACACAATATTCATAACAGAAGCTCGGTCGGTGGCGCGAGCACAGGCGGGCGCAGGCGACGATGGTCGCGTGCAAGACGGCCAGTAGCCAGGAGATGGCCGCCCCCGGGAGTGGAGATGCTCCTCCCGGCGGCAGCGCAACGGAATGGCGACCGGAGCCAAGTTGAGATCGAGCACTAGAGCTCTGATACCATGTTAAGTCTTGAGGAGAGAGTGGAAGAATGAAGATTAGTTCTATTGCATAGCCCAAAGGGCAATATATAGTGAATACAAGATATACACAACCTTAAACCCTAGATAATAGGAAATGGTAATAATACCCTTAACAATAGGAACCGAAGATCAACTAACCTACCTGAACAACAATATACATATCATCGACACAGTCAGACCCTAAATCCTAGTCATTAGTGAAGGGGACTGAAATGTGCAGACATACTTTACAACAATCAAAGAATCCTTCCAGGACAAAAGAGAAGGAAATGTTCTTCAGGTGTGGCTGTAATATCAACTCAAATTAAGAAAAATGAAATAAAAAGAAAGGGCAACTCAAAGGTACCCCTACACTGGAGTGATTTAATATTACCTGCGCAGATGAGTGGCTCATGTTGCCAAGCAGTTCGTTGAGAATTTTAACATGGTATTGTTCCTCCGCTGGGGACATTTTAGGTGGAGAAATTTCGATTAGAGCAACAGACAGAAAAGAATATCTCTTGGCAAGTACGCTAGTTGCCATGGATTGAGGAACTGGTGTACATAAGCAATCTAATACTTTCTGCCTGAGAACAGGAGCACGAATTCCAGATCTTTCCTTCCCAGTAACAGCATACCGAATGCAAGCCGCCCATTCAGGAACTGATTCCACAGATGGAGTTAACATAATCTTCTGCAATTGAAGCATCAACCAGTTGTTCCCCGATTCCAAATTCCCAGTTACATCAGAGTGAAGCATCCCTGCCATGGCTTCAGCCGCCACACATTGTCTTGATCTTTCTTTTGAACTCAGAAATTCTTCCAGTGCAGTCTGAAGTGAAGACATTACTGGCATTCCACATTGCTGTATAAGCCTTTTAAATATCCTAGCAAAGCTGGAATAGAATGTGTCACCGCCCACTAAAGAAATCCAACTAGGAGTACGTGGCCACGAGGCAGAGAAATCAAAATAGAAGTAAGTGATTGCTTTGTCAGATCCGCTTTGAAAAGATGAAGCTCCATAACTCGCTTTTGATGAACCATCATTATCAGAAATAATATGGACATGAGATAGGCTGTTTACTGTCTCATTCATGAATCCTTCCTCCCGGATTATCTCATTCAAAATTTCTCCCGTAAACAAAATGTTGCATTCTTCGGGGTGGTCTAATGATTGTTGTGAATCTTGCACAGATGCCTTATGAGGTGATCCTTGTAATAGTGTGTTCAGAGCAGATATTGCAAGAATTCTTGAGTGGGGGAGTTGACTCTTCAAATTCCTCAAGAAATGACCTAACATAAAACAGTTATTTTTAACAATGAAGCTCATGAAATAAATACCAAAGTTGGTCTTTCAGGAACATGAAGATGGGAAATATGACAATGAAATACATGTTTCATATTACAAATAAGAAGAAACTACCAAAGAGAGCAAGCTATCCATACCAGCAGTTTCCGCCAGGATTTGTGAATATATGTCAGATTCACTCCTAGATGCCAAAATTAGCAATAGAAGTACTCTATTGGCCATCAAATTGTACCTGAAAATATACAAGTTACAACTTAAAAGTTTTAGTGTAGATTTATGTAAATGGCTGCAAGATAGTTAGTTCTATTCTGGCAGTTACGATTGAGAATAAATTATTAAAAGGAAAAAGGAATAGTAGATTTTGGAGTCATTGTCTTTGTAGAAGTGATATATGGACTGCTTCCAAGGAAAAAACTGCACAGAAGAAAGCTTCAGATGAACAGAGTTTTTCTCACACAAATTTCAACCAAAATTTGTATTGGTTATTTATTACATTTCTGTACAAGTCAGATTCCTCCAGTTCCACCAAGACAACTATCAGCCCTTGCCTCTTTAAGGCGTCTGCGATCAGACATCACATTGTCAACAAGAAGCAAATATTGTGCTCAAGTAGCCGGCTGCATATATTGTTAGAAGATATTCTTGTCAAGGATATAAGGGTATTTGTAGTATTTTCTAGTTTCTAGGATTTAGTCTTATGTTCCTTGAATCATGTACTATATGTTGCCCCTTTAGGTTATACAATAAATCAACGATTCATCCTATAGATCGAATATGGTAACAGAGCTAAGAGATCTTGAGTTCAAGATCCGGTTGGCACAATTAAAAAATAATAATTGCAACTCACATCTATTCCACATCTTAAGACCTGAGGGCTGAGGGAGCTTACATGTAGGAGGTGTTGAAGTATAAGTGAATTACACATCTTTCCTCATCAGCTTAAACATTTAGATGAACTCATGGTTCTAAAACTAAGTCTACTCACCCCGAGTACTCGCCCAAGTACTGGGACTAGGTCCCCTCACCGAGTACGAGTAGACAAAAACGAGTAGCTAACCGGTTTAACCGGAATAACAGGGCGAGTACTCGGAGTAATTGGCTAATAGGCTGTGAACTCACCGAGTAGCCAGTCCAGGGAACTGAAGCCCACGCTCAATTAAGCAGCCCACAGCATAGTAACGCAACGCAATTACCCTTACCCCTCCTACTTCGATCGGATCATATGTCCCCACACGCCTGAGGCTATCTGGACTCTAGAGGGCACCATTGCCACGACGAGTGTGGGAAACCTAGTTGGGACTCGGGAGAGCGACAGTAGTTGCTGTAGCTGATGCATCTCCTCCTGTGCTACGTCTCCTCCCTCCGGCGGTGGCTTCCCCTGCCGTGGCTACTCCCTCCGGCAGTGGCTTCCCTTGTTGTAGCTCCTTCCTCTGGCGGCAGCGTCCCCTGCCGCGGCTCCTCCCTCTAGCGGCGGCCTCCCCTGCTGCAGCCCCTCCCTCTGGCATGAACTGGTCAGTGCATGTAACACAATATAATATCAGAGCAGTAGGTTTCTTCTAGCCTCCTCTCTCTTCCACTGCTATTGCCCCTGAGAGGATCAATCTCCACTCCCAGGGGCATCCACTTCTTCGTCAGCTCCGGCTGGCTCAAGATCCCACGACAGCACAAGCCTGCCTCCCCTGCTCTTTCTGCGCCTGGAGGACACGCTGCCATTCGCCGGATCCCACCGCCGGGCTCTTCCCCGCCACCAGATCTGGGCTGCCCACCGCCGGATCGGTCTCATCGAGCTGTCGCCGTCAAGGCCTCCGGATCCGGCCATCACCGTTCGAGCTGCCGTTGTCTCCCCCGGATCCGCACGAATCCGGGCTTGCTAGACCCGAGTGCGCTGCAACTTGCTAGGAGCGGATGGCGCACGCGCGCCTCTGGACACAGACAAGCGTGTGCATGCACCATAGCGTCTCAGCCGCCTACCAACACAATATTGCCACGGACCAGTGCCTACAGCTTTACCAGCCTGCGCAACGCCTTCAATGCCCGCCTCACCAGGAAGCCATTGAAAGCAGCCTGGATTTGATATCGTGTACACACGTTGGGGCATCGCCAGCCTGTGCACTAGAGGCAGTAGAGGGGAGAGGGCACCACTACTTTGGCTACAATGGCACACCGCATAGGGGTCTTTTAAATGAGAAAATCTAGTGAACAGTATATACTATTCTGGTGGTATACCTATAAGTTGGAATACTTTGCTTGTGTATTGCACAGCTCAAAGGGGCTTATATAGTACAGACTCAACACACACAACACTAAACCCTAGACAATGGAAAAAGACACTAATATCCTTAACACCCCCCTCAAATACAAGGCATATGCAATAGTATTGCATTGGGAAGGGTTGACACCAACATAGGGAAAATCCAAAATCCGTATCTTCAAGACATCATAGCGTGCAGCTCTTGGAAAATTGTGTCGGAAAGATCGCCTCTCATTCAAAATCGTGTGGCAACCCATAAAGCACAGTGTAGGGGCCGAGAAGGTAGAGGTAAGCAGGAGCAAAGTCAACCGCGGTAACACGACGAAAAGGATGTAGAAGGTGACACAAGAAGAGAAAGTTATCAAATCAAGCCGAATAGGGAGATAGAAGCATACCGGTACAGATCAAAGCCTAAGACGACGGCAGCACAGTGCACACGAAGCGCAACAAAGGTACGGTGCAGAAAAAGCACAGCGGCCTTAGAAGCTTGGGGCGACGGCTCAAAGAGAAGCGGCGGCATCATAAAGACTTCTACGATCTGCAACGGCTCAACAAGAAAAGCGGCGACTGCGGCTATACGAAAGGAAATGGCCACACTCATCCAAGAGAATCGACCGTAGCTAGCAAAGAGGAGGCTAGATCCGAGCTCAGCGGCGGCAAAAATGATCAGATCCAAACTTGGCGGCATCGGAGGCAGCCAGATCCGGCGGCGGCATGCGCGCGCGTCGCGAGCACGAGCACAAAGTGACACGACGCGCGTTGCGCGGCGAACGGAACGAGCCCGGCGTGGATGGCCACCTCCGGGATTAGCTCCTCCCGATGACAGGAGCGGAAGGTTCAACCAGAGGTGAGCTAGGTTTGAAACCTAAGCTCTAATACCATGTAAGTTGGAATACTTTGCTTATGTATTGCACAACCCAAATGGGCTTATATAGTACAGACTCAATACACACAACACTAAACCCTTCTCTCCCAATAGCCACTACCTCACTCCCGTCCGCTGTTCCCTCCTCACCATCGTCATCCCCTCACTTTCCTCCGCCACCGGAGGGGAATCCGGCTCCCCCGGCTACGGGTTCACCCTTCCCCCAAGCATAGGAGGTCGAGGGGAGGCAGTGGCCCGGCAGCGGGGGCGATGGGCAAGGTAGGAGGGCTATGGGCGGAGCCGGAGGACAATGGCAGCGGCGGCTATGGTAGTTAGGTTTGACGAGGTGACACAGCGGGGAGGGGTCAGGGGACTACGCGGCGAGGCAACGGCGCTGGCCGGCCAAGGGTGGTGGTGGAGGGGGCGGCGGAGGGGGCGCGCGAAGCTGGGCTGATGTGGGAGAAGGCGAGGAGGGTGGCGCTGAGAAGAGAGAGGAAGGGGAGGGAAACGGTGGAGAAGAAGGCGCTGGTTAGATGATATACCGTTCGGATCGATCCAAACAGTATAGCATGGCGTAGTAGGTCTCCTTGTAAATATGTTTCAATCAAAGCCCTCTGTCAATAGTCATAAACAAACAACAATATGTTGATCGAAGTTTTTGCATGGCACTGCCATATCCTGTGGGAAAAAATAAAAAGAAAAGTAAACAAGATAAAAGGTATAAAAACCTGCCTATAATTTTGTTTTTCACTTAAAACCATATATATTTCCTCAGCCGATTAAATTCACTTTTTTTATCCATGCCATATGCCTTACGTTTTAAATGTTATTATTATTAAATGGCACAAGATGGATTTCATTCAAAATAAATTTGAAAGGAAAGCTAATCTGATACTATTGAAAGCGGTATTTATGGAGCTGAGGCAGCAGGGATTGGGGAGCATGGTGAATTAGCCAATGGGCAAAACCATATGGCAAGGTATAGAACTCGTTACAGAAATTCTGTATGGCAAAAAATGTAGAGAACTGTTGAAAATAGAGGGGGAATATTTGGTTCGACATATTTATATCAGAAGACCGAAATCTTAATTATTTCAAGGTTTAAAAAATAAATGTACCATATGTCACTATAGATGTGTCAATTTTGGTGGTGATATAATTGCTTACCGCCAATGTAGACTGTTAGTCTCAAAGCCCAAAGCATTAATTTGAGAAAATAAACTAAGAAATCCTGGCTTGTCAGCTTGACTTTCGGAATTATTGAAGAAACTCCTTGGTATTCCAGAGAAACGTATGTTGTACTTCACAAAGAGCTGTTAACATCATGTACAGAATAATATTTCAGTTGCAAATACTATCTTTCAATTTTCTTCAGACTTATTGAACTGTACCTCAGTAATAGCTTTCTGACACTTCAGTGATTCATGATGAGAGCTGTAGAAAAAAGGATTAGAGTAATGTACATATCAATCAGGTGCCCTGTTTCAACAACAACATATTGCAGGCTTTTGCGTGTAATGCTGATTATTCGTATACTTTTGTGTGTAATGTACAATGAAACATACCGATAGCTCTAAACTGTTAGAAATTGTAGGGAAAAACTAGAGTATTGACCAATTACCTTTCCAAAATTCCCATGATAAATGAAGAGAGGGAAACAGAATCCTACATTGAACAATGATGTTAATATTATCAATGTTATTGAGATAACTTAATTCTAAAGTATTTAAATTGTGAAATATGCATACAGTTGTCAAGTGTCTCAAAACAGTCTGTGATGCAAGAATGCTGCAAGAACCAAGCACCACATGTTCAGGGGCTTTCGAGTTGCGCAAATTCTCAGTCAGGGTAAGAACACAATTAGAAATTAGAGATGGCCAGCGTTTCAGCAATTTTGTTAGGGATCTTCCAGCATACCTGCAATAAAAGAATGTAGAAAAATGGAAACATCGTAATTCATAACCACATCATAACCAAGTAAATTTGGTCATTGCGGGCACAACCACATGCAAGGTTCGAAATCCCGCTACCGGGGTAAATCCTGGCCGCCGGGCGGTACCGGTAACCGGCCGGTTACCGCCCGGTAACCGAAAATCCCGGATAAAAACCGGATAAAATTTGTCAAATAAATTTTGTGGGCGGGGCGGGAGGAGACCGGTAACCGGCCGGTTACCGGAAAAACCGGTGAAAAAACCGGAAAAACCGGACGCGATTAACGCACACGCGTGAGGAAATTCAGCAGACGCGCATGCATGCAGGGCGGCCGGTTCCAATAATGCACATGCGTGAGGAAGTTCAGGAGACGCGCATGCATGCAAGGCCATGCAGGGCAGCCGGTTCCATTAATGCACATGAGTGAGGAAGTTCAGGAGACGCGCATGCATGCAAGGCCATGCAGGGCGGCCGGTTCCATTAATGCACATGCGTGAGGAAGTTCAGCAGATGCACATGCATACAAGGAATTCCGGCCGCCGGTTTTTTTCTTCCCGGTCGCCGCCGGGATATCCGGTAACCGGCGGTTACCGGCCGGTAACCACCGGGATTTCTATCCCTGACCACATGATCCTTTGATCAAAACTTCATTTATGCAATGAGGTCACAATCAATACCAGCCCAATGAAGACAAAATAATATGTACAATTATGCACTGTTCATATTCCAAAATATAAAGAAAATAAAGGTACGCTAGTCGGAATGTATGTAACAATTTCTCAAATTCATATGTATTGGAAATGCCGATGGCAATATTCAAATGAAATACATTCTAAAGCCTAAACATAATTTGCAGCTATATGGCCATATATAAATACATAACCGAGCAAGAAGAGTGTGCTTGACACACACACACACACAGAGAGAGAGCTTACGAGCGAACAGTTTCATAGTTGTGTAGTGAGAGATCTAGGAGATCATTCATCAAATTAACCATGAGGCTAGACGGAGATACATTGGCATTTGTACGGTATCTGTGATATGATGATTGTGAACATCTCCACGTATTATGCAAGTGTGCTTTATCGACAAGTGCCCATCTAGGCCTAATGGAAACAAAAAATTGAATTTCAGTCACAATCCGAACAGTGGAATCAGACTCAAACAGAATAGGACAGTCAGACCTCTTTTTGCCTTGAGCATGAAATGAAACAATAAAGTTGCATGGAGGCTCAATTATGGCAGCAGACTCTAATTTCCAAGCTTGAACATGACTTGACCATTCTTCATATTCCAAGCTACCTACAGCAGTACACTGTCATAAAACCAGCAATAGCACTCCTCAGCATGAGTTTTTTGAGCCTAGATACCATACCGTAGTTTACCAAAGCATCAATGATGCGTACAACAAGTGTAAGGAGAATACTATCATCAGTTCTTTCCTTTAATAAGTACCTGTTGAAAGAAATGCAAATGACTAAATAAGTAAAAAAGATTATTCAGTAAATTGAATGTACAAAAGTAAATGTTGACCTGCAAGCTACATGCACAAATTCTGCAGCCTTTTCACGCATTTCTGAGCTGCCAACGATGCTACCAGCAGATCCTGCAATAAAGAAAATGGACTCCACTTCCTTGGACCTTCCATCTTTATATGATGGGCGCATTTCAGGCAAGCACGACATTACACCCTGCAATGCAGAATGGATCCGTAATAGAGTTACTTTTAGGTGCTCCTTTTCATCTCCTGTTAACACAAAAAAAAAACTAAATATCAAGAGGCCACCTGCAGAAAGCAGAGTAAATGAGTAACATAAGCAAAAAAAATTAATTATTCACAGAGATTGTTGTAATCAGATCCTGATCAAGACATACTAGCATACAGACTGCAGCATACTTGTATGTGCTGATTTTTTTTCATATATATACAAATCACATTTAGTACCATGTACATGCACAACCAAACAAAAAAAAACATACAGGATTGTTTCCATGGCCAGAACTAGCATATATACCTGTCTCAGAATGAACTTTCGTCTGACAAATAGCCAAAAGATCTTCCAAAGCTGACTGAAAATGAAATTCTAACAATTCATTTGCAAAAGATAGTTCATCCTGACTGGGATCATGCCATTTTGGAGGGAAATTAAGCATTTCAACCTCCCTGTCCCGATGAGCTTTTGAACAACCCCACGGCTCAATAATATTAGCAATAGGCTGACAAGAGAATGGCCTACAAAAAAGCAGGATTGTTTATTGGATAATATTTTAAAGATCAAATGAATAAACAAGCAAAGTATACATAATAACATAGCCTAAACATACTTGTACTGATCTATTGGATAATATGAAACCAGGTTTCCTAACAGAGAGCGAAGGAGATGATCACCAGCTCCATTGACCTAGACGTTCCAAAGGAAAAAGGAAATTCATCATTTCAAAGTGTAATATATAACAGGATACGCTGTCCAAATGTATGAAAAGATAAAGGAAATATAAACCTTCCATGAAGGGGCCTGAAATGCAGATGTTATTATGTGCTTTAATTCTTCTCTATAGTTAAGTAAGACGGGACCAGCATAACTGATGGCCATAGCAAAAACCCTCAGATAGTAATCCAATGCTGTTTCCAGAGCAGGAGAAAGCGTAGCCTGCATGTGCATCCAACGCAAATGGTGTGTACCGTGTGTAACAGCTCAAGCAATAAACATTTTTAAGTTGTGAACAAACCTTAGTAGCTGTCTGGTTAGGAAGTTCTCTTCCAACATAACCTGTTGTTGGAATGCCCTCGAAGGAAGACATAATAGTCATTAAGATAGGCTTTATAAGGTAGACTGAAGCCTCCTCAGGATATGAATGAACGCAGGCACAACAAAGAAGTCCAACCTCTGAAGTAGCACCAGGAAGGATATTCGCATTAACAAACTTGGCAATTTTCTTCAGGGACTGCCGATTGGAAAAGGGGAACATGTGCATGAAAGGAAATTCGCATGTTTAAGGACAAGAAAGTGGAGCAACATTTAACTATAACACAATACCTGATTAAATAAGGGTCTTGATAACTTCCCCAGAAGAATTTCTAGCATGCAAAAATAGTGTGGGCTGTCCTCAACAAGAAAAGTTCCCGACATGACTGAGGATTGGTAACCCTCATTACTGCCAAATCCAAATGAAAAAATGTCATCTGTTATGTTCTGAAAAATATTTCAGTAGTAACAGTGACTCAGGACTTCAGCAATCACAGCTTACATGGGACTACTTGATTCCAAGTTCTGAATCACAGAAAGCAGCCGACAAAAGAATTCATCAAGCCAGTTTGATAGAGAGGTAGTTTGGAAGAAAGAAGGCACATCATCACTAACACCAACTGTAGCTAGCTATAAACACACCAAAGGGATGGTTAGCATATGACATATCCTTACCATAAAACCAGTATTAAAAAAAGGGTGAGAAAATAGACACACATACATTTGAAAATATGGAACCAATTAACTGCATCGTAGCTATAGTTTTGGGTGGATCGTTGGCATCCATACCAAGTAATGCATTTGAAAGGGAAGTGACAATAAGATCATTTAATGTATCAACGGTGCTACTATCATCAGACTGAGACGAACATAAAGAACTTAGAAGAAGTGCACGTCCAGAAAATGCAACAGATGTGACAGCATTCTTTAACTGGTGGGTGGCAGTAGTCTGTCAGAAAAATTAAAACGGTTAGCTTGCCTTCAAGTAAAAAGTATGCACTTGAAAAGAGTGCACTAATTGAAAACTACAAGGGTGTAGTACTCTCATAAATCATAACGGCAGCAAATCTCTGCAAAAAAAAAAACAAGTATACTGCATAGATGTTGTTAAACTTACTGTCTCTAAGGCTAGTTGGAAGTTTGTTGCAACAAACGGAAGCACAAGGGATGGATCAACGTAAGACATGATTGAAGTTGCAATGGAAACTGTTTCAGCAAGAGAACCATCCTTGCTATACTGACCACGATCCAGTAATTTCAGGATTACTTTGACAAAAGCAGCTCTTTCTTCCTTTCCCAGACAAAACTGATCGTGATTTTCATCCATTGAGTCACTATGGTGCAAATATTAACTCGGATGAAAATCCAGTCAATTAAAAGATTTTTTAAGCTGCACACGCAAGTCAAGATTGATCACTTACAATTGTTCGTGTTGAAGGCGTCTTTCGAAGTAAAGAACAAGATACCGCAGAAATCGCTCCAATGAGTGGGTCCAACGACCCCCATTTGATGGATGATAGAACCTAAAAGCCAAAAAGATTCAAGTTAAAAACAAAATAAAGAACCAGTGCAACAAGCACAAAGAAGTCCAAAGGTCAGAAGACAGACTGTTCTAGAAAATTTATGAGCTTCTCAAAATGCTCCAGTGCCAAACTTTTAGGCTTCAAAAGGTACACCTGCAAAAGAAAGTTTAAAAAAAACGGTGTGCCTCCTTGCTTCCTTTAATTGAACAATGTAATAAGGTGTAATGTTTACGAAGTATCATAAATATAGCATCTCTATGTTTCCTTTGCCAAGTCTGGTAACAATTTCATCATCAGAATATACAGGACATTTTACTTGCTAGCAACCGAACAAGTGATCATAATCATGACAAAATTGACCTCATTAAATATGCATATTTTTATTCCCGTATCAAGGCATCAAAGATGGGGAAATTGAGGATATGCCACTCCAAAGATGCTAGAATGAGGATTTGCCACCCAAAAGAAATTTATTGATAAAATGACACTCCAAAGCTTGAAATAGCTGCATTTTGCCACTCCTCCCATATTCCTCTATTTCTTTTTTTTCGGCCAAAATCACTTGTGAATTGACCCTTTTGCCCGTCCCAAACTATGTGTGATGATCATGAGGCGAAGGGGATGGTGGCAGTTATGGCAGAGGCTGGGGTGGCGGAGGTCAGTGGGCGGTGAAGAGGTTGCTGGCGCCCTGCACCATCCTTGCCCAAGAGGGCCCGGCTCCAGCGAGGCCTTAGGCTCTCATTCCACCTCCAAGGCCGCGACGATAGTGTAGCTGGGTCATCCAGATAAGCAGAGCCATGCTGCCGTCGATCAGCTCCAGTCCGGTAATCTTTGTCTGATTGCACCGTCGATGTTACATGCACAGTTACAACAAAGGCGTGGTCTGGACTGCAGATTGCAGCCTTGATTCTGTTTTGTTTTTTTTTTTTTGGGGTCTGTGTTTCCTTCGGTTTGCTTTACCTATGGAATTAGTAGTTGGTTCTTTTGTTGTGCGAATTTTTTTTCTTGTTCAAGATGTTATCCTGCAATTTTTTCTTTCTTTCCCACTGGATCTGTCGGCTCTTATAGAAGGTATAAATTTTTCTATGTACATCAATTCATAGCTACATGTTTCAATCATCATTACCGAATGTGTAGACAGTTCTTAAATTGCTGATCCTTGTTGCATCATTTCTTGGTCTTAAATTCCTTATCCTTGTTGCATCGTTTCTTCCATCCATCTACAGAAAACTAGCCAAAGAAGACAGGAGACTGACAAGAGCCGAGGCTAGCCTTATAGACGAATGCAGGGGCGAATAATCTGCTAACGCTGTGATAATTGAGATTTGAGCTTTCCGATAGTGACAGAGGCTTCTTAGCATTTTCTTTTATTTATATATCTCATTACTTTTGGTCATCCTGATATGTTCATGAGCTGGTATGCTTGCCCATTTGCCTTTCCTCCAGTTTTATCTTTTCTTAAGTCGAGTTCGAGGTGGCAATCCATTCAAGCCGGTTTGGGACAGGGGAAAAGGGGTCAATTAACAAGTGATTTCAGGCCAAAAAAAGAAAGAAATAGACAAATACAGGAGGAGTGGCAAAATGCAGCTATTTCAAGCTTTGGAGTGGCATTTATCAAGAAATTTCTTTTGGGTGGCAAATCCTCAATCTAGCATCTTTATAGTGGCAATTGACCAATTTTCCCATCAAAGATTCAGAGGACAAAGTGCATAAGTATCTTCCATAAGCCTATCAGATGAAGAAATAATAAAAGCCAAAAGGATACGGATAACTTACAATGGACTTTGCAATTGCCTTGGAAGGTGTTCTGGTCTTACTGGAAAATAAAAATCTTGTGTTCCAAGGCACCTCCAGTGGAAAGGGGTATGACCCATTCCCACTTGATATAGGAACCTAGCCAGAAAGAAAGAAATATAACAATGAATTTGCAAGAAAATATTCAATCAAGCCAACTTTTTGCATGGATTTACCATGACGGTACTTTAAATCTGTCAGTTGAATAACATAAGATGCGCTTTTCTTATGTATAGATGGTATAAAAATTATTTAGTATTTACAATAAAAAATCCACATGCAACTAAGTTTTATTATTAATTAGGTTTGACATATATCAATAACACTGAAGAAATGCCAGCTAGCTTTCTTTGCATGGTTTAACAGTTTCTCTATTCCTAATAATATGCTATGGCTTTTTCCTCGAACGCGCAGGAGAACTGCGCGTCATTATATTAAGAAGAATAAAAGGAGTCTAAGAAGACTCGTGCAAACCCTCACCAAAAAGGTGGGGCTAAGAACACAAGGTCAAAGAAAAAAAACTATAGAAATGCCCCCTGCCCAAAGAACAAACACAGCACCTATGGCCAAATGGTACTAAGGCCTTAGGCCCCCGCCAAACACCACAATTTAGCCTCATCTCTAATGTCTTGCAAGACAATGCTGATATTGGGTGAAGCGTCGTCAAAGATGCAACCATTCCTATGCTTCCAAACCCACCACGCCACCAACACGATCAAGGAATTAAAACCCTTGCGCTGCTGTTTAGGGACTTGGTGCAAAGTTTGATGCCACCACAAAGTAAAGACCAAATTATCTAGACCTGGAGTTAGCTGCTACAATCCCACCAGAGTAAGCACTGAGTACCAAACAATTCTTATGAACACGCAAGAAGTGAGTAAGTGTTGGATATTTTCATCTGCTTGATCACACAGTGGGCAGCACTGAGGGTGAACAAGACCACGGCGGGCCAAACGATCAGCGGTCCAGCAGCGATTAAGTGAGGCTAACCACAAAAAGAATTTGCAACGAGGAGGAGCTCAGGTTCTCTAAATCTCCTTCCATGGTTCAAAATCCACAGCCCCCACAAAAAACGGCGGTACGCTGATAATATGCTGTGGCTGATTGTTGGTGATTTCAACTTGGTCAGGAGGATTGAATGCAGAAATAAGAGGTGTGCCTAATCTGTCTAACATGCAAGAGTTCAATGACATCCTAAATGACAAAGAGTTGGTGGAATTGCCTATCAAGGGTTTTTCTTACACAAGGACAAACAAACAAGAAGCCCCTCTTCTGGAACAAATTAACTGGTTCTTCACATCTTCAAACTGGATAGATAAGTTTCCAAATACACTAGTTATCCCTCTTGCTAGAATTATTTCAGATCATATGCCATGTTGGATCAAGATTTGTACAGCTATGCCTAAGTGTAAATTATTTAGATTTGAAAATTTCTGGCTGTCACATCCTGATTTTATGGATGTCGCCAGTCAAGCTTGGCATGATGCTACCAATTCTATGGCTTCAGTCCAAACTAATGCTGCCAAGGCTTTTGGTCAGAAATTAAAATTCTTGAGGAATATTTTGGGGAAAAAAAGGAGCAGAGAATTTAGAAACTTGGATAGTCAAGTGAAATATAATAATGCAGTTATTCAATTGATTGATCTTATTGAAGAAACAAGACCTTTAAATATCATTGAATTCAAAGTAAGGAATATTGTCTCAGAAAACCTGCTGCTTTTATTAAGAAACTAGAATTTATATTGGAGGCAAAGAGGGAAAAGAAGATGGGTTAAAATGGGAGAAGAAAAGTAGAAAACACAAGGTATTTTCATGCAATAGCTACAACAAATAAAAGAAATAATCTGATTGCATGTTTGAAGGTTGATGATGGCAATTTCATTTATGAACATGAACAAAAGGCCTCTCTATTCTGGAATACTTATAGAGGTAAGATGGGGCAGTCTACTTTTCCTGGTATGCCTTTGGTCTTGCCTGAGCTATACATATCTGGATATATGGACTTCTTAGCTCTAGAGCAAGCATTTTCTTTGGAAGAAATTGAGAAAGTTGTTAAAAAAATGCCTCCTGATAGGGCCGCGGGGCCTGATGGTTTCAATGGTTATTTCATCAAAAAATGTTGGCATATTATTAAGAAAGATTTTATTCTTCTTTGTGAGCAGTTCTACTCTGAATATCAATCTTGCTTCTATCAATGATTCATATATTACCCTGGTCCCTAAGAAAACCTGTCCAGAGACAATTAATGACTTTAGACCAATATCTTTGATCAATGAAATAATGAAATTATTGATGAAGCTACTCGCCAACAGATTACAACCTTGCATGAAGCAATTGGTTCATAAAAACCAATTTGGGTTTATTAAAACAAGATCAATTCAGGATTGTTTTGCAACTGCTGTTGAATATATTCATGCCTGTAGGAAATCTAAAAGAGAAATCATTGTACTTAAATTGGACTTTGAGAAGGCTTTTGATACAATGGAGCATGAAGCTCTTCTACAAATTATGCAGAGGAAAGGTTTTGGTCAAAGATGGATAAGTTGGATAATGCTTATCATCCAAAGTGCTTATCACCCAAAGTGCTACTTCAGCAATTATTCTGAATGGGATCCCAGGGAAAAAATTTCATTATAAGAGGGGCCTAAGGCAGGGCGATCCCATCTCTCCACTTTTATTTGCTCTTGTGGCTGATTTATTGCAAGATATGTTTAATGCTGCCCTTCACCAAGGTTTGATTTCTATGCCTTATGGTGCTGAATATGGTTTAGATTACCCAGTGTATCAATATGCTGATGATACTTTAGTAGTAATGAAAGCATGTCAAGAAGATGTTACTTACTTGAAAAATATGCTACAGTCATTTATATCAACTACTGGGCTAAAAGTCAACTTTTCTAAATCATTCTTGGTGCCCTTAAATATGGAGCAAGAACACACAGAATGACAGAAATATTAGCTAGTATTCTGGGTTGCAAAATTAAATCTTTCCCCTTCACCTATTTGGGATTGCCTATATGTATGACTAAGCCTAGAATTCAAGACTTTGCAAGCATAATTGACAAATGCTCTGCAAGACTATCTAGTTGGGAAGCTAGTTTTTTGTCAAAAGGTGGTAGATTGACTCTTGTTAATGCAGTTTTGTCAGCTTTGCCTATGTTTCACATGAGTACATTCTTGCTGCCGGCAGAAGTTATCTCTATGATTGATAGGATCAGAAGGGCTTTCTTCTGGAAATGAGAATCTGAAGTAAATGGTGGTGCTTGTCTTGTTGCTTGGAAACTGGTCTGCATGCCCAAGAAAGCTGGGCGATTGGGGGTACTAAATATTAGAAGGCAGAATGTGGCCTTGGTCTTGAAATATCTCTTAAGTTTTTCAATCACTTAGATTATCCCTGGATGGATTTCATGTGGAAGAGGTGTTACTACAGATCTGTTCCTAGTGAAGAAAGTGCCAAAGGATCTTTCTGGTGGAGGGATGTCCTGAAGCAATTAGGCTGGTTTAAAGCATTTGCAAAGCCGGAGATAGGTAATGGAAGCTCTATTATCTTTTGGGAAGACCTTTGGTTAAATTCAGTTCTAAAAGAAGATTACTCACAGTTATACTCACATGTGAAAAAGAGCAACTTGTTGGTCACTGACAATTTAGCTCTTGATAATTTTTTGGAAATATTTCATCATCCTATGTCTGAAATAGCTATTGAGCAATTACAGGAGCTTCAAATCAGATTGTCTCTGGTTGCATTCTCTGATCAGCCTGATTCTTGGTCATTTATTTGGGGTTAAGACAAATTTTCCACAAAAAGACTTATCAAGTTTTATCCCGATTTTCAGAAACTTCCCCAATATATTGGTGAACATGGAAAAACAAATGTATGTTGAAGCATAGAATTTTCCTATGGCTTCTGCTCTATGACAGGATTAACACAAGAGGACTAATACAAAAAAAAATTACATGTTGATGATGTTTCTTGTGTGCTATGTAATGCATTGATCAGAGAACAATGGAAACACTTATTTTTTAATGTCAATTCAGTAAATAGTGCTGGAGCTCAATCAGTCTATCTTGGGATACTTCCTTGGAAATTCTGGATATGCTTGATCTGGCTAGAAGTCAAAATATGCACATTAATATCTTTTTCAAGGAACAAATTACCATGGGCTGTTGGCTTATTTGGATTCAAAGAAACAAATGCATATTTGACCAGATTTCTAAGAGCAAAACTAGATGGAAAAATATGCCACTTGCTGAATTGGAACTTCTCAAAGTCAAGAGTGCCTCCCACTATGCAGCAGGCCCTAAATGATTGGTTACAGAATGCTTGAGCTGCTGATTTCATGTCTATTTTGTCCAATTTTGTTTTATGTATTCCTACAAAGCTTTTTTGTTTTTCTAGGATCTATGATCCTTTATATCTCTTGTATTTGTAATATATAACCTTTATTAGTAATATATTTTTTCAGTGAGGAACTCCCCTACTGTTCTCATCAAAAAAATGCCAGCTAGCTTCACTCGAGATGGCAAATTTGATGAGATCCAGGAAAGCACACTATAGTGCTGCTGTAGCAAAAAGTGCCGTTGGTACTACATTGTGGTTGCTGTAGTGCCCCTGTGCAGTGCTCTGCTATAGCAGTGCTGAAACACGATCATTTCAAATTTCTATTTGCCCATTTACTGCACCACTTTTTTTGGAGATTTTACTTTAAGATTACATAACTTTTTTTTCTTGCAAACACGGTCGAGCATGCTACTTCATCCATATCACCAATATCCACTGTAAAAACACACTACCACTATGATTACACTACCATCTCTTTAAAACCATGATCCACCCTCATGTAAGAGTGAAAAAGTTGGAAATCTAGCATGCAAATTTCACAAAACAACTCCTTCATTTTTTAAATGAACAAATATTCCGATTCTTAAGAGGACTTGAGCGATAGAATAATATTATAGTTACGCAGCAAGACATGTAAGATTAAATGCAAAATGCTTTAACAGTTAGTGTCTACCTTTCATCAAGCACCCAAACTGACTACAACCTAAGAATTCAAGCTGCAAGGGGCAACATACCTCAAACATGTTCAAGTATCTTGTAAACAACAACGGCAGAAAAATTTCCCAGTCAACTGATCTGGAATTTTTTATGCAGCGTGCTATGATGGAAGCCCATTGGATATCCCAGAAGTTACAATTTGTGACGGAATCCCATATGTCAAGACATTGTGCAATCCAATCACTACAAACCAGTGCCAAAATTAGTTGAAAAAATAATATGTGAGGATGTTCAGCTACAGAAGGGAGAGGGGAGATTATTGATCAAATATATGCTCATTCCAATTACATCGTAAAATGATCCTGATTCCTTGAGTTTGCAGGAAGAAACAGCCTAAGAAATCCAACACCTTCAAATGCTGAGTTATGCCATGGATTTTCCAGCAAGGGCCTGTAGTTAAAATACGGTATCAGGTAAGGACCTTCAATGTTGGCAGCACATTGTCAAGCACAAATTTCCAGTTATGGTGATAAAAAATCAATCACATACTTTGTGCTATTTTTCAAATTTTAACAATAATAATAGTACGGAAAGCAATGATAGTGATTTTAATAATACAAGGAACAAAGAAATGGTGCAAATATAACACTGAAAGTGTTCATTTGCTGTTTTGGATATTCCCTATTGGGCTTATCATGGTGGTGGTGGTGGTGGGTGGGGGGGTAGTAAATTTCACCATAGGTCCCTAAAATTGCAAGCTTGGTACTTAAGTCCCTAAGTGTGACACTTGAGAGTCCCTAAAGTCGCAATTTGATCTAGCAGTGTAACACCCCAACCCTCCCCAAAGTCCGGGATGCTACCACTATGTACTTGCCATCTCAATTTGTGCGCTGCTAATAAAAATTATGGCAACACCTCCCCAGTTTATACGACTACCAATAGGGAGCAATCAATATATATGTAGAATAATTGCAATAAGACATGGAGTCCATATCACACATAAACATAACCGATTGCATATCACACATAGACATAACATGAACACAGATTAGGGCTCCACACCCAAAAAGGTTCAAAACCACGTGCTCGTGACCATACAACCGAAATTGGTGAGCATCATAAAACCTAACATTTGAAGTTAGCACTGCCCAGAGAAACTCAATCTCCTTTTTAAGCAAAAGGGGTCTGGACGTGTCCCAACCACCTGCAACATTTCTAAAACAACCTTGAACCAAAATTTAACTAAGCAACTTAACAACAGTTTAATATGAACGCTGAGTGACTAGGTAAACTAATATTTAATAAGTGCAGTGCAAAACAACTACTCCTATTCCATGCATGCCATCAATCTAGATCACCTAGAAAAAAGGCAACATACAAGCGTGAGTCAAAAGACCATGGAAGCACATGTTAAAACAGTAAAATCAATATAGCAATTCAATCAATTCCAGAACTGTGAACTGTAAACCATAATTTCTGTAACTGTATCATTTTCTCTGTCACTTTCATGCAATGTAATACGATGAGTTTGTAACTATAGCTTAGACCGGTATAGTGGAGAGTTCACCGGTCGATGAACCACTCAATCGCCCCATCCTCTTTCATACGGGGTCTCAACCTCCAATCTCGTGGAGTACCTACCGAAGTTGAATAGTTGTATTGCAATAGCCCATGGGGCATATAAATAGTACAGGGAGGGCACAAGGACTCAAACCTTAGACATATGGGAAAAGACATAAATACCCTTAACACCCCCCCTCAAATGCAAAGTGTATGCAATAGCATTGCATTTGGAAGGGTTGAAACTAAAAAAGAAAAGACACAAATACCCTTAACAATCAGGCCGAATAGGAAGATAGAAGCATAATAGCACAGATCGAAACCCGAGATGGCGGCGGCGTTGTGCACAAGAAGCGCAACGGAGGCGCGGTGCAGAAGAAGCGCGGCGGCCTTAGAAACTCGGGGCGGCGGCTCAAAGAGGAGAGCGGCGGCATCATGAAGACTTCTACGATCTGCAGTGGCTCAAAGAAGAGCGACGGCTGCAACTATGCGAAAAGAAAGGAGAGGACCACGCCATCCAAGAGAATGGACTGTGGCTAGCAAAGAAGTCGGCTGATTGAAAAGGATTTTATGTGGACTCACATGACATAGATGAACTGATAAAGATAAATACTACGGACTTGAATAGTGGACGCAACGGAAGACTCTAAAACAAATGGACTCGAGGACTAAGGACTCAATGATCTCAAGGCCAGATAGCAAAGGATTTGAAGGTCCAGATCACGCCTCTTGGTCTTGTGCAGAATCATCCCACGAACTGTGCGTCATGTACTTGTTGCATGTGATACGGGCAGCCTCAAGAGCCTCATCGGATCGGCTCGGACCACCGACCTCCTCGGCCTCGCCTCTCCTCCTCGCAGATAGCGATAGCGAGCAGCGATTCACGGCGGCGATGGCCAGCCCGACGGACACCGTCACGGCTCCCCGGGCCCGGGCGCTGCGGACAGAGGCGGCCTGGGTCGCCGGGGGTCGGAGGCCTGGGGCAGCGATGGCTTCCAAAGGCGGCGGCGCGGGCGTGGCGGCCGAGAAGCGGCGGCGGCTAAAGGAGGCCAACGGCGGCGCGGCGAGCTGATGCGGCGACGACGGGATCCATGGCGTCGGCGGATCTAGCGGGATCTGGCACGAGCCGAGGTGGAGGAGGCACGGCTGTTCAAATGCAGCCGGATCGCGCAGCGCGCGGATCGGGAGGATCTTGGGCGGCGCGCGCGTCGGCGGCGGCGCGCGCGCGAAGCGCGAGCACGGCGGCCGGATCCAAGGCACGGCGACTAGATCAGCGATGGAGACGGCCGGATCTGCGCGGGCCAGCGGCGGTGCAAAGGATACGGCCGGATCCGGCGGCGGCGCTCGCGCGGGCTCGAGCGGCCGCAGATGCAGACAGCGGCGGCGGCGGTGGTGGAGAGCAGCGGCGGCCGGCGTGGATGGCCGCCCCCGGGAGTGGAGACACTCCTCCCGGGGGCAGCAGCGGAAGCATGTAAATGGTGGGGTTTGGATCCAGCTCAAGGGTTCAGCCTTGCTCTGATACCATGTAAGAGTGAATAGTTGTATTGCAATAGCCCATGGGGCATATAAATAGTACATGGAGAACACAAGGATTCAAACCCTAGACATATGGGAAAAGACCTAAATACCCTTAACAGGTTCTGTGTATGAGTGTAATGCATGATGCAACATGCTTCTAATGTTAGCATTTAATCATAAGTAGCACTCATCAAGGTATGATTAGCACGTAATCGTGTACATCATCTCATAAATACTATAGATCATGGCATGGAAACATGTATTCGTCACAATTCACTGTTCTATCATGCACTTGCTTGTTAACCTAGCAGACAATACATGGACGACACCAAACCCGAACTGCCACCTGTACAAACATCACCTAGCCTTAATACATTACAGCGATACACGCACTCATACGGACGGCATCGATACTGCACGCAAAACCGGCCGTCAATTTAAGGATTTCGTTACCTTTACTCTGAATCAAATTCAACACGGTTAAACTTTATCTTTGCTCACTATCGGACCAAATAGGCAAACCATCTCCTAACTTCTCTCCCCTCAATTTTCCTCTATTCGGCTGAATGGAGCTTATGCTCTTACTTCCCATCTAATGTTCCTTTTCTTTAATCTCTCTTTTTGTTAGTCTCTCTTTCTCTCTTCAATTAGTCATATTAATTAACACTACACTAATTTATTATCTACTAGCTAATACTACCAATTGCTACCACTACTCCAGTACTTCTCACAAGTAGCACAACTTCCCTCTCCCTCCAAGGATTAACAAGATCAACAGCGGCAGCACCAAACTCATCATCCAGGCGTCCATATTAACAATTGACATTTTTAGCTTCTACACGAATTTGTAAGCAAGCAAGGAGAAACGAATCAAGGCGTTACCCTAGACCCGAATGTCTGGATTAGGGCCCTACCTTCCTTTCCTTCTTTTCTTCCTTTCTTATTTTCTTCTCCTCTTCTTTCTTTCACAGTCGACCGGCTCTCTCTTTTTCTTTTCCTTCAGTTGGCCAGCTCTCAGTCTTCCTGCCTCTTCCTTCCTTCCTTCACTCCCAACCGGCTCGGCTTCCCCCTTCCTTCCCATCCTCTCTTCCCTCACTCCCGGTCGGCCGACTTTCCCCTTCACCCCTTCCCGCACAGCGCAGCAACAGGGCGGCGACGCTAGCAAGGGAGTAGGCGGGTGACAGTGGCGCACGCGAGTGGGGGCGGCACTTGGTAGCAGCATGCGAGGCACGGCCCGAAGGTGGAGGGTGGTGGCGTTGGTGGCCCCCGGAGGCGCATGGCCAGGGGGAAGCAAGGGCGACAGCGAGCGGGCTGTGTCGCAGCAGCAAGGGAGACGAAGCGCGGCCGAATGAGCGGCGGCGCTGGCGGCTGGGCGACAGCAACAGCACGTGCGAGTGAGGGCGGTGTCGATGTCGCAGCAAGGTCGGCACGGGGGAGGAGCGAATTGATTTGGCCTCCTCCTCCTGGCTAATTCTTATGGGGGGTGGCTTGCGCCGGCCCAGCCACCCCAAGACTTCTTTTTTAAGTATTACAAGAAGGTCCCAAACTTGTATAGTGTGGTACTTAGGTCCTAAACTTGCATATCAATCTAGCAGGTCCCTAAATACGCATACCATAGCACTTAGGCCCCAAAACTTGTCATCGTTAGGCTAGCCCATCATTTTCTCCATGAACAATCTTTTCCAGATGATATGGAAAGAGACACTGATTAGGTAGACATAGCACATAAGCCATGTATATCTGATCTATAAATTTTGTAGTTTAACAACTGTACATCTTACAAATTTGACTTCCATTTGATTCCTCATTCCTTATTCATCTTTTATTATTAGCCGTTGATGTCCCCAATTGTAGAAATAGCTAACTACCCATATGTAACATTTACTGTACTCTTTGCCTCTTTGCACTCCCAAATAACTCCTCCTTGATATGCTGCTGTTAGGTATGCTTCTAATAGAGGACTTTGGGATTTGTTACCAGTATAATACTTTGGGGCATTTTCTCACTTGTTTAGTGCAAGTGTGCACAACACATGAGTGGCAAACCGACATTGGCAACATCAGCAAGGGCACGTCAGATACAACCGCTAGTCAATGGATAAAATGATGTACTTGTCTGATGGAGAGAAGTACAGGGACCTAAGTGTCACACCTATGAAAGTTTAAGGACCCGTCAGATTAAAATGCAATTTAGGGACCTAAATATGATACATATAGGTAAGTTTAGAGACCTCTGGTGCAACTCACATCAAAAGGAACATAAAATTTGAAGTATGTATATAGACAAACTTTTTTATGATATCTGGATTAGAGTGCTGGAAGGTAAGACAATGGACTTATGGGATTTGAACACCAACATTAAATACCGACAAGGCTTACATTGGATGTTGATTGCCGATTGGTAGTGGCTATTATATGTTGCACTATGGGTGGTTAGATATGTTTGTTACTCCCATCCTTTGTTCTTCCTTCTAGTATGCTCTACAATAAAAGTCAAATGAACACATGCGAAGCATATGCTTACTGGATTAAAGTGTGACCCTGTCCATTTAAACACTATACAGGTTTATCGAAGGTGCATCAGTAACTAGAAAACAGGAATGAGCTGGAAATAAGTAAACACTCATGCTAAATATGCCAAAGAGAGTATGGGCATGTTCTTTTTGGTTTCGGCTTATGACTTTTGGCTGCAACTTATGGCTTTTAGGCTATTCGTGAGAAAGAGTAGGAATAATAGAAACTCACATGCCGTTTTGGCCAATATAAATGAAGTCACTACGGTGTGTACTACAATTAACTTCTAGACCCCACCTTGAAAAGACACTCCGTTTAAAAGCTAGTTACTGTAGAAAAGCCGAAAAAAAGAAGCCCGATACCAAACCTGAATTCTGACCAAATCTCAGCAGCCGCACCTTCAGGAAAGAAACTCCTAGATGCACGCACCAAGGAGGAGACAGTCTGGAAGTGTTGCTGCCTTACTTTCCAGCCCTCAGGCCCCATGTTTCTGAAACAAACATGGCATTCACACTGTTATTTTTCATCATTCTTTCAACACCGGAAAATGTTTGTGTTCAAAACTGTACCTCTTGAAATGAGTGCTTATCAATGTATCGTACAGCGGCCTCCATTGCATACCAAGTGAAAGCCTCTTCCCATGCTTTTTGAAAAGCCTGATGAGCAAACCTCCCCACTTAATCTGGTTATCATTCATTTGCCAAGCAAAAATATATATATATCACCAAAGAGCAAACAGATCTTAACCATCCATAGAAAAATCATTAATTACTGAGAATTACCTGAACAACAAACTTGTTCTGCGATGCATGAAATATTTCCAATCCAAGCTCTACAAGAGATTGTACATCCTCAGGAGCAACATCACTCTTCGCTTTGGTAAAACTAAATCCATAACAAAATCAAACATCCACATAAATTATATTCCTAAAAACAGTAAACCAGATTATTTACCAAATCCCAAGCACTCAGAGCAAACCAGATTATTTGTATCAACAGCACTCAATTGCATTGTTAGTATGCCGCAACAAAAAACAAGCTGCATCCTTCCTAATATAGCATCACTTCAATTAAACAATTCACACAGGATTGTGCAAACCAGTTTCACGTTATTACCAAACGTATCCAATTGTAGCAAACAGATAAAATTTCAAATATACAAAGAAAGGGGAAGAACCTAGTGCAAACCCATCTTTGGGTACTAACATGCTAAAGCATCATGTGGACCACAGTCCACTAGATGAGATTTGGATGGATTAGATTCAAAAGGCTGTGAGGGACACATATATAAATATTTGCAAACAAACCCCTAACAGCTAGAGAAATAATTTATGATGGATCCCACCTCCTTGCATCCCTTTGAATCTGATAGATCAATCAATTATAACGGCCCACATGATAGTTTTACATACTAGCACCCAAATAGGGGTTTGCGCTGGATTCTTAGTACCTCATAAAGAAATTAATCATCACAAATTAAGGGATTTTACAAAAAATGCCACTCAAAAGATTTGTCTTAAAATGCTACTTCAAAGAATTTGCTTGATAAGATGCCATTGCAAAAATGGAAATAGTCGCATTGTCCCACTTCGGGGTATAACCATCTTCTCACCTATTTTCCTTTTCTAATCCCACATGAAACATCAAGAATGCCCCTAGGCCCCTTCTTCTGTAACTCTGGCAATCAAAACTAGGGGAGCTCTGCAAACATCACATCTCTCTGGCAATCCAGGCAAACGCCAAGCAGCGATAGATGCTCTCCATCACATGCATGCAGTAGCTAGTGACTCCCTCTCCACACAACCACCTCTTCGGCTGTATGCATTGCCTTGATGGAGTGATCTGCCAGTGGAAACGGTGGAGAAGATGGAGTATGGTGGTCATATGAATTGGTCAAACAATTGATAGGTGCCGGTGCCACTGCCACCACCGTTCCATTTGGATCACCGAAGCGCCCCAAAGTCCTCTTCTCACAGTACACTGCCACCGCGGCCATTGCCTTTGCTAGGGGTGGGGGGTCTGTGCTCGCAATGCATTTGGGGGCGGATTGAAACAATAGGGAGTAGGGAGGTTGCTGAACCAGAACTACTGGTGTGTGTTTGGATCAGGCCCCGCTAGACCCTTGAGCTCAATTAAGCGGGCTGCATCGATCAAGTTCTGATTCTGAAACATTTTGCAGCCATGGATAGAGTCACTGGGTACTGTACAGGAGCTCGCCCCAGAACCGTGGATCTGAGTCCTGGTTGCCAGAGTAGGAGAAGGGGCACTCTGGACAGTTTGTGTGGGAGAAAATGGGGAAATAGGGTGACAAGCATGGTTGTCAAGGCGTCGTCGGCGACCACGGCGAGCGAGCGGCGCCTTGACGCCTAGGCGATGCCGCGTCATCGCCGCGGCGACGCCTAGGCGATCCCGCGTCGCGCGTCGAAGCCCGGACCCGCGCGCCCAAAGTCGAAGTCTGCAGCCGGATCCGTTTCCCGCCGACCCTCCTGCGCGCCCGAAGTCTGCAGCCGGATCCCATCCCCGCCGACTCTCTCGCGTGCGTCAAGTCTGCAGCCAGATTCGACTCGTGCCGACTCGATGTCTGCACGCCTCGCCTCCTCCGCTCCTCTCCCCGTCGCCTCCTCCGGCTCTCCCTCCGCCGCCTCACCTCTCCCCGCCGCCTCCTCCCCTCCCAGCGGCCTCCTCCCCCCAAGTCGCGGCCTCCTCCCTCCGCTGCCTCCTCTCCCAGGTGCATCCCCCTCCCCGCCGCCTCCTGCCCCCGCCGCCTCCTCCCCCCGCAGCCTCCTCTCCCCCAAGTCGCGGCTTCCTCCCCCCAAGACGAGGCGAGCATGCATGGCGTCCCCTCCGCACCGCCGGGACGCTTAGGCGACACCTTGACAACCATGGTGACAAGGTAGATATACACCTAAAATGGAATAGTATAAACACTTCCACCTTTGTAGTGCCATTTTAATGAGCAAATTCTTTGGGGTGGCATTTCACGATAGTGCAATCTTTTGAGTGGCATTTTATGAAAAAAGACCTAAAATTCAAAGGAATTCAGCAAACCACGCACAGTTATACATTTGACAGTATACACCAACCAGGGGCGAATTCACTATAGGTGCTTGTAGGTGCTCGAGCACCCCCTCCTCCCACCATAACGAAGACACTGCCGGCCGGACAAATTATGTGATAAGTTAAAAGAACTGCCGTACAAATACTCAAGCTGCTGAGAAAAGGGAAGCGGTGGAACCGTCAAACACATCAGAATTTTTTGGCTTCCTTCTCCTGGCTCTGTCCCCTTCCTGTTCCCCTTAATACATACCACCCCCACTCTTCCTCCACCTTCAACCCCCAACCACAGCGGACTGCACGCCGCTCCCCGTCGCCACCGTCCACGACTTCTTAAGTGTGAGTTCCTGATTGGAATCGCCGAGGCACTAAATCACTTGGTTATCTTCAACAAGAAGGCATTTCTTTCCTTCTCCTTTGTTCATACCTTCTCGCCCTATGTTTTTTGAGAGAGACCAACGTATCCTCCTTGTTGCTGCCTTCTTGTTGCTGTTCCTCCCTATGGTGCACGGACACGTGGGAACCGCCATATCCGTGTCCGACACCGTGTCCGACACGGATACGACACGGACACGGCGCGGACACGTGTCGGCAGCGTGTCAGCCGAATTTTGAATAAATTTTAATTACTGAAATTTTCGACACGTGTCGGACACGGGAAATAAACGAGTCGGACACAGCCGGCCCAGGCAATCTGGCCCGCCAGGAGGAGACGCGGTCGGCTTCCTTACCCTAACCACTCCTACCGCCGCCCGCCCCCATTCCCCAGTCCCCATTCCGCCCTCCCCATCGTGAACGCCACCCCTCTACTCTCGCCAGCGCGCTCCTCCCCATCGCCGGCCTGCTCTCCCTCCAGCCACCGGCACTCTCCCGCATCTCGCCTCCTCCAGCCGCCGGGCGCCGGCGCTCTCTCCCGCATCTCGCCTCCTCCAGCCGTCGAGCGCCGGCGCTCTCTCCCGTAGCTCACCTCCTCCAGCCACCGGGCGCCGGCGCTCTCTCCCGCATCTCGCCTCCTCCAGCCGCTGGCGCTCTGCCGCTCTCCCTCATCTCTGCCGACTGCTGGGCCTGCTGGCACAGTGGTACCGAGGTTTGATTTACAAGATGTTTGATTTACAAAGATTATGTAGTAAACTAGTAACAATAACATTAGATGATTGCAATTGCAAGAATGTAAGTTGATGATTGGTTGATTATTGTTGACTTGTTGTTATGTGCTTGATTGTTTGTTTCATCGTTCTAGAAAAATGGAAGCTGCTAATTCTAGTGTTAGAGAGGAGGAAAATACCAGCAGTAGATTGAAGCTTCCATTGTGGAATCATGTTGATGTTCTAGACAGGGGTGGCCAGGGGGGAGGAAATGTGAAATGGGGATGCAAGTATTGCAAATATGTTGGCACTAGTAGCTACTCTAGAGTCAAAGCGCACTTGTTGAAAATTACTAACGGTGGATGCAAGATATGTCCTAAAGTGACAATACCTATTCTTGCTCAGCTTAAAAGTGAAGTTGCAAAGGCTGAGGATGAACAAACAAAAACAAGGGCAAGAAATGTGCCATTGCCACCATCAACTGTTGGTAGTGCTACATTTAGTGCTAGTGTTTCTTCATCAAGTTTGGACTCATCTATGTTGGGGAATAAGAAGCGAAGGGGACCTCCTTCGCCATTAGAGAAAGCTTAGGCCAAGGATGTGCGCCATCAGCTGGATGAACAAATTGCAAGGATGTTTTATTCTGGAGGTATGCAATCAACTTTTAATCATTGTTTCAATTTTATCCAATTTAACATTTGCATTCAACTAATCTTGGTTATGTCAAATTTACAGGATTGTCTTTCAATCTAGCAAGAAATCCACATTTTCAACAATCTTATAGCTTTGCTGCAAACCATAACCTTTTTGGTTATGTCCCACCTGGGTACAACAAGTTGAGGACTACACTTCTTCAACAAGAAAGGACTCACATTGAGACCTTAATGGAGCATACACGGAGCACATGGCCTGAAAAGGGTGTCACCATTTGTTCAGATGGATGGTCAGATGCACAGAGGCGACCTCTCTTTAACTTTCTCGCTATTTCTGAGGGTGCACCGATGTTCTTGCGAGCTATCAATGCAGAAGGCGAGGTAAAGACAAAGGAGTACATTTCTGAAAAGTTGATTGCTATTATTGAAGAAGTGGGTGCAAAAAGTGTTGTCCAAGTCATCACTGACAATGCTACAAATTGCAAAGATGCGGGTTTGATTGTTCAACAGAAGTACACTCATATTTTTTGGACTCCATGTGTTGTTCATACTCTCAGTCTTGCTCTCAAGAGTATTTGTGCTGCTAAAATGCCAAGAAATGATGAGGAAGATGTAGTCTTTCATGAGTGCCATTGGATAACTGAGATTGCTGCAGATGCTAATATGATCAAGAATTTTATAATGAACCATGGCATGAGGCTATCAATGTTCCAAGAGTTTAGCAAGTGAAGTTACTTGCTATTGCTGAAACGAGGTTTGCCTCAGTTGTAGTTATGTTGAAGCGGTTTTGCATGATTAAGAGGGCTCTCCAAAATATGGTGATTAGTGACAAATGGGAGACATATAGAGATGACAATAGAGGGATGGTAGTGGTTATTAGAGACCTAGTATTCAATGAAGTGTGGTGGGACAAGGTGAACTACATTGTTGATCGTTGGGCAAAAGGCAACACTCCACTCCATTGTTTGGCACATTCACTTAATCCAAGGTGAACTTAAATTTTCCTTTGATTTTGCTAACATTTCACCATTTTGGTTATAATCCAATAATCCATTGATTCCATTTTTATTTGTAGATATTATAGTGACAAGTGGATCAACCAAGAAGGTGTTGTTGGCCGTGTACCCCACACAAGGATCTTGAGATTTCACAGATGAGAATGAAGTGCTTCAAAAAGTTTTTCCCTGTCGTTGAAGATCTCAAGAAAGTGAAAGAAGAATATGCAAGATTTTTCACTTGTTCAGGAGAATTCAATGACTTTGATTCTATTTATGATAGATGGATTCTTGATCCAATGAATTGGTGGGCAAATCATGGACAATCCGTTCCTATACTACAAAGTTTGGCTCTCAAATTGGTTAACCAACCGGCCTCATCTTCTTGTTGTGAAAGAAACTGGAGCACATATGGCTTCATCAATAGCATGAGAAGAAACAAATTAACTTCTGAGCGTGCTGAAGATTTGGTATTTGTGCATAACAATTTAAGACTTTTATCAAGAAGATCAGAAGCATATAAAACAAGGACAACTAGAATGTGGGATGTGGGAGGAGATAGCTTTGAATCTTTAACTGGTGTTGGCATCTAGAGGTTGCTCAGCTCTCTCTTGAAGAACCAGAGTTGGAGAGGGTGTTGTTTGAAGATGAGGCAACTACGATGATCCAAAAAGAAAATGAGGACGAAGTTGAAGTCTAAGAGTCTCATGATGCCTTTTAATTAGCCTTGCTACTAAAATTTCAATTTGTGATGTAACTTAAGTTGAATCACTTCTATGTTGCCTAGTGGCTACTTTCTTTTGGTTGAACTCTACATTTCAGTTTCTATGTTCGAACTTCAAACTTGGCTACTTCTTAATTTGTATCACTTATCGTTATCAATTGTTGTTCCTCTATTAATCTATTGTTTTGATTGTTCAATAATCAAATACATGTTATTTTTATAGTCTAACTGATCATATTACTTTTTCCCAGGTTAATGGAATTCTCAATTGTTATTCCTGGAAATAGTATTCACATCAAGTCATCAACAATTATCATCAATCATCGTGATTAACAAAACAATTGATGAGGTACACATTCTGAATACACTTTACACTTTATAAGTTTATAACTTTATATTATTTCAATTTGACAAGCATAAGAAAACATAGAAAACAATATATATATATACATATATATATATATGTAATTTATTTATTATTTAAATATATATAGCCGTGTCGCCGTATCGGTATTTTTGGGAAAACGGTGAATTTCGGTGTCGGTGTCGTGTCGGACACGCGTGTCCGTGTCCGTGCAACCTAGGTTCCTCCCCTGATTTGAGGCCTCTGTGTACCCGATTTGTGAAGCCTCTTGTGCCTTTGGTTGTGGGGGAGCCGCATTTGAGGTAGTCAGGCAGGGATGAGTAAGGAGGAAGCCCTCAAGATACAGGTGCATTTTTTTTCTTTGGTTGCTTCCTCTCAACTTGAGCGGCATTGCAGACATTCCATATTCCTTCTTGTTTTTGCTGCCATTTTTTTATCAGGCAAGCAGCTTGCTTTTCTCTTCACCTGTGTTTCCTTCCATGTCTCCTGCTGTGTCCTCTGAAATCTTCTTGCTATTTTGCTCAACCTGTGCTCTTTGTCTCTCCCAAATTCCTAGACTTGTGTGCTCAAAGTGAACATCCACTGTGATGGGTGCCAGCAGAAGGTCAAGAAGATCCTCCACAAGATTGATGGTAAAAAAGAAGGATTTTTTTAAAAAGCCAATTGCTTGAGTTTTATTCTTGTTTATTTATTTCTTTATCTGCCCCTTTTGCACTTTTTTCTAAGGGAAATATGTTGGATTCATCTCCATCTGCAGGTGTGTACAAGACCATCATAGACCCGGAGCAGGGGAAAGTGACGGTGTCCAGCACAGTGGATCCGGCCACCATCATCAAGAAACTGAAGAAGGCCGACAAGCCGGCCGAGCGCTGGGGCTCCAACGCTGGTGTGGCCAACCACATTATTTATTAGTAAGGTATTAAATTTATTGTATTGTATATTTTCAATTTGTTCTCTTCCTATTCATGTATGAATTTGATATTCTAATGGCAAAAGACCAGTAAATGTAGCTTTAGCATGCTTATGTTGTGCTATAGTCTCAACAATAGAGTTCCCCCTCTATTTTCATCCTGGATTCGCCACTGACACCAACTCTGGTGATTGCATTCATCCGAATCCCCAAATTGGATCAAAATTGCACCTCAGAAACCATTAGCCATCAAAAGCGGTTTCAGAAAATTACTCGTTTGCTGTCCTAACTCTGAGTGTGATCCATAGCTCCAAAAACTCAGCAAAAGATCATAAATATAGACCAACAAGTAGGGGTGAAACCGGATCGGATATTTTCCGACCGACCGACCGCCGAATCTAAGTCGGATCGAATTCGGATAGTCATATCGGATAATTATCAGATTCGGAGTCGGATTCGGATAGTTGCTTTCGGATACGGATTCAAATTCGGAAAAGAACTATCGATGGATACGGATACTATCCGGGATTTTATCGGATAATACCCGGATATATTTATCGGATAGCCGGCCCATCAGCCAAATCATCATTTTCAGCCTATTAGCTAATCCAAATAAATTCCAACAAATCCAATAAATGCAAATAACTTCAAAATTTTTCAGAAAATTCACAAAAAATACTATAAATCTAGGAGAACTTAGGGAAATAACATAAACTATTTTTACTTTTTAGAAAATAGTTAAAATAAGTTTTTTTTGCTCTTAGCTTTCAAATAAAATCTAAAAAAATCCTAATAAATTTCAACAAATCCAATAAAATACAAATAACTCTGGAAAATTCCAAAAAATTCACAAAATACTATAAATCTAGGAGAGCTCTGGGAAAATAATATAAACTAATTTTAGCTTTTAGAAAATAATTAAAATAAGTTTTCTTGCTCTGTGCTTTCAAATAAAATCCAGAAAAATCCAAATGAATTCCAACAAATCCAATAAAATCTAAATAAGTTTTCTAGAAGTGTAAAAAATATAGTGGAGCCACCTTTGAAATATTTTCTACCAAAACCCTGCCAAAAAATATCTTTAGAAATACATGGAGGGTGTCGTGCGCACTATGTATGCCCTTTGTATTCCTGCGTAATATCCGACTAGATATTCGTTATCGTATTCGCAACCGCTCCATATTCGTTCCGTATCTGTGACCGACACTACCCGAATTCGTATTCTTATCCGGTACTATTCGTATTCGACTCCGAATCCGAGAAAAAATATGGGATAGGATATAGAATGAATAATATCCGACCGAATTCGATCCGTTTTCACCCCTACCAACAAGCACCACAAATTCTAACTCTACAATTTCCCACTAGTGAGTTGCGGCATACCTCAAATTCACGACATAGCCCAGCACTAGTAACCACCAAAAACACTAAACAAGCTCCAGAGAGCTGACGAATTATCGCAACCAACAGTTCCCCCAACCTAAACACGATCACACCACCAAAAATCGGCACACCCACGTGCCGAATTCCGCACTCCCTACCTCGTCACACGACCCCGAAAACGAAATCGCTCAAAACCACTCCAGATTACGCCGCCGCCGCCGCAACCGAGAAGCGCAAACAAAACCTTAAAACATAATCGAATCGGAACGGGGGGAAGGGCTCGAAGTAATTACAGGTCGAAGACGGGGATCCACTTGAGCGTGGCGTAGGCGGAGTCGGGGTCCCCGGGGCGCCACGCGTCCCTGGCCGCCCGCACCGCGCCGGCGAACGCCTCCGCCTCCCCCCGCGCCGCATCAGCCACCGCCGGCGGCAGCCACGAGTTGTAGAGGTGCATCCCCTGCCTCCCGTATCGCCTCCGTGTGTCTGCGAAGTCGAAGAGGGAATGGGTGGTAGTAGGTTTTGGGGTCGGTTTAATCGGGGAAGGTGGGGGAGCGGGGGTGGTATTTATAGGCGGCCGGGTTCTTACTTCGCCTCCAAGACGAGGGAGGGAGGGACCGAGGGAGCGACGACCGAGAGGGCGACTTCGGCGTCCGGTGCTCTGCCCCACGGGCAAGGCAAAGCTGCAACTGTTACGGGTGACGCACGCACGCCTCCCCTACGGCGGAATAGCTATGGGGCTGCGTGGACTACGGGGTTGTAGTTAAGGTGCGTGTGTCGGTGTGTGAGGCCGGCAATACTGTTAAGAGTCATCCACAATGTTTGAACCTCTTCGAGGGTCTAGACACAGAGAAAAGGGTTTAGACTTGGTAAAATTTGCTAAGATGTGTGGGATCGGTTGGTGGACCCAAGTTCAATTAAAAAATGAGAACCATCTCACCCTTTCTTTATGAAAAAATTAGAAATATACCATTATGAAGTAGTCACATTAGAGATATGCCATTATAAAGTTTTGATTTATGGTTATGACACTCTAGAGTGCACATGTTTTGAAATATACCATTATAGCTATTTTTATATATTTTCTATCAAATACATAACATGTATTTTCGTACTACCTAAAACACCCTCTCCTCCCGATCCCTATTAGATATATGCGAACAGTCCTCATTCTCATCCCCTTCCCCGATTAGATCTGGAGCCCTCACCCCTCCGGCCCTCCCGTTCCTCCGCCCCGAGCCGCCGCCCGCCTCCGCCCCTCCCCGCCCCCGAGCCACCACCCACCTCCGGCCCTCTCCTCCCCCGAGCCACCTCTGCAAACCGCCCTATCCTCCCCCAAGCAGCCTCCCCAAACTGAACCCTAGCCTCCTCCGCCCTCCGCAGGTGATCATGGCGGGGATGGAACCACCGAGGCCGACTTCTCCAACGAGGTGATTTTTTAAATCTAACTGGTTCATTAGGTAGCATCTGTAAGCTCAGTTGACGATTTATTCTCTTTGTTTATTCGTAGGATCGATCGCACTAATGTATTTAGACTAGACATTAAAGTGGAGGCTTTCTGCAGTAGAGAATTGGATGGCAAAAAGCTGTATACGAAAGGCAGAACATTGAAATGGATTATTGAATCTAACTATTTTTCAATGGAGTCACTAATGAAAGGATTGTCAAGTGAGATTAGTTGGAACAATGTGACACAGATGGTGGCTGTGGGTTTTTTTGACAAGCGCTTAGGCGAGGATGTTGGACTAAAGAATGATTCCCAACTTCCTGCATTGTTTGCCATGTATGAAAAGGATAGGCACATTTCTTTGACAGTATCAATACATGAAACTGGTGAAACTCTTAATTCTGCTGTTAGGAATGAATCAATTGCAGACTGTGTTGAACCCATATGTGTTGTTCCTCCGAGTGATTCACTTTTGACTGGTACCCAAGTGTGTCCATCTTCTCCAGTTCTCCTATCACCAGTACCAATAGAAAAAGATCCATTTGATAACCTCGAGGAGTACGTTGGAGTTAATGATGAGAAAATATATGATTATCCAGTAGAAGCAAACCCTTCGGATACTAATGTTCCGGTAGAGGTTGATTTAACATTGGAGAAGGAAGTTACAGATGTAGATCCTGCTGAACTTATCATTGCACATGATGCTGAGAACCCAGACATAAGAGTGGGGGCTTTATTTCCTAACATGGTGATGTTTAGAAAGGCAATAAGGCACTATGCTGTTTTGCATCAATTTGAATTTGGGAATCTGAAGACTGACCCTACTAGATTCATTGCAAAATGTAAACATCCAAAATGTAAATGGCGCATACACGCTTCTAGGCTTCAAGATGGGCGTACTATAATGGTATTGCGCAATGCCATTATAATTTCTATATATATCAAATTTGTGTGTATATGTACTGGTACAACATGTTTCTAAACTGTGTTTTTTTCAGATCAAGAAGCTACCTGAACCACACATTTGTTCAACTACCAAGCTGCTAGAGGGCAAGATGGCTACTCAAGATTAGGTTGCAGATAGACTTGGAGATTGGATAAAGAAGAATCCATCATCTGGTGCCAAAGCTGCCCAAAGCAAGCTTCAGGACGACTACTAAAAAAAGTGCAGGAGGTGTGGAGATTTTGGTCACTGGGAAAAGAAATGCAAACTGCCACCTGCTTCTGAAGAAAATGAGGAGGGAGAAGTAGCAAGTACTACTAAAAAAAGGTGTATGCATTACCAAATGTACCTCTGGTTAATTTTAGTTGTCTATGTTAACATTGCAAAATATTATCTATATTTGCAGGAAGAGGACAAAGGCTAGAGCTTGCACTGATGCATCCATGTCCAATTCTCCATCTCCATCGAAGTCAGCAGGAAAGGGGAAGAAGAATTCAAAGAAGGGAACACCTCCGTGCAAGAACAAGTCTCCACTGAAGGCAGTGATGGGCAAAAACAAGTCTCCATGCAAGGGAACAACAGATGTCTAAGGAAGCTATCTGACTTCCTTTAGTATTTCTGCTTATGTAGTTTTCTGTGCCCAAATTTGTTGTGTGGTGAAAGCATGTTGGGAATGCTTTGCAGTTTGTTGCTGGCTTGCTGGTGTATCTGAGCTTCTACCTGGCTTGCTGGCTTGCTGCTACCTGGCTTATAACTGACGGAACAATTACTTGCATTTGCTACTGACTACTGTCCTTGAGATTACTTGTGCTCTGTTATTAACGAATTCTGATGTGCTTTGATCTGAAATGGGATTTGGAGTGGTACAATTTTAAGCTATATGCCCTTTTCTGTTGTACTTATGCTGTGCTTTGGATGGCAGAAAGTTGTATGAAATGTATATGGAAATGTTGGAATTATATTCGGACAAGTAGAGCTATAGAAATGTTGGAATGTAGTCTACTGGAATGTATATGGAAATGTTGGAATTATATTCGGACAATTTCATACACATTGGACAAGTATTCTGTTGGCCCTTTTCTGCTAACCCGCACGACAGAAGCTCAGCGCCAGCAGCCTCTCGCAGTCTAGATCAGAGAAGTAGAAGTAGGGGTATTTTAGGAATTACGAAAATACAGACTGTATGTTTGATAGAAAATATATAAAAATAGTCATAATGGCATATTTCAAAACATGTGCACTCTGGAGTGGCATAACTCTAAACCAAAACTTTATAATGGCATATCTCTAATGTGACTACTTCATAATGGCATATTTCTAATTTTTCCTTTCTTTATCTTGCAACCGTCCCCCTCTTCTTCTTGGATTCCTCTCAATTCTTCCCTTCGCTCTCTCTCTATCTCTCCACCGAGACTAACTCCACGGTTCCAGAAGTCACTCGAGCTTGTGTTCCTTCTCCCGCATTGCGCCTCCCCCGCCGTCAAATCGCGGTCGTCGGCCTCTGGTCTCGCCATCGTCACCGCCTCTGAATCACGGTCGTCGGCCTCTGGTCCTGTGCCGCTGCCTTCCCCTCTCCCTTGTCTTCTCCGGTCCTGCGCCGCCTCTTCCCCTCTCCCCAATCCTCCGATCCTGCACTACCGCCTTCCCCTCTCCCCTGTCTTCTCCGGTCCCGCGCCGCCTCCTTCCCCTCTCCCCTATCCTCTGATACTGCACTGCCACCTTCCCCTCTCCCCTGTCTTCTCCGGTCCCGCGCCACCTCCTTCCCTTCTCCCCTCTCCGGTCCCGCGCTACCTCCTTCTCCTCCCCTCTCTTTTTCCTGTGCCTCTGCCTTCCAATATTGTTCACACTTCTGTGAGTTTCCATCAATTGGGCCATTAAAATTATTCAACCAAGCACTAACCGAGAGGATGGCGGTGGAGGGGGGTAAAGGAGGACGGCACCAAGAGGAGGAGGGCGGCAGTGAGAGGAGTTAGACAAGGGCAAGAGGAGCTAGACAAGGGCGAGAGGAGGCGAGGTGATAGATTGCAGTCTATGCGGAAGGGATGGGGTGGGGACAAAAATATGTGAAGTGTATTTCGATGGAAATTACGGGTAATAAACTCAAACTTCAATGGGTACTTTGGTTTTGAGTGTATTGGTTTCCCACGAGAATCCACCCTAAGCTTTCTTCTCCTAGCTAGTTCATTTTGGACTCTACTCCTCACGAGAAGCAGAATCAAATTATTTTAGGAAGCTAATTGTTTGGCTAGCTCCACGAGATCCGAAGGAGAAGTTGTGAGTAAAAGTTGTACCAAATAGGACCATAGTTTCTCTATTTGTGGTAACCACTTATTTTCAAGTAGGTCTACATGACATGAATGTTGCTTGCAAGTCTAAGTTCAAATCAAATGAAATTCTATGAACAAAACATAATGACAAGTTTTCGTAAAAGGTTATTTCATTTGTGCAAAATTTTATAAGCCAACATGATGCTAAAATTTGGCGTATCAAAAAAATGGTCATTAGATATTGGTTGCTAATGAATTGAACAAAGTCTGGCAAGAGAATTGACTAGTTGCCAATGGAGGTGTAAACTTAGTTGATTTTTTTTACAACAAACCAAATACATGACAACCTAGTCAATTTTTCTGAATTTTGCCAACTAAAACTTGGCAATTGCTGCATTCAAACCTAACAAGCAACAACCGCTAAAACAAGGAAGCAAAAAGCAACTGTTGGGGAGATGTTGGACCTTCAGAGCCCGGCTCCAAATGAGCCCAATTTGCATTAGGAGAGTGAAGGGAAGGGTGACTTCACTAGCTCTAGATGATTTTGGGTAGAGAAATACCAACTTTACCATCATGTTAGAGAAGAAAATTAGGTTGTGGGAGCAATTTGGCAAAGTGAAAAATTTTAGAAGCTGGAATGGACATTTAGGTCAAATAAAATTATATAAAAAAGGATGCATCTACGCCACGCTATATTGTCGGGTCATGTTTACGATGATACAACATCCTAACGTAAGATCGGCAACTAGTAATCGTGTGACTCTGATCAATGAGCATCTATTTCATTCAGACAAAGCCTTGCCATCATCATCTTCTTGTTGCTACACAGGAAACATCGCCATTACTTCCCCTTGTTGTCCTATGCTACGTGCTTGCTCCCTACCATCCTCCACCATCGCACGCAGGAGTGTGCATGCCAGCTCCCACCTGTCTTCCTCCATCGTAGGAGCATGCATGCCAAACCACGTGTCCTTCTCCATCACGCACGCCGAGTGCGCCCCGCGGACGCAAAACCCTGTTGTTTGGCCGTCCTCCCCTGTGTCGTAGGCCTCCTCTCTAGAGTGCACATCATGTGGCCATACACAGTAGCTCCTACATTCCATCCTCCTTTGTGTGTGGCAGAAGCGCTCGCGTATGAGTTTGGCTGCCACTTTAGTATAGCAAAATGAAACTTGTATGTGATAATGAAGAGAAAGTAAAGCGATGAATGGTTACAAATTGGTGCAAAACTTTCATGAAGCTTAAATGAAACTTCATGAAACTTAATAGAACTTCATAAAAGTTACATGAAACCTAATGAAACTTCATAAAAATTTACATGAAACTTACAAAATTTCGATTGAGACATCTTAAAACATACATGAAACAACGAAGAGGAAACAAGAGAGAAATGTTTATAAATTGGTATGAAATTTGAATGAAACTTCATTAAATTTACATGAAACCTAATGAATGTTGCATGAAACTTACTGAAAACTTTATGAAACTTCACATGAAACCTTATAGAATTGTGATTGAGACATTTCAAAACTTACATGAAACAATGAAGCGGAAGCAAGAGAGCAATGGTTATAGACTGGCATGAAACTTTAATGAAACTTGAATAAAACTTTATGAAACTTGCATCTAATGTTTCAAGCAAAGTTTTACAGAGTTTCATCAAGTTTCAGCTGGTTTCAACAAGGTTTCATCATGTTTCTCAAAGAGTTTTGCTACGTTATACAAAGTGTCAAGAAAGGTTTCATAGAGTCTCGTCATGTTTCATAGAGTTTCAAGCATGCTTTAGATATTTTGAAGTACGTTTAAGGGAATATGCAAGCAGCCTTTCATGTATTCACAAAATTTCAAGTACAAAAATGTTTTCGGCAAATATCGTCATTACAAATTGGGTCTAAATCTAACCACAATTACAAGAAAATTTAGATAAAATCTTTATCATGGGTGCAAGAATGTGTCTAAACTTTTTACAATTCTCTACTAAATGGCAATCACTAGCACTTGGATATCCTCACACACTGCCATTGATAGGAGGTCTCCAAAATCAATTAATCTTCTTAACATAATACTTATGGATGTTAGAACATCAGACAGAAGTAGGATCAAGTATAACTGACTAGAGTGAGTGAACAGGAGGTTTTTAAATTCTTTTGGCTAAAACATAATTTTTGAGTGAGTGTGAGTAAATAAACTTGTTTTGCACAATTTTGAAGTTAACAGCTCTAAGTCTTGCTATGGCATCACAAACCTATATCTAGGTAATATACAATTCTAGCTAAACAAGTTAAACAATTATTAATTGCTAGAAATGTAAGTCTGAAAAGTAAAAGGCAAAAGAATTAAACCACATGAAGGACACTAGAGTTTTTCTGTGGTTTCAAAGACTTGTCGGTCTCCTCCAATCCACGTTGAGAGAATTTGAACTAATCAAGCTGCCTTCTTGTGCAATTTGAGCCTTTCCTCCATCCACTATTGGTAGCTCTTTCCTGCTTTGAGAGGTGAGCTCCGACCCTCACAGTCACTCCAGGTCTCTTCACAACCTTCTTTGAAGAGATCATCGTGCCAACTCCTCCAAGCAGTCTAGGTGTCGGCAACCACAAGAGTAATAAGCCAATGATGCTTTCAAGTGCCATAAGGATCAACTAGATGATGAAATGCACCTTAATGCTCTTAACAACCTCAAAATGAGAAATAAAGTACTAGAGTTGATAAAAGAGATACAAGAGCTCAAGAGTATTCAATAAGAGTTCAAGAATACTTGCTTGCTACTGGTGGAGAGGTATTTATAGTCTCCACCCACCAAAATGACAGTTGGAGACAAAATCCCCAAAAATCAGGTGGAGCGATGCTATCGCCATGTATCAGCCAGTACTATCACACCCACTATTCGATGGCTATTTAAGGTTCATTAAATGTATCTAAACTAGCTGTTAACATAAATATCGATAGTACCGCACACAAGGTCCTGTCGTATCGATTTTGCGATAGTACTGATTTACAAAGTTGAGAAAATCTCTCAAAATTGTGTCTATCTAGAAATTAGCTACCGCCAACTAAGTTGTGGTCATAACGCACTATGGTAGTTTTGGCCAGGAGTTGTGGTCATACCGCTGTGGTACTGCTGGCCATGAACAGTGATAGTACCATTTCTGCTGAAGTCCAAAAATGTATCTATCTAGAAATAACGCACCGACATGAAAGTCCAGTAGTACTGATGGAACGGTCATCGGTACCACCACTAAAATTCCAAATGCATGCATGTATTAGACTTAATTAATGTGGCACAAGATTATATTCAAGCTACTAGCTATGACTCCTCTTAATAATACAACATCTATCCTACCAATTCTACCTTTATCCACCAAACGTCAAGACCGGTAAAAACTATAAAAAGTGGTCCTTAGGGTAAATTATATCTTTGCCTTGAGCCAGATCAATTCTTAGTCACCTTTGTATATTTTTTCATGATATTATCAAAAACACGGAGTAAACTTTTCAATCATCTTAAACAACCATGTGAGTCCCTTAAGCATTATCGTCATTAATTATTAAAATCATTTTTAAGGGCCTAAATGCTTCAACAGAACCTCGATTATATTGGTGACATACGATGTAAAGTGCAACTAGAACCTTCTATGAATGGGGAGCTAGGTGAAATTCCAGGGTTGGATCTCAACTAAAATAAAGACAAGTAGGACATGGATAGATGGCAAGCGCCCACAGCATTGGGGCAGCTAAGCATGCCATGCCAGTTGCGGGGCAGCTAGGCATATGTGTAGATTGAATGAGCGTAATTAATGTAACTACTTAGATTATGAGTCCAATTTCTTGCATGGAACTAATTAAAACTGCATTAACATTTCATCGAAATAGTTGAGGGGCATAAGTACAGTTGGGTAAAAGGAAAAAAACTAACTAGCAAAAGGTGTAAGATTTTAGAATTTGTGTTTCTACCTGTCTTTGGTTTATCTTCCTACAGTGCTACTGTTTTTAATTAAGATCAACTAGTCAAATAATTCAATTCCTATATGATACCATTCCATTCAGAGTTCACACATCCATCGGACAACAATGGGAACAATAAGCTTAAATAAAAACAAGTAGTACATTGTAGCTCGAGGTGTTAATTTTCTTGCAGGATTTGATAAGATAGCTCATGAAATATTAGTGTTGTAGGGGAGGCCCCCATCTAAGCCCGGCAGGCCTGTTAAAAGGTTGTAAAGCCCAAAGTGGACATGTATAATGACATGATTGCCCTTGGGAAGGATATCTGGATGTAAGGTTACGATTGTAAAAACACTCCCTATGAGGACATATATACGTGATACAGCCATGGGGAGACCCCCAAGGAGCATTGCTCACCTAACTCTCCACTACCACACACACTCTCTCTATTTGGTCTGTAACCACAACAATTAGCTTCTAAAGTCATTTTTCAAATTGAAAAAGCTAAACAGCATAGACATTTTTATCCAAGAATAACTATGTATCTAATACGGAATTTGGTACAGCAAAATACAAAGCTCCCAAACGAAGATAGGATAAACAAACCTAGACAAACCTATGAATGGGAGTATCGGTGTTGGATCAATGGGGAGAGACGATAGCAAGGACGGGGATCATTGCTGCGTTCGCTCAGCGTGCCCCACGCGTTGGCCCTTGTCGTTGCGTCTGCAGTCGCCAGCCCGTGTGTTGGCCCTTGTCGCCACTCCTGTGTGTCGGTGGCCGAGAAGTGGTCAACGGGGAGGATGGCTCGCTCGCCATGCCCCAAGTGGTGGCCTTGTCACCGTGCCCGTACGTCGGAAACCTAATCGGAGCCGATAGAGAAAGCGAGAGGAGTGGTGTGTGTGAGTATGGATAGAGTCGGGGCTATGAGAAGGGAGCACTTTAGGATATGTGCCAGTGTGCGGCAACGATTACATTGACGGATGATTGCTATGCTGTTTGTTTTGGTATGTTATAGCGTTCTGTATTTTCTTCAAAAAAAAAACCCTCCGAGCTTCAGCCTCTCGCAGCGTCAAGAAGACGAAGCAGAGAAGCTGGGTCGAACAGGCCCATGGTCTGCTATCACTGTGCAATGAAGCCCATCTGTGATCTGACCCTTGTGGGCCGACCTCAGGGCCCACACATAAGGCTCTTCCGGGTTCATCCTTCGTCCCCACGTGCCCCTCGCTCGCCAGTCCAGTCGCCGCCGAGAACGAAGCAACAAGGAAGCAGGAGTAGCGGAGTACGACTCGTGCTCATTTTTCCTATTTTTTCTTTTTAGTAGCCAACTACTCCACTCCCCTTCGCAGTTCGAACTCCTCCACCCGGAACACGAACAAGCCATTCCATCCCTCGTCGTCCGAGCTCCGAGAGAGAGTCCTCCCCAAAACCCTACACGCGAGCCCACGGCGGCATGTTGGCGGCGCAGCTCCGCGGATCGGCGGCTCCGGCGACGGCGTGGAGGTGGCCGGCTCCCTCCGGCGCCATCCTCCGGTTCGCTCCGCTCGCTACGTCTAGGGTCCCGGCGTCGCTTGGCCTAGGGGGAGCCTTCCATGGCCTTTCCTCTGGCGTCGCCTCGAAGTCGAAGGTGAGTTCGCTATCTCTTTCTTCTTTCGATTTTGCCTAAGCCCTTCCTGGATCTAGAGTCGTTAGTGCTTCGATGGTTGTAATGGATTGCTAAAGTTAGGAGATAGGTCATGTAAAGAAATTAAAATAAAATTAGGATATAGACCGCACACTGGAGTTTTGTGGAGCGTGTCAAGTGATTTTAGCCGAATCGAATGGTTTAGAGGGTATTATAGTCAAGAAATGGTTTAGAGTGTAGAGAGATCTCGTGCCAGAGATTGTGCCAAATGGCATGTTGAAAATTGACATTAACATAGGAGGAAATTACACCAGCCCTGGTATTTTCCCATGAATTTCAGAAAATCACAAATTTAAACTTTCTATCAAAAGATTCATTTAACCCTCCCTAGAAAACAAAAACAATCGTTGAATTTCACCCTATTTCCGTTGCTTGCACTTTTACTTTGGACAGGATGTTGTGGGACCCACATGACCGCACATCATTGAGATAGTTGTGCACTATCACTCTCATTGCTACCGTGGCTGTCTTCAAATGCCAACCCCACCTTTCTTTGCTAGCCAGCTAGCCTGCAACAATAGCTCCGCAAGAGTTTTCATGGAGGCAATGTGTGTGCGCATGCGCCGCAGGGTGTTGGGAGGAGGGGCATTGGGCGGTGTACATACAAGTTACAAGACTTTGTGTAAAAATACATGGGATTAAATGTAATATGCTCTTACAAATAATGGTGTATAGCGCCTATTACTATAATGCTACGAAATGATGATGTGCTGTATTTGTGGCTGCCTGATCTCACAAAGCATATTTGTGCAGTTGAGATCCTGAATGGGCACACTGGGTTTTTGGGTTGTGTCAGCATGTTTATTGGCATGGTCAAGTGGATTTCATACGGAAAGTGAGCGCACATGCTGGGTCATCATCATTAAATCAGTGTAGAGGCTTTAGATGTACCTGCCTTCAAACAGTAGTACCAAGTGATTGAATTTTCTGCATCATTGAATGAAAGATTGGGTGTTGGATTTGTACCATGTACCAATGGTTAGTTGGAAGCATGGTTGATAGAAAGTTGCAGAGGATGGTGTGCAGGCAAAAAACTTTCATTTATAACAGTTGATTCCAAAAGAGTTGTAGCTATCAACAGCAAGCATATGTAGGCTATGGAACAGTTAGTATGTATCTCAAGAGTAAACCAAGTACTGATCTTAATTTGCTACATCTTACTGGATTCCTACATAGATTGTTTTGTTCCATCTGGGCACTTAATGTTTAATCAAATATTATTTTTTGTTAAGGTCAAGGTGTAAGCACATATCAGCTCTCACTGCACTAGTGCACTCCATGCTAAGATAGTTATGAAATATTGGATATGACATTGCCATGTTTGTTGTTATCTTTAGAAGGCATATTTCTAACAAAAACAATCTTTAGTTCCACCCCGTGAATTTTTGTTCATGTACATGAATGTATGTCAGCTCTCCTATGCAAGTAACTTAATGCTCTTCCTTTCTAAACGAGTTCCAGCATATTTGCCTACTGGTATTTATGTTCTTCCTAATATTCTCCTTTTCTTTGTGGAAAATTTTCCTCCTTTGACGGCGTAGCTTATGGCCTTGCAGCCATTGACTACAATGTGCTTGAAGGCAGAGTATACTAGTACTACTCCCATTGATCATACCACCTCTGCGGAGCATACAAAAGATGAAACTCAAGAGCCAACCACTGTGGTGACTGCTAATGAAGACATAGATATAGACCAGGAGGCTGCTCCTCAACAGAAGTGTGCAAAAATACATGACTTTTGCCTAGGGATCCCTTTTGGTATGATGCCAACTTCCATTTTTAGCAAAGTTCAATGTGTTTTTCAGCTTGGAGGACAGGCTAGTCATTACTTGAGTCTTAATGATAAATTAACTTGGTTTCGTTCTTTCACTTTTGTACAATGTCCTCAATTTGTTGTATCTTTTCATGATCTGAAAATAAGCCTTGAAATAGGGGTTAGTAGGAAACCATTGAACATTTCATCATTAAATATAAGTTGAGAAAAAATTGTAGTTTATATATATATGCTATATGGAGCAGAATGTTGGGCGACTAAAAGATAACGTATACAGAAGATTAGTATAGCGGAGATGAGGATGCTGCGGTGGATTCGTGGTCATACAAGGCAGGATCGTATCATCAATGATAATATACGTGATAGGGTGAGAGTAATACCAATTGAAGAGAAATTAGTCCAACATCGCTTAAGATAGTTTGGACATCTTCAACGGAGGCCTCTTGAGGCACCAGTACGTAGTGGAATTTAAAGACGCACTAAAAATGTGAGAAGAGATAGAGGTCGACCAAAACTGACGTGGGAGGAAGCAGTTAAAAGAGATTTGAGGGATTGGAATGTATATAAAGAATTAGCTTTGAATAGGAGTGTATGGAAATTAGCGATCTATATACCGGTCCGGAACCATAAAAAAAAAGTCTAGCGACAGTGTTTTAGGCTCTCAACTCAGTTGGCAGATTGTACGGCTTAAGGTTTTAGTATTATAGGTCTTTAAAGCTCTCGTTTCTTTGATCTTGAGGAGGTTTCATTCCTAGCATACCCCAACTTGTTTGGGATAAAAGGTTTTGTTGTTGTTGTTGTTATGTATATATCATAATTTGTGAAAGCTGGTTAAATGCTCTGATATTATGTTATCCTTCTTTGTCGGATCTTGTCTCATTTGGATTTTGTTTAAGAGTACTGATAATGTTTTCCCTAATTCAGGCGGTTTTTTATTTTCCATGGGCCTTGTTGGATTTCTATTTTGGAGGAGTCCTGTAAGTCTTACTTTCGGTGTTGCACCTGGCCTTGCTATATTGGCCCTTGGCGTACTTAGTCTTAAGGTTTGGAGGAGTGGAAAGTCCAGCTTGCCATTCATACTGGCACAAGCAGGTATTTAATTTTCTAACTTAACATCCTAGTAGATTTCAATGAATCAAAGACAATACTTTGCAATGACTTGACTATCTGATAGTATTATAGGATAGATATATTTAATGCGTTTCTGAAGTTTAACAATCAATACCGATACTGTTAGAAATACTTGATCCTGGAACCCTGTAATCTGCTATCATAAGCCAACTACAAGTTCTGAATGTGGACAAGTATGCGAATTAACCTGCTCTGCTCATTATTTTCAGCTGTTGCTGCTGCAGTAGCATGGAAGCACTGTCAGGCGTACACCGCAGTAAGTGATATCGTCACTTTGTTCTCAAAAACTTCTGAATCTTATTCTGATTGATTTGCTCTGTTGTGACAGACGAAGAAGCTGCTTCCCTGGGGCTTTTATACTGCACTCAGGTAGTTCCCGATTGTCTTTTGCTTATCTTCTTTCAACTGCTCATTCCATCCTCCACTGTCTTCCTTACAACTTTTCATGACACCAGTGCTGCGATGATTTGCTTCTACTCATACGTGTTGCTTGCTGGGGGGAATCCACCGCCAAAGAAGAAGGCAGCTGCTGCTCTATAAGTCGAGCTTTTGGTCCTTTGGCCGTCGAAGCTTTGTTCTTGTAATTGTAGTGATGATAGAAATGTGTTTTCTTTCTTTCCATTGGAGAACACTGAAAATAATAAATTGTATGCTAGCTTAGTTAATTTGGGTATCTCTGTTGCTTGGCAGATAAGATGAGCTCTGGTTCTACACGTAACCCTTGTTCCTGAAAATTGTTGCCATACATGAAATTCGAGGGGGCCGCTCAGCTTCGCTGCCAGCGATCGCGTTTGGCGGTCGCCTTTTTTTTTTTTGCTTTTTTTTGTTTTTTTAATATTTTTGTGTTTTTTCCTCGTATTACTTTATATTGTTTGGGATGGACTAACATGTTTTTTTTATTTTTATATTTTTTAAAATTTAATTATATTCAATAAGCCAACTCAGCTACGGTAAAAAATTAACCAGCTACAGTAAAATTTTAGCCAAAAGTCATAAGCTAACACTATTCCTAGGAAGATGTTGATTGGAGTGTGCACAAGTGCGGCGCTCCAAAATGTTTTTTAACCACAATATATGAATAGTTGGGAACAACTAGCAATCAACATTTGCATCAAATAGGGTGGTATTCAAGACACGAAAAATAAGGCGGGCGGGGGACCTCTGTCTCTCAAACAGTCAAACTCCACTATAGGATCATGTTCAATATACATAATTATGCCTGAAAACCCAAACAGATATCTACAATCTTAACATTGCAACATGCATTCTGGGATGTGTGCAACAATTGGAGACAACGGTCGCAATAAAAAACGAACAACCGCACAATTTTCCTTAAAAAAATAACAGGCGCAACGTTCATAAGAAAATGATACTACATTGAAAGGACCAAATGCAACATTTCAAACGATTTTTATGCAATATTCGAAATAAATAACTGAAGATCTCAACTTACCTATTGCGATATCATGAAGTAACTATGGATGTGCTCACGTCGGCATATAAGCCGGCTTCAGAAGCTAGCGTTAACTTTTTTTACTATTTTATTTTTATTTTGTCTATATTCCTTTGCATTGTTCGTGATAAGTTAACATGTTTTTTATTTTTAAATTTTTTTAAATTTAATTATGTTAAATATGCCAACTTAGCTTATTTTCTATAGAAAATATTTCATTGCTCAAAATAGATACATGTCCATGCCACCGCTAGCTTCTCTCGAAATCACCCGTTTCTTCTCGAATACCCGTTGAGAACCTCCCAATTCACCTCCGTCTCGAATACCCGTTGAGGACCTGCCGCTTCATCTCCGTCAACCATGGTATGACGTCACACCCTGTGCTACCATCCATTTTTTGAGGGGCATACAACTAACATACACCCCATTTGCACGTATGCACGTTTTTTTACACATACTAAAAAATTAATCAAAGGTTTAACGGTTTCCAAAGCACGGATACACAAAATAGTGGAACTATCACTGGGACAAGCCAAGGCGACTGCCCCAGGTCTCTCGGGCTGGTGGAAGACCGCCCCCCGACAGTCACCGTCGGTGCCCCCGATCAAGCCACAAATGTAGCACCCGGCACCGCTGCCACCGTAGGCTCCATTACGAAATCCCTAATCCCCATTGCGTAGGCGCGCAGCTGCGGTGGACGGCGATCGCGTCAGTTTCACCCGGAGTCCTGTCGGGCTACGGCGCATGGGCTACGGTGGTTGGCAACTTGGAGGACGGCGGGTGCTACGGCCGTACAACGCATGGGCTGTGGCTGTCATCGATCGGTGGCTCAGCGGACGGTGGGTGCTACGACAGTACGACGCGCAGGTTCCACCCCAAGTCTTTTGAATTCTTGGTTTCGCCACTGGATACACATTGTCCTATTTAACGCGTACACATGTGTACCCTAATTATTTAAACAGTGAGATGTATGAGGTTCAAACACCAGCGGGCTACCCGCTCACCTGGCACAGTAAACCACTCGAGCCATCACTTGGTCCTCTTGTGCTAACATCTATTTTGGTCTGTAAGCTGGCTTGTAACTCTCTTTCCATTATGATTTGGTGCCACCATGGATCTCCATCTTAGGTAATTTTTTGTAGGTAATACGTATAGCGAATCTTGTTTGTAGGTTGTTATTTTTTAGAAATAAAAGGGGATAGACAAGGTAGGTTAGTCTATTTATGATTTTCGTAGATTATCAAGAGTACGAAATCTGTGAGACTTGCAATAACATTTTGTGATCATCCTATGTTTTTATAGTGCGATTAATTTCTGTAAAATTTTATGGGGATGATTGAGATGACAATGATTTGTAAGTACGAAGGTAAGTGAGTTGCGATGAAATTTGGAATTCATACACAGAGAAATTTGGATAAAATACCGTAACGATAACAAAACGACAGTTGATCCAATAAAGGGTTACATGGCACACAAGCTAACGAACCAAGAATGTTACACACATGACTTTAGAAAATTAGAAATATAAGATACATATGGATGAAGAGGGTTGAACTACTGTGTGGACCATGGCCATTTACCCTTATAATGTCGGCGTTGTAGTCCTCGTTGGCCGCCCTAGCCTTGTCCACCAGTTTGCGATTTCTCTCACTCTCCTCCTCGTGAGCCTCATGCTCCTCCTCACAAGTCTCACGCTCCTTGCGCCTGCATGCCTCCAGGTGAGTTTGCACCTCCCACGGAATATGCTCACTTTGATCTTTTGGCACGGCACTGCTCCTCCATCCTCTCGCTTGTTGTCTGTGCATCTCACTCCTCGTAGTCGATCTGCCACCGGTCGTGCGGATGGATCTCCCGGTCGATCTATTATGGTACACGCACAGCGGATCAGAGACTGTAAGGAGAGGGGAGAGCTTATTATTGCGTACCATAGAAGAGAACTAGTAAGAGAATCTACTGTGATCCATCTTTACCGACTGTCGGTAGCGGGCTGTGTCCCAACGTTGGTTGACCAGACGTAGTTACCACAATCTTAGTAACGCATGCCTAAGCTTAACTGCTCATTGGATTTGAAGAACTTGTATGCGTCCCTGCACCAGCAGAGGGGGTGTCTCTCCCACGGGCGGGTCCTGCAGCGAATGCTCGTTGGGAATATTCAGGTATGGGTTAGGGTTGGAGGTACGGGGGGTTTCGTTTCAGAGAGGTAGCCTCCTGGCACGGATCGCTTGTTCATCCAGGGTTGTTGCAGCCTTTGCGAGTTGGGTGATCTTCTCCCATTGCTTTTCCATGGTAACGATGTAGTGTTGCAGCCGTGGTGTAGGAAACATGATGCAGAAGCGTTGCCATAAGAGTAAAGTGTCTTCGTTGAAGCCTCACTGTGCCTCCTTTGCTTGCAGTAGAACCTGCGATGTCGTCCAATCTACAGAAGACATAAGTGCCGTTGGTGGTAACACCACCACGACTACACCTCCCGCAGTAGTTTTTCCATCTTCCTCATTTCTAGAACTAGATGTTTGCACTTCCTCGTCCTCCTTGCTCTCCACCTCTTCCACCTGGTCGGTCAGGTACTTGCGGCAGTCAATACAGGCTGCCCACCATCCTTCTACGCTTTTGTTGGGCTTGAAATTGTCGACATGCCTCCTCAAGTCACCATATGTTAGACCATGTGGTCAGATTTAGATTATTTTAGATGATGAATAATCGATAATATTGGTTATCATATTACTTAAGGTGTGTTGCGCGTGTACGGATTGACGTTGGTCAAGTTCAGACGAACTTGTATCGGAAAAATATTCTTTAGTCTTTACATGTGCAGGTTGGGCATGGAGGCGATCGTGGTCGATAACGAGGAGGACCGGGACTAGAATAGGGAGATCCAAGGTCAAGCGGTCGAGGGAGTCATGACATGGTCGAGCTCATGCTTGGGCACGTGAAGACCAATGGCGGATGATGCATGGAGAAGATACAGGAGGTGCGGTCCTGGAGGCTTCGACACGTGGAAGGCTTGAAAAATCGGAAGCGTAAAAAGAATTTAAAAAAATCCATATTAGGAAGGGTTTTGGGTCCCTTGAAAAGTAGTGGGCTAAAAGCCTGGTTGAGTAAAGAGGTCTAAGATGAGTTGTATTAGGGTTTCTAGTAGTGACTTGTGGTATATATACATGGGTGGCTGTAAGGGGCTTGTAGGGTTTTAGAAGACAAAAATTTGGTTGCGGCGGCTATTTGGTTTTGGTCGTGTAATTCTCGGGAAAAAAACAATGGGGTGGCGGCTGTCGATTGGCTGTAGCCTTTGAGAAGGAAATAGAGAGCAGTGGCGGCAGTTTTCTTTTTGGGGTTGCGCCGTGGCCTTTTGGAAAGAAGAAAGAAGCGGCGATTAGATAATATACAGAGGCGGCTGCTATTTGTTCGGTGGTTTTGTGATTTTCACGGAAGAAAGCAGCACGTAGCGACTAGATAATTTGTTACTGGCTGCTAGTTGTTTGTTCGGCCGAGAGTCTCGAGAAGAAAGCGGCGTGACGAGAGATCTGCGATCTGCGAAAAAAAAAGGGTAAGTCATTAAGAGGTTAATTAGGTTTGCTAATTATATTTTGTTTTGCATGGTGTTGATTAAGCTTTACGAGGCTGCATGCATTGTTACTATCAAAGAAGTTGGCCGAGACTAGAAAAGGTGCAGCATGCATGTGATCAGGTGAGAGGATAATAAGTAATTTTTGTTTTGCATGCCGTGAGGATTGACAAACGTAGGTGAGCTTTGGTGCATGGGATTCTGGTGAATGCATGGCATGATATCTGGTCAGCACTTTTGAACAGTGTCTGTCTCTGCCATTGAAAACAACTTCTCGTTTTTTCTCTACTACAGTAGATTGATATAGTACTGACAAAATATATATATATATATATATATATATATATCTTTTGCTGTCTTTGTCCGAAGACAGCAGGTTTAAGAAAAAGGTTCCGCTGTGCACTGCAATCATTCACTTCCCTCTGATTGCCATCGACGATCCTACAAGTGGTATCAGAACAGGTTGGTATGGCTTCAGAGAGGTATGTGAATCGTCCCCCCATGCTAGATGGTACTGATTTTGCTTTTTGGAAGTGTCGTATGCAAGCTTACGTTGAGGCTCAAGGTAGTGATGTTTGAAGAATAGTTTCTGCACCATATAAGGTTCCTGCTGTTGTTACTATTTTAAATAAAATAGATATTGATTTAAATGCTCAAGTTCGTAACTTACTATTTCAAGGGATTTCTCGCAAATAATTTGATCGTGCAGCTCATATTAAGTCTGCTTATCTAATATGGAAAACTCTTTGTGATTATCATGAAGGAACCACTAAAATTAAAAAGGTGCGTAAAAATCTTTATCAAAAAGAATATTCTAATTTTGCTATGAAGCTTGGTGAATCCATTGATGATCTTTTTGCTCGCTTTGAGAAAATATTAAGTAATTTGCATGGTGTTGATGTCATCCCTGCTGATGAAGATAATGCAACTAAAATTTTGAGATCTTTAGGTTCCGAGCGGTTGATGGTTGTCACAACTATTAATCAAACTGTTGATCTAGATATTTTAACAATGGATGATCTTTATTCTAGATTGAAAACCTATGAGATGGAAGCTTTGCCATCTAAGACTGAAAAATCTTCATCTTTAGCACTTGTGACTAACCCCATGTAGGTTACTTCGTCAATCTCTTTGTCTTGTGTTTCTTTATCTGCCTTGTCTTTTTTTCAGATGAACAGTTTGAGCAGCTCCCTGAAGAGGATTTGGTATTGATATCCTCACGATCATATAAGGCACTTAACAATGTGAGGATGAGGAAGCGAGGTGGCGTTTCAGGTCCGATTAGGTGCTTCGAATGTGGTGAGCCAGGCCACATTAAGATGGACTGCCCGAAGCTCAAAGGGAAGGTGATCAAAGAAGACAAGAACCATCGTCGTCTATCCAAGAACAATAACACCAAGAATAGCAATTTCCATCGCAAGTTCGCTGAAAAGATCATATCAGCTATTGAACATCTTGATTTGAGTGATGTGGATTATGAGAGATGTGACGATGACCATGGCGATGATGATTCTAAAGGTAAAAAGAAGAATGACGACTTCACGTGCATGTGCTTCATGGCAAAGAGTGACGTCGACAGCGATCCCGATAAGGTAAGACCGTCATATGATGAGCTTGAAGATGGTTTGGTTAAACTTGCTATTGAATTAAAAAAGATCAAAAAGAAATTGAAAGAAAATAATCTTGTTGTTGAAGACTTAAATTCTGAGATTGATAGACTTAGAGTTTGTATTCCTGATAATGAATCATGTGAGTCTTGTCAAGTTTTACATACTGAGTTGGAGAATGCTAGGTCAATTAATGCATCAAACATGGATCAACTTAGAGATATAACTGCTAAATTTGATGAATAAAGATTGACATATGACTCTTGTGATAGAAAATTAAAATGTGCTAATGATGAAATTGTAAAGCTCAAGTTTAGTTCTTTTACATGTTTAGAATCAAGTATTTCAAATATTCAGTCTAAAGCTTGTTTTAAATGCAAATTGTTAGAAGCTAGACTTAACTCTTCTGAGGAAACAATCCAACAGATGCTTTATCATGAGATATCTTCTTGCTATAACTGTCCAAAACATAATACGGAGATAGACGCTTTGACTAGGCAACTTAATGATTTTGCTGAAAAAGAAAGATTGGCTCAGTCTAGTGCTTCTAAGGATGTTGTGAACGAATCTATTAGATGCATAGCTTGTTCCACCTTGGTTAAAGAAAATGAGTATCTTAAGAACACTTTAGAGAGATTTTCTTTTGGCAAGAAAAATCTGAATATGATTCTAGACAAGTTAAAAATAGGTGTGAAGAATCACGGTCTAGGATTTAATTTTATTGAGCATGCCAAGAATAATCCTCCTAAGATTGTTAAAGTTCTTGAACCTGAAAAAATTGAAGTAAAATCAGAACCGAAACAAACTGTTTTTAAATCTGTTGGTTTTGTGCAAGATGCTAGTTCATCATCTCAAAAGAATTCTAATTTTATTAGATTTCATTGCACCTATTGTGGAAAAGATAGACACTTGCATGAATTTTGCTTTAGATGTGCTAAGAAAGAGGAGAGAGAAAGATTGAATGCAACGAGACAAAAATATATACCATCTTTTGTTCCTAGGACTTATGCGAAATCTAGGTTTTTAGAGAATTTTTATGATGACTTTAAATCTGCTTCATATGCTGGTTTGGAATTTAATTCAAATAATTCACGTTCTTTTTGGCGTTTTGATCGACCACATGCACGTGATTTTGGTTCTAGTTTTGTTACTGTTTCTCCACATCGTGTATCTCAGTACTGGATTCCGAAATCTTATTTCACTAACCCCGGTACTGTGAGATCGATGTTTCCTGTGATGTAAGAACAACTGACGAGGATGGAGAACATAAGCTTGATTTGGTTTCGATCTTTTACATGATTGCTTGATTGGAACACTTGATAGTTCTTCATTCTTTTTATGGCTTCTAAGAGATTTTTTTTGAGAGACTATATGGCAAAGGTAATGTTGTCTTATATCTTTATGGAGTTATATTCTGAAATTGCTTGTACTCTCATTAAATCTCTTGATACTTCTGAATGTGTTCATTTGCGAAGTGAGTTGGGTGCTGCATCTTATGGGATTATTCTGAGGGGGAGCTTGTCATTTAAAATTTTAGAAGCTTTATTTATTATCCTTGTCAAATAACTCATCAAGTCCAAGTCATTGCAATCAATTGAGTAGTAGAGCTCTCTTTATCATATTTACTCATATACTGTGTAGCTTTGATTACTAATGGTTATAATTAATTTGCTACATTTGAATTAAAAGTATAATATGGCGGAATACTTTGACTAGATGGATTATATTTATTACTTTGTGATGTCCATCGAAAAGGATTAGTATGATTGTGAGTCTTATTTTAACTATTGGCTATGAGGCTCGCATGTTTCATATTCCAATTTTTATAATCACTCAATTTGGCATGTTGTTAAAAAAATATATAAGAAAGAGAGAATTGAAAAGATGTATGCTTCAAGCATGCCATGGTGAAAAAAAACACAAAAAGTACACAAAATGAAAATAAGTATGCTTCAAGCATGCCACCATCAAAAAAAAGGAAAAAAAAGAAAGAAAGAAGAAGAAAAGTATGCCGTTATGAAAAGAAGTGTGCTACAAGCATGCCACATGCCTAAGACTTGAGTGTAGAGCAATAAGCTGTTACATGAGACTGCTAGCCCGTTTAGAGTTAAGATTTACTTCATTTTTAGGCTTTGACTTTTTATGGTGCTATCTCATTGTGCTCTTTGTAATTAGTCTGATCATTATTGCGATGCCTGTCATTGATATAAATCGCTAAATCATATTGACATACTTGTTTTGACATTGCTATATGATATATGGTTTTATATGATCTAGATAGCTCTACTAAAAAATATGACTTGGTTGTTTGATTAAACCAATACAACGTGACTTGGATAATTTACAAAGGTTCTAGATTTTTATTCTATTTGCTCCTTCTTAGAATTATCCTTTAAATTTTCTTGATGATTACATTGCTAAAAGGGGAGAGAAATTTGAGAGATTTGAGAGTTTTTGGAGTAATTAAAACTACTTCTCTTGTGTTGACAGGGAGAGTTTGAGAGTTTGGTTTCAGTTCTTCACTTAGATTTGTTGGAAGTCATGTTAATTTAACGTGTTGTCAACGTATTCATCAAGGGGGAGATTGTTAGACCATGTGGTCAGATTTAGGTTATTTTAGATGATGAATAATTGACAACGTTGGTTATCATATTACTTAAGGTGTGTTGCGCATGTGCGGATAGACGTTAGTCAAGTTCGGACGAACTTGTACCAGAAAAATATTCTTTGGTCTTTGCATGTGCAGGTTGGGCATGGAGGCGATCGTGGTCGATGACGAGGATGACTGGGACTAGGATAGGGAGATCCGAGGTCAGGCGGTCGAGAGAGTCACGACATGGTCGAGCTCATGCTTGGGCACGTGAAGACCAAAGGCGGATGATGTGTGGAGAAGATACAGGAGGTGCGGTCCTGGAGGCTTCGACACGTGGAAGGCTTGAAAAATCGAAAGCGTAAAAAGAATTAAAAAACCAATGTTAGAAAGAGTTTTGGATCCCTTGAAAAGTAGTGGGCTAAAAACCTGATTGAGTAAAGAGGCCTAAGATGAGTTGTATTAGGGTTTCTAGTAGTGACTTGTGGTATATATACATGGGTGGCCGTAAGGGGCTTGTAGGGTTTTAAAGGACAAAAATTTGGTTGCGGCGGCTATTTGGTTTTGGTCGTGTAATTCTCGGAAAAAAAACAATGGGGTGGCGGCTGTCGATTGGCTGTAGCCTTTGAGAAGGAAATAGAGAGCAGTGGCGGCAGTTTTCTTTTTGGGGTTGCGCCGTGGCCTTTTGGAAAGAAGAAATAAGCGGCGATTAGATAATATACAGAGGCGGCTGCTATTTGTTCGGTGGTTCTGTGATTTTCACGGAAGAAAGCAGCACGAAGCGACTAGATAATGTTTTACTGGCTGCTAGTTGTTTGTTCGGCCGAGAGTCTCGAGAAGAAAGCGGCGCGACGAGCGATCAGCGATCTGCGGAAAAAAGGGTAAGTCATTAAGAGGTTAATTAGGTTTGCTAATTACATTTTGTTTTGCATGGTGTTGATTAAGCTTTACGAGGCTGCATGCATTGTTACTATCAAAGAAGTTGGCCGAGACTAGAAAAGGTGCAACATGCATGTGATCAGGTGAGAGGATAATAAGTAATTTCTATTGGTAGCACCATTTACATCACCGGTGGAGATTAACCCATGCACTACATCACCAGCGTCTGCATTGGAACCATACATACCGGTTGATTCTGTCCGCTCCATGAACTAAACATACACTATCTGTCAGGCATATATTGTAGTGCTAGGGTTGCACACAATCTCCATGTAGTTGAACCTTGGCGCGTCACTTGTCACCTTCAGAAATTGCCAAAATTTCTCCCCTACACCACCCCTCACGGAGGCGTACAACGCCTTGATGTGTAGTACCGCGCCACCTCCCCCTCGCGCGCACCCCGGCCACACGAGGGGGCCATAATCGACATTTCACAGGGGAGGGGCTGAATGCGTCATTTCCATGACGCAGGGGGCCAAAATGTCCAAAAATTCCTCCTTGAAGAGCACCGTTGTTGTTTTGCTCGTTCACTCATGACCTTGCCTACCCTTCTCATCGACGGACACGAGTTGCCCCTTGGTGGGACAATGGTAGAGTGCGGAAGGCAAGGAACAAGCAAAGATTGGTGGAGCGAGGGATTTGAGCAAATAAGGGGAACCACGTGAGAGAGTTGAGAAAAGGGACAAATATAAGTGGACGAGAGGTTAAGGAGTGGGGAGCATCAAGGCCTTGTGCAGTCGTCCTAATTTGTATGGAATAAGATATGATTTTTTATAGTAAAATATCTAATGAGAAATAAAATGCTGAATGTATGTGAAAAAACATTTTCGAGGCTATTTTCCTCCGAGATCTGAGTAGCAGTTCATTCTGAGCGGTATCTCTTATGTTGCCTCGAGCAAAATGGGAAAATAGTAGGAAAAAAAATAACTCCTGAATATTTTCTTTACTTGTGCCGAGCCGGTCCACGTTGCACCCTACACGTGAAGGCCACCCATTGGCCAACGACACACCACCGCACCGGATCCTTCCACGACCACAGTACACCAGCACACGCGCAACACCCATGAGTCATCGACTCCCCGGACGTGCTCCCCCACCTGCGCCGTTCCCCACTCACACGCCTTCATCCGACGTGGCGAACCGACCCTACGAACCATCTCGTTCCCCAGAAAGAATTCGTTATTACCTCTCAAAAAGAAGAAGAAGAAGAAAGAATTCGTAAAAAAAACGAGGAATTGAAAAAACAAACAAACCCTCTCCTCCCGGAATCGCAGCAGCTTATCCACCTATTCGAATTGAATCCCCCGACATGTTCCCGTCCAATCTCTCCTAGAACCGAAGCATCCGTCCTCGCATCTGTAAGCATCTAAGATCACACTGCTATTCTGGATCTGATCCATCCTTGATCACCTAGGGTTGGGAATTGGATTCGCGCGGTATCCATGCGACTGACCTCCGTTTCGTTTGGTTTAATCCTTGCGCCAAAATGGGGAGAAATTGTTGTGGATTAGGCTGCTGATTTCGCTTACTGTTCTAGGTGATCCGGTGGTGGTGGTGTAGAAATTTGGTGGGGGGTTTTCGGCGGCGGTGGTGAAGATGATCCGGCTGCAGACGTACGCGGCGTTCAGCCTGCTGGCGACGGTGACGGCGGTGTACTACGCGTTCAGCAGCCGGGAGCAGTTCTACCCGGCGATGGTCTACCTCTCCACGTCCAAGATCTGCTTCGTGCTGCTGCTCAACACGGGCCTCGTCGCCATGTGCGTCGCCTGGCAGCTCGTCAAGCGCCTCTTTCTGGGCACGCTCCGCGAGGCCGAGGCCGAGCGGCTCAACGAGCAGTCGTGGCGGGAGGTCGTGGAGATCCTCTTCGTGGTCACCATCTTCCGCCAGGACTTCTCTGTCGCCTTCCTTGCCGTGGTCGCCGCGCTGCTCCTCGTCAAGGCGCTGCACTGGCTCGCGCAGAAGAGGGTCGAGTACATTGAGACCACGCCCTCCGTGCCCATGCTGTCCCACGTCAGGATCGTGTCGTTCATGGCGTTCCTGTTCGTCGTCGACTGCCTCTTCCTGTCCAGCTCGCTCAGGTCGCTGATACAGAAGCGGGAGGCCTCGGTCGCAATCTTCTTTTCCTTCGAGTATGCTCCATGTTTAGTTTTCACTACTTTTGTTTAAATGTTTCTGTGTGCTCTCTTAAATAATTCTAGCTCGATATTCTTGAAGATGTTTTTAGTCAATTTCTCATTCTTGTTTCTTTTATTGTTGCATATGTACCATGCCCTGCTATGAAGACCTTCAGTGATTCTTAATTAATGCTTTCCTTCAGTTTTATTTTGCATACCTTCCTTTGTACTGGACATTACGCTATGGTAGTCAGCAGTTATAATTTCGTCAGTTCACTTGATGTATCCTCTAAGCCATGGATAGTTTTTTCTGCAAACCATTAGGTCTGAATTGTTTAAACTCCAGTAATACTTAACAGCTGTAGAATTTCTTTGTTGTCTATCACTTGTAAAGCATGAGACATGCCTTTCAGGCAAGGTAAACCATGCTCACTGAATCTTACAGTTGCCTGTAGTTATTCTTCTATTCTTCTGCATATCTGCAGATGATTCTTGATGTGCTATTTCAAGATGTTGAGATTCATAGTAAATCAGACATCTGCAAATCATGTTTCAGGTATATGATACTAGCAACATCCACGGTATCAACATTCGTGAAGTATATATTCTATGTCAGTGACATGCTAATGGAAGGTCAATGGGAGAGAAAGGCAGTGTATATATTTTATTTGGAGCTCATCAGTGACCTTGTGCGCTTGTCTTTATATATGCTCTTCTTCATAGCTATCTTCCTGTAAGTTCTCTTAAGATGATCTTCCCCCTTAGGGTACTATATGTGAACTTTGGTGGCTGATCTGTTATACTGATATCAGGAACTATGGTGTCCCACTGCACTTGATTCGTGAGCTGTATGAGACCTTCCACAACTTCAGAATTCGTATTGCAGATTATGTACGCTACAGAAAGATAACTTCCAACATGAATGAACGCTTTCCAGATGCTACAGCAGATGAGCTCAATGCGTGAGTCTTTTTAAATTTCATTGGCACTGTTTCAGTTGATTCAACAATGAAACTTGTTTGTGATTTAGTTTTTTTAATATACTCAGGAGCGATGCTACATGTATTATTTGCCGTGAAGAGATGACCACAGCAAAGAAGCTGCTTTGTGGGCACTTGTTCCATGTGCATTGTTTGAGGTCATGGCTAGAGCGCCAACACACTTGCCCAACATGTAGAGCTCAAATTATTCCCCCGGATAATGGACTTGCAGCATCAGCGCGACAACATGGAGCTCAACCTGGAGTTCAGCCAGGTGAGCTTTTCATTGATCTGATTTTTTTGTTTCGCCTTTTCCCACTTCAACCATTTGTATCAGTTAGCATTACATTTTGCAAGCAGTGTTATATGTGATTCCTAATTCAATGTATGAAAAAACAGCTGCTGGCACTGGTGCTCCAGGTGCGGAAGGAGCACTAAGTGAGAACCTGAACAAACTCCAAGCAAAACTTGAAGCTGCTGCTTCAGCTGCTTCCTTATATGGGAGATCTTTTGCTTATCCTCCAGCAAACACTTTAAATAGGTATAGTATTTTCATTATTGTTGCTACTTTTTTCTCTAAGAGTCTAAAGTCTAAAGCTTTTCATGATTCTGCTTGAGATTTGTTAGTTATGATAAAAAATGCTGAATCTGATTTCTTTTTTGTGGTTTATTAAAGTTGCAACTTCCAGAATGTTTAGGCATCTCCTTTGTAAGCTGCCACATTGTTAACTTGGAACATATATTGGGTTGATTATAAGTTTACCCGTGCTATGTCCGTGGTGGTTGAGTATGCTGGATACAAATTGTGGATCTTTTTTTTCTTCTTTCTACTAAGCATATCTTCCTTTTTGCCCTGGAACACACTATGACTTATGGTTATGGTATTCAAAATTAACATGCTTTATTCAGAGCTCGGCCGTGATTTTTTATTTTAGAGCTAGTCATTTTGCTTACATAACATCTGCTAGGACTAGGTGGTTAACCATGTTTGTTTATTCTTAGGTACCTGAGATTGGGTTAGTCACTGTGTTTCCATTATTGTACTGATATACTATGAACCTGGAGGTTATTTTATGCTATACATTATAAATTTATAATACTAATAACTTATAAGTTACCTCCTATTCAACCATCAGGTATTCAAGACCTCTGCAATCTACATATTATAAATTTATAATACTAATAACTAATAAGTTACCTCCTATTCAACCATCAGGTATACAAGACCTCTGCAATCTACATCAATTACTTCACAATCAGGAGAAGCAAGTACTTCCAATCAATCACAGAAAGACCAAGCATTTCAGGGGCAAAACACTGGCGATCCTTTAGCACCTCAGCCTTTTTGTGTACATGGTCCTGTTGGTTCAATAACAAGCAGCAGGGACCTTGAAAATTCACTGCAAAAGGCATACGAAAATGCTATAAGGAGCCAGATAGAGGTAATAAATCTTTTTGATTCCTAAAGCACTTTCTTTAATCTTAATACATTATCAAGTGTTGCATATGAAAATACTATGAGCCAGATATGTGTATGTTGACTGTTTGCAAGTTGCAATGCTGGGGACAATATCTATTGCAAACTCACCTTTTAAGTGCAACCATCAAACTCTCCACATGGACCATTGGATAAGCTTCAAACGTCCAGTCTTTGTCATCGTTGCCAGATTATAATGTTTAATGTTTCTCAAGATATAAATGTTTGTCTAGTAGTTAGTGACTAGCACTGACCAGTGCTAAGAAGTGACCAGATCCACGGTAACTATTGTTATGCTTCACCTTATTTTGTAATGACATACTTGCTGGGGATAACATTGCGTGATATTCTTTCATTGATATTCTCTATGGCCAACTGAATTCATAAATCACTTCTTTGTCTCAGGTGTTGCAAATCCAATTGCAAATATTGCAGCATGGGGCTACCGCATTGGCAACGAACAATGAGAATGCTGAGCCCGCGAAAAATGACTGAAGATGTAAATAAAGGGGAGCACGCAAATCCAACCTTTGTTCGCATTTTGGTTGTATTATACTGGAATCGAAAATGACATTTTGACTGGTCGAATGGATGTAGAATTTGATGGAAATTACCCATGTACCTTTTGGAATGTACTAAGTTTAAATTCCTCTTTGGTTATTTCCTTGTCTGGTCTCTGGAAAAATGCAAAAACATTGGATATCATACGAGTTTATTTGTATAATGACGATTGTAAATACCAGATGCAAAATTTGGGAATGATCAGATGTGGTTTTGCTCGCATGGTTTGCCTGTTTCTTCAATTTGGCGAATTGGAATTACGATGAATATTCTATTTCTTCAGTTTCATGATTGGATGATCAGAATTTACGTTGGAGTAATTTCAACTTGGTATTGTTAGATTTTGCAAGCGAAGTAATATCAACGTTGGCAAGGTCGTCACAACCGTTATCTCATGCAATTATGCAACTACTAACGGTAGGAATCAGGAAAGGCCTAAACGACTTGTCCCCGCTACCCTTTTTACCGATGGTCTCCACCGAAAGTAAAATGCGGTTAACCAAACGACTCTTACATGAGGAGTATGTAACGGGGAACATGAGCATCTTCTCGGCTCAAAACATGGGCCGGCATCCGATGCCTGAGGAATGCTGCCTTGGCTACTGATGTGGCCTGAAACCCTTAATGGACGGGCACTCTCACCGCATAGAAAAACCTGTATTATGTGGGACTGAAATTATCAAATCTCTCTCGCACGCGCGCACGATGACTATAAACCTAATAAAAGGCTATTATGTCCAGATTAAGCAAACTGTCGATGCAGATTCATAACCCGTATTCATTTCCACACCCCCTGCCCCCTTGCGTTGCATCACGGCCTGTTCTAATAGCGATGAGTTTGGTCTTCCAGAAGCTAAACGTTATTTGAAATGCGTTGACATTTTTTTTATTTTTCTTTTATATTATCTATAGAGATATAACGGTATTTTTTATTTTTCTTATTTTATCTTTATTTTTCTTTAATTAAATACCTAAAAAAACTAAAAACTGTTATAACACCATTTGAGCCCAAAACCAAAAAAGCACAACACTGTAAAATAAGCCCTACATAACCCCTCGTCAAGCTCTACAAATTTACCGGCAAGAATGAAAAGCTGGCTCCTATGGCGAAGCCCAACGTAGGAAGCAAGCCCAAATCCACGATTAATAAAACACGGCAATACCCTGATCTGTACTTTTCAGCCTACAAGTCTACAACCCGCTAGCCCTTCAATCCCTTTGCACTTTGCACTTCCCCCTGCCGGTACCGGGAGCTGATATGTGAACCCGCTCATTTTAGGTTGAGATATATAGCTTCTGGTTTATTTTTTTTACAATTTTTAAATATCGTTTGTTCTAGTCTTTTGGCTTTTTTTGAGTTTTTTTGCCAGTTCTTATTTTCACATATTCGTTTGCATTATACGTGATGAGCTAATCTGTTTTTTCTATTTTTAAAATTATTTAAATTTAATTATATCAAATAAGCCACCATCAGTTACAGTACAAAATAAGTTAGCTACAGTGAAATTCAGCTATAAGCCATAGCTTATTAAGCCCAATTGAGCACCCCATATGCCGCGCGAGCGCAGGTCGCGCCAATGCAGTATTTTTTTTATTTGCTAATGCAGTCACAGGAAATCTCATTAACTTTCAGTCGATTTTTGCTCACTCTTGGATAGATGTGGAGATTTGTGAGTCACTCCACCTCTTTTCGTCTCCAGTGCGTCATCGTGCTCTAGCTTAGTCGGTACCTGTTGCCACCGCCGAATGCTCCTCTTCTTTTCGTTATATTAGGGGGATGTGCCGAAGGTGTTACCACCTGACGCTAGAGAGACGTTGGCAAGGATTGCCAGAGAAGAGGAAGAAGGATCGCGACAGAGGTAGATGAGGGTGGGGTAGGAGGAGGAGGACACCAGCGTGGAGCCGAAGATTGACGGGCCTTGTTGACACCGCTAGCGAGGTAAGGGGAGACGACGCAGGTGGGGAGGGGACGACGATGGCTAAGGGTAGGTTGTGGTTTATGAGATTGGGGAGGGGATAGGGATGGTTAGATATGGACACAATGGCTAGAAAAAATTGAAAGTTAAGAAAGTTTTGAGGCAACTATGCAATATATAGCCTTTTTTGCAAAACAAAATTTCAAATGATCGTAACTTTTGAACCAAGTACCCGATTCATATTTCATTTGAAATTTTTGTGTTCCTTTTCCTTACAAAGAAATATTCAAAACGGGATCACACTTGCAAATATTCTGGCTTAGTAATGGTATCATGTGGCATATATTCCGGTAGATAAACCAAATAATCCACACATTACTTCCTAATGTTATATTAGTTCATGGACAATGTTCCGGTGCGTATCTTTTGAATTAGGTAGGGGAATGGATATGGTGAGTGTTAGATATTCCAGTAGGAAACATGAAATGTTCCATGCATTAGGTTTCAATGCTCCAATAGTTCATTGATGATGTTCCATGCAATAAGTTATATGGTGGGATGGGCCAATGTTCCATGCGTTTGATTTCAATATTCCAACATTTTATCAGCAGTGTTCCTATCGAATAAAAAGTGCTTGTAGAACAATTCAAGATTATTAGTGGAACAAACTAAAACTTCTCATGTAACAATTCAATATTATTAGTGGAGGAAATAAAAAAGATTAATGGAAAATGCTTGCTTGATAATTCAAAACTATTAGTGGAACAAATAAAAAATATTGATAGGACAAATCAAGGCAATTAGGTGAAGAAATAAAAATACTAGTATAATATAGTGGAGCAAAGAAATGAACATGATTGAGGAGGCTACTACAACACTACAACTAAATGAAAATCTCTACAACTTAAAAAGAGAAGTTGATGATATGTAGTTCATTCTTCCACTCTCCCTCCTCCAAAAATGATTCGCGCCCCTCCTCCCCAAAAGGGTGTCGATGTGCTCCAAGTAGAGTTTTCTCGTCGCATCATCTTTCCCTTTGCATCATCTAGGTTTAGATGCCCACCTCGCCACGCCACCACCCCCAATCTCCTCTGTCTTCACCCTGTTGCACCATCCTCGTCCAATTGCGCCGCCACCGTCCCTCTTCTCTGTCCCCACCGCATCACGCCTCCTCATCTTCCCTACATGCCACCGCTACCTCTCCCCCACTCTACCTCCTCATTCCCTCCCGCGTGGTGCCTTCTTAGGACGTGCTTGACTACCTCGACCCGGACAACATCAAGGTGCTCCGAGAGCGCCGGATCCAGTAGATGCGCCGTGCGAATGGTTCGGTGGGGGGGGGGGGGCATGCCACCTGCAAGAGCTTGTGTTCCTGCAGCGGCGGCGGCGGTATGAGAAGATGTGCCGCCAGATGTTTGGACCTATCGGTGGGGTGATGTTCCCAGTGGCCAGTCTGGGCCAGCAGCAGGTGGACTACGGGTAGCTGGGCAGGTTTTGCGAGTGATGCAGGTGGGTCATCAGAGCTAGAGCCAAAGGATAGGGCTTGGGCGTTGACCCCACTCTGCCCCCACGTTGCCCCCTGCTCCAACTCGATTGCACTGCTCCGCCCACTCCGCCCCCGCGCCTCTGTGCCAGCCCCCTGGTACACTGCTCTGCCACCCTTCGCACCTGTGACCACCCCTTGCGCCCACCACGATGCCGCTCGTGCACCACGGAGGACATATCCCTACAGCCTGCCGACCGCTACCCTCACCGAAAAGATTTTCCACCTCCTCAACATGCGATGGGAGGAACAGTAGCGGTGGAGATTGCATTTCATCGAAAAGGACTGGTGACAGAGGGTCATGCAAGATGAGCCGTAGGACAAGGCTTGGGCGTTGACCCCAAATATGCGTGAAGATGATGGAGTAGCGACTGAAGCCAGCGAATCTGACCAGCGACGAAGCTCGATGACCGACACTGGCAACAGGTTCCCTTCCCCAGCAAGATATCTCTATCTCCTAATTACCCAGCTCCCATTATTTCTTGCTATTCCTGATGACCTAGCTTCCTGACCCACCACCTCTTCCCATAATGTACGTAGCTGATGAGCTTGTATCACTTACTTTTGGTTATATCCTTACTAAATGTGTGCCAAACACACCATGTCATATGTCAGCATGCCATGACTTTTGAGAAGAGAAGATATCAGATTCTGACATGATTGGTGTTCTTTGCGTAAGAGTTCTCACAAGTTAAAAAAATTCTCTTTTTGATAGAACTGATCACATTGAAGAGAGAGATGTTTATATTTGGTTCTCATGTTCTTTCATATAGCCTTACTTCAATCATGGTTTATGCACGACCACGGTGAGAATGTCATTTGTAATTCTAGGAAAAGAATATCATACACTCTCACCACTGCAATTGAAACCCATCTCTGTCGGATTTGGGCATCTTTGTCGGTCCGTGGAATTGATGTATGGCTCATTCTTGGACGCTGTCACCTACTTTCTTATGTTGAGATGAGATTATTTTGGTATTTTTTTTTTGGCAAAAGAGAATGGAGGACCAAAGATCCTGCCTTATAGCAATAACCGCACAACCCTAGGCACATTTAATTTGTTTGTTTCCTTCTCTTATTACTTGTGTGCTGCTCTCTGTTCTCCCTGCTATGCATAACGTGTGCCAAATTAGCTAACCATAAGATAGCATTTGATAGTTTGTAGAGCCATCTGTTAAGTTAACAAGTACAAGATTCTATTTTTCAATTTAAATTATCTAGGTGGTGCATAAATTACAAATTCCTTGAGAACATTAATAACAATAAACTCATGATACCTGCCCTATAAACAAGATATAGCTTTCAGAATTAACAAAATGTACTTATGCAGTTATCAATGTTCTTTCCTTGCCTAAAAATGTTGCATTATTAGACTTATCAAATATAACTTCTGAGTTTCTGAGTGGACAAATTGCTCTAGGTATAATTGTTTTTACTGTTGGTTGGTATTGAAATGGTGAACTTGCACAGGATATTATGCATCTTTGCTTATAGACATTTGTTGGTACATCTATTAGAACAAATTGCATTTTGTATTAGTATTTTGTCCAGTAGGGAGGAGACAACCTTTTCTTGATTGCATGAGTTCAATTATTTTAGCCCTAATCTTGGATTGTTACTGTGCACTTTGATTGGCACAATTCAGGATAGAGGTAATCTTTGTTTGAATTTCACAGATATAAAAAACAAAACTTTTTTTTGCTACATCATTGCAGTTTTTCATCCTCCTGTAATCTTTTGATTACTTTTATCATTGAATAGGGAGACACATTTTGGTTGGGTTTGATCTTCATGTAGTATGTGGTTATGTGCTGGTTAAAACCATGCGAGGTGGGTAATTAGGAGATAGAGATACCTTGCTGGGGAAGGGCACCTATTGCCAGTGTAGGTTGTCGAGCTTCGTCACTAGTCAGATTTGCTAGGTTGGTCGCTACTCCATCTTCTTCATGCATATTTGGGGTCAATACCCAAGCCCTGTCCTACGGATCATCCTGCGTGACCCGCCATCGCCGGTCCTCTTTGACAAAACGCAATCGCCACCACTACTGCTCCTCCTATCGCAGGTTAAGGAGGTGGCAAATCTTTCCAATGAGGGCAGCGACCGGCCGGCTGTAGGGATATGACCTCTGTGGTACACGGGCAGCGTCATGGTGGACTGGGGGGATGGGAGTGACGGCTCAAGGGGTGGTCGCGGGTGCGGAGGTGGTGGAGTGGCGTACCAGGGGCCGGCGCGAGGGATTGAGGACAATGCGGCGGTACAGGGGGCGGCGCGTGGGTGGGGTGGGCGGAGTGGCGTGATCGGGCTAGAGCAGGGGGTAGCCAGGGGCGGAGTGGGGTCAACACCTAAGCCCTATCCTTCAGCTTTAGCTCCAATGACCCACCCACGTCACTCTCGTAGAAGCTGCCCAGCTACCCGTAGTCCACCTGCTGTTGGCCCAGACTGGCCACCGGGAACGTCACCCCACCGATGGGCCCAAACATCTGGCGGCACACCTCCTCCTCCTGCCATTGCCGCTGTAGGAACCACCAGCTCCTACACGATGATGCCCCTTGCCGAACCTTTGGCGCGACACATTTGCTGGATCCGGTGCTCTCGGAGCACCTCAATGTTGTCTGGGTTGAGGCGGTCAAGTACATCCTAAGAAGGCGTCACGTGGGAAGGAAGGAGGAGGTAAAGTAGGGGAGAGGTAGCGATCGCTTGTAGGGAAGAGGAGGTGTGACGGGGTGGGGACGGAGGAGAGGGATGGCGGCGGCGTGACTAGACGAGGATGGAGAAGATGGTAGGTGGTGGTGCGATGGGGTGAGGACAGAGGAGGTTGGGGATGGTGGCGTGGCGAGGTGAGCATCTAAACCTAGATGATGCAAAGGGGAAGATGATGCGACGAGAAAAATCTACTTGGAGTGGCCCACACGTTGGCATCCTTTTGGGGAGGAGGGGCGCGAATCGTTTCTGAGGAGGGGGAGCGGAAGAATGAACGTACGTATCATCAACTCTTCATTTTAAAGAGCAGAGATTAGAAGTAAGTCATATATTTAAGTAAAATAAACTTTTATTTCTTTGTGTAAGAATATATAATTGTAGCATAATATTTACTTCTATATTTTGTTTTCCGTTGCAATGCACGGACACATAACTAGTAAAAGAAAAAACTAAACGCATGCCAACAGAACAATAATCCAACAGAAAGAAAGATAAACAATCCAACAAGGCCTCTTTAACAGTAGTTATAGGCCGTAGGATGACCCCTGCGCTGTGGATTGCTATAGCAAATCCAACCTCGTGCTCCTGCTCCCTCACTATGTGGGCTGTTTCTGTCATGACCCGACCTACTAGCCTGCCCAATAAGGCACATCTCTATCGTTGCTACTCAGCTGACCCACTGGTTCAGCCCTACTTGGCCCACCTCTATCTTTGCTCTTCAGCCGACCTACGACCCACTTTAGGGTCTAGAGCCAACAAAAGCCCATTGCATCGAAGACTTCAAATGCGATGACAATGGTAATGATGGTGACGGCTATGGGGATGGCGACCGGACTGAAGAGGAGCAGAGGAGGCAAAGCAACAACGAGGACCACCGTGGACGATGCTGCTGCTGCTGTTTTGGCCGTCCGTCGCGTCCGATGCTGTCTCGCCGGCCATCATTTGCTCGTTCCTATTGCTGTCTCGGTTATGCGTAGTGAAGGTGTGCTTGTGCCCTGAGTCTAAAAATGGAACGTGCGCCTCTCAAAAGGGGGAAAAAAATTGGAACATACGCCTCACGTTTTTCACGATCACACGCACAAATACAAAGAGAAGGATTTAAATGCATAGTGACAAACTAGTACACCAACCAATTTCCATGAAAAAACCTAGTACACCAACAAAAAATTGTCCATTATTTTTCTCCTAAATGCATTCGAATTTGATCATGAAATATTGCGTAGCCATAGAACAAACCTCACTCTGTACGGCAACAGATATTTTGTAATTTCTTTTTGGAAACTTATGCACAAAGTTCTCAATTCTCATTGGTTCTCACATGCATGATAACATATATCTCTTATATGAGGTACGGATTAAAAAATTCGACGGCAAAATGTGACTAGTAGTTAGGTACGATGATTAGCTAGCTGCTGTAAAATTCGAGAACTAAATTAATACGGCTTTAGGTGGTGCTCGATCCGACGATTTCCGGTTGGATTGCATTTTTGGCTGCCTTAGTAGTTAGTAGTAGCCAGTACACCTTGGTACGATGATCACCGCAACGAAATGTGTCCTCTGCTGTCGATTGATTAATCTAAGGTCTTTCCAAAGTCTATGTCTTTTAGTTAAAATAATACTATAGCAATGATTAATTTTTTTGAAGTATTTAATTAAAGAAAAATAGAAAAATAAAAACATCATTATATGTCCACAGATAACGTAAAGGAAAAAGAAAAAGAAAAAAAAAGAAAAAAGGAAAAAACACCACGTCGAAAAGCTATCACATTTCAAACTACTTTTAACTTTTAAAAGGTAGAAGTCATCGTTATTTGGAACGAGGCTAAATGGAGCTTTAGGTGACAATCCAGTCGGGATCCGCAAAATTCTATTTTCCAAACGGGTCCAAAAGGCAGACCAAAAAGATAACTCGGGTTTTTAAGTGAAGACAGTAACTTTTCTCTGGTGTTTGAGGAAGAATGCAAGAAACGGAGCAGGTGCTGCCGAAGCTCCAAAGCTGATCACAAAAGTCTGTTTTCAAGCCCAGAGATTTCAAGAGAATTCCCAACTTCCAAGAAACAATTAGCGTTTCCCCTTGATTTATGCAAGGCAAACTATATATAGTATCTTTTATAGTATGAGCAAAAATTTGGCCTCCCTGGTCTTTTGTCCTATTAGATGAACTGACGCAAGGAATTGTTTAGTTGTTTTGTCGATTGCTTTAGGTAAATTGTTGTAAGTGCTGAAAAAATGTTTCCTGCATTTGATGCCATATCACGCTAAGCAATTCATTGCATCCCTATTTTAACTGTCGTATGTCATGTATGAACAACTGGGTATCAGGCTATACCATGCTATATATGAAAATAAGATCCAAGCTTTCTTTTAACTAGCAAATGATCTGCGCAGTTGCGCAGCTAATTTTTATGTGCAATTTTCTCAACTTTTATTTATCTTTGAATTTTTATCCTATCTGAATGGATTCCTTTGTTTTAACCTTTAGAGTTTGATTTATATACAAATTTATAAATTTGAAAACCATTAATTTGAAATATTTTCTAAATTGTAATTTTGCAATGGAGAAGTCGAATTTCCAAAGCGGATTTTCTATCTCTTAAGGGATATCCTCCTATCTCTTCCGCCGTCCAATTTATCACTTTACCTCGAGATCCGTGCATGTATATTTTGGAGATAGAGAATATAGTAAGAGATAAAATAGTACAAATCTCGAGATGAAATAGACAATATATGAGATTGGAGAATGTCCCCTCAGAATTTCTTGATGTCATTAGGAAAGTGCATTAAGTGAGGTTGAGAATATAGTAAAAAAATAGTATGAATCTCGAGATAAAATAGATAATATATGAGATAGGAGAATATCCCCTCAGAATTTCTTGATGTCATTGGAAAAGTTCATTAAGCGAGGATACGAGCTGAAACTCCTTGGCGTGCACCAGCTGAAGATTCTCTGAAGATTAACACTGATGGGGCTTGTTCCGAGGAAACAAGAAAAGGTGGATGGGCCTTCATAATTCAGAACTCCGCTGGTTAAGTCCAGGAAGCGGGTGCCAGCAATAAGTGCTCTGCAGGCTGAAACCGAACCTTGTCTTCAGTCAGGCACTGCAGGTTGCAAGTGAAGCTGTAATGGGAAGAATTGAGGTTGAATTGAACCTGAAGAATGCGCTTGAATGCTCTGACCAAGACCTGTCGACTTTGGGAGTATATTTCGGGAGGCGAAGTTTCTTGTATGGTTCTCGCTCCTGTAATAGGGCAGCCGATTCTCTGTCAATGTTTGGTGTAAACCTGGAACTGGGCTCGGTTATGTTATGGCCGGACTCGGTTCCACTCTGTACTCTCTCCAAGTGGCTAGCGATTGTTGGGTTAGTGAAATTACTCTGACTTCTCTCTAAAAAAAGATGAGTTGGGTTTTCACATCACTGAGACCATTTGTGTGGACTATGTGAAGTAAGGTGACTTATATCAACTATAAAGACTTTTGAAGTGTGTTACCTAGAAGAATTCTAATTAGATTAGGATTTCCACTTTTCTTTAAAATGGGATTTCTACTTTACTCTAGAAGAGCACTAATGGAGCATTACATAAAGCCATTAGGGTGGCTATAGAGAAACTAAACCACAAACCAACTCATCCAAAGCATAAGACGCACAAGAGAATTAGAGACTAGATTATTCTTTAAAACTATATTCTTGTATAAGTCAATGATTCAAGTATTCTAAAAGGTTTAAGGAGTTATGAGAGAGCGATAATTTCTTGTACTTTTTGAGATCGAATTTACGGTCAGATTTGCTAAATATTTCTCTCATTATGACAGTTTCGCTGCCATTATTTTGGTTATTGGTTGTTAGGTATGTGATCTCAGGCCAAACGGCCGAGACGAGAAAGAGAGAGGTGGGGAAACCCACGTCCCTGAAAATCAGCGTCCTGATCGGGGGTGCCTTCCATATATGGTTACGGTCCCCTGTTGCAACAGCGCAATATAAAACGGGAGTTACAGCCTCTCACGAAGGGATTCATTGCTCGTTCCTGTGAGAACCAAAACTCCGTACAAACCTTAAGAGACCCGATCTACTGTGCGCTGCTAGCAACGGGAAGACCGCCGCCGCCGCTACTACGGACGCCGCCGACTCTGCGGGCGGCGCACCGACTCTTCCTCACGCCTGCATCACGCAGGCACGTGTCTTCGCTCATGGCGTTCATCGGCGACCGTGAGTTCTCGATCTCCCTCCCCTCTAGGTGTTCTAGTGACAGAACTAGCAGATTGACGACACATGCATTAAAATTATGAAACCCACATTTGGTATCAGAGCACTGCTAGCTCTTCCTAGAACTCTAGATTAATTTCATTTAGAAATTAGAAGGAGGGGATCAAGAAATCTTTTGCAAATCCCTCATGAAATCCCCAAATTTTTGGACACCCGGATAAACCTCAGATCTTTGAACAAATAAAAAAGGGGAAACCTGCTGCTCCCCGACCGGCGTCGCGCCTGCGCTGCTGCGCCGCTGGTGGCCCGCCTATGCGCGGCCTTCCTGCGCCACGCCACGCCACATGCGCTGCGCCGGTGGCCCGCCGCCGCCTTGCGCTGCGCGCGCGCGCTGCTGGCGCCCTGCGCCGCCCCGCCCGGCCTCGCCGCCCGTGCCGCGAGTCCGCCTCTTGGCCTGGCCTGGACCCGCGCGCTGCGCAAGCTGCGCGCAGCCACTGCTGCGCTGCGCGCGCGCCGCCGCCCCCGTGCATCCCTACGCCGCGCTGCAAAGCCGCGCCCTGGCCGCCTGCTGGCGCCGCCGTACATGCGCGCCGCCCCGCATAGCCGCGCCCCGACCTCCTGCGCGCATGCGGCCGAGCAGGAGCAGGCCGCCGCCCCTCCCTGTGCACAGGCGCTCAAGCCCCTGCTCACCTGCACCTCGCATGCACCCAGATCCGAAATTATGGGGAGTGGAGGCTTATTTTAGGGAGAGGATTGGAATGGGTGGTGGAGCTTTTTTCTCAGGAGCAGGTGGACAGACTTTTGACCAAAGGTGTCGGTGGAAGAAAACTTTTCAAAAGCCCGCCTTAATATCTTTGGAAATTATGTTTTTCATTCATACTTTTTAGGTATATATATATGTATATGCATGAATAATTTATGGTGTATTTTTCACGCTGTTAAGTTTTATTTCAGTATATATATTTCATGCATTATGATATGTCTCATGTTCCTTAATTAATTGTTATTTGATGTCTCTCATGCAATATATTACTGGATAATGTTTTAAGCTGCTGAAATTTTATGCTATCGTTTCCGCTGCATGATGTCCCTCCCTAATTGAATGGAACCAACGAGAAATTCAATTAGAGGGGTATAATTAATTTTACGTGCTATTACTTTTGGACCAACGTTAATTGTAATAGCATGTTATCGATTATGTTTATTCTTAATATGTTTTGTTTTGGCCATACTATTACTCTTTGACCAACGTCAATTGTAATAGCATACTCTAAATTATGTTAAATTTTTCGTCATCTGCCCAACGGTGATACGAAAAATTATTATGAGCATGTTGTTAATCATACCAACGTAAGATTAATTTTCATGCAAATCAATTATGTATTTTCCTAATGTAAAATTTTTAAAATTTTTCAGCTGGTTCTATTTCGGCTCAGGTTAATGCAATTGAGCCACTTAATGGCAGCAACTTCCAAAAATGGAAGTTCACCCTTATGACGACTTTTCGGCTCTTGGATCTGGACTATGCGTTCAGATTCGATGAGCCTGTCGCTGCTAATGAAGGAGATGACAAATTTGATGATAAAATTAAGGAGTACAGAATTAATGCTGAAAAGTGGGAGCGGTCTAACCGCGTTTCTCTTGCTGTCATGAAAAACCGCTATTAGGGGAGCAATCCCTGAAAAAGAAAGGGTGAAGGACTACTTGTCCTCCATCGAGGATCACTTTAAAGGATTCTCTGAGGTTTATGCTACCACACTGATGCACAGGCTCATGAACACAAAGTACAATGGTACTGGAAATGTCCGTGAGCACATCATGACCATAATCAATATTGCTGCCAGACTTAAGACAATGGACATGGCAATTTCTGACGATTTTGTTGTCCATTATATTATGATGTCTCTTCCTAAGCAATTTGAAGCTTTCAAGGTGAACTATAACACCATTAAAGACAAGTGGACAATGAGCGAGTTAATCGCCAATGTTTCTCAAGAGGAAGAGAGGCTCAAGGCTGAAGGGGGTGATGATGTTGTGAATCACATCAACTCCTCAAACAGAGCTGGCTCTTCTAGAAATAGAGGAGGTTATAAAGGAAAGGGCAAGAAGGAGCAACCATACTCTCCTTATAAAAGGCCACAGCATCCACAGCGTCCTCAAGCGCCTAAAAACGCTTCAGGTCCTGGGAGCTCAAACGGACAAAAGAAAAATGATGAGTGTCATTTTTGTCAGTCCAAGGACCATTTCAAAGACAACTGTCCTGGATGGCTAAAATGGCTCGCCAAGAAAGGTACTTATGAAATTACTTTCGTTGATTAAGCATTTTATGCTGATTTTCCTACAAATTCTTGGTGGATTGATTCTGGTGCCACTGTGCACCTTACGAGTTCCTTGCAGAGATTCCATATGTTGAGAAATCTCAGAGGGGAAAGAAGCCTAAAAGTGGCTAATGGAATGGAAGCTGAAATTAAAGCTATTGGATCAGTTTCCTTAGTTTTGAATAATGGTTTTGTAATGAAACTTCATGATGTTCTTTATGTTCCCTCGATAAGAAGAAACTTAATTTCTGTTTCATTATTGGATAATGATGGATATTCATGTAATTTTAGACACGAACAGTGTCTTATTTATTTCAATAATGATAATGTTAGTCGTGCCATCCGACACGACAAGCTTTATATGTTATCCCTGCAAGATTCTCCTATATCCATGAATGTATGTGATGTGAATAAAAAGCGCACGCGAATTGATGAGACTTCGTCGAAATTGTGGTACTGTCGTTTGGGCCACATTTCGAGGGGGAGAATTGAACGTCTCATTAAAGATAAAATTCTCCACCCTTTAAACTTTAATGATTCGGATGATCATTGTCTTGATTGTATCAAAGGCAAGTATGTAAAGCAAATAAAGAAAGGTGCTACTCGAAGCACAGAGATTTTGGAATTAATCCATACTGACATATGTGGTCTTTTCCCTGTGACATCGTGGATGGTTATAATTCTTTCATTGCATTCACTGATGATTACTCACGTTATGGCTACATCTATCCCATTAAAGAGCGATCGGAAGCACTTGATAAATTTAAGATATTTAAGGATGAAGTTGAAAATCAGCACAATCTAAAGATTAAAGTAGTGCGTTCGGATCGCGAGGGAGAGTATTATGGACGACACGCAACTTATGGGCAGGTTCCTGGTCCTTTTGACAGGTTTTTACAAGAAAATGGTATAGTTGCCCAGTACTCAATGCCTAGTGATCCCCAGCAAAATAGAGTAGCGGAAAGAAGAAATCGCACACTTATGGACATGGTTCGAAGTATGTTGAGCTACTCCACTTTGCTAGTAAAGTTATGGATGGAAGCATTAAAGACCGCTGCACACATACTCAATCGGGTTCCCAGTAAATTAGTGCCTAAAACACCCTATGAATTATGGACTGGGAGAAAATCAAGTTTGAACTACCTCCATGTGTGGGGTTGTGCAGCTGAAGCTAAATTATTTAACCCACAGATTGAGAAATTAGACCCCAAGACTGTGAGTTGACATTTTATTGGCTACCCTGATAGGTCTAAAGGGTACCGATTCTATTATCCAGATCGTACCACAAAATTTGTAGAAACAAGACACGCAGTGTTCTTGAAAAATGATGGGATCAGTGGGGACTTGGAGCCCAGGAAAATTGATCTTGAGGAGAAGCGGATTTATGTTTCTTCACCGCTAATCCGACAGACTGTTTTTCCTATGCCCCAAGTGGTTGTACCCCAAGTGGTTGTGCCCACAGTTGATCCTGTAGTTGCAACTCCTGTTGCGTCTCCAATTAATTCTGTGGTTACTCCTTCTGTTGAGGGCTCTGAAAATACTAGTGCTGTGCCTAATGATGAGCCTTCACAGCCCTCTGTGACAATTAACGAATAGCCTAATGAGCCTACTATTATACCTGTCAAGAGATCAGAACGAGTGAGGAGATCTGCTATCCCAAGTGATTATGAGGTTTACTTGAATGAAGATGATCTTGGGAAGCTGGAAGATCCTAGCTCTTATAAAGAAGCTATGAAGAGTAAGGATTCATCTAAGTGGCTAGATGCCATGAAAGACGAAATTAAGCCTATGGGCGATAATGATGTATGGGACTTAGTAGAAATTCCTAATGGAGCCAAAACAGTAGGCTGCAAGTGGGTCTACAAAACCAAACGTGACTCCAAAGGGAATATCGAAAGGTTCAAGGCGAGACTTGTAGCAAAAGAGTTTACACAAAGAGAAGGCATTGACTATAATGAAATATTTTCTCCTGTCTCGACTAAAGATTCTTTTAGAATCATAATGGCGCTCACAGCACATTTTGATTTAGAGTTGCACCAAATGGATGTTAAGACTGCATTCCTAAATGGAGACGTGTATGAGGACGTTTACATGACACAACCGGAAGGTTTGTTGTGGAAGGCGAGGAACATTTGGGATGCAAGTTAAAGAAATCCATATATGGCCTGAAGCAAGCTTCTAGGCAATGGTACCTTAAGTTCGATGAAGTCATAAGGAATTTTGGATTTAAGGAGAATAATGTTGACAATTGTACATATGTTAAGTTCAGGGGGAGTAATTACACCTTCTTAATCCTTTATGTGGACGATATATTATTGGCCATGAAAGATGTGGACATCTTTGCGGAAACTAAAAGATTCCTCTCGTCCAATTTTGATATGAAGGATTTCGGTGAAGCATCTTATGTTCTTGATATTGAAATTCACCGAGATGGGTCCAAAGGAACATTAGGATTATCACAAAAGGCATACATTGACAGAGTACTAAAGAGATACAATATGCATAAATGCTCTGCCTCGCCTGCTCCTATTGTTAAGGGCGATAAGTTTGAGAAATTTCAATGCCCAAAGAATGACTATGAATCGATCGGATGAAGGCTATACCTTACGCCTGTGCCGGAGTATTATGTATGCTCAAGTATGTACACGCCTTGATTTAGCTTTTGTTACCGGGATGCTTGGCAGATATCAATCAAATCCAGGACCGGACCACTGGAAAGCCGTTAAGAAAGTCCTACGCTATATGCAAGGTACTAAAGGTCATATGCTCACATATAGAAAATGTGATAACCTTGAGGTTGTCGGTTGTTCTGATGCTGATTTTGCGGGGTGTAAAGACACTAAGAAGTCCACATCAGGTTATATTTTCACCCTCGCAGGCGGCAATATCATGGAAAAGTGTAAAGCAAACACTTACGCATAAATGCGACAATGCGAGCTGAATTTGTGGCATGTTATGAGGCTACCGGGCAGGCTGTATGGCTAAAGAATTTTATCCCGGGATTAAGAGTGGTAGACAGCATTTCTAGACCACTCAATTTGTACTGCGATAATCAACCCGCAGTTTTCTATTCGAGTAACAACAAGTCAAGTGCAGCTGCCAAGCACATTGACATAAAGTATCATGTTGTGAAAGATAGAGTCCAGGATCAAACAATTATGGTTGAGCATATTGGAACTAAATTTATGCTCGCGGATCCGATCACAAAAGGCTTACCACCCAATATTTTTCGTGATCATGTTGCCGCATGGGTTTATTGGAGAGCCTGTGATCCTGGAATAAGAGGACCATATAAAGTAACCAACTCCCATGAAATATTATGTTATCCGATCGACATAGAATGGAGCACTATAAGTACTGATGTCCAGCAGTACTTAAATGACTGTTGTGACGTATTACTTTGGTGTGAATTTTTATTGCGAGAGGACTCACGATGTTTAGCCTTACGATGAAGGGGAGAATGTTAGGTATGTGATCTCAGGCCAAACGGCCGAGACGAGAAAGAGAGAGGTGGGGAAACCCACGTCCCTGAAAATTAGCGCCCTAATCGGGGGTGCCTTCCATATATGGTTACGGTCCCCTGTTGCAACAGCGCAATATAAAACGGGAGTTACGGCCTCTCACGAAAGGATTCATCGCTCGTTCCCGTGAGAACCAAAACTCCATACAAACCTTAAGAGACCTGATCTACTGTGTGCTGCTAGCAACGGGAAGACCGCCGCCGCCGTTGCTACAGGACTCCGCCGGCGACTCTCTGGACGACTGCACCGACTCTTCCTCACGCCTGCATCACGCAAGCACGGGTCTTCGCTCATGGCGTTCATCGGCGACCGTGAGTTCTCGATCTCCCTCCCCTCTAGGTGTTCTAGTGATAGAACTAGCAGATTGACGACACATGCATTAAGATTATGAAACCCACATTGGTTTCATTAAATCTTTCTCTCTTGTTGTGATTGTTTCGTCATGTTATTTTGATTCTTTTTATGGGATTTATTTATTTTGTTTTTAATACTGTACACGTTCGTCTCGTATCTCTTAACTCTAATCTGATCTTAAAGTCGGTAGTTATAAGAAGGATAACGGACCATAACATCACAATTGTTAGATAGCGCTCAGTTTGATATTGGTTTTTGTTTTTTTATTGTAACTGGCTTATTTTTTACTGTAGGGGATAGCGCTCAGTTGGAGGAGATCCGAACTTGGCCCGGAAACACATGAATCATCAGAGCTGTTTCTGACGCGCGACGAAGAGCCAAAGAAGAGAGTGGTGCCTGAAAGCCACTTCGACCGTGACGTTCTGCTCACGAACAGCAGCAAGTCTCTTCAGGCACTGGCCTGCTGCAACGGGCACTGCATTTATTTCGGACAGTGTTGCGGTGGAGGAATCAAAACCGTTCCTTCGATCGTGATGTCGTCGTCGTCGTTCTTGCTTCTCTCTTCATAGACAGCTACCGACTGAAGAAATAAAGAGATATCTTTTGATTTTTAGTTTTTTATTATATCTTAACGGATAATACAAAAGAAAGAGATACAAGAAGGAAAAAAAGCGCATAAACGGCTTCTCGTGCCCTCCTACGTGCTTGAGCCAGGTCCTACCAGCACAGCGCCTTGAGGAGAAAGAAGAAAAAGAAGAAGAGGAGGAGGTTGGTGTCCAGCTTGACCGGCAATTAGCCTGGTCATTGGTGGGGAAATAAATGAGGTTCCTGTAGAGGGACGCATCCCTACACTACGGGGACGTTGGTTTATTTAGTATAATTAAATTTTAAAAAATATAAAAATAAAAAAATATGTTAGCCTATCATGAACAATACAAAGGAATACAGAAAAAAAATAAAAAAAATAAAAAAGTATAAAAATCTAAAATAACAGAAAACGATAAAATGACTGTATAGTAAAAAAATAGAAAGAAATGGTTTTAAGGAGCATGGCCTTAATGCGCCTTCGAAGACTTGAAGAGATCACGAAGTCAAAAGTACAACCATCTGTCCCCCTTTAGCCAATATAATTAAATAAGAGTGAAGAGTGTACAATAGCAAACATGCTATTGGAGTATTGACTTGTGTTGCAAATAACGCACAGAATAATAGAGACAAGAGACACGAATTTTTACGTGGAAAACCCTTGCGGGAAAAAACCACGGGCGCTCGAAGGCAAATCACTATATTTTGGAGAGATTACAATGGAGAGACTCTCTGAGGGCTTATTCATCCTATGGACTACTGGGGTGCTTATATAGTATTGGGGATAGAGTCCCACATGGAAAGTAAATAAAATAAAAGTTCTACACGGACACGAATCCGAATTCGGATCACTTTCCAACAATCTACACCTTGAGCCGAATTCGGATCACTTTTCAACAATAATCTCCACCTTGAGCCGAATTCTCTCCAGTAGTCGAAGAATATTATGAACTCCTCCAACAAAATTAGCATGTACACCTTGAGCGCCGAAAGTCAAAAGGACTAGTGAGTAATACCAACTAAGTCTGAGCAAAGCTCAAACTTAGATGCAGGAACTGACTTTGTCAACATATCAGCTGGATTATCATGAGTACTTATCTTGCAGACTTTAATATCACCTTGAGTAATGACACATCGAATGTAGTGATACCTGATATCAATGTGCTTTGTTCTCTCATGGAACATTTGATCTTTTGTAAGGCAAATAGCACTTTGACTGTCACAAAATATTGTAGTGCAAGATGTACTTCCACAAAGCTCAGTAAATAAACCTCTCAACCAAATAGCTTCTTTGCAAGCTTCAGAGATAGCCATATACTCAGCTTCTGTAGTAGACAAGGCAACGGTAGCTTGTAAACTTGCTTTCCAACTTACGGCACACCCTCCAACGGTGAACACATAACCAAAGAGAGACCTTCTTTTATCCAAGTCTCGGCAAAAATCGAATCCACATAACCAACAAGTCCATCTTTAATCCTTCCAAACTGTAAAGAAACATTAGATGTGCCCATGAGATATCGAAAATCCATTGAACTGCTTTCCAATGCTCTTTTCCAGGGTTAGCCATGTATCTACTAACCACACTTAATGATTGAGATAAATCGGGGCGAGAACATACCATGGCATACATAAGTGAACCAACTGCACTCGCATATGGGACTTTATACATGTACTCCACTTCATCATTAGATTTTGGACATGATCTTTGAAGAAAGTTTGAAATATCTTTGCTAAGGGAGTACTCACGAGGTTTAGCCTCATGCATGTTGAAACGACGAAGAACTTTATCAATGTACCCTTTTTGACTTAGATATAATTTACCAAGTTTTCTGTCTCTAATGATTTCCATACCAAGAATCTTTTTAGCTGCACCGAGATCTTTCATCTCAAACTCACTGCTTAATTGAGCCTTCAACTTTGAAATTTCAACCTTGTCTTTTGCAGCAATCAACATATCATCAACATATATGAGCAAATAAATAGCTGAACCATTAACTATCTTGAAATAAACACAGCTATCATAATTTGATCTTTTAAAATCCTGAGATATCATAAAGGAGTCAAATCTCTTATACCATTGTCTAGGTGACTGTTTCAAACCATAAAGAGATTTCTTCAATTTACAAGCAAAATTCTCCTTTCCGGGAACGACAAAACCTTCCGGTTGCTCCATATAAATGTCTTCTTCTAATTCCCCATGTAAGAATGCAGTTTTCACATCCATTTGTTCAAGCTCAAAATCATGCATAGCCACAATACTAAGCAAAGTGCGAATAGAACTATGCTTCACAACAGGGGAAAAGACATCTGTGAAATCAATACCTGGAATTTGGCTGTATCCTTTAGCAACTAACCTTGCTTTATACCTAACCTCTTCGGTTGGTGAAACGCCTTCCTTTTCTTGAAAATCCATTTGCAAATAATAGGTTTCTTGTCAATTGGCAACTTGATCGGCTCCCAAGTACCATTCTTGTCAAGAGATTCCATCTCATCATGCATGGCACCATCCACCTTTCGAATCACTAGAAGAGATAGCTTCAATAAGATGAAGGTTCTGCAGTACCTTCAATTTCTTCTGCCACATTTAGACAATAAGCCGCAAAGTTGGCTTCTTCAATAAATCTCTTAGGAGGCTGAATGTTCCTCCTTTCTCTATTAGCTGCAATGGAATGTTGTGTTGGTGGCGCAACAATAGGAACTTCTGGAGTATTTTCCTTGTTGATTTCTGGTGTAGATCCTGAATCAATAATATGCTCCACCTGCACACTTGATTGCTTCTCAACGGGAACATCAATAGATGGTTTATCATGCAACATAGAAGACTCATCAAAAGTAGTATCTCTACTAATAACCACCTTTTTAGTTTCAGGATTCCACAACTTATATCCTTTCACACCAGTTTTATAGCCAAGGAAAATGCACTTAACTGCTCTAGGTTCTAATTTACCATTGTTGACACGAGCATAAGCGGGATGACCAAATATTCTCAAATTTGAATAATCTGTGGAGAGCGGACCATACCTCAATTGGAGTCTTCTTATCAATAGCCAAATTTGGTGACCGATTAATCAAATAACAAGCAGTGGAAGCGGCTTCAGCCCAAAAACTCTTTGATAATCCAGAGTTTGATAACATGCAACGTACCTTCTCCATGATGGTTCTGTTCATGCGTTCTGCAACACCGTTTTGTTGAGGAGTGCCAGGAACGGTGTAATGTCTCACAATACCTTCTGATTTGCATAAAGCTTCAAATTCTCCTGAACAAAACTCCAAACCATTGTCGATCTGAAGCTTCTTGACATGCTTACCGGTTGTCTCTCGATCATAGTCTTCCACTCCTTGAATGTGCTGAATACATCCGATTTCTGCTTGATGAAGTATGCCCAAACTTTTCTTGAATAATCATCAATAATGGTCAACATGTAGCTTGCACCTCCAAGTGATGGAACGCGGGATTCTCCCCACAAATCGGAGTGAATACAATCTAATATGCCTTTTGTAGAGTGAGTCGCAGTACTGAATTTCACCCTCTTTTGCTTGCCAAAGACACAATGTTCAGAAAACTTCAACTTATCGATATTTTTACCATCAAGAAATCCTCTTTTGCACAATTCCGTCATCCCAGCTTGGCTCATATGCCCAGACGCATATGCCAAAGATTAGTAGCATCAGAATCAAATGATTTATTTGAAACAACAGCAACATTACCTGAAATAGTAGTGCCTTGCAGATGATATAAGTTGGCAGCCTTCATATCACCTTTCATCACAACAAGAGAACCTTTGGTAACCTTCAGAACTCCACCTCCACCGGAATACTTGTACCCTTTAGCATCAAGAGTACTCAATGAGATAAGATTTCTCTTTAAATCCGGAATATGACGAACATCTGACAAAGTCCTGATGGTGCCATCAAACATCTTGATCTGGATAGAACCAATGCCTACAACCTTGCATGGTGTATTATCACCCATCAACACAGATCCACTTGGCGTAGCTTCATAGGTAACGAACCACTCACGGTTCGGGCTCATGTGGAAAGTGCAGGCTGAATCAAGAATCCATTCATCGTCGGTTTTGCAATTACCGGCAAAGGCAACGAGAACATCTCCATCAGAACCTTCTTTGGTGACAACGGTGGCTCTAGCTTCATTCTCTTGTTGATCTTTCTTGAAATTATTATTTCTCTTCTCCTTATTCTGCAACTTCCAGCACTCGGATATGTCATGTCCATCCTTCTTGCAATACCTGCATGACTTCCTGTTCCTGGATTTAGATCTGCCTCTGAATTTGCTTTTGCTTCTGCCTCTTGAATTGTCGTAGGAACTCTTCTCATATTGCCTGCCGCGGACAGACAAACCTTCTGCATGTGTACTTGAACTCCCACCGGGAACCATAAGTTTCATCTTTTCTTTAGCATGCAGAGCTTCATAAACTTCACTGAGAGTAAGAGTATCTCGACTATATAGAATAGTATCTCTAAAAGTAGAGTACGAACTAGGCAGAGAGCATAGCAAAATAAGACCCAAATCTTCATCATCATATTTTACCTCCATAGACTCGAGGTCAGAAACAACTTTCTTGAAAGTTGTCAGGTGGTTCAACAATGAGGCCCCCTCCGCCATCTTGTGTGAATAAAGCTTTTGCTTCAAATGCAACTTATTGGTCAGATCCTTGGCCATACAGATCTGCTCCAGTTTCAGCCATAATGCGGCGGCGGATGTCTCCTTCATAACCTCCTGTAGAATATTATTTGATAGATGAAGATGAATTTGGGATAAGGCCTTACGATCTTTACGTTGCTTCTCATCGGCGGACAGTGTCGCTGGCATCTTGTCGATCCCCAAAAGAGCATCATCCAAATTAAGTTGTGATAAAACAGCCCGCATCTTGACTTGCCATAGAGAAAATCTCGTGTCGCGATCCAGCAGCGGAAGATCATATTTTAGAGTCGCCATGCCGAGGAAAACCAAAAAAAAAATTTGCTAGTATAAATTTGTGTGTATTTAGAAAAAAAAAACTTGTAATCTGAAACTTCTGGTACGTCTAATGTGTACACTTAGCAAATATGTCCAAAAGAAAAATCACAAAAGGTATGGAAGGACAGAACCTTGCTTTTGCATGCACCTTATCTTTGAATGCAAGGTGACGTGACCTCCTTTTCTTCTCTGACAGGCTTTCCTTTGGAGTGTCTCTTGCTTTACTTGTTGTGTGCTTCCACACGGATCAACTGGACAGAGACTCCTTTTCCTTTTGCTCGATTTCCGTGCACCTCTATTGAAAGTTGTCTCCTGTTGTGATGCACAGATCGAGGAAGAGAAGATTACTGCTGCTTGGCCTTGCGCAGGATGAAGATTGCCTGCAGATCGATCTGCTCGTTTTTTTCTTGTTGCGCGACTTCGGACGATGCTTAGGCTTCACGTCGCACGCTACTCCCTTAGCTATTGCACGCGGATCGATCTGACGTCGACTCGAAGATGCAGATGCGACGTCTCGGTTTCGACAATTTAGCGGTGTCGAATTTTTTTTTCTTGAATCTGTTGTGCTCTAAACTTCTGTGCTCTGATACCACTTGTTGCAAATAACGCACAGAATAATAGAGACAAGAGACACGAATTTTTACGTGGAAAACTCTTGCGGGAAAAAACCACGGGCGCTCGAAGGCAAATCACTATATTTTGGAGAGATTACAATGGAGAGACTCTCTGAGGGCTTATTCATCCTATGGACTACTGGGGTGCTTATATAGTATTGGGGATAGAGTCCCACATGGAAAGTAAATAAAATAAAAGTCCTACACGGACACGAATCCGAATTCGGATCACTTTCCAACAACTTGGACATCGAAAAGCACATATGGAAAGAGCGGTCAAGTTTCCTTGGTACACACATGTACGGCTAATATTTGGCACGTAAGATTGGCACGGCCATTTGAGCAAATCATAGACAGCCATGGCTAACTTGCTGCTTCTGCTCTTCTTATCCCTAGCCGTCCTTGCCCTGACAGCATCATGCGCTCAAACCAATATCACCTTAGGGTCCTCCCTACCGGCCACCGCCGGCGCCTCCTGGTCTTCGCCGTCGGGCAGCTTTGCCTTGGGTTTCTACCCCGTCGAAGGAGGCCTTGCCGTCGGCGTCTGGCTTGCCATCACGCCGAACATAACAGTCACGTGGACGGCGAACCGCAGTGCCACGCCGTCCGCGGGCGGATCACTCAGCCTCAATCACGGCGGCCAGCTGGTCTGGAGCGCCGATGGCCAGAACATGACCATCACCGCGACATCCCAGCCGGCCACCGCGGCCGCCATGCGCGACGACGGCAATTTCGTGCTGTACGGCAAGGACGCGACAACTTTTATGTGGTCGACGTTCGGGGCCCCGACTGACACGCTGTGCGCTGGGCAGGATCTGCAGCCCAGGCAACAGCTCTTCTCGAGCGTGTCCGACACCAACAAGGCTACTGGCAAGTACAGACTTGCCAACCAGGCGAATGATGCCAACCTCGTGCTGTACCCTGTGGAGACAACCAACGTGGCGAACTCGGCGTACTGGGCCTCCGACACTGCCGCGATAGGCTTCCTCCTCACCTTGTGCTTGGACGCCGGTGGCGTGCTCTACCTGGTGGGCAACAACGGCAGCTACACCAAGAACCTGACACAACCCAAGGCTGCAGCGCGAGTAGGCTCGCATGTCTACTACCGAGCCACGCTTGATCCGGATGGCATCTTGCGTGTGTATGGCCACGCCCGCTTGGCCAACGGTGCGTGGAAGACCGACGTTGAATGGGTGGCGCCGAGCGGTGACCGGTGCTCCGTGAAAGGCGTGTGCGGGTCTAACAGCTACTGCGTCCTCGATTGTGACGCGCGACCTACCTGCGCGTGCCCGCCGGGCTTCGCGTTCGTCAACACGAGCAATCTTTGGCTCGGGTGCGAGGCGAACTCGAGCGTCGGTGACTGCTCGGCCGGTGGAGATGCACCCAGCAGCGTCGTGATGGCAGGTTTGGCAAACGTGTCGTGGGCCGACACACCGTACGCGTTGCTGGGCCGCGGCATGAGCGCCACCGACTGCGGGGCCGCGTGCCTCTCCGACTGCGTCTGCACCGCCGTGCTGCACGACAGCAAGGATGGCGGCACATGCACGAAGCAGCAACTCCCGCTGCTATACGGCCGCGCGGGCGGTCAGTACACGCTGTTTGTGAAGACCAGGGCAACGGCGGCAACTCCTGTGCGTCTCAGAAACGACAGCCGCGGCGTGGGCCGAGCCGCTACGATCGCCTTGGTCTGCATGGCCCTCGTGACATGCTTCTCTCTGTCCGCTTTCCTGGTGTTTGCACGGCTGCTTTGGGTAAACCTCAAAGCTGTGCACCATGACGTCGTGTCACTGTCACTGGCCAATGCCAACGCAGCCGGTGCCTTCGACGAGGAAGCGCCCCTGAGGTCGTACACTTACCGGGAACTCGAGGAAGCGACGCACGGCTTCCGAGACCCGATCGGCCGCGGCGCCTTTGGCACGGTGTTCAAAGGGTCACTGCACGGCGGCGAGAAGGCTATCGCCGTGAAGCGGCTCGAGAAGCTCGTGGAGGATGGCGAGCTGGAGTTCCAGAGGGAGGTGCGCGCCATCGGGCGGACGAGCCACCGCAACCTTGTCCGGCTGCTGGGCTTCTGCCACGAGGGCGCGAACCGCCTCCTCGTCTATGAGTTCATGAGCAACGGCTCCCTCGCCGACCTCCTCTTCAAAAGCGCCTGCCGCCCGGTGTAGCCCGACCGCGTCCGCATTGCGCTGGACGTGGCTCGCGGGCTGCACTACCTCCACGACGAGCTCGACAGCCGCGTGATCCATTGCGACGTCAAGCCGCAGAACATCCTGATGGACGCGGCCGGCAAGGCCAAGATCGCCGACTTCGGGCTCGCCAAGCTTCTCCTGCCCGACCAGACGCGCACCTTCACCGGCGTGCGCGGGACACGCGGGTACCTGGCCCCTGAGTGGTACCGCGGCACCGGGCCGGTCACCGTGAAGGCCGACGTGTACAGCTACGGCGTGGTGCTCCTGGAGACCGTGACGTGCAGGAGGAGCATGGAGATGGAGGAGGCCGGCGAGGACTGCACGCTGATGGAGTGGGTGTACGGATGCTTGGTCAGAGGAGAGTTGATGAGATCAGCCATGACGGACGCCAATGACAAGGAAGCCGTGGAGGAGACGCTGGAGCGCGTCGTTAAGGTGGGGATCTGGTGCGTGCAGGGGGAGCCTCAATCTCGGCCGTCCATGAAGAGTGTCGTCTTGATGCTGGAAGGGAACATGGAGGTCTCCTTCCCTCCTCCTCCACCCTCTGTATGATCATACTACGTACCAAATGAGAATGAGGGGTGTGCGAGGAACTCAATGCGGGTGTTGGCCGGCTTTTATAGCTGCTGGGGTGGGCTGGACACGCGAAGGGCATGCGGGCAGGCATGGCGGACGACAAGGGAGAACAGTGCGGCCATAGTGTAGGGGACAAGACCGGTATGGTGACGAGGCCGGGCTGGTGATCGCAGGGGAGGGCAGCTAGCGTTGAGACGGTTACAAGTCTTGTCGGAGCGACAGAGGATAAGGCGGCGGTATGGGCAAGAGGTGTGGGTCTTCCAGGAGCATTGACCTTCGAATGCGCGCGGTGCAACAGAGAGAGGGGGCGCACGGGGTTGACTCGGTGGCTCGGCGCGCCAGGGAGAGAGGCAGGTGCGCGTGCGCAAAGGAGAGAGAAAGGGAGGGTAGGGCGGCTCGGTCACTGGATGGGGCGGTCAGGTGCACCAGAGAGAGAAGAAGGCAGGTGCGCGCGCGTGAGAGAGGAGAGAGAAATGAGCAAGACTGAGAGAGAGGGGGAGCTGGCTGGCTGGCTGGGCCGAAAGGTCTGGCTGGCTGGCTGGCTCTCCCAAAATATATATATTATTTTTTAAATTTCTATTTGGTCTTCATAATTTAGTTTACTTATTTATATGTGTATATTGCTTTGCACATATTCCATTAATGCCCTTTTCAATTTGGATCTCCTCATGATGTAAATTTGAACAGCATTGTGTAATTACAATTTTAGTACCTGAAATCTTAATATACCCATTTTAGTACCATTACTTTCTTAGATATGTATGTATAGACATATACATACACATGTATTGCTACTTTATTTGTTGTAAGCTTTAAGGTCAACTTGCTGATCATCTTTTCAGATTCAGTTATATATTTAAAATCTCCAATTATCCAACATATCCTTTCTTTTTGACCTTCCACTCTATTTCATGTGTTTTTCTTTACATTTATCAGTGTACACTTTATTTTGTTTTTAATGGAACCTTAACCAAAAACTTCAGAAATCTAGCAAGCTCGAGTTGCCAAGAAATGCCAAAATATCTAAATGCCAAATTTTCACAATATCTGTCTTATCCAAAAATTGGAATGTTACAACAACCCACCACCTTGCTCTGGAACTTACAAAGAAGAAAGATAACAATATCTGATGCTGGAAGTAGTGTGTCTAAAGATAATTTGGAATTCACAGTGCTCTATATCCTTTAGTTGCTTAACAAATGGGCATAGGTAAGTAGATGTTCTTGTCTGGTTATATATGCACGGATTTACAGTCATATCTTGTAGAGCTTACTATATTTTTGTGCCCCGATACCAAGAAGTTCCTTATATTGCTCGACAGCCACCCATGGTTGCTAGACCAGAACACAAGACCTGCTCACCTATGGCAATTGATGGCTACCAAGGTCCACTTCATTCTTTTATGCACCACACCCTCTTTAGTTTACCATTTTAATTATATCCTTATAGGCTTACAAAAGGGTATTTAGGAATATCTCGTTGTTGCTTACTCTTCACTATATTGCCCCTGCAACAAATTGATTCTGGTTCTGCTCTTGCTTACACGTTGCCATTTTGTGCTGTAGTCAAGACTTTCTCCTTTCGCAAACACTAGAACTAGGAGAAAGAGAGATGAAGCTGAAAAGATGCTTGCATTTTCAAAAGATCCGATATCTACTCCCCATTTGTGGAATCAACCGACCAGATGGTATACCTTGCTCGATGATGCCATGTGAAATAAGAAGCTTTAAATAAATAAGTTGAAAGGTTCTCGTCTGCTGAACAGGGAGCTGCGTCGAATCTTATATGGTTTTATCATTTTTGAGGTAGACTAGCCTAACGTGCATGGCATGAATTATTTGAACTTTAGGTATTCTTTTTTAATGTTGACAATTTACATTAAATATCACATTGACAACTTTTGAAAAATGGTGCGTGTTTACTTCACTTGATGCTATTGTAGACTGATACGTCAATGACTGTGGAAACTAAAATAATGAAGAGATGGGAATTTGATAGTGCCAATCAAGGTTCATCATTAATCACTTCTTGGTTTTCAGGAAATTACTCTGAATATTAGCTCTTACAAGATTATCTGAATAGCAAAGATTTTCTGTATCAGATAACAAAAATTTGTTGACACGGTGAATAATTATCTTAGGATATCTATGAATCTTTTTTTGAAGTAGCATATCTATGAAACTTGCTTTTGACTCTTTTTAGATTTTCCATGCAATCCGAAGCATTTTGTATGGTTTTGTTGCCTTCTTTTCACATGCAATAGGCATCGGCTCAGGTAATCTTCCTTCTTCAGTATTAATAAGATTAGACAAACATTAAAAACGCAATCTAAATGATGAAGACATCTCAGTTTTTCTATTGAGTTCAAAAATTCCCTACCAACTGGCTTGTGTGTTGTACCATTTCAATACTAACTTGGTAGAAGTGATAATTTCTTTTGGAACATGGTTAAGTGGCCCAAAAGAAATTGCAAACGCATGTGGTCTTTCAATGTTAGCTTACATTATGGCTTTCGCCATGCTATGTGTTTACTACCTCCGTGCTGCAGCATTTATAATCACATTCAAGTATTTCTCCTGCGCCTATCTCGTGCCTTAACTGGTACACAACATACCACCTCTCGTGAAGGAGCCCAGAAGTACGCTAATTAAAATCATCATGTAAATAATTATTACACTTTAAGCATAATTGTTTTGATTCTAATCTTAGAGTACTCAACTTGATTTGCCCTTACCGTCTTCCATTTATAAGGTACTTTCCTTTATCTTTACCATTTGTATTTTGTTGTTCTTATGTTGCCATTGTTGTTACTGTTTTCTCCAGTATAGCCTTTTTTTTGTCTCACCTACATAATAGGTTCCCTACAGTACTGTTTAGACACTTCCATATGGTACATGTTTGCTTGCGTGCTTTTTCTATAGCACTTGTAGTAGTTTCTGTAGATCAATGTTCTATTGATTGCGTTTTCATAAACGCTACTTGGACGTACAATTCATACATACTTTTATTACAGCTTAAAATAAGATAAAAATATTCCCTTGAATTAAGTAGACTCAAATATCGTCTATGCCTAGATTCACACAGGGCTTTAAATACCATCTATGTGCTCTTTCGATTAGTCTACAATACTGTTTCTATACTTCTGTGTTATATATATTTGCTTACGTATTTGCTTCAATAGTGCCTGTAATAGTTTGTATGGATCAATGTTTTGTTGATTGCGTTTTCAATCTTTTACACAAAACAGCAATTATATCCATCACCACAGAACAAAAAAACTTAAAACTACCTTCACAAAAAAAAACCAATCTTTTACACAAAATAGCCTGCGTGGCTGCCGCCACGCAAACACAGCTAGTAAAATCAATAGACGGACGGAGTAGTGTGGTACTTAGCTGTCGTCGTGTTCTTCGAGAAGCCAGGTGGGAACCCATGGCGACGACGGCACAGAACCAGTCGATACATTGTGTGAGGCATGTGATTCGGCTGTTGCAGATAGCTTTTGCTCTAACATAAACAAACATATAAATAAATTAAATATCAATAAAATATTTAAAAAACTATTTTAATAAATTACTTTTAAAAAGTATTGGAGAAGCTATCCCTTTTTTGTTAAAAAGAAGTCATAATCCTTAATTTGACGGCTTCGTTCTTTTGAATTATAACTAATGATTTTTTATTATATTTTTAAAGATAATAATAAAGATACTGACACAGATAGCATAATCCTCAATTTGATGGCTTCATTTCTTTTTATTTTTTATTATATTTTTGTTAAACTAATGATTTTAACCCAACCCTTCTAGACGACAGCGACGTCCCAACCCAAGCCTAGTGCAGAGCGCAACGATACCCGTTTGACTGCCAGTGGACCCCACCTCCCACATATAACCCTCCCTCCCCTCGCGCAGCTTAGCCCATCTATCACTCTCTCATCAACCACTCTCCCCCAAATCCTAAGCAAGGCAAGTATATCTCATGTCGGGAGCGGTGCCTCTGGCCCCGCCGGCGGCGAGGCCTACGGCGCAGAGCCTGTACGAGGCGCTGCGGGTGGGGCGCGCTGCGAGGCAGGGGGAGATCAGGGCGGCGTACCACGCCATGGCCAAGCGACTCCACCCCGACGTCTCCGGGGCCGGCGGCGTGGGCCCCGAGGCATTCCTGGAGATCCGGAGGGCGTACGAGACGCTGTCAGACCCGGCGGCCAGGGCGCGCTACGACCGCTCGCTCGGGGTATTCCGCGGCGGCGCCGGTATGAAGCGGGTGCGGAGGTGGGAGACCGACCAATGCTGGTAACAAGCTATGCCATCCATATATTAACATGGAACCTGGATGGCTTTGGTTTTGTGTGTTCGTGTCCTTGGCGTAGGTAAGGATGGTAACATTAGCTAGTGGAGTACAAAGGTTGTAGTGTGGACCCATGTGTCAGCCTCTATGCAATCGGCCCCACTTGTTGGTGTTTGTGGTATGGCTCTTGTAAATACATGCTTACTATTCAGCTCCTTTCTCTCAGAAATTCTTTAGCTACAGATGATTTGAAGAGTCAGAGGCTCGAAATCGGCTATGAACTGCCGTGTGTGAGCTGTCTTGGGACAGTTCTTTTTTATTTTGGTTTATGTTTTTTATTTATTTAAAAGAGAAAATACAGGGCGATAAAAAACTCCCGTGTAATTTTAATTAATATAAATAAAGTTGTTGTAATGTATACTACGATTAACTTATAGACTGTTTTAAAAATACACTTCGTTTAAAAGTTAGTTGTTATAAAAAAATCGAAAAACTGCTTTTAAAAACTAAGAGAGGAGGTTCTGATGGGCGTGCAGAGAACTCCAGCCGAGCGATCATCACAGGCAATGTGTACAAAAGCGATTTGATTAGAAATTTAGAACCTGTAATGAAAGAACAGACAACTCTCAAGGTTGAAGGATAACAATACCTCCCTGAACGCGATCAGTCCCAACAGAGATGCCCCGCAAGTGCAGGTCAGGAGACCTGGCAACCTGGAACGTTTGAGAGGTCAGGAAAAGAAGATTCCTACACTGCCAAGCACAACTAAGAGTCCGGTCGGTTGGGATGAAATTTGGTAATTTATAGTTAAAATTACATAATAGTTGACTAAAATTATGTTGTAGCTGATAGTGGTTTATTTAACGTAATTAATTTAAAAAAATTTAAAAATAAAAAAATATATTAGCCTATTATGTATAATGTAAATAAATACGAGAAAAAAGAACAGGTAAAAAGTTAAAAAATCAAAAAAATAAAAAGTAAAAAATTATAAATAGTAAAAAATAAATCAGAAGTTAAAAATCTAAATCTAAATAAGAAATAAGTAAAGCCTAAATTAGGAGGAACAGTGCTTCCGTTGGCCTACAATCAGTACAACGTACGCCCCGGCCGAAAGAGAGCAGCAGCTCGCGATCCAACACACGATAAAAGGATGCACCGCGCTTTCACGTGCTCCGATTTCCAATGTCGGCAACGCGACAGATCCAGGATTATCACGTGCCAGACTGCCAGAGCGAGGACACGAGGCCGCAAACATCTCACGAACGTGAAAACTTGGATTGCAACTACTAGAGCTATAACAGTCAACACTGCGCTGAATAAGGGGTGATCGTTTTAGCGATGGTTTTTGGTTAAAATTTTACTGTAGCTAACTTTTTTTACTGTAGCTGATTTAGCTTTTTCGATATAATTAAATTTAAAAAAATGTAAAAATAAAAAAAATTGTTAGCCCATCACGGATAATGCAAAGGAACACGAGGAAAAAAGAAAAATGTAAAAAAACCTAAAAATCTAAAAAATTTCAGAAAAAGACAAATTACTGAATAGTGAAAAAAAAACTGAAACTAGAAGCTGAAACTGAAAAAAATCTGAAACGAGCGGGGCCTAAAACGTCTCAGGATAATGAACCCCACATGAAAAATATAGCTCAGTACGGACCAGTACTGGACCGATTTACACCAGACCATACCTTCCACCCTGCTAACCACTAGCGTTCTTGGCTTGTCGGTCGCAATGTATCACCCTTTCTTCTGTGAGATATTTTATCATTTACCACTGATAAAAATATGTACTTCAGAATTTACTACTCTGTATCACACCGACATGTAAATCCTAAGGCCATATGTCAATAAGGTCCCGTTCATTTCAGCTTTTTTTTCAGTTTCAGCTTCTAGTTTCAGTTTTTTTTCACTATTCAGTAATTTATCTTTTTCTAAATTTTTTTAGATTTTTTGAGTTTTTTTGCATTTTTCTTTTTTTCCCGTGTTCCTTTGCGTTGTCCGTGATGGGCTAACATATTTTTTTATTTTTATATTTTTTTAAATTTAATTATACCCAAAAAGCTAAATCAGCTACAGTAAAAAAACCCAGCTACAATAAAATTTCAGCCAAAAACCAGAAACCATCGCTAAAACGATCACCCCCTAAGACCTCCTGAAATGGCACATCCTTAACAGTGACAAATGATTAATTTCTACTTTTTTGTCGGTTTACTTTGATTTTCAAAATTTTCTCTATACAAAATGCAAGAATAGACCATATTGTCCAAACTTACAGCAACTACAGGATGCGCCCTACGATCATATCACTTGTAGCTGAGCAGCACTGAATTGATTACATGCATAATTAAGCGGACGTTGGTCGCTTCTGCTGGACTGATTGTTGGTAGCGACCGCTGCTGGGACAAGACGCGGTAGACTTGATCGAATATTGGTCTCACATGCATAGAGATCATCGGATCTGTTGGAATTATTGCGACGGCGACGGCTGTCATCCATTGAAGCTTCCGGGATGTGTCATTGACAATGTCGCATGCTAGTTGCTGGAAGAGGGCTAGAAGGACCCCTTGGTTTAGAGGGACGGGGTTAATTCTACACAACTCATGCAAATCAACCTGACAGAAAGGGTACAAGAATATCACACGTCCACAACTGGTGTGCATTACGGTAATGAAAAGTTTGGATGAACTGACAACTTTACGTAATGGAAGCACGAGTGCATGCCATGCACTCACTATGAAATGCAAGTTTGCATGATGATAGCCTTCTCTTGATTTGTTCAAGCACAAGATGAAATCGGGGAATAACCCAAATACTTAAATTTAAAATGGGCAGTATGGTGGGGGGGTACCTGAGAGCACAACCACGATACCATGGAGACGTCACTTCTTTGAAGAGCCATTGTAAATGCCTCATCAAATTTACGCTCAGATATTAGTCTGCCTAGCTCCTTCATAGGGTCCAGTGGAACATCAACCTGAAACAGCGATTACAATTAAAAACCAAATGCTTGCTGTTTCATTCCTCATGGTACATTGGGGAATGGTAGATCACCAAAGACAAAAACATCGAAACATAGAGGGAATGGTAGAGACTATAGTGGAATTTTTTAGTATTTAGTACCTCAGGGAGATTAGGCATTGGTCCATTACTGGGCTGCAAAACACTTGTATTATGTGATATTGAGCTCCCCGATGCAACAAGTGCCAAAAGCTTGCGCTGGCCATCAAGTAACTCCGACGTAAGACCCTGGGTAATTGATGATGCTGAAGTGATTGTTTCCTGAGAGAGTTCCAATGAGACAGAAAGCATTAGCATTATTCATCATAGGGGGAAAAATCAATATATAATAGATGTTGGTTCATGTGCTCTTCCTGTTGACTACGGTATTGCATACAATAAAAGCACAACAAAAGACTTGCAAGCTTACCCTTAGAGTTTGTGCTAATGGAGTATGTGCGGTCGCAACCTGCTGCTGAATAGCAGCACCATGCTCAGACATACCCTTCTGGAATGCACCATCTACTTGCTCGAACATTGTCTTACAAGATTGTTCAAATGCTGGAATAATTGTTTGCTCAAAGCTAAAGCGGAAAGTGTCCTGCAGGGATCAAATCAAAAGCAATCAGCTGCTTTTGAGTAGCAAACTTACTGAAACATAAGACATAAAGGTTCTTTGTTTTTCTGAAGCAATTGATCCTGCCTAGTATAACAGATCATGATCCTGCATAGTACCACCCATCATTCTTAATATGCAGATACAAGGTGAGTTGCTTGGTGCTACAATGGGCTGACGTTTTGCATGCATGGTTGTATAAGTTGGGGTTTGATTTGGATATGCAAGATGGTGTTTGGTTGACTAAATTAGTAAGTTATAGCGTGTTTGCTTGACTAAATTAGTAAGCTATACTGTGTTTGGAGTGAATGGATGTGTCTCCATAAGGCATGACCATGCTCATGGTTGTCATGGCGTCGCCTAGGCATCACCTAGGCATCCAGGCGGCACGGAGGGGACGCCATGGAGGAGCACCTCACCTTGGCCAGCTAGGCGGGCGCCCAGGGCAACAAGGCGTCCACAGCGGAGACAAGGCGAGGCGCGGCGTCGGCTGGGCGGGCGCATGGCGTGTGGCCTCGTGGGCATAAGAGAGGGAGGTCCAGACCGCATGACTCGTGAGCAATACCTGGAGCTGGAGGTCCCGGACTCCTGCGAGTGGCTGAGCAACCCGAAGTCTCGAACCCTAGCCGTCGACGTCCCTCCGCCTCACCACCGCCAGGCGCCAGGTACATCGTATGCCCTCTCCTCTCCTCTCCGTGCTCGTGCCGCCTCCCTCCCTCCCGCGCTCCACCTCCCTCCCGCCGCCACTCCATCCCGCCGTGCCGCCTCCCTCCCTCTGCTTCTCCCTCGCGCCGCTCCCGCCACTACTCCCTCCCGCCGCTCCCTTCCGCCGCCGCTCCCTCCAGCCGGATCTGGTGACTGGTGCCTCCCGTCGCCGCTCCCTCCAGCCGGATCTGGCCGCCACTCCCTCCGACCATGCTCCCTCCTGTCGCCTCCCTCCCTTTGCTTCTCCTTCGGATCTGGCCCCTCCCGCCACTCCCTCCCTCTGCTTCTGCTCCGGCCGTGCTCCCTCCCGCCGCCTCTCTCTCTGCTTCTCCAGATCTAGCCACTCCCACCGCTCTGCTTCCTCTCTCCCTCTGGCCTCTACTTCTCCTCTGGCTGTCCGCCGCTCTACGTGTCCTCCGGCTGGCCTCGTGGCCTCGGTTATTAATATATGCGGCTGGCCGATTGCTATGTGTTATGTAATGTCCTGCATTGTGCTCTACTATTTGTGTTATGTAATGAACTTACGTGTAGCAATTTAATGGAAAGTCAAGGAGAGCAAGGCGGCATGAACGCTGTCCGCCGTTCTCTATTGTTTCTCTCTAAAACTTCATCTTGGATGGAGGTGCTTGGCTACTTGAAAAAAAAGAGCAAAAAAAATGGCAGGCTCATCAAGATTTTAGGTATGCAATTGTTATTGACCTCTCTCTAATTTGTTGTTTTAGTTAAGTAGTTAGGTACTCGTCAAGTGAACTGCCTTAGCTCGCCTAGCAACGCCTAGTGGACGACTAGGCGCCCGCCGGGACGACTAGGCGTCCTGGCGCTCCTTAGGCGCCGTGGTCGCCGAGGTCACCGTGACAACCATGACCATGCTGCATGACATTATGCGACCAATCTGGTCACCCAATACAATGCAGCATAATACCCTCTTTTTGCATCATCTTATCCAGGGTCCACCCATATGATATTCCCAACCAAACACCTGAAAGCAACTCCATCCTGCACCATCCCATGCATGCATGGGTTTGTTCAGGCAACCTCAATATGTGATGCAAAAGAAATCTAACTGTGAAAAAACAAATCAAGTCACCACAAACATGTCATGGGTGCCATGTTCCATTGGGAATTAACCGCTTCACTGCTAATGATCTACAAGGACTCTATATACCAAGGGTACATACCTGAAGTACTTGCTTAGCAGATGTATGGAACTGTGTCTGGATCTGCCTAGCAACTGTAGCTTCAAGTTTCGTACTTACAGACTTATCCAGCTGATTCACAACCTTGTCACCAAGCACTTTCTGAAAGAGAAAGGTCGATGAGAGAGACGATGGGGAAAATCTGAATATCAAAGACAGCAAGAACAGCCACAACCTGAAGTGAATCAGAAACAGCAGAAGATAAGGACTTCTCAATGATAGGTGCTGTTGTCCGTGCAACAGCAGGTCCCACTGAAGATATTTCTTTCTTTAATGACTTATCCAGCATAGCAGGAATATCCTTGTTTACAGAAGTTGTGATTAGAGTAGCAATCTGCTGCATTCGCTCTTTTTCAGCCTTTTCATGCCTGGCATTTTCCTCCTGGAAACGAGCCCACATGGCATCAATGTTAGCCTTGATGGACTTTTCCATGTTACGCCCTATTGATGTCTCAATCCTTTTGCCTTCCTTTGCAATAGGGGCAGAGACAATTGTGTTCAACTGCTTTTGCAGGTCTTTATGCATGGCCATAAACTGCGACATGCACAAGTATAGTTAATAAAAACATAAGACCTTGTATGACACTGAAAACCATCTTTAGGCAAGGAAAATTATGTTTTTCCCTCCATACCATCAAGGCATCAACAAAAAACAAAACAAAATACTGATTTTATATTGCGCAACCTGAGGACAAGAATATTTCAGATTTAATGACTTAGGGAAACTAGGAAGGCACCATCAAGATCTAGAGCTGAATATGGTGGACACAGCGACTCAGGAACTAGAATTTTATCTATACAACCACGATCTAAAACATTTGCAGTATGCTGTTGTATTCAAGCACCATATGAAGTCATTGTCAAAACTATTCCAAAAGCAGTTCGAGAGCACTGGTCCTCGGAACTAGGTCATCTAATGATTCATTGCTAGTTCACAGTTCAGTGTGCAGCTTAGGAATGGTATGCAATGCACAAACACAGGCTAGATTTTCAATTTCAAGCTTATGAATTGACCTGACATACACATATTGCTTTCATACACGTCATGCATAAAAGAACTGCCGTTTCTTTTTGGGAAGAGGCACACGTAAATTATATGACAGTGACACTGTTGAGTTCTAGCAGTTTTAACCAAAGCCAAAAAAATTCACTTCGTAACTTGATGCAATTACTGTGACTATAACAACTAATAGATGAACTTGGTAAATCTATGCACCATTGCACAACATCATTGATCTATTGACATATCAGATATAAAATTTGATCAGCCACAACTCAAGTTATCAAATATATATTTTTTAAAAAAAAATGGAAATGCACATTTCAAAAGAAATGCTTTGGGGGCCAATTTCAAAAGAAATGATTTGGGGGCCAATCAGCCAAGGGACATTTCCCAGTAAATATTGTGATGTAAATATGTGGAAGACTACCAGCATCTATTATGTATTTTTAGACAAGTTTCAGCACAAGACATAAGGCAAAAATATTTAATGTAATAACCTGTTGCAGTGTTCCTTGAATAGAAGCAATTTGTGGGATGGAATCAATAGGAGGGTTTGCATTGCTTGGAGATTCATGTGAGGAATCAGTAGAGTTGAAAGTGCTTGTAGGAGACAACTGCCCAGACACTTGAGGATGCATAACTTTCTCCTCTTTGGTAGCTGAGGGTAACTGCAAGTTCCTTGAAGCACAAGAGTCATCAGTTTTCTCAGGAGCTTCAGTTGTTCTCCCCACAACATTTTCATGTGCAGCACCGCAATGTTGTTTCAAAAGCATGGGTGCTGATCTATCAGTAAGAGACTGTGAATCATCCATGCTGTACTTGTCAGTTGTTACAGAGTGTTCACTGATTGGGTCTAAAGATTGCTCCGGAGACTTGTGAGGCCTCTCCATTTTCTCGTGAACAATTTGGGTCTCCTTAACGTCCTCAAATTCAACAATTTGATTTGATTTTCTCTCAACCACATGTTTTGACTCCCCTTCTACCATTTCAGCAGACGAGAGCACACCTGAAATAATTTCAGATGGAGTTACCAAGTGCATAGCGTTCCCTCCGACCTTAAACGTGGGACGAGGATCTGAAATTGTAGCATCACCCTGGCTGCTTCTTGGCTCTTCCTTTCCTAAGCTATCCTTCCTACCAAATGCACCTTGCCCACTTGTAGCATCAGAATCCATCCTCTTCTTACTTGAATAATCAAAAGATGACTGATCCACATCACGATCACCAAGAGATGGACCTCTTGAAGGACCTCTTCTTTTAACAGCTTCTGCATAATATCCAGCATTATCCATGTTTGATGTAGGAGTCAGGGATGGAACATGAGGAGGAGCATCAGCTTCTGCATAAGCAAATGGTGAAAGTGAAAGATTGATGTCAAATCTAACAGTATCTGATTTAACTGAAACAATTGGATGTGAGGTTACTACTGCATTACCTGCTCCCTGATTATTACTTGATGGTTTAGTTGAAGCAACAACAGAAGAATCAGTGAGACTAGTTCCTGTGGATGACACCACTGCTGCCACTTCTGGAGGCCTCTCATATACATGAGAAATAGCTGGATCTCTACCAAGCCCAGTATTATCAGCTGTAGGAGGCAAACAGAGTGATAACTCCAACCCATACTGCTGGATAGCCATTGTCTGGACACAGTAGACTTGAACTACTTGTTCACCATCCGGTTGGCTTTCATGTGTTCCTGTCAGACTTAAAATAGGCATTGCAACTGTAAAATCTGATATATAGTCCAATCGAGTAGAAGCAGGATCTGGGCCATAGTCAACATGCACAGCATATATAGCATTCTTTTTGGCATTTGCAAGCAAAATAAGGCTAGCTTGTGGCAACACTGCTACTTGGTTGAAAAATGCTTCCTCGAACCTATGTTCCAGAGAACTCACAAGTTCCAGCGTTTGAGTGCATCTCCATGTATCAGTCTCACTTGGCAACAACCAACCTTCCCCGTTAGTGGAAGCCCAAATTTTTATTTCTCGGTTGAGAGGGCCCTGCAATATTAATGAAAGATAGTATGTACTAATCCCATTGAAGATATATGCTAAATCTAAATGAAGCGGATATTCAAGCTTCTTTTGCCAAGTTTGCAAGAACGGAATTCCATGCATTGATTATTGTAATAATATATTGACAAATAACAGGAATATTCTATTCTTGAATAATATATGACCCCACCCCCCACCCCCCAACACACACAAAAACACACATGGACGCACACAGAGAGAGACCCACACCACACACCAAAAAACATCATCGTTCCATGAACTATCCAATCATGAGCGATCTTAGTTATGATTAGGAAACCATGATCCTTTCCAGATTATTCAACTTCAGTTTTCAGGCACTACTATGATGTACCATTCCCGATAAAGGAAAAATTGGAATTTTTAATTGCTTAACCATGGTCAATCCTATATGAGCTGGACAACAATGTTGTGGTCATTCATTATTTAGCAGAATAGCATAACTAATTGATAAAGGTGATAAAAGATGACAATAGATATAGTGATAATGTACAAAAATACATACCGCTGTGACGAGATTTATATGATCTGGCCGCTCAAGTGCCGTAAGAAAAGAAACTGAGTAAACAGCTTGACCATCATGTGGTTTCATCACAGACAGAGGCACTGCCCTGCGATCATCCCAGATCTTTACCTGTCAGACAGTACACATTATAAGCTGCACCTAGAAATGCCGGACAGTGTTTCTGTTGATCACAGGTACCAAAAAAAAAGGGTAAGCTCTCCCCTGACCACCCATCCCCATCAAAGGAAGAAAAATAAGATGCAGCAATTTTTGTCCTTGTGCAGCAGAATAACAAAGACTAAACTAAGCTCCACAATCCTAGCTTTCCTAGCATGCATTGGTTGTAGAAAACTTGCAGTGAAACACAAAAGCACATTCAACCATATCGATTACTCAGTGAAAGTGGAAATACAAGGTACCGTTTTGCAGCTGAAAACATTTTGGACCCTATGAAGGTGAAAATGAAACGAAATCTGAATTTGACTGTGCAAGGGAACAGAACTTTAATCAGAGCGTTCAGATTCTTTAGTTTTGCAAACCATTTCTTCCATGTGTTATTGCCTATCATGAAGTATAGGTTTCTTAATCAACAAGAGGATATCTTATACAAACCATGCCATCTTTCGATGCTGAAGCGAGACGGGTAGTCATCCATTGAGATAAGGACAGATCTGTGATATCCCCATCATGTTTACCAACCAAGTGCACACCATCAATCAGCTTGTCAAGTGGGCATTTAAGAGGCTCTTCACTACCGAAGTCTCTTCCTCTTCCCACTTTTGTTGTGTCTATTCTTAATATGTGGTTCCCAATTCCAACAAACAGAATCTCCTACAAGGAAAAAGAGCATGAATCATTAAACATAAAAAAAAGGAGTCCAGATATTGAATGTGACGCAGGCATGTAGATAAGGCCCTACTTGCTTATGGGAGTGCCAACATATTCTTGGATGGTAAGTTTCAGCATCTCCAACAATCTGGATGGCGATTTCAATCTTTCCTGTAATTTGTGGTTTATTTTCTTTGTCAGGTCCCTCATCAATCTTCCATACATATATACGCCCATCTACACTTGCACTGCAGATGAACCAAACAAATTATTAATTCTGAGTAAGACAGAGAGAGACTAACAAAAAAAAAGCAAGGTTATGTTGTGCCAATAATTGCATGCCAGCCCACCAACCACCATATCACCCGGTCACACGCCCCAAAAAAAGCACAAAATGTGGGCACAGGCACTCAACATCCCTACCCCAACAGAAAAACAAGTGTCCAGAACATCTTATATGTCAGTACATAGTACCTTGCTAAACGATGGACATCTTCTGCAAAGAAAGCCATGTCTGTCACCTTCTGCAACAAACACAAATAAGACCATGAAACATAAAAAAGAAATGCACCCCTCATGCTAACAAAAAACAACAACATCACATGAAATGAGACAAATACCGAACTATTAAAAATATTGGGATAAAACCAAAACATCATTTACAGCAGATATGTTTTCGGTTTATATTCTATAAATATTAATACTGATGACAAATACACCTCTTCAGTACGAGAAAGGAGAATTAATTCCAGTGGGCAATTGATATGGCTAGTTACTAATATTCTTCAAACTAGCTCATTGCGCCAACCAGATACACGCTTCCCATTGGATTTCTGATCCATGCAGTGACCATATTAATTCATTCGACAATATAACCTTCCAAATTCAGAATTCACCCTATATGTATAGTTAAAAGTCAACTGCTCAGCCTGGAACATAACAGACTACTCCATAATCATAAATACAAATGTAAAAGTGATGCAGGTGCCACTACAAAGAAAAAAAATGATCATATCAAACGCGCTATACATATACAAATTAATACTCGGGGAGCTGATTCATAAAGACACAAATATGTAGTTCGCTTTAGATCTACTAACACTACTGGCTCATACAAACACTTCTGTGCTAAAGTGAGCAACAACAAATTTTCCTCGCTGTGATCTATCTGCGGCAGTCATACCTGTGTGTGCCCACGAAGGAGTGAGCGGAGCGCGGTGTTGATGTTGAGCACGCGGATGTTACCGAGCTTGAGCCCGTACACGATGTAGGTCCGGTTCACAGCGATCTGCCGGCCCAACACCAACCCCGGATCCGAGGTGTACTTGGTGATGGGCGTCACCTCCAGCTGCGGCGGTTGCGCCTCCCCGGGAAGCCGCGACTCCACGTCGTGCACGGCCCGGTCCCCAGGCCCCAGCGGCCTCCCTCGCGGCATCTTGCTGCTCGACATCCTCGCCGGCGGCGCGGACGTCATCGCCGGGAGCGGCGCCGCCGCAGCAGCGGAGAACTCCGACGACGTCGGAGGCATGGACGCCGCCGACTCAAGGTGGGTGGGCGCGGTGTTGCCCAGCAGCTGCATGAGCCGCGCGCCCGAGTTGGGACCGGGGTTCGGGCTCGGGCCTGGATTAGGGATTGGGGTGGGGTTAGGGTTCGCGAAGGCGACGGTGGGGAGCTGGACGGCGTGGGGGTCGTTGGGGTAGTGGAGGTAGGGGCCGCGGTGGAAGGGCGTGGCGGCCGGCGGGTAGGAGTAGGGGACGGACGGGCCAGAGGCCATCGGCGCGGCGGCGGGGGCGCCCGGGAAGATACTGGTTGGGGTCGGGGCGGTGGTGGGGTGGTTAGGGTTTGGGGGAGGCCTGAAAAGCTTGCCGAGCTCGAAGGGGGCGTTAGGGGTGGGGTTAGGGTTCCCCGAGGGCGACGCCATGGGAGGCGGGGGGAGTGGAGTAGACCTGGAGTAGTGGAGTGAGGTTGAGGTGAGAGGAGAGGGGGGAATGGAGGAAGACGAAGGCGTGTGCGCAGGGGGTGGGACAGGGGAGAAGAAGAGAGCGCTGACGATGCTGCTGAGTCTAGTTTGGAAGATTTTTTTATATAAAATAAATAGATCAGATATAGAATATTATAAATAATAAATTGAATTATAGAGATAAGAAGGTAAATTCTTTCTTTATTATTTTTTTGTTTTTTGTGCTTTTTATAATGATTAGGATTTCGATTTATAGACTAAGTGAAAAGTGTCTACTAATAGACCATGCTTATAGACTCAGACCTAGCTTTCCTAACACTCCTCTTGACGCTTAATCGACACGTTCATGTCTTATCAAAACTCCATAAAAGCCCAGTGAAAAAATTTTAGAAAAAATAATACATGATACATGTTATGTTGTATTGTACGAATTACCTTATTAAAAACATTGACCGAGAAACTTTAGGAAAACTCGTTAAAGAAAAATAGTACAATCCACGTAATTTTATTTTATCTACAGAATTTATTCCTTAGGCACTCAATTTTCGTGATCAAGTTTTAATAATGAGCTCAAGAAGAATCTCCCCCTAAATTCTACACTGCTCTAAGTCTCATCATTCCAATTTTACATACACATCTTTCAAAATTAGATATTGAAAATGACTTAGTGAATAAATCTACAAGATTTTCACATGACTTAGTATGCAGTGCCTTAATTTCATCCATCTTTTATAATTCATGAGCATAGAAAACTTGGGTTGATATGTTTTGTGTTATGACTCTTCACGTGATCTGTTTGCATTTCTGCAACACAAGCTACATTATCTTCATAGATAATTGTGAGAGCTTTCATGATATTCAATTTACATAACTGCCAAATGTGGTGAACCATTCGTCGAAATCGAGCATATTCTCGTGCAGCTTCATACAATGTTATGACTTCTAAGTGGTTCATCGAAATCGATATAAGACTTTACTTAGACGATTTCCATAAAATGGTAATTCCACCACACAAAAATACATAACCTGTTGTGATCTAGCGGTATAAGGGTCTAACAAGTATCTGGCATCTGCATAGCCAATTATATTTAAATCTTGGTTCTTTCTGTAGAACAGTCTAAGGTATTCGATTCCTTGGAGGTATCGGAAGATATCCTTTACCCAAATCTTTCATTTTGAATTCTAATTCTAAGTAAAAGCTCGCTTCTTTTATATCATCCGGGGTTCCGATGATATTCATATCATCTACATACACTGAGATTATCCAAAATCCATTTTGGGATTATTGTATAATACACAGGGACAATCCTCATTGTTCTATAGCCTTTATTCCACAGAAAATCGCTTAAGCAATTATGCCACATTTTGTCTGATTGCTTAAGTCTGTACAGTGATTTTTTTAGTTTTACACTGTACAGATTTCTATTTACTTTGTCTTAGTTTGGGATAGAGATACCTTCAGACATCTTCATATAAATGTCTAAATCCAAATTTCCATAAAGGTATGCCATTACTATATTCATCTATTTTATTTCTAAATTCAAGTTTATTACCATCAAGATTAAATATCTAAAACTAATACCACCTATAACCGGGAAATATGTTTCTTCATAATCAACTCCTAGTCGTTGAGTGAAACCTTATACAATAAGTCTTGCTTTATATCTTACAACTTTATTTTTCTCATTTCTCTTTTGAACAAATACCCATTTATACCCTACGGGGTGCACATGGGGAGGCGTGCGGCTTACAAGCCTGAACGCCTCCCTTTTATTCAGAGATAATAATTCAGTTTCTATTACCTTTTTCTAATTCTCCTAATCTGATCTTTTCTTACATTCAGCAAGCGATGCAGACTCTAGATCAAGATCGATGATTGTGGAAATTTTCTTTGCAACATAGATATCAACATTGGCTGTTGTCCTATTCATGAATTCTCCGTGTACACATAATTTATAACTATTTCATCATGGGATGATTCTTGTAGTTCTTCTGCTTGCTCACTGCTCCTTCTAGTTGCGGAGCAAGTCCCTTTAGTTTTGCAGCTTCGATGTATATGCACATATCCATGCCAGTTTCTCCCTCCATGGGAATATTCAGATCTCGTATGCCCTTTTTTGAAGGTGTCATACTAATGCCAGACCTCAACTGGCTCTCCTGCTAGTTTTGGGGAATTTACGTCAAACGGAGGTCTAGAACTCGAGATATAAAATAAACAAACTCGCTGATGCAGATACTAACGAAAAATGATTAAGCCCTAACCTTCAGGCTAATTAACTACACCTAGTACCTAGTGTCTCAATGCATGAATTAAAAAGACCTAGTACTTAGTGTCTCAATGTATGAATTAAAAAGTGCAAACGTTCTGTAGAGATTATCCTCACCTAATGTGTGTATGCATGTTGTGCATGGCTGGTTGAATGCATACGTGGGCAAAGTAAGCCTTTTTAACCAACCTTAATTCATCTACTAGCAAATCTTAGTAGCACTTAATTACTTCACGTCCAGCCAACTAACACATGAAAATCAAGAACTCACGATCCGTAAGAACAAGCAATGGATGCAAAACGTTAAGAGAATCAAACTAGTACCAATAGCCAAATTTGCTTACTGCTCCTTCTCAACAGAACACGTACAAATAATAAAGCATAAGCATGAACCACTTCCAGTCGACACTGTTCAAAACACATACCTTCCAATACAAATCTTGAGGCAATATTACTTCTAGTACGCTTTTCTCCTAAAAGATCATGGCCGCTGCTGCTCTGTTATTTCTTCCATCCAAAGCCACAACCAAAGAGCCGCCTCTTGCTTTCACGGATCACCGCTCGGCTTCTTCTCAAAGATATACAAAGAACGGCGCAGCCGGCCAAGATGCTGCACCCTTTATATTTCCAGCGCTACGCTCAAAAGAAGCCGCTGGCCAAGACCCCTATTCACGCTGCGTTTCCTTCTCAAAATCCCGAGTCTTACCAACAGCTGCCTACACGCACGCATTATATCTATCAACTACTCCAACTCCAACACAGAGACGAGAGCCAGGACTCCGTATTTGACTTGTCTCCGTATTTTACTTGTATTCCACAGCCGTATACACCATGCGCCAGCTCGCACGCATAGCTCTGCTCGTTGGGCCATCTAGCTGTAGCAGGCCGTCCGCACCTACAGCCTTGCCGCGCGCCTCCGTTTGGGCTGCTGCTCCACCAGACCACCAAGACATCACACGCTAGCCACACACATGCATTGCATGGCAAGTCTTGTCGTGCCAGCCGCACAACACTCCGCCGTGACGCATCTCAGCGCCTCCAACGCCGCGTCATCTCCATGCACATTGTTCTCTAGCCTAAACATCTCACATGACATCCTTGATCGATAGGACATCAGTTCCTCCCTGAACTTAGTCCCGAAACCTCAGTTCCACCTGAACCTAGTTTCAGTCCCGTCATCGATGATGTTTCGCCTCAAGCAACACCTGCACATAAATAAACAAACAACCACGTACGAGTACAAGTCCATGACTTGACTCAAGTCAATCCGCACAATACCTCACACGAGCGTATCATGCAACATATGTCAATCCGTACACGTAACACATCATCATAACCAACATTGTCAATTATTCATCACCTAAAATATGCTAGACATGGCCATATGGTCTAACAATCTCCCCCTTGATGAATAGATTGACAACACATTAAGTTAACATGACTCCCAACAAATCTAAGTGAAAAACTGAAGTTAAACTCTCCAACTCTCCCTTTCAACACAAGAGAAATAATTTTAAAACTCTCCAATCTCTCAAATTTCTCTCCCCCTTTGGCAATATAATCATCAAGAAATTTAAAGAATGAGAATAAATCCAAGAAAGAGCAACACGAAAAAATCTAGAAGCTTTGTAGATTATCCAAGTCACGCTGCATTGATTTAATAAAGCAACCAAGTTATATTTTTGAGTAGAGCTATCTTGATCATATAAAACTATATATCACATAGCATTGTCAAAACAAGTCTGTCACTATGATTAAGCGATTTATATCAATGACAGGCATCGAAACAACGACCAGACTAATTATAAAGAGCACAATGAGATATCATAATGAAAAGTCAAAACCTAAAAGTGAAGCAAATCTTAACTCTAGACGGGCTAGCAGTCATATGTAACAACTTATTGCTCCACACTCAAATCTCAGGCATGTGGCATGCTTGTTGCATACTTTTCATAATACTTTCTTTTTTTTCTTTTCTTTTTTTGTGATGGTGGCATACTTGAAGCATACTTGTTTTCATTTTGCGCACTTTTTGTGCTTTCTCTTTTTGTTCACCATGGCATGCTTGAAACATACATCTTTTCAATTCTCTCTTTCTTTTATACTCTTTTTTTAATAACATGCCAAATTTAGTAATCATAAAAAATTGGAACATGAAACGTACGAGCCTCATAGCCAAGAGTTAAAATAAGACTCACAATCATGCTAATCTTTTTCAATGGACATCGCAAAGTAATAAATATAATCAATCTAGTCAAAGTATTCCGCCATATCATGTTTTTAATTCAAATGTAGCAAATTAATTATAACCAGTCATGATCAATGCTACACAGCATATGAATAAATATGATAAAGAGAGCTTTACTACTCAAATGGTTTCAATGACTTGGACTTGATGAGTTATTTGACAAGGATAATAAACAAAAAACTTCTGAAATTTTAAATAACAAGCTCCCCCTCAGAATAATCTCATAAGGCCCCCCTCAGAATAATCATATAGAGTGCAACATACCTAATTCACTTTGCAAATGAACAAACTGAGAAGTATCAAGTGGTTTATGAGAGTATAAACAATTTCAGAATCCAACTCCACAAGATAAAGGACAATATCACCTTTGCCACATGGTCTCTCAAAGTGAAATATCTTAGAAGCCATAAAAAAGAATGAAGAACTATTAAGTGTTCCAATCAAGCAATGATATAAAAGACCGAAACTCAATCAAACTTATATTCTCCATCCTCGTCAGCTGTTCTTACATCACAGGAAACATCGATCTCACAGTACCAGGGTTAGTGAAATGAGATTTGGGAATCCAGTACTGAGATATACGATGTGGAGGAACAGTAACAAAACTAGAACCAAAATCACGTGCATTTGGTTGATCAAAACGTCAAAAAGAACGTGAATTATTTGAATTGAATCCCAAACCAACATGTGAAGCAGATTTAAAATCATCATAAAAGTTCTCTAAAAACTTAGCTTTTGCATGAGTTCTAGGAACAAAAGATGATACATATTTTTGTCTTATTGCATTTAATCTTTCTCTCCTCTCTTTCTTAGCACGTCTAAAGCAAAATTCATGCAAGTGACCATCTTTTCCACAATAGCTGCAAGTGTACTTAACTTTATGTTTAACTTGAGAAGTAGAAGCAACATTTGCATTCACTTGATTAGTAGATGACATAATACTAACAGACTTAAAAACAGTTTGTTTCGGTTCATATGTTACTTCAAATTTTTCAGGTTCAAGAAGCTTAACAATATTAGGAGGATTATTCTTGGCATGCTCAATAACATTAAATCCTATACCCTGATTCTTCACACTTATTTTTGACTTGTCTAGAATCATATTCAGATTTTTCTTGCCAAAAGAGAATTTCTCTAAAGTGTCTTTGAGGTACTTATTTTCTTTAGTTAAAGTGGGACACGTTGAGCACTTGAAGAATTCATTCACAAGATTCTTAGAAGTATTAGACTGAGCCAATATTTCTTTTTCAGCAAAATCATTAAGTTGTTTAGTCAATGCTTCTATTTCTGTGTTAAGTTTAGGACAATTAGAACAGGAAGATGTTTCATGGTAAAGTATCTGTTGAATTGTTTCTTGAGATGAACTAAGTCTAGCTTCTAATAATTCACATTTAGAGCAAGTTTTAGATTGATCATTTGAATTACTTGTCTCTAAACATACAGAAGAACTAGACTTGAGTTTTTCAATTTCATCATTTGCAAGTTTTAACTTTTCATCACAAGAATCATGTGACAATATTAATTCGTCAAATTTAACAGTTACATCACTAAGTTGAACCATGTTTGACATATTAATTCTTCTAGCATTTTCTAACTCAGAATGTAAAACTTGACATGACTCACAAGATTCATCATCAGGAATAGAAAATCTAAGTCTATTGATTTCAGAATTTAAGCTCTCAACAACAAAATCATGATTTTTAATTTTCTTTTTATACTTTTTGAGCTCCTCTGTCAATCTAAGCACAGCACGAGATAAATCAGTATAAGAAGGTTTTACCTCATCAGGATCACTGTAACGATCATCATCATTGAACTCCTCACTGTTGGCCATAAAACACATCCCTGCAAAGTTTACCTCCTTTGCCTTCTTGCCATTGTTTTCATCGTCGCTTTGAGAATCATCATCACTCAAAACAATCTCATCAAGTGCTGAAATTATCTTGTTGACTGCCCTGCGATAATTACGCTTCTTGTTTGGAACAATCTTGACTTGAGAGCGATGAGTTGGTGCCTTATCATCCTTAACCTCCTTGCTCCTCAGTTTGGGGCAATTCATCTTGATGTGGTTTTGCTCACCACATTCATAACATCTAATTGGACTTCTTTTTTGTCTTGATCTAACGTTGTAAATTGCCTTGCTCACCCTGTTAGAGAGAAGTACAAGCTGCTCTTCTGGAATCTCCTCTAATTGTTCATCTGAAATAGAGCACAATGCAGACAAAGAAACAATAGAAGAACTAGAAGAACTGTCAGCTTGGTTAGTCACTAAGCCTAAAGAATTAGTTTTATTTATTCTGGCCAAAACATCAATCTCATGAGTTTTCATCTTGGAATAAAGATCATTCAAAGTGAGTGTTTTCATATTAACAGAATGATTAATAGTACTGACTAACACATTCCAAACAGACAAATCGAAAGCATTTAAAATTTGACGTGCTTTATCAGAATCAGAATGTGTGACATCAACATATTGCAAATCACTAATAATTTTATTAAAGCGATCAAAAAGTGCATCTACTGATTCCCCTGATTTCATCTCAAATTTGGAATACTCCTTTTTAAATTGGATCTGACGAACACCTTTAACAGATTTAGAGGCTTCATGATAATCAGCTAGAGTAGTCCAAATTTTATTTGCAGATTTAATATGAGCAATTCTAACAGATTCGTTTCTACTAAGACCTTGCAACAGAATATTCCTAGCCTTAGCATTTACTTCAACATCAGCAGTATTTTCACTAGTAACAACAGTAGGCATATGTAACATCCCAATTTTTGCTTTTATTTTGAAGAAATAGTTTTAAATTAATAATTTCCAATTTTCTGGAATTTTCTGAAGTTAAAGTTTCTGTTGAAAAGAAAATTTAATATCCAAATAAGTTGGAAATATTTTTCATATGTTTAAAACATTATCAGTGAGTTATGTGAATTTTTCTGGAATTTTTGGAATTTATTTGGTATTTTTCTGAGTATTTTAAAGTCTCCTAATGATTTCAAATATATATAAAAGATTTAAATATCAAATCTCCTCGGCCGACACTTGTCACGCATCCGAACCCTTCCTCCCGCCCGAGCTCATCCCCGCCGCTCACGCCTCATCCCGCTTCCCTCTCTCGCGCGCGCCACGTGTCGCGCATCCGACGGCGGCCGGCCATCCCAATGGCTAACACTCAAAAGGATAAATCAACCTTATAGGGTAGGTTGATCCTCCCCGCCCGATTTACCGCCGCGCTCTCTTTCCTCCCCGCTCCTCGCTGCTTCGAGCCCGCTCGCGCGAGGTTGAGTTTCTTTTTCGATTTGCGCCGACAAGTGGGCCCCACTGTCATAGACCGGTCTTGTGGACTCACCGCCAGCAGTCCCACTGCCAAAGCCGCTGCCCCGACGCGTGTCGCCATCGTGACCGCTCGTGATTGCCGTATTAAATCGCAACCGCCGCTGCCACTTAGTACACCCCATCGGCTCGGATCTAACTCGTGTTGTCGGATTGAATCTCGATCGTTCCTTTCACTTACCCTTCGCCCGTGATCCAGCCGCCCCGATCTCTTCCTTATGCCACACGCCACTAATCCAACCGTCGCCGATTTCCTTCTCTTTTTCTTCTCTCACCGCTGCGGGCCCTCTGCCGAGTCCTCCGCCCCGATTATCTTCCTTCTTCCTCGCGCGATCACCGCCACGCCGCTTATTGATTAGAAAACCGAAGCTTTGAAAGCTTCGGTTTCTTGCCGATTTATTCCCCCACATCATTGCGCATTCAAATTAACGTCTCCCCGCACCCCTCTGAGGCATAATCACTCTTAATTGCGGCCGTTATCACCGTCGCATTCATCTCCTCCGACGCCATAAGTCCGCGAACTTCGCGATCATTACACCCTCCCGCCTATAAAACCCGCACCCTGAGGTCCCTCTACCGCTGCCGCCCATCCCTCACCTCTCGAACGAATCACCCGAGCGCCAGAGCCCTCCCTACGCCCGATTTCTTCCCCGCGGCTTCAAATACTCCGGCGAGCAATTCCGGCCGCCTCGGGCTTCCTCATTCCTCGCCGACACCTTCCCGACGTTGCTGGTGCCAAGGCGAGTTCCGGCGACCTCTTCCCGAAGCCGCTGCATGCCGGATCACCTCCGCCGCCGTGAGGTTCCTCTCCGACCGCGCCCCTTCGCCGATTCTTCCTCCGGTCACCCTCGGTCTCGCGTAAGGTACCAATGCATTCCCGCATCCTCCTCTTCATTTGGTACCCTTGGCGGCGTCGCCGATCACGGAGCCGGCGACCCTAGGTCCCCGTGGCGCCACCACGGCCGCCCGGCCGTCGGTCGGGCCGAGGTGGCGGCGGCGTGGCGGCGGTCGGCGCCACGTCGGCGCCACCCGAGCGCCTCGCCACCTTGCGCGTGCGCCACGTCGGCAAAGCGGTGGCGTGGCGACCACGCGGCGACCACGCGTCGACCACGTGTGTGCCACGTTGCCGGCGGCCTCCGCAGATAATCCTTAAGAGGATTACCTACCCATTATGGGTAGGCGGTGCCTCCCGCTCACTTGGCTAGCGCCGCTCTCTTCCCCTCCCACTCCTTCTGCGCGCGTTCGAGCCCGCCCGCGCTACGAGGTTGAGTTTTCTCCGTTTTAATTCGCAGATCGACAGTAGGCCCCACCCGTCGCCGACACCCTCTGCGCTAGCCGACAAGTGGGTCCCGAGTCCAGTGGGTTCCATATGTCGAGACTCATTTTAAAAGAAATTTCTGACCAGTGGACCCCACATGTCGAGATTTCGAATTTCTGGATTTATTCAAATCGAGATTTTCAAATAGCCATATCTTTCTCATTTTAGCTCCAAATTGGTCCATTCAAATTTCTAAATTCATCTAAAATTTCAATCTTTCATCTGGTATATTTATTTTTAATTTTTGAATTTTTATTTTATTTTATTTATTTGGAATTCTCGATTTACGTGTAGAGACCGATTTGTCCGAGCAATCTCAAGAACAAGTTGGGAAGATTTCAACCGCACACGGGAAGGCAAGTCTCCTTTGACCATTTTGCTCTATGTTTTGGCAAGTTTCCTTTGATCAACTTGCTCCAATGTTTTATAAAATGATTAGGTATTTATTTTAAAGTTATTGCATGCTTATGTTATATCAAGTGATAATTTGATTTTAGAAAATTTAGTTAAATATCCAATTTGTTATACCTTCCATTGAAAATTGTTTACCTTGTACCATTGTCAACTTAGGATATCCCTTTGACTCAATAATAAGTTAGTGTTATAATTGTTGAATGTTTAAAAACTAGCAAATGCTTAGCATAGCAAATAAACATATTAATGTTCAAATAAGTAGCATGTTTATCAAATATTATGATGAATGATTTGTTTGAACATTGGTAATGGATGTTACCATTGTTAAATGTTTTGTTTGAACATTGGTAATGGAGGTTACCGTTGTTAAGTATTTTGTTTGAAAAGTGGTAATGGATGTTACCACCGTTAATTTGAAAATCAAAGGGAAAAGTTGACAAGGGTGGATGGAAGGTTTGGTGGTGCGATTAGCACGAGAATTGTTGGGTTTGTGAATGAGCCACCCGGTCGATTAAGGACCGACGCTTGTGTTTGTCCAAACCGAGCAAAACAGTACAACCACAAGTCTATATGGGTACGACCTAGCTAACTACCCTATAATAGTGTAGTTTAGATATCACCGGTGGTGTATTGAGTGCCGTGGTGTACTGGTTACTCATAGTGAGGGACAGGGTTTCTTCAGACTCATATGGCGCAAGAGGGGCTCCAACTCGTGGATTCGAGTTGTGGTGAAACCTTAGCGGGTGGTATTTAAACTATACCGAGTAGGCGAAAGGCTTTGTGATAATTTATCTGGGTCTCATGCCAAAGGAAGCGTGTTGACTATTAAGATAATTTATCTCTTGTGGGTAAAGTGTACAACCTCTGCAGAGTTAAAACTATTCGAATAGCCGTGCCCACGGTCAAGGGCGGGCAAAGAATGCATACACATGGTAGGAGTTTTGGTTTTGATTTCAAAACAAAATGATTTGGAAAAACTCGGGAGTAGTATAACTCTCGTGATGTTCGGATCAGGGGGTGTAACCTGAGGTTTTGAAAATTGGCCGTGATGGCCCGAGATATTAGTGTTGGTAGTTTAACCTTCACTAAAGTACTCATCCAATTTCGATTATTGAAAACATGTTGTTTACAAAATGGCTTTTAAAGTAATTGTGTAGATTTGAGATAAAATGCTGATTTTTGCAAATAAACCATATAGCTTTCCTTTGTGAAACCTTACATCTATGCATTTTTCCCAAGACTTGCGGAGTACATTTTTGTACTCACCTGTTGCTCTATAAATATAAAAGCAGAGAATGGAGAAGATCAAGCTGGAGAGTATGACTTCTGCGCCGAATGTGGATGCGGTGGATTATTCCCGGATGCCTAGGATTCGCTTCCCCAGTCAATTGCCTGTGGCAGATTGATGGGTCTATCAAGTTATCTTTTGCTTCCGCTGTGTTTATTTTTGCTTGTGGTTCTGTGAACCTTAGTAAGGCAATGGCCTTTGTAAAACTTCAGATACTATTGTAATAAAGCGTTGTTGGCAATATATCATCTTTTCTGTTTGAACTGTGTGTACTAGCATTGATCTCTGGGACTAGTACAGTAATACACAGGGGGTCTGGGAGTTTCTACTCCGGGTCTCACAGAAGTGGTATCAGAGCCATCTTGACTGTAGGACGAGCCATAGGTTTTGGGAAGCTTTAAGGATTTATATTTAATAAAAATTTATGTACAAAAATATAAGTTTCTTTTGCTTCTACTCTTTACTTACTTAGTATCTTGTTCTTGTCCTACCCTCATTATTTAAAAATCTTTACTGATCTCTCCTTATTTTCAAACTTATAGATGGCAGGTTCTTCGTCGTCTTCAGCCCCGTGGGATCACCATTCTCATGGCGAGAGTGAGGGAGCTTTTGCGACTCTTCTACGACGATTAATGCAAGATCCGAAATATAATCAACAGCCCATTTTCAGAGGGCGGAACACTAGAGTGATGACTATGGATTCATGGACCATGGAAGTATTCATCTATGCTCCAGATGGGCAGCTTAACCCCGTCTACTGCAGTATTGAGCACCCTCGGACCCACTGTACAGACGCTATCCAAGATGCAGCCAAGATGGCGATAGCAGAGTTGTGCAGGAGGCACAAAGGGGAGTTACGACGATCGCCCATACGCTTCTTTCCGACTACCGCACGGACAAACTCACCCCGAGGCTTTCGGATCGTGGTGGACGACCCACGCTGTCTCATCAGTGCGCTTCACCCAAGCATCGACGCGACTTACGCCAGAGCTCAGCAGGAGATAGGACTTCTCCGGATGCTTCTGACGTCGAGTTACGACCACTCCGACACTCTCCGAGCACAGCTGTTGCAGAGTCAGACCGCCCACGCCGACGCTGTACAGGCGAGGACAGCTGCTGAGGCAGAGGCGGAGCGTCTTCGAGCTGCCACCACTACACCGACTCCACCAGCTCCTGTTGCTGCTCCAGTCAGACTCCCAGGACCTCGCACTAGGCTCACGGCAAGAAAGAGTGTGCGACGCCCCAGTCCGCTACCTGACCTCGACATCGACGGATCCGGCCGAGGACGCCAAAGATTCCGCTCGGATCACCTACTTTCAGCCAGAGCCGATCACGGTCGCGTTCGCCGAACAACTGCCGTGATTATGGACAGAGTCACTCGTCGGACTCAGAGGAGGATCCCGAGGAGGAGCCAGAGGAGCGTATCATCATTGAGGATAATTAGATGTTAGATAGACTACCCTTTTTCAGTCGTTTATCGATACTAGAACGCTTTTATAATGATATGATGTTATAAAATGGATTGTACCAAGCCTTGTGCGTTTGTGGTACAACCATTTCAAAAGTTAATTTGAATTTCAAAAGTTGGGTTTTCTCAATCTGCATTGTGTTAATCTTGTGTGTTGTTTTGGGATGATAAACCGCCTGTCTCTCATCTATGCTTTTCCTCTTTTCTCACTTTTCTTGATGGAGCTTGGATGGTGAACACGAGAAGCAACATCAACAACCACCCAAATACCAACAACAATGAGGCCCCAATTCCACCTCCGCCACCCAAGCACCCAATATGGAACAAATGATGGCCATGCAACTACAACTTCTTCAGCTTTGGCCCAAAATCAAGTCAATCAAGCTCAGCAAGTACTGTGCACCCACCGCAGATCTAAGCTCGGGAATTCATGAGGACCGACCTCCGACCTTCGCAGATCTGCCGATCCGTTGGAGGCGGATGATTGGATTAAGGAAGTGGAAAGGAAGCTGAATTTAGCTCAATGTGCTGAACATGAGAAGGTTATATATGCTGCTCATCAACTCCAAGGAGTTGCTTTGCCAACCGTGGGACAATTCTTCGCACGCACACCGGGATGCTCGTAACATTGGTTGGGCGAATTTTTGGAAGCCTTCCGTAATGCTCATATTCCTATGAGTATTATGGAAATGAAGAGAAAGGAGTTCCATCATCTACAAGCAGGAAACTCGAGCGTTTCCGCTTATTTAAGCAAATTTATTCACTATCTAGATATGCCCCGAAGATGTGGCGATCGATGTGCAAAGATTTGGAGGTTTATGGGAGGGATAGACCCCAACCTCAAGGTTCAATTAGTCTCCAATGACTACCCTACTTTTCAAAGATCTAGTGAATAAAGCTTTATTGCAAGAAGATGCTCAACGCCAACTCTTCGACTCCGGAAGAGGAAGTTCCAAGCTCGATCATGCGGCGGCTCACGATTCACGCCACCACAGTACAACCGACCTCCAAGACATAATCATACGAGGATACCAATTTACGCACCTCGCCCTTTACCTCAAGCTCCTAGAACGGAAATGCAGCCCAATGCATCAAAGCAGAAATGTAGCTGCAGGAGTGCAATGCTACAATTGCAAGAATATGGGACACTATGCCAAGAATCGCCCACGAAGCGTCAGCGGTAACCCTGTTCGTTTCAATCTTGACCCTACACCAGAAGAGCTCCAACTAATGGTCAAGGACGTGGAAGCCCTCAAACTCCCAAGACTCCACAAAACATGAATCGAGGGCGATCAACCATGTTACCGCAGAGGCGTGGAAGATGCACCGATGTAGTTCGGTAAGTTTCTAGTAAACTCGATCAAAGAATTATATTATTTGATTCTGGAGCTACACATTCTTTCGTAACAAAGGCTTTTATTGAAAAGAATAATTGGAAAATTTGTTTGCTAAGGGACCTTATGATAGTCCAATCCCCTGGAAAAGAATTGAGGACTAATTTGGTTAGCCCTAGTGCAACCATAATTATAAATGGAGTAAAGTTCCTAGCGAACCTTATTATAATAGACTCCGATGGCATAGATATAATACTTGGTATGGATTGGTTGATCAAGTATAAAGGACAAGATAGATTGTGCAAATCGTGCCATTATCCTTACCAATTCTGATGGAATTCAGATAAGACATGAGGCAGTTATGCACTCAAAGAAAGACAGTATGTTAACCAGCCTAAAAGGAAAAAGTTTGGAAGATGTGACGATAGTTCGCGAGTACCCAGATGTTTTTCCTGAGGATTTGCCAGGATTACCACCTGATCGAGAAGTTGAATTCGTTATAAACCTGGTGCCTGGTACAGCTCCAATATCAAAAGACCTTATCGGATGTCAGCCGATGATTTAGCAGAAGTCAAGAGACAGATCCAAGAATTGTATGAGAAAGGATTCATCAGACCAAGTTCTTCACCTTGGGGAGCCCCAGTGCTTCTAGTAAAGAAGAAGGATGGTAGTCAACGGATGTGCGTTGATTATCGAGCTTTAAATGAAGTCACTATAAAGAATAAGTATCCTTTACCCCGGATCGATGATTTGTTTGACCAACTCATAGGATCAAGTGTCTTTTCCAAGATTGATCTTCGGTCAGGATATCATCAGTTGAAGATTAGACACAAGATATACCAAAGACGACCTTCGCCACAAGATATGGATTATATGAGTATACGGTGATTTCTTTTGGTCCGACAAATGCACCATATTTCATGAACTTGATGAATAAAGTCTTTATGGATTATTTAGATAAGTTTGTTGTTGTTTTCATAGATGACATTCTTATCTATTCAAAGAATAACAAAGAACATGAAGGTCATCTAAGGATAGTGTTGCAAAGACTCGTGAACACCGCTTATATGCTAAATTTAGCAAATGTGCATTTTGGTTAAAGGAAATTGAATTTAGGGACATGTGATCTCAGCAGAAGGAGTATCTGTAGATCTGGAAAAGTTAAGGATGTATTAAATTGGACTCCACCCAAGACAAGAACTAGATCCAAGTTTTCTCGGGATTAGCAGTTATTATCGTCGATTTATTGAAGGTTTTTCCAAAATTGCGGACCTTTAACCCAATTGTTAAAGAAGGAGAAGAAATTTGAATGGAGTAAATCTGTGAGGATAGCTTTCAAGAATTAAAGAAAAGGTTAACTTCAAGACCGGTTCTGCATGTTACGATATTCAAAAGATTTTGAGATATTTTGTGATGCTTCAAAACAAGGTCTTGGTTGTGTGTTAATGCAAGAAGGAAGGGTGGTAGCTTACGCATCAAGGCAGTTAAGACCGCATGAAGAAAATTATCCCACTCATGACTTAGAACTAGCTGCTGTTGTGCATGCACTAAAGTTATGGAGGCATTATTTAATTAGTAATCGGTGTGAGATATATACAGATCATAAAAGTTTAAAGTATATATTCACCCAGCCTGATCTTAATATGAGACAAAGAAGATGGCTCGAATTGATAAAGGATTATGATGTGGGAATACACTATCATCCAGGAAAAGCTAATGTAGTAGCCGATGCTTTGAGTCGAAAGAGTCATATGAATCATCTGTCAATTTCAGATAAGCAGTTAACCCTCCATGAGGAATTCCAAAGATTAAATTTGGAAATAGTTAACGAAGGTATTCTGCATGCATTGAAGGTTCATCCTACCTTGGAAGATCAAATCAAGGCAGCCCAACGAGAGGATGAATATGTTAAAGAAATTAAAGAGAATATGAAGAAAGGTAAATCGCTTGGATTTTCGTAAGATGAAGAAGGGACTCTTTGGTTTGGAAAGAGAATACTAGTACCCGAGAACAAGGAAATTAAAGGATTAATCTTAAAAGAAGCTCATGAATCAGATATTCAATTCATCCCGAAGTACAAAAATGTATCAGATTTAAAGGAAAGTTCTTGGTGGAACAATATGAAAAGGGAAATTGCGTAATATGTAGCCTTGTGTGATATATGTCAAAGAGTTAAAGCAGAGCATCAAAGGCTCACTGGTCTTTTGCAACCTCTGCATATACCGAATGGAAATGGGAGGAAATTGGAATGGATTTCATAACAGACTACCAAGGACCAAGTTAGGTTATGACTCAATTTGGGTTATAGTTGACCGTTTAACAAAAGTCGCTCATTTTATACCAAGAAAGACTACATATTCGGAGATAGATTGGCGAGCTTTATATGTCAAAAATTGTGTGTTTGCATGGAGTTCCAAAGAGGATAGTGTCGATAGAGGAACACAATTTACCTCAAGATTTTGGCGAAACTTCATGAAGTTTTGGGCACCAATTTAAATTTCAAGATCGCTTATCATCCTCAAACAGATGGTCGATGTAACGGGTAAATCGATATTGGAAGATATGTTTGAGAGCATGTGCTTTAGCCAATAAAGCCGCTTGGGATAAAAGTTTGCCCTATGCGGAATTCTCATATAATAATAGTTATCAATCTAGTCCAAGATGTCTCCGTTTGAAGCCTTGTATGGCGTAAAATGTAGAACACCGTTATATTGGTCGAGACCGAGAGAGTCAAGTATTCGGACGGACGTCTTAAAGTTAGCGGAAGATCAAGTTCGCTAATCCGAGACCGATTGAAAACAAAGCACGCACTGCACAAAAGAGTTATGCGGATAATCGTCGAAGAATGTTGGAATTTACGCCAGCGATCATGTGTATCCGAAAGTGTCACCTATGAAAGGGATGCGTCGATTCAAAGTCGATGGTAAGCTTGCCCCAAGGTATATTGGACCATTTCTAATTATAGCAAGAAGAGGTGAAGTCGCTTATCGCCTAGAACTTCCTCCTCGGTTGTCAGTGTACATGATGTATTTCATGTATCACGATTGAAAAAGTGTTTGAGAGTACGGAGGAGTTGATACCTTTTGAGGATGTTGATTTAAAAGAGGACTTGACATATTGAATTTCTGTCAAGATTTTGGAAGAGGCAGAGCGCTGCACAAGAAACAAGACTATCAAATTCGTAAAGTGCAATGGAGCAACCGTCCGAGTCGAAGCAACACAGGAACGAGAAGAGGATCTTGAGCGAGTTTCCTAATCTATTTCTCAGTTCATCCGAATCTAGGGTGAGATTCCTTCTAAGGGGGTAGGTTTGTAACATCCCAATTTTTGCTTTTATTTTGAAGAAATAGTTTTAAATTAATAATTTCCAATTTTCTCGAATTTTCAAGTTAAAGTTTCATTGAAAAGAAAATTTAATATCCAAATAAGTTGGAAATATTTTTCATATGTTTAAAACATTATCGTGAGTTATGTGAATTTTTCTGGAATTTTTGGAATTTATTTGGTATTTTTCTCGAGTATTTTAAAGTCTCCTAATGATTTCAAATATATATAAAAGATTTAAATATCAAATCTCCTCGGTGACACTTGTCACGCATCCAGAACCCTTCCTCCCGCCCGAGCTCATCCCGCCGTCACGCCTCATCCCGCTTCCCCTCTCTCGCGGCGCCACGTGTCGCGCATCCGACGGCAGCCGGCCATCCCAAATGCTAACACTCAAAAGGATAAATCAACCTTATAGGGTAGGTTGATCCTCCCGCCCGATCGTTACCGCCGCCGCTCTCTTTCCTCCCGCTCCTCGCTGCTGCGTCGAGCCCGCTCGCGCGAGGTTGAGTTTCTTTTTCGATTTGCGCCGACAAGTGGGCCCCACCGTCATAGACCGGTCTTGTGGACTCACCGCCAGCAGTCCCACTGTCAAAGCCGCTGCGTTCCGACGCGTGTCGTCATCGTGACCGTTCGTGATTGCCGTATTAAATCGCGGCCGCCGCTGCCACTTAGTACACCCCATCGGCTCGGATCTAACTGTGTTGTCGGATTGAATCTCGATCGTTCCCTTTCACTTACCCTTCGCCCGTGATCCAGCGGCCCTGATCTCTTCCTTATGCCACACGTCACTAATCCAACCGTCGCCTGATTTCCTTCTCTTTTTCTTCTCTCACTGACGCGCGGGCCCCGCCTGTCAGGTCCTCCGTCCCCGATTATCTTCCTTCTTCCTCGCGCGATCACCGCCACGCCCGCCATTGATTAGAAAACCGGCTTTGAAAGCTTCGGTTTCTTCCGATTATTCCCCACATCATTGCGCATTCAAATTAACGCCTCCCGCACCCTCCGAGGCATAATCACTCTTAATTGCGGCCGTTATCACCGTCGCATTCATCTCCTCGAGCGATTACAAGTCCGCGAACTTCGCGCGATCGTTACACCCCTCCGCCTATAAAACCCGCACCCTGAGGTCCCTCTACCGCTGCCGCCCATCCCTCACCTCTCGAACGAATCACCCGAGCGCCAGAGCCCTCCCTACGCCCGATTTCTTCCCCGCGGCTTCAAATACTCCGGCGAGCAATTCCGGCCGCCTCGGGCTTCCTCATTCCTCGCCGACACCTTCCCGACGTTGCTGGTGCCAAGGCGAGTTCCGCGACCTCTTCCCGAAGCCGCATGCCACCGATCACCTCCGCCGCCGTGAGGTTCCTCTCCGACCGCCGCCCCTTCTCGCCGATTCTTCCCTCCGGTCACCCTCGGTCTCCGCGTAAGGTACCAATGCATTCCCCGCATCCTCCTCTTCATTTCGGTACCCTTGGCCGGCGTCGCCGATCACCGGAGCTTCGGCGACCCTAGGTCCCCGTGCGCCACCACCGCCCCCGGCCGTCGGCCGTCGGCCGAGGTGGCAGCAGCGTGGCGGCGGATCGGCGCCACGTCGGCGCCACCCGCGCCTCCCGCCACCTTGCGCGTGCGCGCCACGTCGGCAAAAAGCGATGGCGTGGCGACCACGCGGCGACCACGCGTCGACCACGTGTGTGCCACGTTGCCGCGGCCTCCGCAGATAATCCTTAAGAGGATTACCTACCCATTATGGGTAGGCGGTGCCTCCCGCTCACTTGGCTAGCGCGCTCTCTTCCCCCCACTCCTTCTGCGCGCTTGAGCCCGCTCGCGCTGGCCGAGGTTGAGTTTTCTCCGTTTTAATTCGCAGCGACAGTAGGCCCCACCCGTCGCCGACACCCTCTCTGCGCTAGCCGCTGACAAGTGGGTCCCGAGTCCAGTGGGTTCCATATGTCGAGACTCATTTTAAAAGAAATTTCTGACCAGTGGACCCCACATGTCGAGATTTCGAATTTCTGGATTTATTCAAATCGAGATTTTCAAATAGCCATATCTTTCTCATTTTAGCTCCAAATTGGTCCATTCAAATTTCTAAATTCATCTAAAATTTCAATCTTTCATCTGGTATATTTATTTTTAATTTTTGAATTTTTATTTTATTTTATTTATTTGGAATTCTCGATTTACGTGTAGAGACCGATTTGTCCGAGCAATCTCAAGAACAAGTTGGGGAAGATTTCAACCGCACACGTGAAGGCAAGTCTCCTTTGACCATTTTGCTCCTATGTTTTGGCAAGTTTCCTTTGATCAACTTGCTCCAATGTTTTATAAAATGATTAGGTATTTATTTTAAAGTTATTGCATGCTTATGTTATATCAAGTGATAATTTGATTTTAGAAAATTTAGTTAAATATCCAATTTGTTATACCTTCCATTGAAAATTGTTTACCTTGTACCATTGTCAACTTAGGATATCCCTTTGACTCAATAATAAGTTAGTGTTATAATTGTTGAATGTTTAAAAACTAGCAAATGCTTAGCATAGCAAATAAACATATTAATGTTCAAATAAGTAGCATGTTTATCAAATATTATGATGAATGATTTGTTTGAACATTGGTAATGGATGTTACCATTGTTAAATGTTTTGTTTGAACATTGGTAATGGAGGTTACCGTTGTTAAGTATTTTGTTTGAAAAGTGGTAATGGATGTTACCACTTTGTTAATTTGAAAATCAAAGGGAAAAGTTGACAAGGGTGGATGGAAGGTTTGGTGGTGCGATTAGCACGAGAATTGTTGGGTTTGTGAATGAGCCACCCAGTCGATTAAGGACCGACGCTTGTGTTTGTCCAAACCGAGCAAAACAGTACAACCACAAGTCTATATGGGTGCGACCTAGCTAACTACCCTATAATAGTGTAGTTTAGATATCACCGTGGTGTATTGAGTGCCGTGGTGTCTGGTTACTCATAGTGAGGGACAGGGTTTCTTGTACTCATATGGCGCAAGAGGGGCTCCAACTCGTGGATTCGAGTTGTGGTGAAACCTTAGCGGGTGGTATTTAAACTATCTTTGGAGTAGGCGAAAGGCTTTGTGATAATTTATCTGGGTCTCATGCCAAAGGAAGCGTGTTGACTATTAAGATAATTTATCTCTTGTGGGTAAAGTGTACAACCTCTGCAGAGTTAAAACTATTCGAATAGCCGTGCCCACGGTCAAGGGCGAGCAAGGAATGCATTCACATGGTAGGAGTTTTGGTTTTGATTTCAAAACAAAATGATTTGGAAAAACTCGGGAGTAGTATAACTCTCGTGATGTTCGGATCAGGGGGTGTAACCTGAGGTTTTGAAAATTGGCCGTGATGGCCCGAGATATTAGTGTTGGTAGTTTAACCTTCACTAAAGTACTCATCCAATTTCGATTATTGAAAACATGTTGTTTACAAAATGGCTTTTAAAGTAATTGTGTAGATTTGAGATAAAATGCTGATTTTTGCAAATAAACCATATAGCTTTCCTTTGTGAAACCTTACATCTATGCATTTTCCCAAGACTTGCGAGTACATTTTTGTACTCACCGTTGCTCTATAAATATAAAAGCAGAGAATGGAGAAGATCAAGCTGGAGAGTATGACTTCTGCGCGAATGTGGATGCGGTGGATTATTCGGATGCCTAGGATTCGCTTCCCGACCAATTGCCCGTGGCGATTGATGGGTCTATCAAGTTATCTTTTGCTTCCGCTGTGTTTATTTTTGCTTGTGGTTCTGTGAACCTTAGTAAGGCAATGGCCTTTGTAAAACTTCAGATACTATTGTAATAAAGCGTTGTTGGCAATATATCATCTTTTCTGTTTGAACTGTGTGTACTAGCATTGATCTCAGGACTAGTACAAGAATACACGAAGTGCAGGAGTTTCTACTCCGGGTCTCACAGCATAATATATGGATTTTCAACTTTTTGCCAAATTGCATTACCTTGTGCTTGCAGAAAGACCTCCATGCGTGTTTTCCAATAAAGATAATCGGATCCATCGAAAAACGGTGGTTTGCCTGAGAAACGATCCCGATCTGATGCCATTTGCAACCTAGCTCTGATACCACTTGTTGGATCGTAAGGGCCTTCTCACCCCAAAAGCTAGCCAATGAGATGAGGAACTCCCCCACTTTTAAACTAGGTCCATTGCCCTTCCACAACCAATGTGGGACTATTCCAACAATCTCCCCCTTCACACATTGGTGTCTCTCAGCCGTTCACTGCCCCCTTCACCGTACACCGACGGTCCCTCAGGGTCCCCTTCACCATACACCAACGGTCCCTCAGGTTCACAGTCCATCAGGCGTTCACACTCTAGTGTCCATTGGGCCAGAGATGTTAGAACCGGGCTCTGATACCACTTGTTGGATCGATTCACACTAAGATAGACAATCAGAGGGGGGGTGAATGATTGCGGAAGCTAAAAACAAAATTTAAGACTCACCCCTAAAAACAAAACCTATTTAAGCCGTATTTAGAAAACCGGACAGAGCACTATGACCTTACTAAAACTAATCTCAATAAAAAACCGTAACTCCGATTGACCTCAAAATCTGCCAAAATAAACTAGACAAAGTTATTGAACTAACCCAACTGGAATTATGTCAAACAGAGGTCTAGAACTCGAGATATAAAATAAACAAACTCGCTGATGCAGATACTAACGAAAAATGATTAAGGGCCTGTTCTTTTCGGCTGCGGCTGATGGCTTTTGGCTGCGGCTGATGGCTTTTTGGCTGTTTGCGACAGAGATTGCGGAAAGAGAGATACTCACTTGCGATTTTTGATGGTACAGATATTAGTTTTTTAACGTGTACAACAAATAACTTGTAGACCCTATCTTAAAAAAATACTTTGTTTAAAAGTTAATTACTGTAGCAAAAGTCAAAAGCGGCTTTTAGAAGCCGCAAAGAACAGGCCCTAAGCCCTAACCTTCAGGCTAATTAACTACACCTAGTACTTAGTGTCTCAATGCATGAATTAAAAAGACCTAGTACTTAGTGTCTCAATGTATGAATTAAAAAGTGCAAACGTTCTGTAGAGATTATCCTCACCTAATGTGTGTATGCATGTTGTGCATGGCTGGTTGAATGCATACGTGGGCAAAGTAAGCCTTTTTAACCAACCTTAATTCATCTACTAGCAAATCTTAGTAGCACTTAATTACTTCACGTCCAGCCAACTAACACATGAAAATCAAGAACTCACGATCCGTAAGAACAAGCAATGGATGCAAAACGTTAAGAGAATCAAACTAGTACCAATAGCCAAATTTGCTTACTGCTCCTTCTCAACAGAACACGTACAAATAATAAAGCATAAGCATGAACCACTTCCAGTCGACACTGTTCAAAACACATACCTTCCAATACAAATCTTGAGGCAATATTACTTCTAGTACGCTTTTCTCCTAAAAGATCATGGCCGCTGCTGCTCTGTTATTTCTTCCATCCAAAGCCACGACCAAAGAGCCGCCTCTTGCTTTCACGGATCACCGCTCGGCTTCTTCTGCAGCATACAAAGAACGGCGTAGCCGGCCAAGATGCTGCACCCTTTATATTTCCAGCGCTACGCTCAAAAGAAGCCGCTGGCCAAGACCCCTATTCACGCTGCGTTTCCTTCTCAAAATCCCGAGTCTTACCAACAGCTGCCTACACGCACGCATTATATCTATCAACTACTCCAACTCCAACACAGAGACGAGAGCCAGGACTCCGTATTTGACTTGTCTCCGTATTTTACTTGTATTCCACGGCCGTATACACCATGCGCCAGCTCGCACGCATAGCTCTACTCGTTGGGCCATCTAGCTGTAGCAGGCCGTCCGCACCTACAGCCTTGCCACACGCCTCCGTTTGGGCTGCTGCTCCACCAGACCACCAAGACTTCACACGCTAGCCACACACATGCATTGCATGGCAAGTCTTGTCGTGCCAGCCGCACAACACTCCGCCGTGACGCATCTCAGCGCCTCCAACACCGCGTCATCTCCATGCACATTGTTCTCTAGCCTGAACCTCTCACATGACATCCTTGATCGATAGGACCTCAGTTCCTCTCTGAACTTAGTCCCGAAACCTCAGTTCCACCTGAACCTAGTTTCAGTCCCGTCATCGACGATGTTCCGCCTCCAGCAACACCTGCACATGAATAAACAAACAACCACGTACGAGTACAAGTCCACGACTTGACTCAAGTCAATCCGCACAATACCTCACACGAGCGTATCATGCAACATATGTCAATCCGTACACGTAACACATCATCATAACCAATGTTGTCAATTATTCATCACCTAAAATATGCTAGACATAGCCACATGGTCTAACATTAGTTGTGTCAGGTCCTTCTTATCCTTTTTCACCAGGCGTCCCCGACTACTTGGAATTCGAGGGGGCCGGAGTTCTCGTCCTTCTATTCTGAGGCCTCTGGACGAGATTAGGGATACCTTCTACTTTCTTCGGTATTTCAACCCTCTCCGGTGTATTGTGTGCAGGCACATGCAATTTGGTCATGCTCTTTAAATTACTAAAGTGGTCAGGTAGTTGATTTACTAATGCCTACAAATCAGTGATCTTCTAGACTTTTCTATTTACTTCACTAGTAAGCGGGTCATATGCATGGATTCTCGTGGCTTGCCACGTAATTTTTTGATATTTTTCATCAAGGGGTTGATTTCTTCTCTCTAATGTTAGGAAACTATTCTCATCAAATATGCTATCAACGAAACAGGCGGTATGCAAATTTTCTATCATAGGGTCTAAATACCTGATTATAGATGTTGTCTCATAACCAACATATATTCCATACTTTCGGAGAGGGCCCATGACAATACGCTGTGGTAGGGGTATAGGTACATAAACTTTGCAACCAAACCTTCGGAGATAAGAAATTTTTAGAGGTGACCCTTGCACTAGTTATATAGGTGAATAGATTTTATATATCGATGGTCTAAAGTAGATGAGAGTAGTTACATGTAGGATTGTATGTCCCTAATATGTAGTTGGTAAATTACAATTTTGCAAAAGCAATTGGGCTATGAATTTAATCCCCTTAATTAATGTCTCTACTAGTCCATTCTGGGTATGGACATACGAGACGGAATGCTTAAATGGTCTCGACAGAGATTGTACATGACCACAAATATCTCCTTGAATGCGTTCCAAGAATACAAGAACTTCATTCTTCACTTTCAGATTGGAAGGTTTAGTAATTAATTTCTCGGTGGCACATGCTGGGCATACAAAATCTTTCTGATTCGAGAAATTCTTTACATCGATATTGTGTCCTTGCGAATTATTAATTATATTTCTCATTATCCTAAGACCTGGGTGGCGTAATCTATCATGCCAGAGATAGTTCAGAACTTCTAAATATAGTTTTCTAGGCAGTATAGGCTATAGGTGCCGTAATATTTGGGTAGTATAGCACAGATTAAATGAAGGATGTCTTTCTAATACCTTTTTTGTACTTTCTTCACACTTTATAATGAGCAGGTATTCTTTACTATACTCAGCGCAAATGTTTTTAAGACTTAGGAGAGTTCTAGTCGATTCTAGGTACAACAAGACATCTTTAATGACCAAAGTCGTGCCCATCGAGAGTATAATTGCGGCTCTTCCTGAGCCTATTATAAAGTACTTCAAATATAAAGTACTTTATTAATATGTAGTAGAAGACAATAAACACATAAAATAAAATACTTCAAATATTAGAACATATCATGATATTGTTGACTGAATAATTAAATGATTTAATATCGTCCAATTATCATGAGAATGAACTATTTGAGTATCATTATTGCAAGTCTAACTTATTCCTCTCACACATGAATTGAATGACAATTAAGGTCTAAATGCATTCTCTGCATTAGACTGAATCTGTTAAGAAATCTGATACATCGACTGTTATCTTCTCAGGGGTGAGATGCTATTCCTGAGAAATTATGGCGGCGATAGTTGCAATGTTAAGAGGAGGTGCGGTTGCAGGAGTGGAGTCCACCTCCATTGGTTCATACATCTGCTGAGAATTCTTTCCCTCGACAAAAGTAAAGTGGGTTTCATGCTGCCCTTTACCACCCCTCTTCTTTTTGTCCTGGAAGGCATCGATGACATGTTGTGGCTCTTTATAGATTCGCGATTAGTGTCCCCCACTTGCCACACTTGTAGTATGTTTGGTCTTGATGACCATAGGGCTTGTCGTTGCGCTTTAGTTTGCCAACCTTATTCTTAAGTGAAGCATTTGACTTGCCTTTCTGGGTTACGACTTTGCCCTTTCATCCCCTTTTCTTCATTATAGGCTTCTGCACCTTATAACTCCCAGTGTTGGCCTTACGACCAACAGAGCTCCTAGGTGGCTTTGCGACAAAATTCTTGCGGAGAACTTCATCTTGAGCCTCTACAGCCTGCATGATACCGATCAATTTAGCATACTCCTTATAGCCATCCTGACGATAGTTACGCGCAGACTGCACTGCATTAGGGTGGAAGATGGAGAGAGTCTTCTCAATTTTTTTGCTCATCTATGATCTACCTACCACAAAGCTGAAGATTGGTACAAATTCTGTACAGACCAGAGTTGTACTCCTCAATCATCTTGAAATCAGCAAATCTAAGTTGAATCTATTCCTACTCTACCTAAGGAAGAATGGTGTACTTCAACTTTTTGAACCGCTTCTCGAGTTCAGTCCATAATGCTAGCGTGCTCTTCTCTGCCATGTACTCATTCTTGAGAGTGAGACAAAGGTGATACCTGAGGAAGTGAAGTGCTTGGTCATTTTTCTCAAGTGTGGGTTTGGCATCCTACGGTGCACTAATACCAATGGCTGCGCGAAGCTTCTTGGCTCCAAGTATGATCTTAACATCAGAAACCCAAGTCAAATAGTTTTCATCATGCTGGGCCAGCTCCTTGAAGTCCTAGTTTGTGATGCTTGTCATCTACATGTGCATGAACGGAATATAAATTTACTACAAGTAAATATACATGAAATAAGTTGGATAATGATACAAAATATTATCATGATATTTCAGAATTTTCTGCATATTTTCTATAATTTTACTGTTAATTTCAGTGATTAAAAGCAATTTAAACAATTATGATTGATAAAAAATAGTAAGTAATTACTTAAAAGTATATAAAATAATAACAATAGTGTTAAACAAGCTTCAGATATGAAAAATAACTCAAAATTTGAATTCCTGAGGTCTTTTTATGCTAGAATATGTATTTTCAATGAACTCTACAATTTTCGAGGACTTCTCTATTAATTTCCAATTTTGAGAAAATTTTTTGCATAATTTTCTAATTTTTTAGGGCCTATTTGCAAAAATCTGAGGGCCCGTCCCCCCAGCTAATCAGACGGTCCGAATTGCCTTCAGCCGATCGGACGGTCCAAACTTTCCTCGGCCGATTGGATTAATCTGAACTTGCTATGGTCAATCGGACGGTCCGTATTTCTCTTGACTATTCAAACTGGTCCGAATTTGCTATGGCCGATCGAACGGTCCACGGCCGATCAAACGGTCCATATGTATTATGACCGTTCGGACTGGTCTGAAGTTCTCATGGCCAATCGGACGGTCCACGACCGATCGAACGGTCCAGATTGCTCATGGTCGTTCGAACTAGTTCGAACTTGCTATGGTTGATCGGACGGTCCACAGCCGATCAGATGGTCCATGGCCGACACCAGCCGAGTCAAAGGGATCAAGGGGTAGGAGAAACCCTACCCCTATTCACAGCGGTGGCGGCGCATTCGGGCGGTAAAGCGCCGTGCGATGGCGGCACCGACCATGCAAAGCTGGTGATGGTGCTCTTCTGAGGTGACTCAGCCATGCGGAGCTGACAACAGCCCGTCTCGAGGCCAGTGGTGGCTCAGCCATGCGGGGCCAGCGATGGTGCCAACGATGGCGAGCAGCGCAGTCATGTTCGGGCGACCGGTGTAGAGCCCATGCAGGGACGGGGCAGCGCGACATGGCCGACATCGACGCGGCTTCAGGCCCATGACACGGCTGGGAGGCTGTGCGGGGCAGTGAGAGCCCATGCGGGGGCAGCGCTACTATGGGCTAATGAAGGCACAACGCGGTGAAGACCCAAAGGGGGCCAGAGCGGCCATGCGAGGTTGGCGGTGCACGACGCACGATGGCCATGTGGGGCCGGTGGCATGCCAGTGTGATGCGGCGCGGTTGTACGAGGCGTGGCACAGTTGTGCGGGGCGCGGTGCGGTCATGCAGGGCCTGCGGCTATCAGCTTGACGGTGCGGTAGTGTGCTGGCGGCACGCAAGGCGGACGGGCCGGCACGATGCGTGCGGGCGCCATGGCCGTGTGCAGGTGGTGATTTTTTTCTTTCCAATCATTCTAAAGTACAATCATCATGCACTTCTTTCATGTAATCTACCGATCGACATTGTGCCAGCGACTTCTAATTTGCTCGCGATAGATTAGAGAGAATTTACACCGTAGAAAATCATCTAGAAAGCGAAATTTACAGAATTTAAAGCGATCTAGATAGGCATTTCATTCTACAAGTGCTTCAGTAATTACCTTCCATTCACCAGAGTAATTCGTGCTAATAACATGTTAAGGAACCATCGCTGGCGAGTCCAGTCCGAGCGATTCTTCTCCTATGCAAAATAGATGGATCAAATACAAAATATTATAAATAATAAATTAAACACAGAGAGATGAGAAGAGAACTCATTTCTTTATTATTTTTCTGTTTTCTTGTACTCTTTATAATGATTAGGACCCCATTTATAGACTAAATAGAGAGTGTTTACTAATGGGACAGGCTTATAGGTCTAGATCTAGGTTTCCTAACAGAGAGAAGGTTTTGCTGTTTGGTTCCCCTGGGTTTGCAGTTTTAGGATGTGGGGAAGTGGGAACGATTGCGGCTGACTGCTAGCTGAACGGAATGGCTTGGTTGTTAAGATGAATCTTTTCTTGATTGCTTTGAATTAAGGTAGAAGTTAAAAAAAACAGAAAACTTCAAAAAAAAAATTAAGGTAGCATATGATTTATTTTAGTTATCTTATATGAAATGCCGAGCCGTTTAGAATTTAATATAGTATTTACCAAATTTTAGTTTCAGATCCAACAATTTTATAATTTTAATCCAAACTCCAAAGTTTGTACATCTGGTTCTATTAGTCATACTCTAAGACCCTGTTTAGTCATTATATGCAAGAATTGAAATGTTTTTTAGTGAAATTTCTATAAAATTTCTATGAAATTTTTGTGTTCTAAGTAGGGTCTAAAATCTAAATCTACATATTCAAGGACTAAACTCAACTTAGTTAGGTAAAAAAAGATCCCACATAGGGGTGTTCGTGCTACCTGTGACCAATAGTTTTTTGACTGCGACTGATAGTTGTTGGCTAATGACTGAAAATAAATAGTAGTGGTTGAAAAAAATGTCTTTTAGAAGGAGTGGATGAGCGGTGAGAAAAGTGGGGGAGAGATGCGTGCGTGAGACAGGAGCGAGAAGAGTGAGGTGCATGATGCACCCGTGATCCTCTGTCTGATCCTCGAAGCGAGACAAGAGCAAAAAGAGTGAAGAAATTGCTTTGAGAAGCTAAATATTTATATTAGCTTTTAACTCTCCAAACAAAAATAGAAACATAAGCTAATATGAACACCCTTGTAGAGTAATAGCAAGACACAGGAACTACTACTATTATTTTTATGTAGATAGCAATATGAAAGAGCCTAAAGTTCCCTGGACAACAAAAACTACAGACAAAAGCATGCAGGCCTAAAAAATTAGCCAGGGGTGGGTCCACACCTTGTGTAGCCTAGGCTTCAATTCAGGATGCGTGATATTTATCAGTGCAAAGTTTAAATAAGTCCAAGTAATCCAAATGTACAATTTTTTCTTTCTAGTTCAGATAATAATGATATCTGACATTCTCTAGCTTGGGACGTGATAAAATTCTAGATCCCCTTGAAATTAGTTACTGTGTGTGAGATTGAGAGAGGGGCATCACTCCAGCAGCGTCACCCCCATGTCACTTTCAAGCACAAGGGTCAACAGTTTCGGTGAGAACGACATCAGGCAACCTAGCACATCGATGAAAATTCCAGTGCCGTCTCCTTCATGGCACATAGCACGACACGATATCACCAAATGAGGATCATCAAAAGGAATTCCATCAAAAGAGCCGTCTCCTTCATGGCAATCTCACGAAAAAGGGGGGAATGCTAATTAAGGTGTGCTTTGCTGCATTTCTACTTCATAATACCAGAACTGCCTGGCAATCTCGGGTGAAAAACACAATATGTGCCCGGCATTCGCTGTCTTGCAAAACACCAGAACTGCCGGCATTATAAAGGAAGATGGCATCCTCACTAGCCCCGTAAGCCTGTACGTATCCAACGGTTGCGCCAGCCAAACATAGGCAAATGTTTACGCCGAATGCAAGGATTTCTTAAGAAACAATTCAATTCTTGCAGGAACTAAAAAAAAATTCCTACAATACAAATGGGCCTTAATCGCCCCATCTTCATAATTTTGATCCTCGAAATTCTAAGGCTATCTGCCTAGCTTTGTTGGTTTTGGAGTAATTTACTTATTGCTTGTCTGCTTGATAGTTTCCAACAAGAGAACTACATTATCAACTAATTAGTTATTCGATGCATCCTCTTTTCAGAAGCATTCCAACTATTCCTCTTACTAGAACATCGGGCGCGTTTCGCGCGCCTTGTCATAACTTCAATTGTAGAAATTAATTCACACTTCAATATAGACACTCCAAGCAGATGAACAATTTAATGGGAGCAACAGTGTAATAGCAGAGAACTAAATTGAAATATCTGTCTAAATATGTCAGGGTGAAAGAACAGAACGTACCTTTGTATTAAGGCATTAATTTGTGGACATAACTCCTCGTCCCTTACTCTGTTTATCTTTTTCGAGACCTTAGCAATAACTCGCACAGCTATTCTTATTTTTGTCGACAACTTCCTGACCAAATTTCGGGTCACATCGATCTTGTGAGTTTTAGCACCAGTTTAGCTAGGCAATCAAATACTGGTAAAACTACCAACTACCAACAACAGGTACATATGTCAGCAGATATGCTTGAGATTTATCATTTAGCCATTAGCCAACAATAGAATATACTATATTAGATACCACCAATCCAAGGTAAAAACATACGGGAGTAGTATGGATAGAACCTGGCATCTTTTAGCTCGGGCATTCGCTGATAACCGTAGCCATTGTGACCAGGCAAACCAAATGTTTTCATCAGGCACAGTTCTGGCAAAAAAAGTTCCAACACTGTGTCAGCAATGTGACAAAGAATCTGTCATCTTGTAAGAACTCAAGATTACCATTCCGCCATCCAATAGAAGAATTCATTGCTCCTATCTGCAAAGGACAGCATATTCAGTATATGCATGTTGAAGCTACAGTTTCTACAAAGCTACTTGAACAGTTGTACACAATCCTTGTAATAAAGTGAAGAACTATCGGTTAGCAAAGCAAATATCTATATCCTCTCAGAAAGTTTTTTCCCAGAAGTAGTTGTTGTTGACCAATATTTCACCTGTATTCCAAATAAAGTGAAAGAAAACTGAGCACTACTGTATTCCAAATATCTCACCTTGTTTCACTTTTATTCTTGAGCACTATTGTTAGAACCTTTTGGTCTAGTTGCCTTAAAGAGCTCCTTATGTTACCAAATATTACAGTAATATCATGAAATGTTTGTTCTGATGTGATGTTAAAGAACCAGACTTCCAGAATGAATATTGAACTGTTGATTGTCAAAACTCTAATGATATTTTCCCTAAAAAAATATAGTAATATATATACTGATTTTTGAAACAAACATGGCATTATTGCATGAGTTTTTGCTGCTAGAGTGCACTTGAACAGAGGCTGAAGTTGTATGTGCAGATGTACAGGTTCCACAATATCTAAAGTTCTGCACCAAATGTGTTGGACATACTCCTCACAGTGATTACCTTGAATATCTCATATGCTCCCTTTTGAGTTCCATCTCCTCCAATGATGTATACCTAGATAAGGTAAACATGCATATTTTACTAACCTTCCAAAATTAAGAAGTTCGTATTTTTTAAAAAGAAAAAACACTAATCGAAAAACACCTACCTGATTAATTCCACGATCTTGATTGTTATCAACAATCTTCTTGGTATCATGACCACCACGTGATGTTCCAAGAACTGTACCGCCTCTTTTGTGGATATCGTTGATACTTTTTGGTGTCATGGGAAGATAATTACTCAAATAGAAGCCCTTGTATCCATTTTAGAAAGTTGCTTATGACATGTCAGAAATAACATAAAAGGAATCATGCATAGACATTTTTTGGATAGCTGGCACATAGTTCATAAGTTGTTAGTGTAACCATATAAATTTGGACTCACATCATACAATAAACTTCACAGATCTCAGAACTTGTAGCTATTTTAGTATAATACAATTGAGATGTTTTGCTAACTTAGTCTGAATTCTTTAGTAAAATGATACGAATTTTTTTTCTTCTAGGCTGGCATGAAAAGCCTATTAAGCTTTGGCAAGAGTTTAACAGGTCAAGGATCAAGAAGCAGTTGGTTTTTCTTCCAAACAAAAATATGATGTGGACCAGGTAAAGAGCGTGAAAGAAAAGGAATAACAGCATTCTAAATCATCCATTTGGAAATTAGGTCATCTAGAATGGCACACACCTGTATTTCGAAGACATCGTTGACATTGTACATGTGGGACAATCCACACACCAACTCTCTAATGACAGTATTAAGCCGAAGGCAAAGGCCTCCACAGGTTACAATGCATGCTTTCACATCTTCTGACTCGAAGTACACCTGATAAGGTTCGAAAATTTATGTTAGATATATGTAGATAATAATGCATTGCTCTCAAATGATAAATAGGTGGCATCGTACTCTCTGACGAGGCCCGGCACGACGGAAGTGAACTCCCCGTGGGCTGTTCTTCTGAACAACCACCCATGGTAGCACAAATAACATGTCATTTCACCAAATACCACTGATAACAACATAATCATATCAAGACATCAATTGTGACATTTTTACCTTTTCGTGCAGTATCATCATGCATTGACAAAATCTTGCCTGGTAAATGTATGAACAAAACATTTATTTAGCTTAACAGATTGCACAGTGAGCACGATTAGAGGTTGACCAGAGGAGAGAGCAAAGTCAAACCGAAAGAAAACCCTTACTTGACAGTTGAATAGGCTAGATGATCTTGCAATGGGTTAGGAAAAGTCTGCCAGGAAGATTAAACAAGGAAGCCATTAGCTTAATCCTCATGATGTCAACTTGAAAACTAACCACTTTATTTAAACATGTCATTGAAGCCAAAAATAGACAAATAAATTGCTGCATACCCCGCATGCCATGAATGCACATGTAGCCGGTTTATAGGAGCAGGGGAAAAGGTATCCAATTAACACCAGTTACTTGTAAAGTAAAGCTATGTCCTGTTTTACCCAATCAAACCTCCCATCCACAAGCATGGAACAACAAATCTAACAAGTGTCGCCTACGAACACAGACACAACAAAACAAGAGATCCACATGACAACCACAATTTCGCTGGGAATCACCAAAACTATATGATCTGTATTACTCTTTTTGTTGGATAATCCAACTAGACTGCAGGCCGAATCGCCAAAGCTCAACTTTATGCAAGTGTCCAAAAATGGATCTCACAGCTCGACCAATCCACAAAATATCACCCAAAAACGATACCCATCTGCTGCTCGCTGAGCACCTCCAGCTTTCCGGTGGCGAGGTAGTGCACCCCTCCAGCGCCACGTGGGAGGCCCTCGCGCGAGGAGAAGGGAGTGGGTTTTAATACTTTAGATGCACAAGAATAACTAGCTAGCTATCCCACCTTATTGCCAAGAATATCAATCGAAAGTTTTCTGAGTTGTTGTCCATGACATCACACATTCAAGGATACAGTCACAAGTCCAACATCCTGCTCAGCAGGGTAGGATGTGATCCATCCATTTCAGAATACTTATCAATTTTGGTTTAGATCGGTCAAACTTAGTAATCTTTGACCAATTTTTCTAAATATTTAGATCGGTCGTAGTAAAATGATTTTCCATAAGAAATATTTTTCTAATCTTATACTTCCATAACATTATATAATTGTACTAGTATAAAATTAACAATCAAAGTTTAACTTTGAAGATTGTAAAAAGTCAAGAGTAACAAGTGTTTGAAATTGAAGGAGTATATAAATTTCGGCATTTTTTCCTTAGGCAAATTGATTGGATAGCTTACAAAAATGCAAAACCACATATACATACAGGTACATGTACTATCTTAACCCTCAAAAGTGTCCCAAGATTCGTACAAGAGGTGTTCAATGATTAGAAGATGAGATAATGGTTTAAATTTTAAAATTTTGCATCAATCTCAAGGCTCATTTGACGGTGATCATAGTGCATATACCCATATGTTCATGTGAAAAAAATGACATTTGGTAGCTTATCTTCTGTCTCCTCCACTCACTTACATGCCACCACAATATTTGGACTAGACCTTCGTTGCTATCCCTTTTCTTGTTTGCAATGACGTTGTTGGGATACGGGTAATCTACACTAGTGCAAATTAAAAAATTTTACCATATACATTAGGAAGTCATGCGAGTAAGAGATCATAGATCATTATCACTATACGCACAGTACAACGAAAGTAGAGTTAAAGCGGCCTGTTCAACGAAGAGCGCACCGGTATAGTGGAAGTAGTCGATCATCTTTTGTCCAACTGTCTCCTCGCGATCATCTCTATCAATGCCACAGTCACAGTAGCGCCTCTACCGAGGTCTATACGTCTAGGGATGGAATGTCGTGCGTCGACGTGGTAGCACTATAGGAATACGCGTAGGCTACGGAAGCAGAAAACAAAACTTTTCTACCGCGCACCCAAGAACATCATGCTAAGGAAGGATCATGGATCGTTACCACTTAGACGCGCAGCGCAGCGGAAGAAGAGTTGGAAACCGATCCAATCACGCACGTCGAGGTAGTAGTGGAAGTAGCCGATCGTTCCGAACAGATCGTCTCCTCCACGCACGCCGATCAACACTGCAACGAGCGCGCCTCCACCGGTATCCACACGTCCCGGGCCGAACGCCAATCGCGAGTGTACTAGCACTTGTGAGCAGCTAGGGTTTGGCTCGGGAGGTGGCGGCTAGGGTTTTGCTAGATGTTAACAGGACGAATCCTCACCCCTCGCCTCCATATATATAGACCTCATCACGTGGGCCTTGCGGACCGAGGCCCATTAGGAGTCTATTCGGATCTTTATCCGAATTGAGCCCATATCCGAATCATTTTCGAATCAGTGTTCCAACCCGTTAAGCGTGCGACCACAGAGGTTCACGTATACTTGGTCATGACCGTAAACGCCTTCCGGTCATCCTGTTAATAGCGGCCTCTAGTAAAACATATTAACCCCAAAGTATATGTAAAGATCATATCGGCTGAACCTGTAATGTTCTCTCATGTACGAATCTCTTTGCCTTACGATATAGATTGAGCTCAAGGCGAGACCTGTGTCATCCTCTTAATAGCTCAATCGCTCTCTCGATTCCGTGATGGATTATAAACTTGTGATTGACTCCTCAATCACCTTGGCATGGCCATGCACTTTCATAATCCATTACATCGAGGGGCCCAGAGATATCTCTCCCATAAGGAGGGGTAAATCCTATCTTGATCATTCACATCCCACTACATGTTTCATGGCAAACCCGAAGACTACTTTTATGACTACCCAGTTACGGAGTAGTGTTTAGTAGTCCCAAAATAAGCTACTACTCATGTTGGGAACCATGATGATCTCAAGTCTAAGGATTCCACATAAACACTACTCGAGACCAACTGATGACACATGGAATCTCTGCAGTGTCTCATGGCAGGTCTATCCAACATGTGTTCACTAACACATGTCCATATTATTGATTTGGTATCACCATACCATGATCCATGAGACATGATCATCAATCAATACATATGCTGATCTTTATCTTTGAATCATATTTGTTTCTCATATGATATATGATCAGGGATCATTTAGAAATAGCAACATTTTAGTATTTAAGAGTCTCATAAATAAGTCACATACTCATTGATCAATAATGATGATGTCTATTCCAAGGAACAAAGTAATGTATCATAAACATAGTATGTGATATATACAACATCTCCATGTTGCCTCTAGGGCATATCACTAATGATCTCCCACTTGCACTAGAGTCAACCATGTAGGTATCTAATACCCATTGCCCTAGTGTGAGCCTCATGCTTTGGCTGGGGAAGCGGCTTTGTCAACGGATCTGCAATGTTCAAATCCGTTTGTACTTTGCATATCTTCACATCGCCTCTCTCCACTATCTCGCGGATGAGATGAAATCGCCGTAAAATGTGCTTAGACTTCTGGTGCGATCTAGGCTCCTTGGCTTGTGCAATGGCCCCACTATTGTCACAGTAGAGGTCCATTGGGCTGGAGGCACTAGCCATCACACCAAGCTCAGAAATAAATTTCTTAATCCAAACAGCCTCTTTGGCAGCTTCAGAAGCTGCTATGTATAGAGATCGTATCTTACTCGGAGACTATCATCCGAATTCTTATCGTTCCAACCCATTAAATATGTTCCTGTAGATTCTTGTATATTTGACCATAGGCCAAAAACTCTTTTCCAGTTCATAAGTCGGTAATGGTCTCTAGCAGGGTGTGACGACTCCGAAATATACATAAAGATTATATTGGACAAATATATATAGGGCCTGTTCTTTTTGGCTGCGGCTAATGGCTTTTGGCTGCGGCTGATGGTTTTTTGACTGTTTGCGACAGAGATTACGGAAAGAGAGATATTCGCTTGCGATTTTTGATGATACAGATATTAATTTTTTAACGTGTACTACAATTAACTTGTAGACCCCATCTTAAAAAAATACTCCGTTTAAAAGTTAGTTACTGTAGCAAAAGCCAAAAACGGCTTTTAAAAGCCGCAAAGAACAGGGCCATAGTGCTTATATATCGATAGCTTTGCCTCATAATACCATATCGAACTCAAGGTGAAAAGCGTGCTATCCTATGATAGTTCAATCTTTCATTTAAATCTATAGTAGATTACTCAGTTGTGATTGACTTCTTAACCATATTCGGAATGACCATATACTTTCTTAATCCAACCATATCAAGGGGCTTAGAGATATCTCTCTGTTATATAGGAGGGCCAAATTCCATTTTTATCGCTCATATTTCTCTGTATGTCTCATAGTAAACTCGAAAGTTACATTTATGATAACCTATTTACAGAGTAGTGTTTGGCAACCCCTAGGTAAACTATTACATATGTAGAAAATAGTGACGATTTCATATCTAAAGATCCTACATATACTATATATGAGACCAATTGATAACACTTAAGAATATAACAATTTCTAATATGTGCTCACATTATTGATTTGATATCCTATATCCATGATCCGTAAAATATAATCATCAATCAATATATTTGCTGATCTATAAATCATAATTGTCCCACATAATAATAAAAGATTAGGAATAATTAGAATTACACCAAAACATGAATAAAGAGTTCTATAAACAAATCATATACTTGTTAATCAATATGGAAAATATTTATTTAAAGGACAAAATAACATATTATTCAAAAGATCATAAACATAAAGGGATACAATCATTTCTATGATTTTCTCTAGGGTATAATACTAACAGACGTATGACCGTCTGAGATAGAATTGTGGTGCAATAAACATGAGTAATCTTTACTCATAGGTTTTTTTGTTTGGGCGGACAAGATTTTAGAGGAGAAATTACTTGCCATTTTCCTGCATACATCGTTTGTTTCAGTTTCCCCTGTGAAGAACACGACAAATGAGAGAGGGCGAGAATGCTTCAAAACTTACCCTTGCAGTATTTTGTTCAATTTATGCAATATTGCTAGACTGACCAATACAACAGATTCAAACAGGTATCTATGTTTGTTCTGATATCTTTATGATTTGAACTACTCCCTTCAAACACGTGTCACTTTGGACATTGATGTGGTCCCAAAATACAACTTTAACCACAAATTTTTATTGTAATATATTTTAAAAACACAATAAAACTATAATATCATAAAAGTGTTGTTTTAGACAAATCTACTCACACCATTTTCAATGACCGACCTAAATATTTATAAAGGTTTTTTTTTTGTGAAAGCTATAGTACACAGTACCTTATTTTAAGTAGAGGGAGTACAATAGATTATCATGGCTAAGAGAAAATCAACATGACAAATAATAAGTGCAAAAGATATATAACAAATTTTAGGGGCAAATAATAAGTGCAAATGATATATAACATAATTTTTAGGGTGATATATAACATAATTATACAAGTAGAAAGTAATTTGAATTTCAGAAGGTGGCCGGATGGGAATAAATTGTGTGGTATATCATCTGAAATACGCCAAGAACCTTAGAAGTAAAGGTGCGACCGTGCAACAAGTGACTCTATCATGACCCGAGAAATCCCCACAGGACTACATGAATTCATTTTCCAGTGGATTCGGCAGGATCCCGCCCGATCCCAGCCTATCCAAACATAGGCTTTGTGAGAGAAATATTTAACATTTTGGAAATAAGGAATAAAAACAAGTAGGACACTTGAGCATGTTAAATTTAGTTAAACAGTAGCCCAAAGCCATGAAATTTAATAAAGCAATAGAGTTTCATTTCTCTTTGCACTTATAGGGGTGAGGGGGCATAACCAAAATTCCACCACATTTGGCCAGAAATTGGAACCAACCTTATCTTAAGGAGAAATTGGAGTTAACTTAGAAAACACAAGGACATCATCACACATGGAAGACGATTCTCTGACGCTGAGAAGGGAAGTAAGAGAGTGAACATTGCTATGATTTTAGGGGATTATGAGCCATTTGATTTAATACGGACAGACCAGATCAGATGATGCAATACAGAACAGTACCGATGCTACAGTAAATTTTGCCACAGTGCTCATGTCAATGGAATCCACTACATGATTTGCAGTCCGTCCTCACCGTGCGCAACCGTTGTCCTCTAACTCTGCCCTTTAACGTCAGAGGATCTGGATCCCATCAACATATTTGATCAACCAACGACAAAGGCACAACACGACCAAATGGTAGTGATGCAAAAGTCATGTTTCATTCAGTAGGCAGCACCTAAAGATAACATAATTAGTAGGACTACTTTTTTGTAAGCTTCAGTATAATTACTCTAAAAAAAATCATCATACGAAACACAATAGCCGTGATTAGGGCTGAAAGTGCAACCTTTTATGTTATTCTACAGGTGCCACGACCAACACAACGTACCCAGAGAAAGAAACGTAGAAAATGTCCTGCTCCACCCTCCCTGCAAGTTAAAACGCCAGTGATGTGGAGTGATTCGCGACATTTGTCACCGAACACCCAACCAATCGACCAACACGAAGCTAATAGTTTGCATCATCATATGCATTAGTAGAATCGGTCATCATGTCCTTGTCCACCCTCCCCCCAAAGTTAAAACGCTAGTGATGTGGAGTGATTTTGCGACATTTGTCACCCAACCAATAGACCAACACAAAGCTAAGGGTTTGCATCATCATATGATAGCAACACGACCGTTAGAGTCACATCATAAGTTTAATTGAGTATTAATTTACAAAAAACTTATGTGGTGAGAAAAGCACCGAGAAGATGACGTGCACTCACGAACAACGTGAGATGACGGGTCTATTTTTTTTAAAAAAAACTATTTTTTGATTTTTCTATAATAATTAGTTTTTAAATGAAATATCTTTTTAAAATAGAATCTACAAATTAATTATAGTACATATTATAACAACTTCATTTATATTAGTCAAAATCACATATGAATTTCTATTATTTCGTACTCTCTCTTACGAATAACCTAAATATCATAAATCGCAGCTAAAAATCATAAACTGAATCAAAATGAACAGGCCACTAGGGGTTGTGGTAAAGATAAAAAAGCCCTTCGAGTATGCGAATTCTTTAGATTCGGAGTTCACCCGTGATAGGACAGGAACAATGGAAACAATTGACTTGTTGACCTCCCAAGTCAAGACAGATTACTTTTTCAAAGTTAAAAGATAATGTTAGCACCAACATTAAGCTAGCATCCGGCAGTTAATGGTAAATGTTTTTTTATGCTGAACACAAAAGAAAGCGACAGTGATCACCAATGACTCAGACCGGACAGCAGATTTTATAGCACCAAGACATAGTTCACTAATAACGTAGCGGGAAGGGAAAACGTTAGCTCACTTTCTTATGATGCATAACAGCATTAGTTCACTACAGTGTAAGTTGCAAAAAGGGCAGCAAAGTATCCATTTGACTAAATCTTAGATACATCATAATTTTTGGCAACTGGAGGTATGTAGTGAACAAGTACAAGGACTTCCAGGTGACACCTAGCCAAAATGTATCATCGGAGAATTCGATTCGTTTTCAGTCATAATCAACATCTCATGTTTATCCATGGCCCACTACAACTTGAAACCACATGGCACAATCAGCTAAGCATATTGAGTATACATGTGAATCAAGATAGTAAGCAATAGCTGGATTGCTAAAGAAAAGTGCACTAGGACTTCTGGCCTATGTTGCAAGTAAGCTCAACTTTGTGGATCCGATGATTTTTCACTGACATTAACTGTTTCACTAGTAACTGCAGCACCGGAGTTAGCATCAGAGTTAACATTTGAAATCTGATCAGGCTTGTCCTCCTGCATCTCGACATCACGGCTACCAGACACCACCTCAGCATCTGCGTCAGCCATCTCTTCATCACCATCACCTCCTACATGCTCTGTTCCATTCGGCACGACTGCAGGATGCTCCGCCAGCCTTTCAGGTTCTACATCAACAGCACCTGTGTTTTCTGTGATTGCTGTTCCTTCTGAATTTGGCCCATGAGCAGCTGGGTATGGGTCGGTGCACTTTGACATTGTAGATGTGACTAGGAGATTCTACAAATAAGACATCATACAATTGGTAATACAGAGATACGAAGCACTCAATAATGCGCACGAAAGCATGTTCAAATCCCAGCACACGAACATAAAAAAAAAGATTGGCAACAGCTGTACTCAAGTACATGTGCACTATGGCAGGAGAAACCTTGTTCGATCAGCCTTGCTTATAACGGATTCATATTCCTGAGTCTAAATTCAGTGAGCTGTGTGGTATTATTAGGCCCAACTCAATATTGTTTAAGAAGTCAAACATCAACCAAACATATTGTACTTCAAAAATTACAAGTTCAACTGAATATTTAAAAAAGAAATACATGTATTTATCAGTATGTTGCACCTATCATAGTCATACACACTCAATAGTTAGATTATCCACTGATACATAATATGAGCATTCTAGTACTAGAAAACCTATAACGCACATGGGTGGAAAGACAACAATAACCTCACCCAGATGGCTAACAACTTCTATCAGGATATGACTAAAATGAACACACTGAATCCAATGACAACAATTTAATTAAATAAATGATGCAGTGCAATTGTAGTTATTTAAAGATTCTCAATATTTTTAGAGGAAAAACCAATGGAAAAACCTGAGGGAGATGGTATGTTCAACTTTAAAATTTCTATTTTATGCATGCACAAATAGTTCAATAGTTCTCTTTTGCACGCGAGCATGATAAGAGAATGAGCAGCAAATCTGTCTCCACAGAGATCTCTTTGAGTTGGTTTGAAAACAAATAGTAATCTATTAGCCAGTTTTTCAAGAGGTAGTCCAACAAGTTTCACTTGGGCTCCAGATCAACAAGTTAAACTCATATACAGAAGTGTAACATAGCTAAGAAACAGATACCACTGACATTGTCTACATGATGGTAAAAGCTCAGTTAACAAACCTTCTCCAAGGCCAAAGCAAGCTTTGACAATTTTGTATACGTTCCTTTTGGATCCAACAAAATCTGTCAATGGAAAACCAATGTAAGACTGTCCTTTGGAAGCAACACAAGTGCAAAACAGAAATGAAAACAACATAACCTCCTTTTGTGAATAACTGCATCGCTGACATTGGATCACAAAGAAAAATTTTAGAAACAGACTGAAAGGGAAAAGTCATCACCTCACAAAGCCTTTGCAGTGTAAATGGAGGTCCCTCTTCAAACCTCAAGAGGGCTACAAAAATTTGCAAACAAACGATCACAGATTTGTATATGCTCCACAAAAGTACCTCAGGCATCATCTCTATCTGTAATAAAGCAGTAAATGCAAGGCCTTGTATGAGCTGAATGGAGATCCACTTCTACTGTGAGCTGAAGTGGAGATCCAGTTCTAAGGCTCTGTTTGGCATTGCGGTGGATTTTGATAATCTCATTTAGTCATTTGGTAGAACCACATACTTTGGTATTTGGCTAGCTGTTTTTTTTAAAAAAAAAAAAATCAAGTTGCCAACAGAGGTATTATCTGTTCCAAATAATAGGACAAATAAGTGGAAATGTGAGAGGAACAACTATTGGATAACAGAATTTTGTCTAACTTTAAAATCTGATTTGCCAAACAACTGCTAGATTTTTTCACTACTACTTTTCCACAGCAACTTTAAAAATAAGCACCGAACAGCACAGTAACCACAAACTGAGCCTAAGTGCCTTGTTGAACATACATTTTAACTCTCTTACAAAGTACAGCACCAACAAATAATTCAAAAACCACCAAATACTTCTCTCATTTTAACTGTGCACCATCACTCCAAAATATAAAGTTGTAGCAAGCCATATAAGAGACATGCAAAACGTCAGTACCAACAATTTCAAAAACACAACTATTTTTTTCCAAACACATTCTTAGATCCAGCAAATCATAAAACATCCAGCACCAGATTACCATCGAGTGCCTGACCTTCAGTGTCATAAAAGTGTGTAATTCAAGTTCTTAACGGCCAACATAAGGTATGATGGTCCGCAAATTACACAAAAAGGGATCAATGGCTGATTGCAAACCATGCTGAATTTAAATATTTACACTTAGTGAGAGGATACTAGGTGTCTAGGACCAGTTCAGATTAAAAGAGGTACAGAAATACATATGCGTAGCACAGTAAAGAAATTTATTGGAACTTTAATACTGCAACAACAAATGTTAAGACTTAAGACATAAGACAGACTGAAGATTCATAACAGTACCATCATTGAGCTGGCTAACTAGCTCTGAATATGTCTCTCCAGACAAAGAATTCTGTTGCTGCCCATCCTCTCGGCTCACCATTTGAGCCTCAGAATATTCAGCCAAGACCTTCAAATGTGAAATGATGATAATCAGCTTAGAAGGGTAAAGCTACAACACTCTCATAAAGCATACCCAATACAATAATTGACAACCAACGTGAAACTCTTTTGGTGGCAAAACTCCCCATACCTGCTTCAATTGGAGAGACAGCAATCCCTTGAGAGAAGCCCAGTCATGCCTGCAAAGAAGAAGTTAATCCCAAGAGTAAAGGTAAATCCCACTATACTTATTTTGTCCAAATGCTCTTGACCAACAGGTCCAACACCCATCTCTTGAAAATAGAAGTTAACAACTAAATCAACCTAAGCTTGGTTCACTTAGAACTAGCACTGAAATGATTACTCATTTTCAAATGCTAACTATTAGGCTATTGCAGCATATTTTACTCAAAGGCAAAACACAAGCTATACTATACATTGCCTGTTTCTGATCAGGAAAAAAACTGAATTATACATTGCAGACTTGCACATAAAGATGAAGCTGCTAGCAATATTCAAAGAACCTTTAAATAAGAGTGTGTAACTTCATCCACGAATTGAAAGCTAGGGAGCAGTAGATCCAGTACAATACCAGAACTTTCCCGTGTGAGCTATAACTTCGATGATGCTTCTCATTTCCTCAGGAGTAACATCAACATTTCCCTCTGTATCCCTGGAATGAAAAATACATTTTGCAAATGTTCAGAACCAAAGCCAAAAACAGAAGCTGAATTCAACAAACTGTTATACCAATGCATGGACTTACTCTTGTAGATTTTGCAAGTCTGTTTAACACAACGTCTAGTTTACTATTAACAAAATTGAAATGTCAAACTATCTAGCTACATTCATACTGTAATCTGCAAAATTTAAGTAAATGTATTTAGGAGATGCAGTTGTATTCAGTATTCTAGAAAGCGCTAGGCACTAGGCGGGGCAGGCTAGATGGGTGAGGCAAGAGGGTGGCACGCTACCTAGGAGGGCTAGATGGCCACCTTTTAGAACAGTTGTTGTATTTGTATAATTGGAAGTGAACAAGCACTCCATCCAGAATCCTGGATTTACCATAAATTTTTGAAACCTTAAAATTACTAAAACTAGGTTAAATATTGCAACTACTCCCTTCAAGGATGGAGTGATGTGATAAATCTAAAAAACCTAGAAATTCTACTGAAATACAGGGCTGGGTGAATATTTCAACGCAAACCATGTAGAAAGTGAGAAGGACACAAAAGAAGGAAGCAACAAACAGCCATGAGATACTGCGGGTCTGCGACAGGACTCAATGCAAACCAGAGCTATGCTTGTGTATCCACGAAATAGTGGTACGATAATCACCCTTTCACTTTTGTAGTATTCAGGGCTGCTGGTTTGCACCTGTCTACTTGGTTTTTGCTTCAAGATTCAAAGGAACATGGGCACACCAATTGGCATGCGTCACACATCCATTAGTGACACCCAATTATTATTCACATCACTACCTAAAAATCATTAAAAGCTAGGTCTACAGATCCATTGCAGCCACGTAGGTTTGCATCGCTTACCCGTGCTTCCCGTCCTCGGGGGTTGCATCCTCGATACGCTGATCCGCGTCGGCAGATGCCTCCAGCGCCACCAGGGGCGCCGCCAAGTCCTCCACCGCCGTGCCCTCGACACGCTGGTCCGCGCTGACAGCCGCCTCCGGCGCCACCTCGGGCGCCGCCGAGTCAGGGGCGGCCATAACGTGGGAAATGGGGGTCAGTTGAACCCCAAAAAATTTCGAAAATAAAACTGCTACGAGTACTCCACTACGCAGCAAACAAATCCGCAACAAAATGAATGGATTGGAGTATCCATCCCCGAAAGAAAGATTTGGATTAGATCGCTCACAGCGAACCAGAACAAAACTCTTAAGAGCAACCAAAAGCAAGTTAGGGCTCGTCACCAACAAGATAAATCAATTCAAGTCCGGATGGTCTCCACTCCACGCCAGTCCAGTAGAGGGGAGGAGGCGCGGGGAAGCCGGGAGGAAGTAGGTAAGAGGCGTCGATTGGCGGCCTCGCCGCCGCCGCCGTCGCGAGGGGAAAAGGAAGTAAGGGGGTGGTGAGGGCTGGAGGGGCGAGGGGTATTTTTGATGATTTCTGGGGTAGTTTTCGCAAACGAGCATGAGCATGTAGAAACAGTGGTGGCCGATTGGGTGGCCACCGGACCGTTACGGTACAGACCAGTTAGACAGCTCATATAGCCCGTCAGGCTAAACAAGTTGATGTCGTGCTGCCCGTGGGCCGAGAGCACAATTCAGAGAGGTGACGGATCATGTCGGATCGGTGTAGTCTATTTAGCACGATGGGTTAAGGACAGGTTGGTCTGTTTCTGTTTGAAAATTCTGAAAAAATATGTAGAATTTAAAAAAATATAAAATAAATTATCTTTACTATTATAAAAGAAGTAATTGGTGGTTGATCCGTCCTCTCCCATCTCATTTCTTTCGGTGACCGACGTGTGGACCCACCAACTCATCATCCATTTTTCCCGTGCGGCACATCTTCTTCGCTCCTCATCCATTTTTCCCGTGCGGCGCATCCACCTCGTTTCTTCCGCTCTCCATCGCTTCTCCTCCTCCTCCGCGCCGCCTCGCTCTCGCCTTCTCCTCCTCCGCCTCACCACCTCCGCCCCGCGCCGCCCGCCACTCCTCGCACCCCACCCTCCTCGCCCCCCACGCTCCCACCGCCTCCTCCTCCTCCCCCCCGCGCGCCGCCTCCTCCTCCCTCCGCCTCACCACCTCCGCCCCGCACGCGCCACTCCTCCGCACCCCCACCTCCTCGCCGCCCCACGCTCCCGCCTCCTCCTCCCTCCCACCCCGCGCCGCCTCCTCCCCTCCCACCCCCGCGCGCCGCCACGTGGACTTTGCCTGACGAGTGGCCCTCCTCCCCTCTAGATCCGGCATTGGATGGCTGGCCCCCTCGGCCTGTGCTCCAGTCGCGCCCCTCGGCCTCGGCTGGTAGTATCCAGCGGTGCAGCTAGATCAGCGTCGGGATGAAGTGGCACGGGCCAGAGGCAGTCACGGTAGCCTGGGAGTCGGCGGCGCGGGCATTGTGGCCTCCTCCCCCGCTCCTCCGCTCCTCCCCCGCTCCGCCGCCTCCTCCTCCCCCGCTCCTCCCACTCCGCCACCCCCGCGCCGCCGCATCCTCCTCCCCGAACCGCCTTCTCCCTAGCCCGCGCCGCCGCCCCCAACCCCCCGCGCCGCTACCTCGCCCTCTCCGTCCCCCGCACCGTCGCCTCCTATTCCCCCACCCCTCGCCACCGCATCCTCCCCTCCTCACGCCGCCCTCCGCTCCGTCGCCGCCTCCTCCCCTACTCCTCCGCTCCGCCGCCTCCTCCTCCCCCGCTCCTCCCGCTCCGCCACCCCCGCGCCGCCGCATCCTCCTCCCCGAACCGCCTTCTCCCTAGCCCGCGCCACCGCCGCCCCCAACCCCCCGCGCCGCTGCCTCCCCCTCTCCGTCCCCCTCACCGCTACCTCCTACTCCCCCACCCCTCGTCGCTGCATCCTCCCCTCCTCGCGCCGCCGTCTCCCCCTCTCCGTCCGCCGCCTCCTCTCTGCTCCGCCGCCACCTCCTCCCCCCCCCCCACCCCGCCGCCTCCTTCCCTCCTCCCCACCCCGCGCTTCCTCCTCCTCTGCCCCTAGATGGATGCCGAACCGGAGGAGCGCCTCGACATCCTCACCGCCGCCAGCGATAAGACAGGCGTCTCCAAGCCCAGGCACTCAATATCCTCATATTTACCTACCTACATCCATTTTCCATAACATATTTCAGTGGTAGAATTATCTTCACCTCTGTGTTCTATGACTGTTTTGGGTGACAGGGCTCTGGGACTATTTTGGTTTATACAGATGCTATTCGTTGTTGGGCTGAGTGGTAAATCGATAACCTTTGTATGGATGAATTTGACTTGTGGTAGGTGGATTTATATCACATTTGAGCTCTTTGTATTGCAAATGGTTAGTGACCTTGTGTTCTTCGTTAGCAAATTCTATTGTGGCCAGTCAGGACTTGTAGACTAGCATAGCTGCTATTACACTAGCATGATTGAAATGGATTGGGAAAGAGGAAAGCATGATGTTTAATCAGGACTGAAATATGGCATAGACAATATTATCACCAATGCCTCAATGAGAATATACCTTTTCCACCACATACGCTGTAATCTTTTTAGTCTATATGTATGTGGGAGTTACTATTAATCTCTGAATCTGGCCTGAAGGTATGCAAGATTGATTGAATGTAATAATGTCAGAATTGTTTTTGTTAATTCGGGGTTACATCATTGTTCCATTAAACTTCAATTCGTCCATCCTAGACATGCAAAGTTGAAGGAGAAGAGATGGTACTCAAGAAGGTTTCTTAGTTCAAGTAGAGTTACAAAGAGAAAATTTTCATATCGATCGTGTGCAGGTAGTCGTTGCATATGGAGGAGCACCTATTACTCAAGAGTGCAGTTCGTCCTTATGTGAAGTTTGAAATCCAATTCATTATCGTTCAAGTTCAGAAAATTGCTTGCTTGGCATAAAATTTCTGTCTTCATAAACCTTTTAGGATGAGTGTAACAGTTAGCCAACTGACAATGATGCTATATTTGTACGGTAGGATAGGCAGTTATTTCTTCAAATAGGTTATGTAAGACTCCTTTGTTAATGGATTGCTCCATCCTAGACATGCAGGTTGAAGGAGAAGAGATGGTACTCAAGAAGGTTTCTTAGTTCAAGTAGAGTTATATCAATCCCTTTCTGCAATGGTGGCAAGTCTGGCTATGGCAGTTTTTCCATGCATATTATTTACCTAGCAACTGAATATAGCAGTCCTTATGGAACCAATTCCAATAGTTTAAGGCTTTAAGCTATTGATCAAAACATAAAACTTATAACTATTTTATTTTATTGATAGCACCAGATTTTGTCTTGCGTCTCTTGGTTTTTGGAAGGAAATGGATGTAGGTAGGTAAATATAAGGATATTGACTATTTATTATCCATAGTTCCATACAGCCGACTCGCATTGTGGCAAAAGAAAATGAGACGTGGGACATAACTGTCAAAGCCATACATTTGTTATTTCCACAGTTTTATTATAGTGGCAGTACTTGCTGCATTTTGATGCTCTGTAGCTGGCAGCTTCTTTTCATTTAAAGCATTAATTAATCTGCAAGAAAGTGTTGTAGAAAAACTATGTGTAAATCAGATGAAATTTTGTAGGAATATTGGTTAGTTTATGCCCGACTTTGGTTGTGATGTGAAGGATTGCGGTATATTTATCCATGAACCGATTGGTGATTAGAATGTATGACAGTGATTCATGGCAGATGGTTCATGAACCGATTGATTATGCTATTGCTTGCTATTTTTACCCATGAATCCATGAAAACGTTGGCGAGTTGTTTATTGCAAGTGGGTTTGTGTTGTGTAGGTTTCTTCGTGATGATTTGGATTGCCGCGATGATGTTCAAGTCCAATGATATCTTGCGCAAGCAGACCGCTCTGAAGGTTTGCGCTTCTTATCTTGTGTATAAGTGTGGTTGTTCTGCTTCTAGACTAGATGTTAGTTCGAAATTTGGATACCGTTTTACTCATCATGTTAGTTTTGGTCAGTGACTGACAATATAAATGTGACAAGTTCTTTTTAGCATATGTAAATATCACAATGCATAGCCGCTCAGCATTGCATAGTCCAGCCACAATCTTAGTAAAAAAATGTGGTTTTGTTGGTTGGGGGTACTTTGCCGAGAGTCGCAATGAGGATATTTGAACTCACTGAGGGAATGCATTGACAAATTATAGTTATTTTTGTAATTCTTCATAAAATCATTTGTTTGTATGATACTTATATTGCAGCTAATTTGTGATATGTATTGTTCCATTGCCATTAAGCAACTGAGGTAATAATCTAAATTGCCCTTGGTACTGGTACTATATGAATGGATGCTTGGAGATTTGTCTATCTAAAATTTGCCACCTTCACAAAAAATGAAGCATCCCTTTTATTATATTTGGACTTGGATCTGTAGTTTGATTGCTCACATGACAAATTCGGAGATAAGAGACCAATCAAATCTTGTGTTCAGTTTAGATGATGATTACTGCAATTGATTTAGGATTTTTGTGCATGCATGATGATAGGTGATGGTGTCCTTAAACCCACGTCTCACATCTGATTGAAAAAAGTCCAGGATTGGCAGGCACATTCAACAATCTTCAGGGGATACCAAAATCCACAGGGACCTTGACTGCCACTACTTTGTCAACGATTCATTTGTATGCAACTTTTGGTGAGCTAAGAACATCTAAAGAATATTTCTGAATCTACTATTAAATTGGTAAGTTAGATCATTATCTGTAAGTTTCAATGCTCAATACCATCATGGTTTACAACATTTTATCTTTTCCACTTTTGTGAAGTACAAATGGTATTGCAAGTTCACTAATATGATGCTTGATTTATTTACAAGTATAAACATGTATGTTTTGTTTGATACATGATGATGTAAGAAAAAGTTGATATTTATTATTCAGTTTGAGATCATATTTGATTGTATGCATCACTTTTATTTGGTTTTTCGTTGCAACGCACGGGCACCTTACTAGTAGAAACATAATAATGAGTCTTATTAATGTTTAAATAACTATCTCGTTAAAAACTTTGCTAACTAAAAACTCTACTTGAGAAAATCTTGACAAAAAATAGTACAACCTACAACTAAAAACTCTACTTGAGAAAATCTTGATAAATAAAAAAGAGTACAACCTATAACTTTGCAGTACATAGAAAAAGGTTGAATTGATGATTTGTCCCATCTTTTATTGAAATGGCAAGTGATGTTTCACTGACATACGGTCCTAGCCTCGCATATCAGTGAGACATCATGGGGCATTTTTATCAAGTGGTAATGAAAGGTGGGGGAATCATCAAATCTCTCTACAAAAAAAATGAGAAAATGTACAATATACATTGATGCTCTAAGTGTCATCGTCTAGATAGAGATTGTTGAACGCATCTACCAACTCCGTATTTTCTACAGAGTGTTGAGCTCGTGAATCAGCTTGTTCCTAGTATTTCACTGTGAAAAGTACTTCCATCGTCTCACTTATGAGACTTGTTCTTCTCTCCTCCAATATTCTTTTAGAAATATTGAAAGCAGACTCGGAAGAAACCGTCGAGATAGGAACAGCTAATACATCATATGCTAATATGGATAGCATAAGATATGTTAGCTTATGCTCGTACCACTATCACAAAATATTGAAGTCCTTTGCCTGGTAATCCATAGGATCGCTGTCCAGAAAGGCAGATAATTCCCCACTGGTACGGATTACTTTGGAACTTGATGTTGTAGGACTTAATTTTTTGTTCAGCGTCACTTAGAAGTGAAAGAATATTAGTGAATCCTTGAATTTTAACTCCTGAATCTAAAATAAATGCAAATACATATAAATACAGAATCTCTTTTTTAATATTTTAAATATGTAGTTTTTATAGTACACACAACCTCTCGTAACACTATGTCATTTCATTAGCTTTCAAGTGACCCGCAATCATAAGAATATGATGTACAATTAAAGGAGATGTTGGATAATACACTTAAGATAAAGCAATCGTAAGAATATGATGTATAATTAAAGGAGATGTTAGATAATACACTCTAGAATTGTAAAAGAGATTCAAAAATACTAGTAACTTTTCAGCAACATACCAATGTTGCTCAATCAATAATGTGTTGTTATCATGTCTGTGATAGTGCATGTGAATAAAAACAGGAATTCTTATATGTTGCAATTCGTTGGTTAGAATGATTTACAAAAAAATATTGCATAGCGAAAATATTGAATATATGGATTTAATCTTTTCAAACCGTATTTAACTATAAGATTAATAAATATGATAGGCACATCATTGATGTAGCAAGAAAAATTCGGCATATGTACTAAATAACAGAGTGAGAATATCAATTGCTCTAGAGTTTGCTGCAACATTGTCCAAAGTAATTGCAAAAAAATATTTATAAGACAAAAATCTTCCACAAATTTCATAATATATTATGCAATATTTTGTACACGTATGTGCTATGTCAATTAGTTTAAAACATATAATTCTATGTACACTTTTACCACAAGAGACGATCCGCTCGTTGCCCTGCATGATTTCTTAGTCATGCAGTTGAGTAGATCATCATAGTAACCTTTCAAAACTACCTGGCCTCTTGTTCTCATCTCATCCCATGTGCTACTTCCACTTGCGGTGGGTCCTATACGTTGCATGGGATATTACTCACTATTACTAGCGCCTCCAGGCTCCACTCTCTATAGTGCTAGTAAGACAGAGAAACAAGTCACTCTCCCCTCGGTAGCCCTTTAGCCACAACAGGTCCTTGCATTACCACACTTCTCCTCTCCCTACCTGTGAGATGAGTCCGAGGTTCGATAGATTTACTCGGTCAAGTTGCACTTTGCAGACTTATGACTGTACGGTTTTACAAAAGAGATCATAATCCGATTCGGTCTTTGTATTATCTGGGCGGTTCTACCACAACCCACACACTCATGCACTCTAATGCACCATACCCCTGAACCATTCGCCCAGACATATAAGCAGCAGAGGATTTTAGAGGCATAAAATAATGTTCATTTTTAAAAAACACAACCATTCTCAACTGCAACTCTCCCCAATATTGTTCTTTGTATTTGCATGTGGTGTTGAGGTGTCCTAACAGCCCCAGGATCTAAGCCAGGCTAAGCCCTATGCATATACGTATTTTATTTTCAGAAGATTAACATGATAATTTTTCCTAAGGGGATACGCAAGGTTCACTGATTAATGTACTAAGAGGTATAATATTAGTACTTACGTAAAGGCACTTAGCTAGAGCATTAAAAACATACATAATATTGTACATAAAATAACAGCATGCAGTTTATTAATTTGAATCTAAATAATTTGCAAAATGGGTATTCAAAATTATTAAACTATTGACTCATCTGGGTCACAAATCCCTTGGTCTTGCTGGTCTTGACTTACGTCTACCTCAGATTCTTCCTCTTGAGCCTCGTATGCTTGTTTTGCGATAAATAGAATTTTAAAAACAATTAAAAAGAATCAACATAGCCAAATAAATTCTCACCAAAAATTCAAACAAGCTCAAAAATCCATGATTTTGGTTCCATTGGAAAGAGAGTGAATTTAGATGAATTTAGCAATTTTTCTCACTTAATTTTGAGTTAAAATGAATTAGTTATAGATTTTTAAAGTTCTCAGTCAAATACATCCAGAAAATAAAACCAGAAATCATTTAATAATCCGAGGAGAGAGAGGATGTGAGACTGATAAGTGGGGTCCATTGGTTATTTTTATTTTTCCTTTGCTTACACTGACAGGTGGGACCCACTGACTTTTAATAATTCTTTAAATTTTCAGAGACTGACACATGGGGCCCACTGGGATTTAAAATTTCTTAATGCGCCAGTGACTGACACGTGGGGCCCACTACGGGTTATTAACTCCTTTCTTCGGTGTCACTGCCATAGGGGGCCCACAGGATTATTATTGGATCTGACGCTGACAGGTGGGGACTGATACCAGTTTAAATTTAACCAGGCCCACATGCTATTGAGTGTTTAATCTAACAAACGTCATTAACGCTAATTAATTACCCTTCTAATTAGACAGCTGAGATGAAACAGTGTCATCTTCCTTCGACCGCTGTTGGCGAGGCTCATTGCCGGTGGTGAGGGTGGCGGCCGGCCATGAGCATTCGTAAAATGGAATGCTCGTGGCCACACCCACCTCTTGGCGAAGTCTCGTCGGCTGATTTGGCCGGAGCATCGGCCGACGGTGAGCTCAGGCGGCGACGGAACAGGATGCTAGTGGCGACAGCAATAGATAGCATTAACATTCAATTACTCGCTCGGGGAGTACCTCTGGACGGTCTCGGTGTGGAATTCGAGGTCGGTAAAGCTTGGGTGTGGCTGAGGAGGGCTGTCGACGTGCGACGGCGGTGCTCTGAGGGGTGTACACGGTGAGGTAGTGGCTCGGGCGATGGGAGCTCAGGCCAACGGTGGGGATGGTATCGCCGAGCTCTGGGCGTGCTCTGGCCGAACGGAATTGGACGTAGGTGGCTTCGATTGGCGGCGAGCTTGATGGCCGGAGTCAGGGAAGAAAATGGCATCGACGAGCTACGAGGCACGGAATCCCAATTGCTTTCAGTGGGAGGTAGTGGAGAGTGTGGGGATGCTATTGGGGGCCGTCGCAGGTTCTTATAGGCAGTGAATGGCGCTATCCGCACGGAGGCGATCGCGATGGCCATGGCAGGTGACGGCGGAGCAGCGAGGTCACAGTGCTACTGAGCGAGACTTAGCGAGGTGAGGGAATGGGTGACAGGGAGTGCAGGGGATGGCGAATGGGGTTGTTACAGCGATTGGGCAGCTGTGGCTGACGCGAGGAGTGGCACGGTGGCGTGGGCGCCGCTCGGACATGCTCGGAGAGGACGGAGGGGTGAGTGTCGGTACCACGGTGGGGGGCGGCTGTAGCGCGAATTCGGGGAAGGAGGCACAGGCGCACGCGAGCGAGGGAGCGGGCGCAGAGGTAGGGGGAGCGAAGAGAGAAAGAGAGAGGGGGGCGCTGGCCGGGCCGGGCCAAAGGCCGGCTGGCTCTCCCCTCTTCTTTTTATTTTTTTGATTAATTTCCATTTTTGTTTTGATTTCATGATTTACTTTGGGCATATGAGTGAATACATTTTTGCATATATTTTGTGCACAAGCTTAAAGACATTATTTCGGTATTTTTACTTGTCTTGTTATAGTTTTTCATATTTTTGGGAGTTTTCTTTCTTTCTAAACTTAGATGATTTTTGGGTGGCTTGTAAATTTGAAAGATTTTCACATATATTGCTAATCTACTTTTATGAATTTTTGGACAATTACTTGGATTAGCTTTTCAGATTCGTATTTCCATTTAAAATTTTCTTTTATAATTATATTCTCCCTTTTTCATTTTGTGCTTTGAAATCACTTATGTATGTGTGTGTGTGTGTGTGTGTGTGTGTGTGTGTGTGTATAACGGAACCTCAACCAAAAACCAAATAAAAATCCAATAATTTGAAGGGTCAAGAACTACCAAATTCAAAACATCACAATTTACACAATATCTATGGTTTCCAATTTATGGAATGTGACATGTTGCTATTCTGATTTCAGTACTACTAACACTTTGCTTTTATATCACCAGGATAAAATAGAACTATAGGAATTCTTGCTTGGTTCTTGTCCACCTACATTGGGAAATCAGGGCATGCACTGGATGACTTTAGGTGACTAGGCCAGTTGTTCATATTCTATATTGTGTGTCCATTTGAAAGTTACACTTCCAAATTGTACTTAGGATGGAGGAAATACTAATTCAGGCGCTGGTCATCTGTCTGTTCCATCCTCCCTCTCTCTGCACATCATTGAAAGGATTGCTTAGGCAGTGTTGTAGTCTACGGAACTATATGATAGTGATTTAGCTTATTTGCTCATTCTTCTTCATCGACTCCAAAATCCAATGATGTGCTTTTTGGATATTCAATTACTCAAACTTATCCCCACATGATTGAAAAAGAATTTAGTGAAAAAGTTGAATCTTTTGGATGCATGTAGTATCACTAATGATGACTCCAGTGGTTCTGATTATAACCATTCAGTATTTGTATATACAAACAAGTATTACGGATATCCCCCTTAGCTCGATTTGCATCAAAGGATAATACATCTATATTTTTCTTTGTGCCTTTCTTCACAATGGTCAAAAGATCCTTTCTTTGTTTTTTAATCATTTATCAGTTAGTCAATATTCCAGTAGAAACAATCATTTTTAAGGTCATTGAGATGTAGTGGCCAAATTTGTAACTTGCCTAATTATGTAATATTTTATGAAGTCGTATTACTTCTCAACTACTACGTTGTTGTTCCTTATTAGTTAGACGCTGTATAATTTGATCATCAGCACTGCGAATTTGCAGTCATGTATACTGATGTGAACCTTTAGCCCATATGAAAAAGTGATATGCTTCTTTATTGATATGTTTTGAGTCTCATATGAATTGAAATTGATGTGGATTGGTTCTTCTTTGTACCTACTTTTGCTAGGTCTTTGTTGTTTTGTAGTAACGCATGGGCACTTGGCCACTTTACAGTTGCTTTCAGCATTTAACTTGCTTTCTGCGCATTCTAGCTTCTTGCTCGAAGAAATCTCGATGCTAAGGTATCTGAAATGAAATCTTGTATTGCTACTGATGAGTGTTCTCTAACCTCCTTGAATAATTTATTTATCTATTCATTAAATAGCACAGCAAAGGGCCTTAGGATTAAGTACTTTTATAGACTGAAGTGGAGATCTACAGTCCTACTTTCTTACTTTCTCTTGCTATTCTTCTAGGGGTCAAATTTTGCTCTGTTGTACCACTATTGGTTGACTTGAATATATATGCCATTTTAGTAACTTGGTGGGGATGGCTTTACTAGGCTATTATGATAGTAGTTGCTAAAAACTGAAGTTGTCAATTACTTGGGAAATTAGTTCATACCAATTTGAACCATCTCCTAGCACTAATCTTAAAACCCCATCTCATTAACTTTTTCACTAGCCCACCCTTTTCTTTCAACAATTGAACAATATGGATAGATATGAAATCGTTTTCCTTTAACTCCAGAACACATATATTCCCACCCAACACACATTTACATGTCCAGCTAAACTCGTCTATCTCAATGGAGGAACTCTCAAATTTTCAATTGCATTGCTATGCATGTTGGCACTTGCGTTAGGGCCAAAATCCATCAATTGCAGCCATAACTCATTAGTCGCAGTCAAAAAGAACCCACCCTTAGATAACACACTGTAAAAGAAAAGGAATAATTATTCCAAATATGAAGGATACAACAACAATCTGCTGCTTGGTAGAATTAATGTTCAGGCAAAAGAAAGTTTTTTCAAAGAAAATATGAATGGAATCATAGATGATGTAGATCAATCAAACACCACATACAGATAGTGTAAGGGAAGATATCAAGAATGTAGTATATAAGGCATAGCACATATTACCTAAATTCCATGTAGAATCTTATCATATCCTGATCACTCTGGCAATGACCAAACATCTTTCTACTCAAAATCTACTAACCACAATTGTACTTAAGGTGAACAGCATGGACGCTCTTAAATATTAAGCAAGAATGTGACAACAAAAAGGAGGAAGTGATAAAATTAGCAAAGAACTCAAAAGGGACGCATGTATAGTTTTTATGTGACATATGCAAGTTATACAAAGATTGGCATGTCAAGTGTAAAGGCTTTCATGGTACATAAAAAAGCCTTTATTTTTGTATGTTTTTACCAAAGTTACCATTAAATCTGAAATAAATAGTTTCATCTTACTATCGTAATTTATTTAGAAATTTTCCTCTATGATCCTATGAGTTTCACTGTCCTAGATAAGCTATGAATTACAATCAAATATAATATGTTAATTTTTAAATTTTATTTATATTATTAATTATTTAAAATTTATTGTAACGTACGGGTATCGCCCTAAGCTCCGGTTCTTTTCCTCGTTTTCTTTGCTCCCTCCCTCCCTCCAACCCCGCAACTCGCACGCACCGCCGCGCGCCTCCTCTCCCACCCCACCTCTGCCTCGCCGCCGGCGCCCAAACCCACCCTCCCCCGTGATGCAGAAGACGGCGCAGGCCTGGTTCACTGGCGGCCCCACCTCCCCCGCCTCTGCCGCCGCCGAGTCGCAGCCCTCCCTCCTCGCCAACTGGAACTCCTACGCCGCCTCCCGCTCCGACGCCTCCACCTCCCCGCTCCCGTTCGACATCGAGGCCGCCGTCCGCTCCGCTAACGACACCGTCTCCGGCACCTTAAACGTGTAAGCCGCAGATCTGATCCACTCTCACCGACCTGAGATCTGCGCGCGATTAGCTGGCTAGCGCTCTCTGACCCGGTCCGATCTGATCCGCGGGTTGCAGGGTGACCAAGGGCGTGCGCGAGCTGCCGGGGAGCTTCCAGAGCGCGACAAGCAGCTTCCCGTCGGGGAGGGCGCTCATGTACTTCGGGCTCTTCCTCGCCAGCGGTATCTTCTTCGTGTTCATCGCGTTCGCGCTTTTCCTGCCCGTGATGGTGCTCATGCCGCAGAAATTCGCCATCTGCTTCACGCTCGGCTGCGCGCTCATCATCGCATCGCTCTTCGCGCTCAAAGGACCCGCGAGCCAGCTGGCCCACATGACATCCAAAGAGGTACTACCCCTATATTGCTGCAACCTGCTGCTATAGTTATTCAATTGTTTATGTCTCGGTATTGGAACGGTAGTAGTCTTGTTTGGTAGCGAGGAAGTGGAGAAAATCCGGTCAAAACTCATGGCATTACATCAAATGCCCCCCGTGTTTTTTAGTCGAATACACTTAACAATTTGGGAACATGCGGAAACAAGTTGCAAATCTTTATTGGTGAGAATAACTAGTAGCTTCGCGCTCTCTGCAGGCAGCTAAAGACTGCCATTTGCTAGTTGCTACTTTTGATCTGCATAGTAATGAAAATTTCTTGATGATCAATTGTAGCTTATCTGATGTACATAGCCGATGCGGGTGAGGGCTAGCCGGCTCCCACCCACCCACCCACCACTTTTCCAGTTGTTAACTCATTGATCTGCCATGTGCTCAAAGTGTTGCTAGCTCAAAACCACAGCTCAATTTAGTTCCTGTATAGTGTTTCTATGTTTTTCTGCTAGGTTGGCCCTGTGGAAGCCTAGGAATTGAATCCATGTTCTGATAGAGTTGGATGGAATTCTAAAACCCCATGTGGGGTTGAACCAATGGGACTGGGAAAAAAGAGACAAGACAAAACTTGGATGAATTAACTAGAAAAAAAACAAGATACCCACATGGTTATTAAGGTGTTGAGATATCGGCGATATCTTGTCGCCATATCGCCGTGGCGGACTGGAGGTGTATGCCGTCCGGACGGTGAAAAAGCAATGAGGGACCGAGGGAGTCGCCGCCGCCGCCAGATCCACCGTCGCAGCCGCTAGATCCGCGGGATCCGTCGCCACCGCCAGTCCGTCGTCGCCTCCCGCTTCACCGGTGCCGGATTCGCCGTCGCCGCAGCCGGATCCGCGGGATCCATTGCCGCCGCCAATCCGCTGTCACCTCCCGCTTCACCGGCACCGGATCCGCCGTCGCCGTAGCCGGATCTGTCACAATCCAAGGGAACGGCGGCGCAGGGCGACGGGGAAGGCAAGGCGTGGCCGAGGGAGCGGCGGCGCAGGGCGATGGGGAAGGCGAGGCATGGCTGAGGGAGCGGTAGGGCGATGGAGGCGGCGTTGGAGACGGAGAAGGTAGTGAGGGCGGCGGCAAGATCGAAGGGGAGGAGACGGGGGCGGGGTTCCGAGTCGGCGGATTCTGCGTGGGGAATGCGGGAGGCTGGTTAGGGGGCAGGGCGGCGGCGGGGGAGTGAACTAGGGCGCCTTCCCTGCCCGTCGCCCCCATATATACTCGGCCAGTATTGGGCCTTTGGCCCGGCCCACAACACCCCTTTCTTTCTTTCTTTCTTTTTCTGGATCATACATGATCTATTTTTTTTAATGATATACTTTAGCTACTGCCAAACTAGGTTAAGATATACATATAATGTCGCCACGCCTCACGTCATATGGCGTCGCCACACCGCGCGCCATAAGCGATATTGTTGTGTGAAGGTGGTGAGGCGCCGCGCTTCGCCGCACCGCCTTAATAACCATGGATACCCATTATTTTTTTCCTAAGCTTCTTGTATTCATTGTGCTCTAAATATCCTAGATGAATTGATTTATTGAGGATTCTTTCCAAAATTCCCAAATTAGACCTTGTAAAACTTCAGGAAAAAGCTATCTGTACGAGCTTATTTGTTTGAAACAAGTTACACATATGAAAGGGCTCCATCATGAGACACTCTTGGATCCCTGCATGATAACAGAAAAAGCAATCATCATTCATCACTCACTCCGCAAATTGAAGGCCAGAATTGGAGCCGATTACCCTTTTTCTTGTTACGAGGGGACCCAAAAGCTCTGAGTCTGTGATCTTACATCATGTGTGTTCTTTGTATGAGTTTCTTACAAGAACATTTTGCATGTATAGCTTTTCTGCTTAGGAAGTAGGGTTTCAGGAATTCCTTTTTGGTCCCCTTCTGTTGTCTATATACAATTTTTGAGATGAGAAAATAATATCAACAACTGAGCAATATTGCATGCGCAAAATTTTGTACAAGCAATCCAGAAAAAGGACACATTATAAAAACTAAGCAAGTGGATCAAGTAGGCGTTTCTTGGATCAAAATATGGTATACCAAACTCTAGTGTCTAGTGTAAGAATGCGCAAACTCATATTTCAGCATAGTAAAAAAAAGAGGAAAATGAATGGATCTTCTTGCCATTCACCTAGAGCTAATCTGGTTTTTGGTTTAGCTCATGAAGGTTACTCACCGACCTCAAGGACATTTCTAACTCTAGAACTGTCCTGGGAAGAATGTCTTTGGCACCTCTTTCTTTGGACCCTTGAAGTACTCGACATGGAAATGGTCTTTAAAGTCCTTTAAAAGACTCAGTATCCAATGCCAAAGAACCATATTAGCATCAAACATGGATTCCGCAACAACCGGCCAACCGCAATTCATTAATGCAGGAATCCAAGTAACTTGTGACCCGAGAGAGAGGGAGGGAGGGAGGGAGGGAGAGTAGTGGAATTTGGGAACTTTGTGATGGCTAAGTGGATGGATCTTTTGATCTTTCCAGTGAGCTCACCTGCACTCAAGCTCACCGAATATGATGTCGACTGGCTTCTTTTGTTTAGCCTCCACTCTTGGTTTGGGTTCTCCCAACACCAGGTACAAGTTGCAACAGAAGAAGGCCTCTTGACATTTTTTTCTCTCCCACCTATCAAAGAACAAAATATTTTGGCTCAATCCAAAAGGATACCGGAGCTCAATCCTATAAAATCATCAAGTATTTTGGCTCAATCCAGAAAGATTTCTGTGCTTTCTAGCTTTGCAATAAAGCTGGGCCGAAAGCCTTGTCTAAAAAAGATTGTGAGCTCTATCCAATATTCCAGGATTAGACAAAAGGCTTTTGCCCAGCTTTATTAGAAAGCTAGCAAGAGTAGAGAGGAAGGGAAGGCTGGGGACACAAGCTTAACCTGTCTGGAAGCCTTGTTTTGGCCAATGATACAAATAAAATCTAATATGTTCTAAGAAATATTTAAGATTTAAGAACGATGAACTTGTCTGGATAGACTTGAAAGAAATACAACTGTGGTCTGGAATCACTTGTATTAGCCCAAATTGGGTCAAAATAATGGTGATATGGCATTCTTTATTTTGGCCAGCCTCTCCCCTTGCCTAGCCTGTCGACAATGTTACTTTCCTGCCCATGGCCAAATAGTACCTTCATGGCACCCCACTTCTTACAAGGTCAACTTCTTCCTCCACTAGTCTACCATAACTTTTGTACCTACCTTAACCTCTGCTCACTAACGCACCTTAAGGGAGTCCAGGGTTTCTTCTAGTGCTGAGGCCTTAACTCTTAGGGCACTGCTTGTGCTGCCTATCCACTTAGGCTGTGCAAGCTGTGGACGAGGTGCTCATGTTGGTGGGTTGATAGTGGTAACAATGTTCCCTATTTGGATACCATGCTCTGTACATCGTAAGCAACTACATCTTGTCTATCACCATCTTTCCAGTCTCCTGTGTCTATGGTTGAACCTTCTCCTTTGTTAGTGCTGTGCAAGTCACTGGGACACGTGAATGAGTACAATTTGACTTAAGTGCAATTGCTGGTCTGCATTGTGGGAATATTTTGTTTGTTTCTTGGCAACAGATGCATGGAAGTGTCTGATTCTTATTTCTCCAATCCAGAAAGGAGATTTGTTTTGGGGATAACATTTACATTTGGATCGAGTGATTTTAGTTGTAGTACAAAATTTACAATTCTTTCTTATTTCTAGTTGGAAATTCCAAAGTGCTAATGTAGGTCCATAAGCATGGCGCAAGAGTCGTTGATGCAAAGTAGTGAATGGCTCTTGTACTGGCTCAGTTTTCTTATGCAATGCAATATCTTTTTATTCACATAATCTTCAAATGCACAGGGTATCTGATAAGAGAACTTGCCTGTCTTCTTTTCAGAGGCTACCGTTTACAGTGGGATTTATTGGATGCATGGTTGGCACGATTTATGTTTCTATAGTGCTTCACAGTTACTTTCTTTCGGTGATATTCTCGATCCTTCAGGTATGTCCTTCCTTTGATAGAATTTTTGACTTGTCTTTTATCTTTTTGAAATTTGATGGTACATTGTGGATATTATGCGCATGTTTTATGCCCTGCTCGCCCTTTTATTTTTTTCCCATCTAGAACAAGCTCCTAATCAGAGCCTTGACTTCTACCCATGCTTTGCGTTTAGGTGAACAAATAAATTCCTTCCCCCTCTCACTCTACCCTTGCTTTTATAACTCTGAAAAAACAATTCAGTGTGCATTGCCTATGGTTGCCACTGTGTGATCTGCAGCACCTCTAGTTTCCCTTGTGCATGGCTGATGGCTCTTTTCACTCACTCAAGCTTCCCGTTTACGAAGTGACCTTCCTCACTTTTGTTCCAGGTTCTGGCTCTTGCTTACTACACCATATCCTACTTCCCCGGAGGATCTAGTGGATTGAAATTTATCTCTTCAAGTCTCTTGTCTTCAGTAACAAGATGTTTTGGCCGGTAACACAAGTAGGATGAACATGTACTTGATGATCATACCCTTATTATTCCTGAAGTATTTTTGTACGTAGTTGCTGATCAACAGTTGATAGAGCTCCCCTCTCTGCTCACGCCTGTTACCATTTAGATTTAGACATACGTTGGATATGGTGTGAAACAAGCAAGTTGTGCTTCTGTATCTGAAGTTTCCTTGTATGCTTTATTGTGGAAATAAAGCTGTTACTACCGTGTTAAGGGCTAAAAGCAACCTCGCGGAGCTGCGTTTTGGGCTTTTGGCTTATCCAGAAGTCAAATCAAACGACGCTGCTTTTTGAAGCTGATTCTCTAAATGGACTCTAAAACTGTGTGCGTTATTCGCATTGGTGTCTGTGTTATGTGTTGCTGTTTTGAAAAACACAAATAAAAGCTATTAGTCGCAGCAGAACAAAACAACAGGGCCCATTCTAAGACTAGCAGAGCAGCATATCCTCTGCTGTCGTGCTGGTTCCTTCTGTTCTTGTTGCTTTGGAGGCGAGCACAGCGATCCGGTTATTCGTGGTGCAAAACTTCAGGGTGTTATAGAGCGCTTCCACAAACACCTGACGAATCAAATCCTGATCTATACTTTAAACAAATCCAAGTATGATCTAATTTATACTGTTGTGCTAACTTTTTAAAAAGTTCTGTAAAAAAGCGCCTGTATAGTACCACTGATTCTGGACAATGGATACTTATCCGGGAGGGAGGTTTATTAGGATGAATCTACTCCCGGGGAAATTCTAGAACCTGAGCCCATGTCGCTACCAGGGACTGAAAAATCGACCGGCTTGGACCGGCAGGTATCATACTGGCTGGACAAAGATGCTTACGTACTAATTTTAAAGAAATCTTAATCTTCATGTTTATAGAAGACCAAACGAGCACAACTCTGATGAAAAAACTATATAAACATTAAAAAAAAAGAAATAAGTCTATTTTACATCTTTGCAAAAAAATCCACTTAACACCATCAATTATAAAACCGAGTATTTAACCAAGAAATTTACAAAAACCGAGTCAGTTTACACCATAAGGTCGTTTTGATTGATGATGTGGTTCTCATTCAAAGTGGTTTTCGTCATGTTGACAACTATATTATTGGATTTTGCTAATAAGAATTCAAGTCAAAAATGTTAACATCCACGTTGTGATCTCTTTGTTTCCCTCTCTCTACATTCTCTTTCTTTTCTCGTTGTCCTCCCTCTTTCATTTGGATCGGTGCATGCAAAAACTGATGATATAGCTGTCAATATGGCAAAAACTACACGGAGTTAGATTCCCGTTAGTAAAACCACACTAAATTGGATATCTATTAGCAAAACCACCCCACCTTAGGGTATAAATTGATCCAGTTTTAGAAGTTTAGGTTATTAAATATCAAGTTCTATAGTTGGACGTGTTAAGTGATTTTTTTTTGTGTTCAGAGACGTAATATGAACTTATTCCTGGCCTACCGAAAAAATACTCCAGAAACTGTCCGTCACACGCTACTGGTCTAGCTCTAGTTTTCAGAATCTTTTTCTTTTTAATCCCTGGTCGCAAGCTTGCCGCCTAGTTCATTGGGTTCATGTGTTTGATTTATACAAACAAGCTAAAGGAAGTTGGTTAAACTCGGACAAATGTTTTTTTCCTTCGCAGCAAATAGAAAAAAAGTTGCCAAAAATGTATTATCCAGGGTTCACAATTTCTTCAAAAAATCACCGACATTAGTATGTTCAAATTATTTCAGTCCCGTTTGAAATCCTGCCTAGTTCATCTACATATTGTCGCCGACAGTCAACCAAATACAAATTATTTGAGCCATGACTTCCTTTCGCTATCTTGACCATTTCCCCTCAACCAATTTCGGGGTTCAAGCATAGGAGTGCCGTTGCCATCGTCTTTTTCCTGCGAGGCAACCACCGCGCCTCCCATTGTTCTTCGCAATGGTGAGACCTCGGGCCAATTCCTTGCATCCAAAGAACCACCTTCATTCCCTCATCCAAACACCTAGCTCAATTTAGCTGGAGAAACACCGGTTGGCCGCCACCGTGGTCAGCTACCATGGCCGCCACCGCTTCCTGTTGCCAACTAGCGCCGGTACGATCTCACCACAAATCCATCACCAATAGCCTCCACATGATTCCAAGAATCCATTTTTCTGGTCTCCGCTCCCCTCGGTGCTTCTGTTCAAATTTCTTTGAATTTGGTTGAAGTTTGTCCAAAATTCAAACACCTGTTTGAACAATTTGAATGAAATTTTGACTAAAATACCAAAATTTCGGTCATTTCGCCAATCAATAAAAGAAAATTTAAAACAAAATAGTTTTCTTGGTACTGTCTACTATCTGAACATGATTACGAAATGAAGGTCATGATGGTCATGCTACTTCCATTGATAAGTATGCATCAAATGGTGGTACGACCAGATGCAACATGGAACTGCACATACTCCCTGTATTAAACCTAGGGGGATTCCTGACCAATGCCCCCATCCACATGTCTCCGCTACTGCAGCCAAGTAGGTTCGGCTGGTCCCTGGCTCCACATATTTGTAGCGTGTTCTTGGTCAATTCCCCCCATCCATGTGTCTCCACTACTGTAGCCAAGTAGGTTCGGTTGATCCCTGGCTCCACGTGTGTAGGATCGTCGATGGCAATCAAAAGGGGGGTGAATGATTGCAGAGCGCGATGCACAGTTTTTTTAATTGACCTCCTGTTGCTTTTTAAACCTACTCTTTCTTGTTATCTCTCCAAACAAATCACGGCTCCAGGACATTCAGCGGCCGCTCTGCTTTGAACGCTCGTGCCTCTGATTTTTTTCGAAAGATCACGACTCGCCTCTGGTACGCAGCCGCCGCTAATTTTCTTTTCGCTCATCGTGAAAGACCGCCGCAAGCCTTCCTCTGACAAAACTCAAATATATCCCGCCGTCGCATCTTTTTCTTTGTGTCTACTTTTCTTCGTAAAAGCCATGGCCAACAAGCCGCCGCAACACCTCATACATCTATATAGTAGCAAACACTCAAAAACCCTAATACAATTCGTCTTGGACCTTTTTACCTCAACTAGGCTTTTGGCTCACTACTTTTCAAGGGATCCAAAACCCTTCCTAACATGGGTTTTTTAATTCTTTTTACACTTCCGATTTTTTCAGCCTTCTACGTGTTGAACCGCACCTCCTGTATCTTCTCCACACATCATCCACCTTTGATCTTCACGTGCCCAAGCATGAGCTCGACCATCTCGTGACTCCCTCGACCACCTGACCTCGGATCTCTCTATCCTAGTCCCGGTCCTCCTCGTCACTGACCACGATCGCTCCATGCTTCAACCTGCACATGTACAGACCAAAGAATATTTTTCCAACACAAGTTCGTCCGAACTTGACCAACGTCAAACCGCACACATGCAACACACCATAACTAATATCACAACCAACGTTGTCAATTATTCATCATCTAAAATAACCTAGACCTAGCCACATGGTCTAACAACGTGTTTGCAACGTCCAGAGCTTCCACACAAATCCACCCATCGAAACCATGGTCTCTGTTGATCGGTCGCTTTGACATGGTTTCTTCTTGTGCGCTTGCTTTGGTATGCCACTGTTACCCACCTTAGGTTCTATGCTACGGCTCGTCTCCTCTTGGTGGGTTCCCATCTCGCCTGTCGTTTGTCCCCCGGTGAGAGAGAACTCCGCGAGGTGTCCTTGTATTGCGTCTTTTGGGTTCTCACCTTCTCCTCAATTCACGTGCTCTTGGTCTACATTGTGAGGCACTTTGCTTCTACCTTTGTTCTTTTGGGTTCACGAAATTTTCTTGCGCTACGCACGCCTTGGTTCATCCTGACGAGGATCAGCTTGTGAAAGCATCTAGACCCCTAAACTAGGGTTTTAGTAATTAATGACGAATTATGAACATGGGACTAATGTGTTTGCTAAGATTATATAGATAAAGTCTCATGTGTGCAAAGGTGAAGAACAAGCTGCGTGAAAAATTGACGGCAAGAAGAATTCAAATGAGGTACATAAAATATAGGGTATCTTTTCATTTTACCAGGAGAAAAGATGAAAGGCCGGATTATAAATTAGATGTCGTACTATTAAGAGGGATCCTTAAAAGTAGCTTGATAGCATGTTTTGGTGCACATTGGATCAACTTAGGATCATGCATGTATTTGAAAATAAGTTTGAAAATTCACTGTGCTCAATCAGAAAAATCGGTAGTACCGCACATTACAGCGAAACTACCATAGTGCGGTAGTTCCGGTGTGCAAACAGCGGAACTACTGCCAAGCGGTGGTACCGGTTTTCATGCGGTATGTTTTTTCCAGAGAGCACCCTTCCGGAGACTTAAACTCAACAGAAATCGGTAGTACCAGATTTTCAATGGCGGAACTACCGTATTACGGTAGTACCGCACGGTACTGCGAAACTATCGATTTTCGGTATGTTATTTCAAGAAAGCACCCCGAGAAAAACTTAACTGGTCAGAAATCGAAAATACCGAAAATAGCACGACGGAACAACCGTAGTGCGGTAGTACCGTACTGACTTGCGAAACTACCGCAGTGCGGTAGTACCGCACTTACAACGGCGGTAGTACCACGCCGAATTTCAAACAACTAGTTCTAACCGTCTGACATAGCCGTTACTGTGTGCTACAGTAAAGTACGGTAGTTTCGCACTTTATACTGTGGTAGTTTCGATTTTTCTGATTTTTTCAGAATAATTTTTAGCAACGACTAGTTTTGGTTGGTGAGGGTATAAATACCCCTCCATCTGCCTTTGGGCAGGCTGCTGAGCTTGTATTGATCATCTTGAGCCCTAGAGCATTCACTCAACTCTCTTTTCTCTCTTGAGCTTTCATTTTGAGTAGTGGAGATATTTTCAAGTGCATTTAATTCTAGTTGATCCAATTACATTTGAGCGCCGTCAAGCGGAATCATCGGTTTATTCTCTTGGTGCTTGCCGGCATCTAGACGGCGAGGAGGTTGATTGCACGGTGACTTCTTCAAGAAGGTTGTGAAGAAGCCCGAGCCGATTGTGAGTGGTTGGAGCTCGTTATCTCCAAAGAGGAGGAAGAGCTACCCCTAGTGATCGAGGAGTAAGGCTTAATTTGTGGAGCCGGTCCAAGAGCGTTTGGGCTTTCCTCAACGTGGACTAGTGAAGACCGGCAAATCTTCGATACCACGGGAAAACATCGGTAGTGTCATTGTGATCATTTCTTTGCCATCTTTTAGTCTTTATCTTGCTAGTTGAGCAATTTGTTTATTTGTTATATCTTCTTATGCTTATGCTAGAATTATTGTATTAATTGCCTAGAATTATTAGAATTGTGTAGCTGTGCTCTATCTTGCATACTTGTCTTGTGATAAATAGCTAGTGCTTGTTTAAATTAGATAAGAATTTTAAAACCTTTTATTCACCCCCCTCTAATCAGTTATCCTTTATCCTACAGCTTATGCAGCACCGTGTTTGTCTTCTCGTTGTGCTCCACTGGGTCTTCATTGACTTCTTACTCTCCATGCCCCTCAGTTTGTATAAATGATCTTCATCTGCTTCTTGCTTTCCACGCCCCTCGATTTGTATTAATAGGGGCCCTAATGCGAGGTTCATTATGCTCCATTACGTATTTGTTGATTCCCCCCCGCCCCCCTCTTTCTTTGTTTCTTACAATTGGTTGGCTATTTTTCTTGTTTGCTTTCGTTTTCAGCTTTGTATTCATGTTTCTTGCTGTCTTCGTTCTAATGCAAGGCCCCTTTGAGCTACTTCGCCATCACGCGCCGCTCGTGGTGGTTGATTTACCTGCCATTTGAGGATCTGCACCTCTACTGTGTTTTGTTCATTATTCTCCCTTACGTGCTTGCTAATTTCCCCCTTCTTTGTTTCTTTCTTATGATTGGATGGTTATTTTGTTTGTTCGCTTCTGTTCCTGCCTTGTTCTCGTGGTTACTGTTGTCCCCTTTCTAATGCAGGAACCCTTTGAGTTGCTTTGCTGTTATGTGGCACTCCTCCTGGTTATCTTACCTACCAACTGAGGATCTGCAACTTTACTTCCTTTTGCCTCACCTTTCATTCATACATTGTCGTGACTGATCTTCATGCGGTAATTACTTCTTTCATGCGGTTTTTTATTTATGTTTCTTCTATGTTTCGTCCACTCGATATGCAGTATTTGTGTTCCAGTGCTTCCCATGTGGTGTCCTAATTACATTTATGTGCCTTCTATCTAGATTTCATGTTTTTACATATTGTTTCTGCTTTTGTATTTAAGGTCAACTCCTTTGATATACCTCCCTGCGTTCTTAGTTACCTGGTATAGCAGCCGTATTTGCTTACTGTGTAGTCCTTGTATTTTGAAGTAGCAGAAGCTTACGACTCATAGGGCAGTGGACCACTGCGTCGTAGCTCGCTTCAGAAAATACACTAGGGTGGAGGAGATGCTCCCAAAATCAGATGGGTTGCCTAAATATGCATATGCGGTAGTGCTGTTCTCTGTCTAGGTAACCCACCTCAACACGAATGTGTTTTTGTCAAATATGCATAATGCTGGCTACTCTTTATTTGTGCCCTGTGTAGCACTATGTACAGAGTTCTTTCTTCTATCTTCTTGATGTCAATCATATTCCACTTGTTGTGTTAACTAGACGCGTTGGTCTACTGAAGACTGCTTCCACAGTGGTGATTGCGACCACAAAGAATGTGTCGCTGATGAAAGTATTTCCTGCTGCTTGCAGCCATTAGTTATTTATTTCCTACTATTTTTTTCAAGATCACAATATGCAATCTGCCTATGCTGGTACATCAGGTTTATGTACTATAAATTTATATTTATTCTTTTATTGGTCACACATCAGGTTTATACTACTGTTACTTTGTAGGGGCCACATGCGGAGGCTTTCAATGCAGACCAGCTAGAGATTATCTCTAGAGATAAACTTGTTGTTGTTCTATTTGGAGTAATTGTTGGTACCTTCTCAGGTTTATGAGATATTTTTGCCAGTTCTCTTACAGCATGCTATTGTTGTATTATTATACCTATTCCATTACATAACCTTCTCTAGCCTTATATTCTGGGCAACTTGCACGGTAGAGCAACTCAGTGACTAAATGGTGTATCAATATCCCGATTCCTGAAGTAGCAGCTTTGCGTAGCAGGTGCATTCTGCTATATATGCTTTATTGAACCATGTAGTTACCTACTGTCTTTGCTATTCTTACAGTATTCTAGGTTACCTTAATAGATTTTAACTGTTCTTACAGTGACTACCCTTGGAAATCATCAGCATCAGATGGAATGGCATGGAGGGAGTCAAGCCTGATACTGTTGATGCAATAGTTCGTGAAATCAGCTATTTAATTCCCAATGATGCTATTGTTTGATTCTTTACCTGATGCTATTGTTTGATTCTTTACCTATGGCTTTTGTTGTTATGTAAGAGCTTGCTATCTGCTTATCTTTTAGGCTGTTTTCCTGTTTTGTCGGTGCTGCTTGCAGGGCCAGTTCTACAGGGTCAACATGGTTATCAAGGGTTTGGTTCCAGTTCCAGATCAACCCTGGTGATCATAGCCTTAAGTAGCCTTCCTGCCATTTATCTATCTAAAAGTTCCATGTTGCCATGGGCAACCTTTTGTACATTATGGTATGACGCCTATTTTATCAGAGACTATGTATCATGTCTTTTAGTCCACTTATAGTTTCTATGTGACTTCTTTCCTATGGTTAGGGCTCTCCAGAATTTAGCTACATGCACAAAGTATGTAATGTAAACTTGGTTATGTCATGCAAACAAAGGTTGCTTCTAGCTACCTGATAATTTTTTTCCATCATACTCTACATTTCATCACTACAGGTACTATTCACCAAAGCCTACGGAAAAGCCCAGTATTTCAACTCATTCACTGCCTTCTCTTTTTATTCGGTTTGGCTGCCTTGCACGGCGTGGCGCTGCGCATACACATCTAGTATGTAAGAAACCATTGCGAGGTAGTGAAATGTCACTTCTATACAGATTCAGTTATTAATTTGTCCGGAATCGATCGTGACAGCGCAATTCATTAGGGAAAAACAAGTCCGTAGTAACCCCTCAATCTCAACTCTTTCTTCAGGCATCGTGTCTTCAGTAAGTCGGTTCAGATATGAGATACCATGTCTTCAGTAAGTCAGCAGCTAGTTGGTTTGGCCAGTAACACGAGTAGGATGCGAGTTTACTTCAGCAATATTTTCGTACGTAGCTCCTGATCAACCCTTTTATTTTGACCGAAAACAGTAGGGAAGCTCCTGATGAACCCTTGGCATTAGGGCACATTCATATTAACTTTTACTGATAATTTTTAGTCTTAGCTTATGAATAGTAACAATTTGTAAAGAACTGTATGAAGAGAGAAATCTACATACGATTTTAATCGATATAAATAAAGTTATTATAATATGTACTATAATTAATTAGTAAATCCTAACTTAAAAAGACGTTCTATTTAAAAGTTAAATACTATAAAAAATCTATCTACTATAAAAAAAATAGATTTTAGAAGTTAATATAAACTGGTCGAGAAGGTTGCGTTCTCTAACCTCCTTATCTCGATACGTGTCCTAGATGACTTGCGATGCAACCAGCAGATATCTGCCACTTCCAGAATCGTCACCTAGCATATGGCCCGATAATCATGATCCTTGGTCTACATATGTTTGCACTTGGCCGCTTTGACGTCACCTAGTTTTCACATCTTACCTTCCCCAAGCGCAGTCACAGGTCTCCTTGCCGTTGCCCACCACTACTCTCGCATATAGGGGTGGAAATGAGCCGACTCGGCTCCCCTCACCCGACCTTGTCGACAAAGTGGCTCGGCTCATTAAACTAATAAGCTAAATTTATTGCTTGAAAGCTCGAGCTGGCTTGTTAGGCTCATGAGTTAAACACTAACAAGTGTACCAAATCATCTCAGCAATAGTTTGTTTGAAAGCTTGAGCTGAACACTAACAAGTGTACCAAATCAGTTCAATAATGGACCTTTGCAGGGCTATTTAGCTTGACGTGATCACAAAAGTACTACACCTCTGTAGAACTTTTCAGGATGATGTGATCACATAATCACTGCACCTTCGCAGAGCTTTTCAGCTTGATATGACCACACAAGCACTGCATCTCTGTAAAGCTTTTTAGATCAATTTGACTACACAAACACTGCACCTCTGTATAGCCTGTCAGCTCGATATGACTACAAGCTTGCTTTCCTCCTCGCACAGTACTGACCTGTTTGCACCCATGGCTTTAGTACGTCTAAGAACAAGAGTCGGTTCCATGTGAGGACCAAGCGGAGAGAACTATCACAACTCGAAAGGCAGACATAAGTTAATATCATGTCTTCATTCTTCAAGATGCTACGCAAGAAGAAGGCTGTGGCTGTTCGTGCAAAGGACTACTCTGATAGTTCTTGCAAGGACGCTCCCATCCCACCTGAGTTCCCTCACCTGAAGTGCGACTACGGCAAGCTGGTGGCTATTAAGCAATGGACGCACCCAAAGACATCCGCACGCGCTCACTACATGTGCGACAACTACCGGGTATGCCAATACCATAAGATATCCGTTTCATCTTGTTGTACCATGGAAGATTTAGTTCGATCATATGTACTACTGGCGAATGCTAATTACGGCCGGCATCCACTCATGCGGGCAGACAAATTAGTGTATGGGGCACTTGCATGCGTGTGTGCCGCGCCCCCCATATGGGGCAAGTCACCTGCAACCCATACGACTGAGGCTTGTGACGAATGAGTGCGTGGCTGTGCATTTAAATAGCCAAGCACAGGAGAAAACGACAAGCAAAAACGCCGCACCGCACGAAAACAACGTGCAAAGATGAATCGCGTAGGAAATCGATTAGACAAAAATGTGCGGGGTCATAGCCCATCCTCCTGCGGTGCCTCCCACAGGGGGTAGGTCACCTGCCCCCCGATGCAGGGGGTAGGTGGCCTACCGCGCCTAGCACAGGGAGCAGGTGCCTACTGCACCCGACGATAGGGGTTGGTGACCTACCCCCCTCCTGGCGGCAGGGGCAGGTGTCCAGGAGGGGCCAGATTTGTAAATTATGATGGAGGAGGCTAGTTTTGCAAATAAAGATTTCTAGGGGAGTAGAAAAAAAATCTCATTTTCACATCTTAGCTTCAACAAGCCTAGTCGTAGGTCTCCTTACCGTTGTCCACCACCATTCTCGCAATCTAGGAGCGGAAATGAGCCAGCTCAGCTCCCCTCACGCAACCTCATCAAACAACATTGCTCGGCTCGTTAAGCTAACAAGCTAAAATTATTGCTTAAAAGCTCGAGTTGACTCGTTAGACTCATGAGCTGAACACTAACAAGTGCACAAATTCATCTCAGCAATGGTTTGTTTGAAAGCTCGACCTGGCACGTTAGGCTCACGAGCTGAACACTAACAAGTGTATAAATTCATCTCAACAACAATTTGTTTGAAAGCTTGAGCTGTCTCGTTAGGCCCATGAGCTGAACACTAACAAGTGTACCAATTCATCTCAGCAATAAAGATATGTTAGAAAATTGGAAAAGTCGGCAAATGATGGACCCAAAAGTTCGGCATCAATTCCTTGTCATTCCTTGATAGACAGCAAGTAAAAGCTGGTGTTATGTATGTGAAAGTATTTGCACAAAGCCACAACGCGAGTTTACTTTTAAAGAAATTGTTAAACAACACTGAAGTGTTTTTTTTTTTACTCAGAGCACTAAATGTGAGTACTCCAATTTACAAATAACACTCAAATCCCCGCTAGACACCTCCTCTAAAAAAAACCTAGTGCTCCAAACTATAAAACTACTCGAATCTCTTCTAAACATCTTCAAAAAATCTAAGTACTTCTAAAGGCTTGTTGTTTGTTGGCATATGGCCTTTACATAAACACGCACCAGCGCTTAGCACATGCAGCCACCGCCTGCAAGTGATGAGAGAGGTGTGTGTGTGTATATATATATATATATATATATATATATATATATATATATATATATATATATATATATATATATATATATATATATATATATATATATATATATATATATATATAGGAAAAATACTTTCTACACCCAGATGTAATTACACTCACTTTTAATATACCATATAAACGAACTTGAAATATTCCTTTATCACTTTGGATATACTCGTATACTAATTATAAGATACTTCAATGTGAACCACATGAAAAAATTGCAAGAAAGTCCATAATTTTTAGCGTATTTTGTAAATACTTTCATATACGCATATAAAAAGGAGTATGTCAAAAAAAAAATCTACATACTACCTCTAAAAAATTATTCATACCACCTAGATGGTCTTAAATACTCGTATACTATTCATACATACCCTCCATTGCGCGAGATACTCTCTACATTGTGAGATACGACATAGGGTGTAATTACACCCGGGTGTAGAAAAGAGGAGGTGCTTTAATGTTTTTCTTAACAGTGATTTGCATAATTTGTAAAGCATGATAAATGGTGGATAGATATTACTTACCTCTTTATTTGCTTCAAGATTAGTGCTACTTTTGTTAAAGAGAAGAGTATAAAAACACTGCTCTATATATATGTGTAAAGAGAGAGAGAATGGGCAGCCATGCCATCCTTCGGCAGGAGCCATGGTTCATCTCATTGGCCATTCTCAGCACCCTGTACATAGCCGCTGTCACGTTGCGCCTCCTATCGTACCTCTTCCTCTGCATACGCTGGCCGAGGGACCTCCACCGCCACTACGGCGCGTGAGCCATCGTCACTGGCCCAACCTCTGATATCGGCCAGTCTATGGCCCTGAAGCTCACGCGCAGGGGCCTCAACCTCGTGCTTGTCGACCTCAACGACGCCAATTTCCAGGAGATCTCCAACAAGATCAAGTCTCTCCATGCCGTGCAGACCAAGATCGTGGTGTTCGACCTCTCGTTTGTCTCCACCACTCAAGGTGAAAGACAAACACTATCATAAAAAGGGTCTTACAGACAGTTTAAAATAGTCATCATAGATGGTTTCTAAACAGTCTGAATTTATGTATCATTGATAATAGGTTACTCTCACAGACAGCTCCCAAATTGTCTATGATAGATAAAAATACAGATGGTTTTTCAATACAACCGTCTATGATATGTCGGTATTACAGATGATTTTTTATATTAACCATCTATGATAGCGGATATATCACATACGATTTTTTTAAAAAAATATCTGTGAGAGGAGAAATATCATAGATGGTTTTTTAAAAAACCATATGTGATATATATACATCAAAGACGGTTTGATGTTTCAAACCGTCTGAGATAGCTCTTTAAAAAATTATATTATTTTCTATTTTTTGGTTAGTCTTAGGAAATGCTAGTCATACCTTCTGAAATAAACAGAAGATCTCACAAATATATAATATAGGACAATCATCACATTGATCTCATAAATGAAGTAAACAACGCAAGTAGATTACATATATAATACATGGCAATCATTTGAATGAATTATTTGATTAAACATAATTGAGTGATTATAATTATATCCAATGTTTCAATATTTAATTATCATCACCGGAGTGAAACTCTCTAGTGTTATTTATTACCTCCGCTATTAAGAATAGGGAGAGCTTTCCTTGAATTTTGGCAAGTTTGTTAAGATTGATTGCACTTTTATCGAATTCCACATGCTGCCACTAGTAGTGTTAAGTCATTAGCATATATATGTATATATATGTATATATGTATATATATGTATATATATATATATATATATATATATATATATATATATATATATTGGTAATCACGAAATAATTATTGATAGGCTAACAAACCTTTGAATCATTCATCTTAGTGCCCATGATTTCCTCAATATGACGGCAAACGTAGTATCCACATACATTACCCTGTAGCTGTTGGTGGTATTGCAAAAATAGAATTGCATACATAGGTATTGTCAATTGTAGAGATATTATAATGAAGTGTGATAAAGGATTGTAGTGCTGTAGTAGGTACCGAAAATCGTGTCCTGTGTCGCAGTGTGGTACTGGATTCTTTATGTCTCCCTCCCTGAGCAATGTAGGTGCTGAACGACTTATATGATTCTAAAAATTTAGCCTCAGCCATTGCAAATGAAGGAAAGACTATAATAAAGTTATGTATAGAGGAAATGAGTTTACCTGTCAATTGCTTTTTGCACAAGGGTGAAGTCGTGGTTGCTCCTAAGTAAGAAATCAAGGTATATTACCTTACTCCACTTTGAAACCTAATCATGTATGTTGCTATAGTGATTAATCCTAAATTCATGTTGCGTATAAAGTACAAATGAAACTTGTATGGGAACTAGTGAAGTACTTACACTTGGTTGAAAGGTACTATGATGTATTCCTTGTCACTGTGAGCAAGCAATCCCCTCGTTATGTAATTTTGGATGAAGGATGCATTAGCATTGATGGATCGCTCAGAGACCAAGTGTGGATCGAGGAAACCCACCGGTTCTTGCTGTCACCAGATTTATTGGATCATAGATCTATACATAAACAATAAGTTATGAAATTTATTGGTATTATGTGGATGCAGAACATGATTATACAGTACACTTACAGTGTCCAGCATCGCAGAAGTGAGGCATCGAGATCGTCGAGATTAAATAGTAAGAATAAGTTTTCGAAGGTCACGACGAAGTAACCTAAGTCGTATAGGAAATGCGTCTCCGTGTATCTCATGGTGAATCCACTTCGCTGGTTTGGCTTCATATTGGTCCTCTGCATGTACTAGATATGCAAAGTCCTACAAACCAGTCCAAGGCTGGGTAATTGTAACTTGGGGACCAACGACACTCAAAGAATAAACTTCAATTGCCCGGGAGACGCCTTAATCTTCTTCGGTTTGACCTTAGCACCTTGCTTGCGATACATTTTCAACGATGTCTCCACGGAAGCTGATGCGATGGGCTTCTGAAGCAGAGCTTGAGGTGGAGCCACGGGAGCCAATGTGATGGGTCTAGGGCGATGTCCCTCTCGGGCCACTGGATGTAGAGATCGTGGCACAGATAGGTCTAGGGTGTTGTTCCTCTTAGGCTACTGGATGAATGTGTGGATGGCATCCCCTAATATCATAATCTCTTTATTTGAGAGCTTCCCAAGAGGGATGGTCCTGAAAACATCGTTAATCATGTCCACCTAGACCTTCACAAAACTAGTCTCTACTTGGGCACCGTGCATCAGCGTCCCTGATAGCCATGGATATGCTATCCCTCGCCCAGCGTCAATGGGAATGGAGCTAACAAGCCTGACTCTGATGATGTACGGCATGGGCTCATACATAATGACACATGATGAGCTAAAGCGTCCACCAGATCTATCTATGTAGCATTCTAAAGAGGTATATTATATGGATGGCATTGATAGGTAAGTAGGTATCGCTCTATTCAGAAATTGGCGTAGACGTACAACTACTCTGACATTGAGAGGGATTGGCGACCACATTAATAGGGGTGGGTTACGATTGGTTGCAGACTTGTCTCAATTCTTTCCTTAATGAATCTATCTCTCCTCGAAGTGAGGTAGTTATCTACACTCGAAGTGAGGCAGATAGTTGTTCCTCAAGTTTTGCACAAAGCTCCTATTTTATTTGTTCGTCGCGATAGACCGTGGATCTCTTCCTATTCCTATACACCTCAGAGTCATTTAGGAATCCATGACTCCAAGGTACGTAAACCCCCAGAGCTCGCGTGCAACCTGGGTGCTTCTTATTTCCCAGGGCCTATGATGGTATATCCCTATCTCTGTCTTCTTCAAATGAGGCTTAGGAAGATTCGGTAGTCAATGCTTGCTGCAAGAGGCAATCATGTTATTTTAGACCCCATGAAGTTCAAGAACTATTAACAACTAGGTAGTTTAACATATCTTATCAAGCGTTGGGACACTTTCTCGTCTGCGGGGTTTTTGAAAGAGGAGACACCCGAAGACGTGGTTGATGACTTTGCTCCTAACCAGTTTTGGGCATGCTCATTTCACTACTACAAAAGAGGCTATACTGAACACTTACATCATGAACCGTTTGTGATATAATTATTACAGACAGTTCATACGAATAACCGTCTGTGGTATTTTCATAGATAGTTATTTATATGAATTATCTGTGACAATACAAGACATCACAGACGGTTATTCTGTCTATGGTAATGGCAGACATCACAGACAATTTGTACTAATAATCGTCTATGATACTTCACAGATAGTTTGTATTATAAACCGTCTGTGATAATAAAGTTATCGTCTACAGTTTGTATTAAAAACCATCTGTGATATGTTTCTCAAAAACAAGTTCGTACTTGTTCGAGAGCGAGTTCAGACCGGTTCGATCCTACTTACGTAATCATAAATGAAATCCACGCTATTGGAGCTAGTTGAGTGAAGTCGCTGAAATGTTGTCTTCTCTGCTGGTTTCATTGGCTTCAAAAACTTCAGAAAATAGCAAAGCTCCACTACTTTACAATGGCCTGACAATACCCCCTCCTTAATAGAACCCTGTTCTCAAGGTTTAAAATCTGAAAAAGTCCTTTGAATAAAAGTCCTTGAATTTGTGTCACAAGTTTTTGGTTTCTGTTTTTGCCAAAAAAAAATTTATCTTCCCTTCAGAATTTGGAGTTCACATTAACTACAAAGTTGTAGATCTCGTTAAAACCATTCAAACGAGTATATATAAACCATATAGAACTTTGCTATTTTATATTTTGAGACTAGTTGTTTATATTGTATTGATATATATATATATATATATATATATATATATATATATATATATATATATATATATATATGTTAATATATCACAGAAGGTTTGTGATTCAAATATATAGCTGATAATTATATTTCACAAATGATTTGTGGTGCAAATCGTCTATGATAATTTGGTCTCTGACCCAATCCCAGCCAATAGAAGCCCACCAACCCCCACCCTATGGATCGTAGCTCCGCCTCTCTATCCCGCTCCAAATATTTTCCAACTCCCGCCTCTCCCTCCCCTATAAATACTCACCTAAACCCACCCCGTACCCACTGCATGCGCTCAAAATCTCTTCAGCCTCCTCACCGACCTTGACCTCGATGGCCTTACGAAGTAGACGACACGTAAGTCTACGAGCAGCAAGACACCACGAAAGCAGCTGGATACGAAGATGGCACATAAGTCTATGGTTAGCAAGACAACACTGTCTGCTAGGATCTCCGCTTCTTCTATGTTTTTGCCATATCTTGTGATCTTATGATGTTGGAATGGTGAATTCTAATATTAATGAAAATGGGATGTGCTAATGTGTTTACTATTGTATTTGCATGTTTTCAAAGTGCATAGCTAACATTTCCTAAGGCTAGCAGAAAAATAGAACAAAAATTTAGGTATAAAATACAATAAACCGCCTATGAAGAATTATCACATACGGTTCGAACCAAAAACCGTCTGTGATACTCACACATCACAGACGGTTTTATCTACCAACCGTCTGTGATACTCATACATCACAGACGGTTCTATTTACCAACCATTTGTGATACATACCCATCACAAACGATTGATAGCTAGAACGATTTTATGATATGTGAGTATCACAGATGGTTTTTTGTTTGAGCTGTCTGTGACAATTGTTCATCACAGATGATTTTTGGTTTGAGCCATCTGTGATATGTGAGTATCATAGACAGTTCTAGTTATAAAATATCCATTTTGTATTTATCACAGACGGCTCACAAATCATCTATGATAACCTCCTATTATCATTGACCCATAAATTCAGACGGTTCAGAAAACCGTTTATGATAACTGTTCCGAACCATCTGTGATGACCCTTTTTGTAGTAATGTTTATGGTCCCAACAAATGGCGGGGAGGCCTCCATTCGGATTGCGAACTAGTCCTGTATCCCCCATTGTGGGATTTTACCCATGTACACCGCAGTACCAAGTCTGTGAGGGTGAGTGTTTTGTGCATGGAGAGCCTTGTGCGCTGCTCTTTGTTGTTGAAATTTGATCATTGTCTTCATCTGTACAAAGGCATCTCATGTTTCTGGTGACACAAAAGGATACTGTTATAGGGGTGGCCCCCACCTAAGCGCAGCCGGCCTGTTAGAGGATTATAAGGTCTAAGTGGGACGTGTGTAATGATGTGAATACCCATATAAAGGATATTCGGATGTAAGGGTACAACTGTAAAGACACTCCTCCTGAGTACATAAATATACGTGACGCGAGCCACGGAGGGGGCGAAGAGCATTACTCACCTAACTCTCCACTACCACTCTCTCTCTCTCTGTTTGGTCTATAACCACAACAGATACCTCGTGAAGGGCATGTGATCCTTGGCCACGTACTACATGTCAAGCGTACTCTTGAAGTTCTTCTATGTTTTTCCCATTATGAGGAGCGCCTGCCATTGCACGAGTCCCTAAGCTTTTGCTAGGATCTCGAACGACTCTGTTATTTCCACCCACAGCTAATTTTTTTGAACCTTTGTCAAATATTTTCATCTTGCTACGGTGATAAGGACCTGTTGCCTTCCAATTATCCCATAGGTAGTCCGAAATACTGCTGCTGCTTTCTTCGTTGTAGAAGGATCCCATCCAGAGAGACCACCGTGATGATCATTTGGCCATCTGGCCTTTTTGATACTCCTCTGATATGCTTAGTTGCCTCGGTCTTTGGAAATTCAGGCCCATTCGGTGACATCGATAACGACAATGATTATTGTGCGAACGTCATCTCTCTTACAAGAAAAAACTAATTACAGTGAGCTATGAGCGTGTAATTTGCTTCATGCCCTTTAAAGGTCTATGATCGACCTTGTACTCAACCAATATAGGCATAAAGAGTATATTTAGATTTTATTCTAACATAATTAAATATGATCAAAGCATATTTCCAACAGTACATAAATAACAAAAAAGGCATATAAACTGTAATTAACTGAAATAAGCATAAAGATAATTATGAAGAATACGGAATCAACTGAAATTAGCATAAAGCTCAAATTTTAGTTTAGTGCTCTCAGATGTAGGGTCAGATAAGAATTAATCTTTACCGTCCTACTACTATGGTCTATACTCTTCACTAATTGGATATAACAAATAACATTCAAACCTTAATCTCTTAAATAACAAATTACTTATCTACCAAGTTCAAATTCGTTGATTAAACTTTCGGCCACAAGGAAGGCAAAACTAGAGATCGTAGGATAGTACTTCAACTTAATACACTGCCAACAATGCAATCATAGATTCAACAAGTTTGATAGAAAACTGAATTAATTAACAAGTAAAGTATATATCATGAAGTATTAAAGATCACAAAATAAATTTGCCAACTATTCTGAAAGTGACAGACTACAAGATTGACAAATGACAGTAATAGTAACAATGTAGAGCTCAAGCTTGAATATACAATTTTAGTATTAGGCCAATATCATCATCAAGCTAATATCCAAACCCACATATATCTCTTTGCAATTTCCAATCAGCAACAAACCACAGATATCCCTCCCCACGTGCAGAGCCACCACATCTCTCATCTACCAAATTCACCATGACCTACCTCCAAAAGAAGTGGGATTTATACCTCAGGGAGAAGAGGCGACGTTGGGAGGGAGATGTGGTGTCAGAGGGAGAAGTGGCTTCGGGAGGAGAGCGTCAAAGGGAGAGGCGGCACCGGGAGGAGAGGTAGAGTCTGGAGGGAGATGCGGTGTCAGAGGGAGAGACGGCGTCAGGAAGGAGAGGCAAGATACTAGATCTAGCAAAACCTAGTAGGGGCGGCAGACATGCAGTACATGAGTGCGAAGTGAGGAGGTAGAACTTAACAGGGCCTATTTATAGATGCACTATCACAGACGGTTCTATAATGGAACCGTCTATGATAATAATATCAGAGATGGTTCCATTCTAGAACCGTTTGTGATATCCACATATCACAGACGGTTCTAGCATGGAACCGTATGTGATATTTCACATATCACAGAAGGTTTCATGCTAGAACCGTTACAGATGGCTCTATGCTAGAATCATCTGTGATAGCATTATCACAGAAAATGCTAGCCATGCCTTATGAGAAAGGCAAGCATAATCATAAATATAATTATTTTTTAATTACTTAATCAATTATAATATAATAGTTTTATAATTACATGCCGAGTTTCTTAATTATTATTACATTACAATAATTTTTAAATAGGTGTATGCCATGTGAGATTATTGATTACACTTGGCTATTTTCGTTTAAATAAAGCCATTCATGATGATCGAGATGCATATAGCTTGCTTCATCATCTTGTTCTTCTTCGAGCCTGATGTCATCTCCGAGTGGAGGCAACTCGTTAAATTGATTGTATTTTTTCTCGTCCATGACGTTCTCAACTCCGATAATCCTCCTTTTTCCATGAAGAACTACGTGATACTTCTTATTTGTCAGGTCAGTTATATAAAACACTTAAATAACTTACCTCACGAGTACGAATGGTTCATCTTTGTATTCTACACGATCGAGGTCCATAATAGTGATGCCATACTTGTTGACCTTTACACCTCGTGAAAGTTGGACCCAACAGCATCGAAATAGAGGGATTTTAAAAATTACGTACTCAAGCTCTCAAGTCTCCTCCACAAGCCCGTAGTATGAGTTTGGGCCAGTGGTGCTAAAGTACGTATGAAATGCATCTTTGCAGACACCTGAGTTCTGCATTATACTATTTCTATCCTAATCTCTTGTATAAATGTGTACACATCAAGGTTCTAAAAATAGGTTTACTCGGCCGAGTAATCGCCAGAATACTCGTACTAGGTTCTCTCACCGGGTATCAGTAGGCCAAAACGAGTAGTTAACCGGTTTAACCGGTATAACCGGCCGATTATTCGGTATACTCGGCTACCAGGCCGTATACTCGCCGAGTAGCAATAGTGCAATTCACTAATCACTACTATTCGCCGTTGCCTAGTTGCGGCCCACGGCCAATATCTCACGCAGTCACAGCCCAGCGGCCCGAGCGGCCAGTTCACTTCGCCCACACCCCACACTTGACCCGAACACGCCGACACTCCACGAGTTGCGAGGCGGAGCTGGAGAAAACCTAGATTGGCAGGCGGAGGCGAAAGCAGCGGCGGCTGCTGTGTCCCTCCTGCTTCATCTCCTTCCGGCGGCATCCCCTACTGCATTTCATCCCTCCGGTGGCGACGTCCCCTATTGCATCTCCTTCTGGTGGCGGTGTCCCTTGCTGCGTCTCCTCCATCCGGCGGTGCCCGCCCCTCCTGTGGTTCCTCCCTCCGGCGGTGGCTCCCCTACTGTGTCTCCTCCATCCGACGACAGCTTCCCCTGCTGCGACTCATCCCTCCGGCGGCCACTACCTGCACCGGCACACATTAGCGGTTAGTCCACCCCCTCCCTCCGTCCTTGGCTCCTTCCTTGCCATGATTCAACACCCCTAGGCCCTAGCGCTTCTTGCTTCTTCCTGTGCCGGCCTCTTGCCACTGCCGCCGCTAGCTGTCATATGGCGCCGCCGCCACTAGCTGTCGGCTTCCTGTGTGAATGGGAGACACATCGATTTTATGATTTGGTGCTTTTATTCACTACTATTAAGCATTTAAGCTTATCAACTTTTCATATGTTTTACAATTTTGCTACTGCCAGTGCCACATGCTAGATGCTACTGAGGTTATTCACAGCTACTGCTTAGTTTGTCCAGTTAATTTTCTACGGACAAAGTTTCTAAGTTTCTATGGTGCTAATGCTATTGAGGCTATTCACTTATTCTTCCTATTCTGCAATTGTTGTATGTACTGGACTAGTGGGCAATGGCTATGCATGATTGAATCCAATGGCAAATCAAAGTCAAGCTCAAGAGCCTCAGCCACAGCCTCAGCCTGAGCCGTATGCACCTAGTACAGAAGACCCTGGTTGGAAATATGGGTACCTCCCCAATAAGCATGAAGCGGGAAAAGTTAAGTGTAGGTTATGCCAAAAACTTGTATCTGGTGGGATAAACCGCTTCAAGAGGCATATTGCACATATTAGAGGAGATGTCGCCCCATGCCCCTATTCTGATGCGGAGGCAAAGAAGCATTGCAAGGAGCACATTGAGGGCATCAAAAAGAAGAAGGAAGATGCTGCAAAGGTGGTGGAGGAGGAGAGAGCTGATGTAGACATCTACGGTGAAAAAGAAGATGATGAGATTGTAGAAATTGGATAAAAAAAAGCAAACAAGAGGGCCAATGGATAAGTATAAGCTTGCTAGACTTGACCCTGAGATAGGCAAGGCACTTAAGGAGGGAGGCTATACATAGAAAGGCGTGAAGTAAGCTTTTGCCAAGAAAGAGAGAGAAAATGTGAATGATTATGTGGCATATTGGGCATACAAATGTGTATCTCTTTTAATGCTCTAACTGATAAGTCATTCCACAGGGTTTGTGAGGCAATTGGTCAGTATGGCCTTGGCTACAAGCCCCCCACTGCATATGAGTATTCGGAGCCATTGTTGAAGAAGCAAGTTGACCAAACAGAGAAGAACTTGCAAGCACATAAAGATATTTGGCAAGCACATATGAGTATTTGAGAAGCATTATGAACTTATGCGTGAATTGTGAGCTTGGAACATGCTTCCGTAAATGTATTGATGCATCTGCAGATACTCAGACAGCTGAGTATATATGTTCTATAGTAGAAAGGTGCATAAAGGAGGTGGGAGAGGAGAAAGTCATTCAAGTAGTGACAGACAATGCGGCTGCCAACCTTGCTGCTGCGAAGTTGCTCAAGGTAAGACAGCCACACATATATTGGTCATCATGTGCTACACACTGCATTGATTTAATGCTTGAGAAGATCTCCAAGAATAAGATTATCAAACAAACAATATCGAAGGCGAGGGAGCTCACCACATTTATCTATGCCCATCACAAGACTTTGAGTTTGATGCGGAAGTTCATGGACAACAAAGACATTGTGAGGCCAGGAGCAACCAGATTTGCCACTGCTTTTCTCACATTGAATAGCCTCCTAGAGAAGAAAGAGAAGCTACGACTTATGTTAACATCGGAGGACTATGTGGAACTAAAGATCTCCAAGTCAATGAAAGGCAAAAATGCTACCCACATTGTGATATCCAACAAGTTTTGGAGTGAAGTGTCCTTTACTGTGAAGATCTTTCAACCTTTAGTGAAGTTGCTTCGTGTTGTTGATGGAGAGAGAAGACCTACTATGGGTTTTGTCTATGGTGGGCTGCTAGATGCTAAGGAGTCAATTAAGCACTGTTTAAGCAAGCAGCAGACAAATACAAGTTCTACGTTGAAGCCATTGATTTCTATATCAATGGGAAGCTTGATAACCCTCTTCATATGGCTGGTTACTACCTGTGAGACCCGGAAGTAGAAACTCCCAAACCCTCTGTGTATTGCAGCACTAGACCCAGATTAACGCTAGTACACACAGATAATCAGACAAAATGATACATTGCCAACAACGCTTTATTACAATAATAATGGAAATACATAAGCCCTGGCCCAAGGCCTTACAACTGCGGTTCACTGAACCTCTTACACAAAATAAAGCAATGAAGCAAAATATTGAGATAAACGGCCCATCAATGCGCCACGAGCAATTGACTTGAACAACGAGACCTAGTCCTCTGGAAAGAAACCATCACGGCCATAAGCGGAGCAGTGAGTCGTAATCTCCTTCCTGAGCTTCAACCTCCTCTGAGAATTATTGTAAAGTGTAGTATGTGAGTACAAAAATGTACTCCGCAAGTCTTGGGAAGGATGCATTAGATGCAAGGTTGAACAAAGGAAGGTTATATGGCTCTTTTGCACAAATCAGCATTTTATCTCAAATTTATATACTATTACTAAAGCATTTTGTTAAACATTAAATTTTCATAATCTAAATTTTAATAAGTACCTTAGTGAAGGTTACATCCACCATCACTGATAATTAGGCTATCTCCACCAAGATTCAAAACAGAGTTTAATACCACTTGAATCAAGTTACATCCACCATACCAAAATCACGAGAGTTCCATCCACTCTCTAGTTTTTTTTTCAAAACCTTTTCTTTTTAAATTCAAAGTCAAATCTCTACTATGTGAATGCATTCCTTGTCCGCCCTTGACCGTGGGCACAGCTATTCGAATAGTTTTATTACTCTGCAGAGTGTGTACAACTTTACCCACAAGAGATATATTATCCTAACAGTCAACATGCTTCCTTTGGCATAAGACCAGATAAAATATCACAAAGCATTTCACCTACTCTAGTATAGTTTTATATCACCGTGACGTTTCACCAAAGGGTTAAATCCACCACATTCAAAAGCCCCTCTTGCGCCATGTGAGTGCGATAAATCCACCCCCTCACTTTGAGTAATCAATAAATCCACGATACCCATTTTCCAATAGTGACACAAAAACTAAACTATTATAGGTTAATTAGCTAGGTTGTACCCATTTTAACTTGTGGTTGTCTGTGTTTTACTCAGTTGGACAAACACAAGGATCGGTCCTTAGGCGACTAGGGTGGATCATTCACAAACCCATTATCCGTGCTAACCCTTTGACCAAACATTCCATCCACCCTCGTCAAATTTGCATTGAACTTCATTTTTATTTTTATTTTAAAATTTACAGTGGTAACATCTATTACCACCTTTCAAACAAAACATGGAATCACAAATCATTCATTCACCATTTTTCTCATATGAGTATTTTTTTTTACATTTATCAGCTAGACTAAGCATTTACTAATATTTTAAAATCAACAAAAGTAATACTAACTCACTATTGAGCTAAAGATTATCCTAAGTTGACAAGGGTATATGATATAAAATTTCCAAAGGAGTGCATAACAAATTGGGTGCTTATCTAAATTTTAGAATTTAAATTATCAGTTTACAAAACATAGCAATGCAAATAAATTAAAATAATTGCAAAATCTATTTATAAAACATAGGAGCAAAATGGTCAAGGAGACTTGCCTTCTGGAATTATGTTGGAATCTTCCCGAAGTTGCTCTTGAAAATCGTCGGACAGATCGGATTCTACACGAGAAACGAGAAGAACTAAATAAATAAAATAAAATAAAAACTCAAAAATTAAAACTAAATATACCAAATGAAAGTTTGGAATTTTAGATGAATTTAGAAATTTGAATGGGTCAATTTGGAGTCAAAATGCAAAAGTTATAGCCTTCCAAAGTTTAAATACAAAATAAAAGAAAAGGCTATTTTACGGAATAAAATTTAAACGAAAATCATTTATGACGTCGTGAGCCATTTTCCGAATTAATTTTCTAAAGAAAACTGAGATTATGACGTCGGCACCATAATCGATTTTCGGCCGAATTATTTTTGTAATGGAAAATCAAGATTATGACGCAAGCATGACGTCAGCCCTGACTTTAAATTATCCGGCCGAGGAATGACATGTGGGCCCGCTCTGGGAGTGAGGTGGCGGTGGGGCGATTGGTGGCGTGGCGTCGCGGTGACGGGGCGCAAGGTGGCGGCGGGCGTGGTGCCGAGGCCGAGGTGGCGTGCGGCGTGGCGGCCGTCGGTGCCACCTCGGCCGATCTTGGCGTGGCGAGGCGATGGCGGCGGGCTCGAGGACCAACGGTCGCCGGAGCTCGGCGACAGCGGTCTTGGCCGATCGCGCGCAACAAAGAGGAGAGCGAGGGAGTCGGGTGGTACCTCGCCGCGGGGCCGAGGTGGCCGGAGGGCGATCGGCGGCGACGGCGGCGGTCTGAGGAGGCGATCGGCGGCGAGGGTCTTCAAAGCGCAACCGCTCGGGAAGGGGCGGGGAAGGTGCACTCAAGCTCGGTGAAGCTCGGAGTGGTGGCGGTGCGGCACGAAGTGGCTCGGCGGCGGGATTGCTCGTCGGAGCTTCACCGCGAAAAAGAGGAGCGCGGTGCGAAGATTTCTGACAGAGAAGAGGGCAATCGAGTGAGGTGAAGTGGCCGGTGGCGAGGGTCCTCGGGAGGTTTAAATAGGCGGGGAGAGGAGTAACGGCCGAGCAATTGCTCACCGGAGTTGAATCGGCCCGAGCACTAATTGACTTAATTGCGAGATAAAGAGGGTAGCGGCGCGCGGGTGCGGTAGAACACGGGGGCATATGCGCACTCGCTCGGGTGTTAACGGCGAAGAAACGAAGTCTTAAATTTTTGGTTTGAGCGCTAATGGCGGTAGCGGTGGCGTTGATCGCGGGGGAAGAAGGAGGAGCGGGGACGATGGGTCTGACCGAGGGGGCCCGCGTGTCAGCGAGAGAAGGAAGGAGAGGAAGGGAGGGACGAGGGTCTGACCGACAACGGAGGTTTAATCGGGGCCGATCGAGTGTTTAAGTGGGAGGGAACGGCTGCGATCAAGTCCGGCAACGGGCAAGGACTCGGATCGAGCCACGTGGCGGCGGAGGAAGGATCGAAGCGGGCGGCGGTAAGTGAAGGTGGGCGGCGGGATTAGCTCGGGCGGGAGAGGGCGGCCCGATGAGCGCCACGCGTCGGCACAGCGAAGGAAAGGCGGGAGAGAGAGCGGGCGGCGGAGATTGAAGCGGCGGAGGAAGGTTCGATGGGTGACACGTGTCAACCGAGAGGAGATTTTGAAATTAAATCTTTTAAGATTTGAAAAATGTTTAGAAGGCTTTAAAATACTCGGAAAAATACCAAATAAATTTTAAAAATCCCAGAAAAATTCAGAGAAATTCCTGGAGAGGTTTTAGACTTAATAAAAATATTTTCAACTTATATTGATATTAATATTTAGTTTTAAACAGAAACTTTTAACTCTGGAAAATCCAAATAATTTGAATTAATTAATTTAAAATTATTCTTTCAAATAAAAACAAAATTTGGGATGTTATAAACCTACCCCCTTTAGAAAGAATCTCGACCCCGAGATTCGGAAGGACTGGAAAATAGACTAGGGAACTCCGCTCTGAGATCTTCTTCTCGCTCCCAAGTGGCTTCCGCTACGAACAATTGTTCCACTGCACTTTGCAGAATCTTATGGTCTTGTTTCGGGTACGACGTTCCGCTTCTTCCAAAATTTTTACTGGAAACTCTGGATATGAGAGATCTTCGGTCAATTCCACTTCTTCTAAAGGTATTAGCTCCTCTGGCACTCGTAAGCACTTTTTCAATTGTGACACATGAAACACATCATGCACATCTGACAATTGGGAGGAAGCTTTAAGCGATAAGCAACTTCACCTCTTCTAGCTATAATTGGAAATGGTCCAATATATCTTGGAGCAAGCTTGCCACTAACTTCGGAATCGACGCATTCCTTTTAGAGGTGATACTTTCGGATACACATGATCTCTGGTGCAAACTCTAACATTCTCGCGCGATTATCGCATAGCTCTTTTGCACAGTGCATGCGTTTTCAACTGTCTCGAATTAAACGAACTTGCTCTTACGCTAGTTTCAAAATATCGAGTCCAAAAACTTGACTTTCTCCTGTCTCGACCAATACAAGGGTGTCTGCATTTTACGCCATATAAAGCTTGAATGGAGACATCTTGGACTAGGCGATAGCTGTTATTGTAAGAGAATTCTGCATATGGCAAACTTGGTCCCAAGCGGCTTTATTAGCTAATGCACATGCTCTCAACATATCTTCCAAGATTTGATTTACCCTTTCTGTCGACCATCGGTTTGAGGATGATAAGCGATCTTGAAATTTAAATTTGTTCCCAAAACTTCATGAAGCTTCCGCCAAAATCTTGAGGTGAATTGGGATCCTCTATCGATACAATCTTCTTTGGGATTCCATGCAAACACACAATCCTTGACATATAAAGCTCGCCAATCTATCTCCGAATAAGTGGTCTTAAGCGGTATGAAATGGGCAACTTTTGTTAGCGATCCACTATAACCCAAATTTAATCATAGCGGATTTTGTCTTTGGTAGTCCAGTTATAAAGTCCATTCCGATCTCCTCCCATTTCCATTCAGGTATCTGCAAAGGTTGCAAAAGAGCAGCAGGTCTTTGATGCTCTGCTTTAACTCTTTGACATATATCACACAAAGCTACATATTCTGCAATTTCCCTTTTCATACTGGTCCACCAGGAACTTTTCTTTAGATCTGATACATTTTGTACTTCGGGATGAATTGAATATCTGCTTCATGAGCTTCTTTTAAAATTAAATCTTTTATTTCCTTTTTCTCGGGTACTAGTATTCTCTTTCCAAACCAAAGGGTCCCTTCTTCATCTTCTGAAAATCCAGGCGCTTTACCTTTCTTCATATTCTCTTTAATTTCTTTAACATATTCATCCTCTCGTTGAATGCCTTGATCTAATCTTCCAAGGTAGGGTGAACTTTCAATGCGAATGAGAATACCTTCGTTAACTATTTCCAGTTTAATCGTTGAAATTCTTCATGGAGGGTTAAGCGCTTATCTGGAATTGTGATTATTCATATGACTCTTAGACTCGAAGCATCGGCTACTACATTAGCTTTCTGGATGATAGTGTATTCCCACATCATAATCCTTTATCAATTGAGCCACCTTCTTTGTCTCAGATTAAGGTCGGTGGGTGAATATATACTTTAAACTTTTATGATCTGTATATATCTCACACCGATTCTTGATTAAGTAATGCCTCCATAATTTTAGAGCATACTGTGACTAGCTCTAAATCATGAGTGGGATAATTTTCTTCATGCGGTCTTAAGCGCCTTGATGCATAAGCTACCACCCTTCCTTCTTGCATTAGTACACAACCAAGACCTTGTCTCGACGCATCACAATAGACTTCAAAATCCTTTCTAATATCGGGTAACCGCAGAATGAGCGGTGATGAAGTTAACCTCTTCTTTAGCTCTTGAAAACTGTCCTCACAGGATTTACTCCATTCAAATTTCTTTTCTTTCTTTAACAAGCTGGTGGAGAAGTGCAGCGATCTTGGAAAATCCTTCAATAAAGCAGCGATAATAACTTTGCTAGTCCCGAAAACTTGGATTTACATTCTTGTCTTGGGTTGAGTCAATTAAGTGTTAGTGATATGCCTAGAGGCAACATGGAGATGTTGTATATATCACATACTATGTTTATGATACATTACTTTGTTCCTTGGAATAGACATCATCATTATTGATCAATGAGTATGTGACTTATTCATGAGACTCTTAAATACTAAAATGTTGCTATTTCTAAATGATCACGATCGTATATCATATGAGGAACAAATATGATTCAAAGACAAAGATCGACATATGTATTGATTGATGATCATGTCTCATGGATCATGGTATGGTGATACCAAATCAATAATATGGACATGTGTTAGTGAACATATGTTGGATAGACTGCCATGAGACAACTGCGGAGATTCCATGTGTCATCGAGTTGGTCTCGAGTAGTGTTTATGTAGAATCCTTAGACTTGACATCATCATGGTTCCCAACATGAGTAGTAGCTTATTTTGGGACTACTAAACACTACTCCGTGGCTGGGTAGTCATAAAAGTAGTCTTGGTTTGCCATGAAACATGTAGTGGGATGTGAATGATCAAGATAGAATTTGCCCCTTCTTATGGGAGAGATATCTACGGGCCTCGATGTAATGGATTATGAAAGTGCATGGCCATGCCAAGGTGATTGAGGAGTTAATCACAAGTTTATAATCCATCACGGAATCGAGAGAGTGATTGAGCTATTAAGAGGATGACACGAGTCTCGCCTTGAGCTCAATCTATATCGTGAGGCAAAGGGATTCGTACATGAGAGAACATTACGAGTTCACCGATATGATCTTTACATATACTTTGGGGTTAATATGTCTTACTAGAGGCCGCTATTAACGAGGTGGCCAGGAAAGGCGTTTAGGGTCACGACCAAGTATCACGTGAACCTCTGGTCGCACATTAGCGGGTTGGAACAACGATTCGAATATGATTCGGATATAGGCTCAATTCGGATAAAGATCCGAATAGACTCCTAATGGGCCTTGGTCGCAAGGCCCACGTGAGGAGGTCTATATATATGGAGCGAGGGGTGAGGATAGGTCGGTTAACATCTAGCAAAACCCTAGCCGCCACCTCCCAAGCCAAACCCTAGCTGCTCACGAGTGCTAGTATACTCGCGATCGGCGTTCGGCCGGGCGTGTGGATACGGTGGAGGCGCTGCTCGTTGCGATCTTGATCGGCGTGCGTGGAGGAGCGATCTGTTCGGGACGATCGGCTACTTCCACTACTACCTCGACGCGCATGATTGGATCGGTTTCCAATTCTTCTTTCGCTGCGCTGCGTGTCTAAGTGGTAACGATCCATGATCCTTCCTTAGCATGATGTTCTTGGGTGCGCGGTAGAAAAGTTTTGTTTTCTGCTTCCATAGCCTACGCGTATTCCTTTATTAAGCACATCCTTAACTTTTCCTGGATCTACAGCTACACCTCCTGCGGAAATCACATGTCCCAAGAACTCAACTTCCTTTAACCAGAACGCACACTTGCTGAACTTGGCATACAATTGATTTTCTCTTAATCTTTGCAAAACTATCCTCAGTTGTTCTTCGTGTTCTTTCTCATTCTTAGAATAGATAAGAATGTCATCTATGAAGACAACAACGAACTTATCTAAATAGTCTATGAATACTTTATTCATCAAATTCATAAAGTATGCTGGTGCATTTGTCAAACCAAAGGACATCACTAAATATTCATATAATCCATATCGAGTAGAAAAGGCTGTCTTTGGTATATCTTCAGGTCTAATTTTTAATTGGTGGTATCCTGATCGGAGATCAATTTTTGAGAAAACACTCGATCCTTTGGTGATCAAGCGGATCATCGATCCGAGGCAAGGGATACTTATTCTTGATTGTTACTTCATTGAGGGCTCTATAATCCACGCACATATGCGGCTACCATCTTTCTTGTTCACTAGAAGCCTTTGGGGCTCCCAAGGTGAAGAACTTCGGTCTAATGAAACCTTTCTCTTGCAATTCTTGAATTTGCATCTTAACTTCCGCTAGATCGATGGCGACATCCGATAGGGTCTCTTAGCTATTGGTCTTTGTGCAGGAACCAGATTTATAACAAATTCAATCTCTCGGTCTGGTGGCATTCCTGGTAAATCCTCAGGGAATACATCAGGGTATTCACTTACTACGGACACATCCTCCAAACTTCTCCCTTTTAAGCTGGTCAATAAACTTCCCTTGTTTGAGGTGTACTTTGGATTCATATCTAATCTGAATTCCATCAGAATTTGTGAGAATAACGGCGCGATTGGCACAATCTATTTGCCCTTTATACTTGGTCAGCCAATCCATACCAAGTATAACATCTATGCCTTCGGAGTCTATTATAATAAGGTTCGCTAGGAACTTTACTCCGTTTATATCTATGGTTGCTCTAGGGCAAACCAAATTAGTCCTCAATTCTTTTCCAGGTGATTGGACTAACATGAGATTCTTTAGCAAACAAACATTCCAATTATTTCTTTCAGCAAAAACTTTTGTTACGAATGAATGTGAAGCTCCAGAATCAAATATTGTAATTGCATGAACTGAATTAACAAGAAACTTACCCAGAACCACGTCTGGTGTATCCTGTGATGCCTCTGCGGTGACATGGTTGACGCGCCCTTTGTTGAATGTCTGTGGAGTCTTGGGAGTCTTAGGGCTACCACGTCCCTGACCAGCGGTTGGAGCTCTTGCCGGTGTAGGATCAAGGTTGAAGCGAACCGGGGTTACTGCTTGACGTTTTTGGGGACAATTATTAGCATAATGCCCCATGTTCTTGCAATTGAAGCATTGCACCCCTGCAGCTGCAGTCCTATTCGGTTGAGGTTGAGCTGCATTTCCAGATCGAGGAGCTTGAGGTAAAGGACCGCCGTGTGTATCCCCCCTTGTATAGCGTCGTGGGTTCACATCGTTAGGTATAATGCGATTCTACGTCTAACTTGTTTTTGCAGGGAATGGTGTGAATAGTATGGCCCTATAGCTTATTTGAATGTATGAGATGTATGTGATGCATGTAACATTCGTTCATGGCCTGCGTGTTATGATTATTTCAGCTATTGTTAGCTGTATATATTGTATTTAACGACCTGCGTGTCGACCTTAATGCTTGAATCTATCTTTGTAATCTTCAATTTCTAGCTATTATAGGTAGTAGCCTAGTTTTGAGGTTACAAGCTTTTAAGCATGGTGGCCTAAAGGAGTGATGTGGAGGATGGAGATCGTCTACACCTACTTGGAGATGGATATCCCCATTTTTGGGCCATACTATTTCACAGTTAAATGTGTTTATCTATGATGTTATCTATCTTATTCTTATGCAATGATATATGTGATATGTTGCTTTGGTAGGATAGAATCCCTCTTAAAATTAGGTGTTAATGCCCTTCCATATCTGCACCAAAGATAATGATCACCGCATGGTAGGTCTACCAAAGTAGAGTGCCATCGATTATCATCATCATTTGGGGTAAATGTCGGACATCTACATGCGGAAGCATTTGGTTTACTAACAAGGTTATCAAAATAGTTTTGAACCTTGGGGCATAGATTGGGGCGAGGCATGCGATGTCACCCAAAGTAGAGTCACATAGGGATGTGATTAGCAAGGTGTTGCTTACCCATGTTACTAGTTTTCTAGCCGTGATGCCAAAGCTCACTAGGAATTAGTGAAATGAGGATCTTTACCCACTATGTAACTTAGAGAGTTTTTTGTTGCAAAACTCATAGTAGAGTCTTTTGTTAAATAGTTTAATAAAGATTAACATAAACATAGTGCTAAACTTTACATATTCTTGTGTTGTAGATCATGTCATTCTTGCATCCAGTACTTTTAATTTGCGATCTGTTCTTGAGAAAGAAAAACTCAATAAAACAAACTTTTTGGATTGGTATCGTAACTTGAGAATTGTTCTCAAGCAAGAGCGCAAGGAGTATGTCCTTGAGTCTCCTTACCCCGAAGACTTACCTGATAATGCTACTGTGGCTGCACGGAGAGCTTATGAGAAGCAAGCGAATGATTACCTTGATGTGAGTGTCTCATGCTTGCCACAATGTCATCTGAGCTTGAAGCAATATGAGAACACAGATGCCTACAATATCATTGTGGGGCTCGTGGTATATTTGAGAACCAAGCAAGAGTGAGAGGTTCAATACTTCAAAGTCCTTATTTGCGTGCGAGCTTGCGAAGGGAATCCGTCGACCCTCATGTGATTAAGATGATTGGCTACATTGAGTGCCGGAAAAACTTGGTTTCCCTTAGCCAAGAGTTGGCTCTTGATGTGATTCTCGATCGCTCCCAGAGCTTTGAGCCATTCATAATGAACTTTAACATGAACAACTGGACAAGACCTGGTGAGTTGCATGGGATGCTAAAATCTGCGAGGAAAGCATTAAGAAAAGCGACAATCATGTGATGATGATGCGAGAAAGGCAAGGAGCAAGCCCTATGTCAAGAGAAGCGCGGTCAAAAGAAAGAAAGCTCTGATGCGATCGCGGCGGTTCTAAGGCCAAGAAAGACAAGAAGGCGATGCTCATTCGATGCAGATTGTTTCTCTGTAAGCAATCGGGACATTGGAAAAGGAACGCCTAAAGTACTTGGAGGATCTTGAGAAGAAGAAGGGAAGTATGACTTCCACTCCGGTATAAATGTTATAGAAATCAATCTTGCTACTTCTTCCACTAATTCTTGGGTATTTGATACGGGATCGGTTGCTCACATTTGCAAATCGTTGCGGGGCTAATAAAGTAGAAGTTTGAGGAGGAGCGAAGTGGATCTTGGCGTTGGCAATGGAGCAAAAGTTGCTTTGCGGTAGCTGTTGGCACCATGCCATTGTCTTTACCTTCGAATTAGTTTTGGAATTGAATAATTGATATTGTGTTCCATCTCTTTCAAAGAACATTATTTACGCTTCATGTTTGCAAGCGAAAGGTTATGACTTTAAATCTATTGACAATGGTTGTTCTCTTTATTTCAAAGATATGTTCTATTGTCATACTCCATTGGTGAATGGGTTATACATTCTTACTCTTGAAGGGTCACGGTCTATAAAATTAATGCAAAGAGGCAACGTCAGAATGATTTGAATCCCGTTTATTTGGCACTTGTCGCTTAGGTCACATAAATGAGAAAGCATCTGAAGCTCCATAAAGATGGTATTCTGCACTCATTTGATTTTGAATCATTAGAGACATGCGAATCTTGTTTACTTGGCAAGATGACAAAGGCACCTTTCACGGTCAAGGTGAGCGGGCAAATGACTTATTGGCACTCGTACATCTTGATGTATGTGGACCAATGAGCTTAACGACGGAGGTGGTTTCGATACTTCATAACTTTTCTCGATGACTTTAGTAGATATGGGTATATCTACGATGAAGCATAAGTCGAATCCTTTGAAAAGTTCAAGGAATTCCAAAATGAAGTGCAAAATCATTTAGGCAAGACAATCAAGTTTCTCGATCGATCGTGGAGGCGAGTATTTGAGCCATGAGTTTGGCAATCATCTAAAAGATTGTGGAATTGTTCCACAATTGACTCCACCAGGAACACCTCAATGGAATGGGGTATCGAGCGGAGAAATCGCACCTTATTAGATATGGTGCGCTCCATGATGAGCCAAAGTGATCTTAGTTGTCTTTTTGAAGTGCGCTCTTGAAACAGCGCGTTCACACTAAGCAGGTTCCATCAAAATCGATGAAAAGACACCATATGAGATGTGGGCGGGACAACGTCTAGCTTGTCTTTCCTTAAGATTTGGGGATGTGAGGCTTATGTAAAGCGTTTACAATCGATAAGCTCACTCCTAAATCGATAAATGCTTCTTTATCGGGTATCCTAAGGAAACAAAGGATATTACTTTTATAATCAAGGAGAAGGCAAAGTGTTTGTCGCGGCATGGTGTCTTCTTAGAAAAGAGTTTCTCTCAAGAAGGGTTAGTGGGAGCACGATGCAACTTGAAGAAATTCAAGAAACACACGATAACGTTTCAGCTCCTCTGAGAACCACAACGGGATGAACAAGCTGTTGAAGAACTGTTGTGGACACACCAAAGACCGTAGGTCGAAATGTCACGTCGTGCACTGAGAGGTACATGTTCTTGACTACTCAACAACGGGACATATTGTTGTTAGACAACGATGAGCCTAAGACCTATGAAGAAGCGATGGTGGGACGGACTACGAGAAATGGCTTGAAGCCATGAGATCGAAATTGAATCCATGCACGATAATCAAGTTTGGAACTTGGTTGATCCACGATGGTGTTAAAACCATTGAATGCAAATGGGTTTTCAAGAAAAGATAGACATAGATGGAAATGTTCACATCTATAAAGCGCGATTGGTGGTCAAAGATTTCAAACAAATTGAAGGTATTGATTATGATGAAACTTTTACGCGTCGCAATGCTAAAGTCTATTCGGATCATTCTAGCGATTGCTGCATATTTCGACTATGAAATATGGCAAAGGATGTCAAAACAGCTTTCCTTAATGGAAATCGAGTGAGGATGTGTACATGACACAGCCCACGGGTTTTGTCGATCCATGTCGATTGAAAAGATATGCAAGCTCAAAGATCCATTTATGGATTAAGCGAGCATCTCGGAGTTGGAACATTCGTTTTGATGAAGTAATCAAAGGGTTTGGTTTCATCAAGAACGAAGAAGAGCCTTGTGTTTACAAAAGGCAAGTGGGAGCGCACTCGTATTTACGGTCTTATATGTGGATGACATATTCTTGATCGGAAATGACATTCCTTTGCTCGAATCTGTTAAGTCTTCATTAAAAATAGTTTCTCTATGAAAGACTTAGGAGAGGCAGCATATATTCAGGCATCGGGATCTATAGAGATAGATCAAAAGGCTAATTGGATTAAGCCAAGATCGTACATTGACAAAGTGTTGAAAAGGTTCAATATGCATGATTCCAAGAAAGGTTTTCTACCTATGTCACATGGTATAAATCTTAACAAGAATCGGTGTCCTAGTACACGATGAGCGGAATAAAATGAATGCGATTCCATATGCTTGGCTATTGGGTCCATTATGTATGCCATGCTTTGTACCGTCCGGATGTTTCGTATGCTTTAAGTGCTACGAGTAGATACGATCGAGATCCGGTGAAAGTCAGCTGGATTGCCGTAAGAACATCTTGAAGTACTTGAGAAGAACTAAAGATGTGTTCCTTGTCTATGGAGGTGAGGAAGAGCTCGTTGTAAATGGTTACACCGATGCTAGCTTCCAAGCGACAAAGATGATTTTAGATCGCAATCTGGATTTGTGTTACTGCTGAATGGCGGTGCGGTAGTGGAAGAGTTCCAAGCAGCGGACGGTTGCTGATTCTACAACGAAGCCGAGTACATAGCGGCTTCGAGCTGCGCAAAAGAGGCTGTTTGGATCAAGAAATTTATTTAGAGCTTGGTGTGATGGCTAGTGCCTCCAGCCCAATGGATCTCTCTTTGTGACAATAGTGGGGCCATTGCACAAGCCAAGAGCCTATATCGCACTGAAGTCCAAGCACATTTCTGGCGATTTCATCTCATCCGCGAGATAGTGGAGAGAGGCGATGTGAAGATATGCAAAGTACAAGCGGTTTGAACATTGCGAGATCCGTTGACAAAGCCGCTTCCCGACCAAAGCATGAGGCTCACACTAGGGCAATGGGTATTAGATACCTACATGGTTGACTCTAGTGCAAGTGGGAGACTGTTAGTGATATGCCCTAGAGGCAACATGGAGATGTTGTATATATCACATACTATGTTTATGATACATTACTTTGTTCCTTGGAATAGACATCATCATTATTGATCAATGAGCATGTGACTTATTCATGAGACTCTTAAATACTAAAATGTTGCTATTTCTAAATGATCCCTGATCGTATATCATATGAGGAACAAATATGATTCAAAGACAAAGATCAGCATATGTATTGATTAATGATCATGTCTCATGGATCATGGTATGGTGATACCAAATCAATAATATGGACATGTGTTAGTGAACATATGTTGGATAGACTGCCATGAGACAACTGCGGAGATTCCATGTGTCATCGGTTGGTCTCGAGTAGTGTTTATGTAGAATCCTTAGACTTGACATCATCATGGTTCCCAACATGAGTAGTAGCTTATTTTGGGACTACTAAACACTACTCCGTATCTGGGTAGTCATAAAAGTAGTCTTGGTTTGCCATGAAACATGTAGTGGGATGTGAATGATCAAGATAGAATTTGCCCCTTCTTATGGGAGAGATATCTCTGGGCCTCGATGTAATGGATTATGAAAGTGCATGGCCATGCCAAGGTGATTGAGAGTCAATCACAAGTTTATAATCCATCACGGAATCGAGAGAGTGATTGAGCTATTAAGAGGATGACACGAGTCTCGCCTTGAGCTCAATCTATATCGTGAGGCAAAGGGATTCGTACATGAGAGAACATTACAGAGTTCAAATGATATGATCTTTACATATACTTTGGGGTTAATATGTCTTACTAGAGGCCGCTATTAACGGGTGACCGGAAAGGCGTTTCGGGTCACGACCAAGTATCACGTGAACCTCTGGTCGCACGCTTAACGGGTTGGAACACGATTCGAATATGATTCGGATATGGGCTCAATTCGGATAAAAATCCGAATAGACTCCTAATGGGCCTTGGTCCGCAAGGCTCACGTGAGAGGTCTATATATATGGAGCGAGGGCTGAGGATAGGTCGGTTAACATCTAGCAAAACCCTAGTCGCCACCTCCCGAGCCAAACCCTAGCTGCTCACGAGTGCTAGTACACTCGCGATCGGCGTTCGGCCCGGGCGTGTGGATACGGTGGAGCGCTGCTCGTTGCGATCTTGATCGGCGTGCGTGGAGAGCGATCTGTTCGGGACGATCGGCTACTTCCACTACTACCTCGGCGCGCATGATTGGATCGGTTTCCAATTCTTCTTTACCTTGCCTTTGCGCGTCTAAGTGGTAACGATCCATGATCCTTTCTTAGCATGATGTTCTTGGGTGCGCGGTAGAAAAGTTTTGTTTTCTGCTTCCGTAGCCTACGCGTATTCCTTTATTAAGCACATCCTTAACTTTTCCTGGATCTACAGCTACACCTCCTGCGGAAATCACATGTCCCAAGAACTCAACTTCCTTTAACCAGAACGCACACTTGCTGAACTTAGCATACAATTGATTTTCTCTTAATCTTTGCAAAACTATCCTCAGATGTTCTTCGTGTTCTTTCTCATTCTTAGAATAGATAAGAATGTCATCTATGAAGACAGCAACGAACTTATCTAAATAGTCTATGAATACTTTATTCATCAAATTCATAAAGTATGCTGGTGCATTTGTCAAACCAAAGGACATCACTAAATATTCATATAATCCATATCGAGTAGAAAAGGCTGTCTTTGGTATATCTTCAGGTCTAATTTTTAATTGGTGGTATCCTGATCGGAGATCAATTTTTGAGAAAACACTCGATCCTTTGGTGATCAAGCAAATGATCATCGATCCGAGGCAAGGATACTTATTCTTGATTGTTACTTCATTCAGGGCTCTATAATCCACGCACATATGCCGGCTACCATCTTTCTTGTTCACTAGAAGCACTGGGGCTCCCCAAGGTGAAGAACTCGGTCTAATGAAACCTTTCTCTTGCAATTCTTGAATTTGCATCTTAACTTCCGCTAGATCATTGGTGACATCCGATAGGGTCTCTTAGCTATTGGTCTTTATGCAGAACCAGATTTATAACAAATTCAATCTCTCGATGCGTGGCATTCTGGTAAATCCTCGGGAATACATCAGGTATTCACTTACTACGGACACATCCTCCAAACTTCTCCTTTTAAATTGGTCAATAAACTTCCCTTGTTTGAGGATGTACTGGATTCATATCTAATCTGAATTCCATCAGAATTTGTGAGAATAACGGCGCGATTGGCACAATCTATTTGCCCTTTATACTTGGTCAGCCAATCCATACCAAGTATAACATCTATGCCTTCGGAGTCTATTATAATAAGGTTCGCTAGGAACTTTACTCCGTTTATATCTATGGTTGCTCTAGGGCAAACCAAATTAGTCCTCAATTCTTTTCCAGGTGATTGGACTAACATGAGATTCTTTAGCAAACAAACATTCCAATTATTTCTTTCAGCAAAAACTTTTGTTACGAATGAATGTGAAGCTCCAGAATCAAATATTGTAATTGCAGGAACTGAATTAACAAGAAACTTACCCAGAACCACGTCTGGTGTATCCTGTGCTGCCTCTGCGGTGACATGGTTGTGCGCCCTTTGTTGAATATCCGTGGAGTCTTGGGAGTCTTAGGGCTACCACGTCCCGACCGGCCAGTTGGAGCTCTTGCGGTGTAGGATCAAGGTTGAAGCGAACCGGGGTTACTGCTTGACGTTTTTGGGGACAATTATTAGCATAATGCCCCATGTTCTTGCAATTGAAGCATTGCACCCCTGCAGCTGCAGTCCTATTCGGTTGAGGTTGAGCTGCATTTCCAGAGCGAGGAGCTTGAGGTAAAGGACGGGGTGCAGAAATTGGTGTCATTGATTGGTTGGGCAAAGGAGGCCGGCTAAACTGGTGTGAGTTGGAACGTTGACGAGAGCTGCTCGCAGAGTGTTGAGCTTGAAACTTCCTCTTTCTGGACTCGAAGAGCTGACGCTGGGCATCTTCTTGCACAAGAGCTTTGTTCACCAAATGTTGAAAAGTGGGATAGTCATTGGATACTAACTGCACCTTGAGATTAGGGTCCAAGCCTCCCATAAACCTCTAAATCTTGGCTTCATCAGTTGCCACATCCTCTGATGCATATCTTGAGAGTTGAATGAACTTACTCAAGTATGCGGAAACACTAAGGTTTCCCTGCTGCAGTTGGTGAAATTCCTTCCTTTTCATCTCAATGATGCTAGTGGGTATGTGAGTGGTTCGGAAGGCTCGCACAAAATCTGCCCAAACAATATTCTGAGCATTTTGGTGTGCAGCGCAATAGTTTTCCCACCAGTTTGCTGCAACTCCCTTGAGTTGATGGGCAGCATAAAGAACTTTCTCATTCTCATTGCATTGCGCCAAATTTAATTTCCGTTCAACCTCCTTTATCCAATCATCTGCTTCCAACGGATCGACAGATCCTGCGAAAGTCGGGGGTCGCGTCCTCATGAATTCTCCTAACTTGGATTGGGGTGGCTGAGCTGGTGCTTGATGAGCCTAGTGAACTTGATTCTGGGCTAAGGCCTGAAGAAGCTGCAGTTGCATGGCCATCATCTGCTCCAAGTTCGGGCTTGGTGGCGGAGGTGGAATTGGGGCGTTATTGTCATTGGGTGCTTGGTTATTGTTGACGTTGCTCCTTGTATTCACCATCTGAAGCTCCACCAAGAAAAGCACAAGGTAAGAGAGAAAAGCATAGATAAGAAGTGGGGGTGATTAGCAATATCCCAAACCAACACTCAAGAACAAAGCAACAACCAATGAGCGCAACTTTTGAAATTCAAATTAATTTTTAAGAATGGTTGTACCACAAGTGCACGAGGCTCGGTACATTCCATTTATTACATCACATTATCATAAAGCGTTCTAATATCGAAAATAACTCAAAGGGTACTACTGCCTAACATCTACTCATCCTCCACGATGATGCGCTCCTCAGGATCCTCCTCGGGGTCTTCCTCTGACTCAGCGGAGTGGCTCTGTCCACACGTAGCGCAGTTGTTTGGCGAACGGCACCGAGATCGACTCTGGCTGAACGCAGGCGATCTGGAACGAGAGCGGTGGCATCCTCTGCTAGAATCTCCAATGTCGATGCTGGGTGGTGGACCGGGGCGTCGCACACTTTTCCGCGCAGATGAGCCCAGTGCGGGTCTGAAATCGACGTGGTAGCGCAGAGGCGGGCGGTCGGTGTAGTAGTGGCGGCTCGGAGGCGCTCCACCTGCCCGGCAGCAATCCTCGCTGAATCGCATCGTGCGGCGAACTCACTCTGACAGTGTGCTCGAAGGGTGTCGGAGTGGTCGTAGCTCAAGTAAGAAGCATCCGAAGAAGTCCTACCTCCGTAGTGCTCTAGCGTGGGGTTGATGAAGTCGCTGAGTAAGCACGCACAGGTGGGACAGACGAGGTCATCCACCACAATCTGGAAAGGTTCGGGTGAGTGCATCTGCTCGTAGTCGGAAAGAAGGCTGAAGGGCGATCCCATTGCAGTTCTTCCTTATGCCTCTTGCACAACTCTGCAATCGCCATCCGAGCCGCATCTTGGATAGCATCCGAGCGGTGGGTCAGGATGCTCAATATGACATTCCACCGAGTCAATCTTCCGTCTTGGGCGTAAATAAACACCTCCATGGACCATGAATCCATAGTCATAATCCTGGTCTTCCGCCCTCTGAAAATGGGTCAGCGAGTGTACTTGAGATCTGCATCAACTGCCGTAGAAGACTCACAAATGCTCCCTCGCTCTCACCGTGAGAAAGGTGATCCCATGGAGCTGACGACGAAGAACCTGCCATCTACAAATTTGAAAATAGGAGAGATCAGTAAATCTTTTATAAAGTGACCAGGAAGAAAAGAACAAGATACTAAGTAAGAGAAGAGTAGAAGCAAAGAAACTTAAGTTTTTGTTATATAAATTTTTATTAAACATAACTCCTTAACGCTTACTAAAACCTAGGGCTCGTCCTACAGTCAAGTTGGCTCTGATACCACTTCTGTGAGACCCGGAAGTAGAAACTCCCAGACCCCCCTGTGTATTGCAGCACTAGTCCCAGATCAACGCTAGTACACACAGATAATCAAACAAAATGATACATTGCCAACAACGCTTTATTACAATAATAATGGAAATACATAAGTCCTGGCTCAAGGCCTTACAACTGCGGTTCACTGAACCTCTTACACAAAATAAAGCAATGAGCGAAATATTGAGATAAGCGGCCCATCAATGCGCCACAGGCAATTGACTTGAGCAACGAGACCTAGTCCTTTGAAAGAAACCATCACGGCCGCATAAGCGGAGCAGTGAGTCGTAATCTCCTTCCTGAGCTTCAACCTCCTCTGAGAATTATTGTAAAGTGTAGTATGTGAGTACAAAAATGTACTCCGCAAGTCTTGGGAAAGATGCATTAGATGCAAGGTTGAACAAAGGAAGGTTATATGGCTCTTTTGCACAAATCAGCATTTTATCTCAAATTTATATACTATTACTAAAGCATTTTGTTAAACATTAAATTTTCATAATCTAAATTTTAATAAGTACCTTAGTGAAGGTTACATCCACCATCAACGATAATTAGGCTATCTCCGCCAAGATTCAAAGCAGAGTTTAATACCACTTGAATGGTTACATCCACCATACCAAAATCACGAGAGTTTCATCCACTCTCTAGTTTTTTCAAAACCTTTTCTTTTAAATTCAAAGTCAAATCTCTACTATGTGAATGCATTCCTTGTCCGCCCTTGACCGTGGGCACGGCTATTCGAATAGTTTTATTACTCTGCAGTGTGTACAACTTTACCCACAAGAGATATATTATCCTAACAGTCAACATGCTTCCTTTGGCATAAGACCGGATAAAATATCACAAAGCTTTTCACCTACTCTAGTATAGTTTTATATCACCATTTGAGGTTTCACCGCTGAAGGGTTAAATCCACCACATTCAGAAGCCCCCTCTTGCGCCATGTGAGTGCAGTAAATCCCTGTCCCTCACTTTGAGTAATCAGTAAATCCCTGATACCCATTTTTCAATAGTGACACAAAAACTAAACTATTATAGGTTAATTAGCTAGGTTGTACCAATTTTAACTTGTGGTTGTCTTTGTTTTACTCAGTTGGACAAACACAAGGATCGGTCCTTAGACGACTAGGGTGGATCATTCACAAACCCATTATCCGTGCTAACCCGCACCAGCCAAACATTCCATCCACCCTCGTCAAATTTGCATTGAACTTCATTTTTATTTTTATTTTAAAATTTACAGTGGTAACATCTATTACCACCTTTCAAACAAAACATGGAATCACAAATCATTCATTCACCATTTTTCTCATATGAGTATTTTTTTTACATTTATCAGCTAGACTAAGCATTTACTAATATTTTAAATTCAACAAAAGTAATACTAACTCACTATTGAGCTAAAGATTATCCTAAGTTGACAAGGGTATATGATATAAAATTTCCAAAGGAGGGCATAACAAATTGGGTGCTTATCTAAATTTTAGAATTTAAATTATCAGTTTACAAAACATAGCAATGCAAATAAATTAAAATAATTGCAAAACTATTTATAAAACATAGGAGCAAAATGGTCAAGGAGACTTGCCTTCTGGAATTATGTTGGAATCTTCCCGAAGTTGCTCTTGAAAATCGTCGGACAGATCGGATTCTACACGAGAAACGAGAAGAACCAAATAAATAAAATAAAATAAAAACTCAAAAATTAAAAATAAATATACCAAATGAAAGTTTGGAATTTTAGATGAATTTAGAAATTTGAATGGGTCAATTTGGAGTTAAAATGCAAAAGTTATAGCCTTCCAAAGTTTAAATACAAAATAAAAGAAAAGGCTATTTTCGGAATAAAATTTAAACGAAAATCATTTATGACGTCGTGAGCCATTTTCCGAATTAATTTTCTAAAGAAAAACTGAGATTATGACGTCAGCACCATAATCGATTTTCGGCCGAATTATTTTTGTAATGGAAAATCAAGATTATGACGCAAGCATGACGTCAGCCCTGATTTTAAATTATCCGGCTGAGGGAATGACATGTGGGGCCCGCTCTCGGGAGTGAGGCTGACAGGTGGGGCCGATTGGCTGACGTGGCGTGCGAGGTGACGGGGCGCAAGGTGGCGCTGGCGTGGCTGCCCGAGGTTGAGGTGGCGTGCGCGTGGCGGCCAAGTCAGCTGCCACCTCGGCCCGATGCTGACGTGGCAGGGCAGTAGCGGCGGCGGGCTCGGAGACCAACGGTCGCCGGAGCTCCGGCGACCGGCGGTGCTGGCCAATGCGCGCAACAGCAAGAGGAGAGTGAGGGGAGTCGGGTGGTACCTCGCCGGGGGCGAGGTGTCGGAGGGGATGGCGGCGGCGGCGGGCGGTCGGAGGCGATCGGCGGCGAGGGTCTTCAAAGCGCAACCACTCGGGAAGGGGCCGGGAAGGTGCACTCAAGCTCAGTGAAGCTCGGAGTGGTGGCGGTGCGGCACGAAGTGGCTCGAGGCGGCGGGGATTGCTCGTCGGAGCTTCACCGGCGAAAAAGAGGGGAGGCGCACGGTGCGAAGATTTTACAGCCGAGAAGAGGGGCAATCGAGTGAGGTGAAGTGGCCGGTGAGGCGAGGGGGTCCTCGGGGAGGGTTTAAATAGGCGGGGAGAGGAGTAACGGCCGAGCAATTGCTCACCGGAGTTGAATCGGCCCCGAGCACCAATTGGCTTAATTGCGAGATAAAAGAGGCGGTAACGGGCGGCGCGGGTGCGGTAGAACACAGGGAGGCATATGCGCACTCGCTCGAGTGTTAACTGTTAGTGATATGCCCTAGAGGCAACATGGAGATGTTGTATATATCACATACTATGTTTATGATACATTACTTTGTTCCTTGGAATAGACATCATCATTATTGATCAATGAGTATGTGACTTATTCATGAGACTCTTAAATACTAAGATGTTGCTATTTCTAAATGATCCCTGGTCGTATATCATATGAGGAACAAATATGATTCAAAGACAAAGATCAGCATATGTATTGATTGATGATCATGTCTCATGGATCATGGTATGGTGATACCAAATCAATAATATGGACATGTGTTAGTGAACATATGTTGGATAGACCTGCCATGAGACACTGCAGAGATTCCATGTGTCATCAGTTGGTCTCAAGTAGTGTTTATGTAGAGTCCTTAGACTTGAGGTCATCATGGTTCCCAACATGAGTAGTAGCTTATTTTGGGACTACTAATCACTACTCCGTGGCTCGGGTAGTCATAAAAGTAGTCTTCGGGTTTGCCATGAAACATGTAGTGGGATGTGAATGATCAAGATAGAATTTGCCCCTCCTTATGGGAGAGATATCTCTGGGCCTCGATGTAATGGATTATGAAAGTGCATGGCCATGCCAAGGTGATTGAGGAGTCAATCACGAGTTTATAATCCATCACGGAATCGAGAGAGTGATTGAGCTATTAAGAGGATAACACAGTCTCGCCTTGAGCTCAATCTATATCGTGAGGCAAAGGGATTCGTACATGAGAGGACATTACAGTTCAGTGATATGATCTTTACATATACTTTGGGGTTAATATGTCTTACTAGAGACCGCTATTAACATGGTAACCGGAAAGGCGTTTCGGGTCACGACCAAGTATCGTGAACCTCTGGTCGCACGCTTAGGTTGGAACACTAATTCGAATATGATTCGGATATGGGCTCAATTCGGATAGAGATCCGAATAGACTCCTATTGGGCCTCGGTCCACGAGGCCCACGTGAGGAGGTCTATATATGGAGGCGAGGGCGGAGGATGTGTGCTGTTAACATCTAGCAAAACCTAGCCGCCACCTCGAGCCAAACCCTAGCGCTCACGAGTGCTAGTACACTCGCGATCGGCGTTCCACCCGGGCGTGTGGATACCGGTGGAAGCGCGCTCGTTGCGATCTTGATCGGCGTGCGTGGAAGCGGACGATCTGTTCGGGACGATCGGCTACTTCCACTACTATCTCGACGCGCGTGATTGGATCGGTTTCAATTCTTCTTCATTGCTGCGCGTCTAAGTGGTAACGATCCATGATCCTTCCTTAGCATGATGTTCTTGGGTGCGCGGTAGAAAAGTTTTGTTTTCTGCTTCCGTAGCCTACGCGTATTCCTTTAGGCGAAGGAAACCAAAGTCTTAAATTTTTGGTTTCGGGCGCTAATGGCGGTAACGGTGGCGTTGATCGCGCGGGGAAGAAGGAGGGGAGCGGGGACGATGGGTCTGACCGAGGGCCCGCGTCGTGAGAAGGAAGGAGAGGAAGGGAGGGGCAACGGCTCGGATTGGCGACGGGTGGCGCAAGAGGAAAGATCGGGCCGTCGGATCTGGAGCGAAGCGGTAAGTGAAACTCAACGGCTGAGATCTAATCCGACAACGGAGGTTTAATCGGGGCCGATCGAGCGTTTAAGTGGGAGGGAACGGCTGCGATCAAGTCCGGCAACGGGCAAGGACTCGGATCGAGCCACGTGGCGGCGGAGGAAGGATCGAAGCGGGCGAAGCGGTAAGTGAAGGTGGGCGGCGGGGATTAGCTCGGGCGGGAGAGGGGACGGCCCGATGAACGCCACGCGTCGGCACGAGCGAAGGGAAAGGCGGGAGAGGAGGACGGCGGAGATTGAAGCGGCGGCGGAGGAAGGTTCCGATGGGTGACACGTGTCAACCCGAGAGGAGATTTTGGAAATTAAATCTTTTAAGATTTTAGAAAATGTTTAGAAGGCTTTAAAATACTCAAAAAATATCAAATAAATTTTAAAAATCCCAGAAAAATTCAGAGAAATCCCTGGAGAGGTTTTAGACTTAATAAAAATATTTTCAACTTATATTGATATTAATATTTAGTTTTAAACAGAAACTTTTAACTCTGGAAAATCCAAATAATTTGAATTAATTAATTTAAAATTATTCTTTCAAATAAAAACAAAATTTGGGATGTTACACTACCTAAATCCCTACTATTTTTATAGGGATCGTGATAAGAATAAGATGGATGAGGCAATCATAGGAGGAGTCCTAGATTGTACTGAATGTTTTTACCCTGAGACACACATTCATGATCACATATCAAAGGTAGAAATGAGAGTATATAGGACTGCAGCTGGAGCATTTGGAAGGCCTCAAGCAAAAAGGTTGAGAGAAGCTAATGATGTTAATTTTAATCCAGGTAACTTTTAGTGAGGTCTCAAGCAAAAAGGTTTTGAGTTTTAATTCTACTTGTCTAGCTATAATTGCATTTTTGTGATTGATGCTTTTCTTTTCTTTTTCTATTTAGCACATTGGTGGGCATTATTTGGATCAGCTGCTCCCAAGCTTCAAGCCATTGCATTGAAGGTTCTAAATTTGACATGTACTCCTTCTGGATGTGAAAGGAACTGGAGCGCATTCGAATGGGTACTTTCTTTCTATATATACTTATACTATTATTGACTTCCTTATTTCAATACTATTTCTATTTTTTTGCATGCTTCATTTCGTAGATTCATTCGAAGAGAAGAAACAGATTTGAGGTGGACAAAATGAATAAAATTGTCTTTGTCCAATTCAATGCAAAAATCCTTGATAGGAAGAAAGAGAGGGAGAAAGATCCTGCGGCTTCAAAGGAGATGAGCAAGGTGGCTGAGTGGATTGTTAGGGATGCTGATAGCTGTGATGAGTTGGTACCGGAGTCTGATTTGACATGGGGGTTAGTTGACCAAGCAATGGGCACTGAAGAGGCCTTGCAACCTAGGAGGAGTTCTAGAAACACACCAAATGTGGGATCATCTTCAGCAGCACTCGAGGCCTTAGATGAGCTAGAGTTTGGCATTGATGGTACCGAAAGTGAAGAAGTAGAAGATGATGATGACAAATTGATGCTTGATGACAATGGTTCAGACCATGCTGTTAGTGATGCAGGACAGTAGATTACTCGAAATCTATTTAGTCATATGATAGTTTTTGGTTTGGTAGCTTAGCTAATCTGCTATATAGAAGGCAGATAGGCTACTAAACATTTAGTGAAAACTGCGAAGGCAGCTAGGCAGATAGGTCTTACTTTTGGTGAAGGGATTTAGTAACAATAGGTCTTACTTTTGGTAAAGAGATTTACTGATAAGGCATTGTTTTGCTGTATAGTGGAGTAGTGAACTTGCCATATGACTACATGGTTGGAACTAGGAGCAACATCATATAATATCAATGAACTATAAACTTTACTTTATTTCCAATTTGCTTTACACTTGCTAATTTTCAATGTGTGCCAATGCTTTAAACTTGATTTTGTTGAGTTTTGAACTTGATTCCCTAATGGAACTAGTGCAGCAAATTATTTCATTCCACATGAAGGTTGGTTCTGACTAGAGTTCATGGTTGAATATTTATCTTATTCTGTTTCAACACTTTGATCAATGTAATGCATACTGTGTGTATGTTTAGTCTTTTAATGACCATTACCATTGTTAATCTGGAAGCATTTTGAGCTAGATGATGTTGACCAAAAGAAGTGAGTAACCTGCAGTCCTACACCTTGTTTCTTTCAAGGTTAAAATCTATACAAACTGACTGCTGGTTGTTGTCTTTGTTTGCATATATGGGGGAGTACTGGACTAGTGGCTGTGCATAATTGAATCCAATGGCAAATCAAAGTCAAGCTCACATGCTGGAAACAAGCTTGCTATGCAGGCAATGCTCCAATCTGAAATTCCCTAGATCAAATTTTTTGCTCAGTGATTTTCATAATCTGTAACTTATGCTCTAAATGCTTTTACAAGAATTCATGATCCTCCCTACTAGTGCTTCATCCTTCAAGGAGGCTATGAAGATGGGTGTTGAAGTGTACCACAACTTGAAGGTCATTCTTTAATCATCCTTTCACTTTTCTGAATATTTTTTGCAAAATTTGACAGTGCTCATGTTTGCTATTGTTCTGTACAGTCTGTTATCAAGAAGAAGTAAGGGCAGGATGCTACTAATGTCGGTGATGAAGGTGGTTTTGCTCCAAACATTCAGGTGTGTCTTTCAATCTTTATGTCTTGCCTCTCCTTTTGTTGATCTGCTGCTTTTCAGTTTCTTTTGACATGTCTTTTTTACCTTGCTTTTGTATTTTTTTGCCTTAACCACCTATATACATCAAAACAATTGCATCAAATGTGGCTTTGATTTTATATGAATACACATATATAAATCCATTATTAAAAATATAAAACTGGTTACAAGGCCGAGTACTGGGCCGATTCCCGTATAATCGCTACAAGGTCAGGTGACCGAGCGAGTACCGAGTTTTAGAACCTTGGTACACATTAATGTCGTATCCTTGCCATATCACAATTGTAAATTTTGGCCATTTTGCCAACCATTGCAGTGTTTCACTTGACGACATCCCAGTGAATCACACCTTTAACCATTCGTTGAACCTACGGTTATATTGTCTTATGATCCAAACCTCTGACTAGTCTAGATTGTCTTGGCGTAGCATGTCCTTGTGCTCTTTAATATACGGGGACACTTCAGCCATGTGTTGCAAGACCGTAAAATGGGCTTAAGCACATGTATCCAAATCTGAAGTTGATGCTTTCTTTTCGGTAGTCCCAACACCTTCTAGCTTCCTCTCATGACAAGATAGAGGTACACCTATCAATTCGACCTATGCCATGTAATTGATGCAAAACTCAATAATCTCTTCGATTGCATAACCTTTAATGAAGCTACGCTCTGGCCAAGATCAATTGCGTACGTAGGACTTGAGATTCCCATGTACCTCTCGAATAGGTACACATGACGTAGAACACACGGGGCCACATGTCTTTATCTCTTTCACAAGGTGGACAATGAGATGGACCATGATATCAAAAAATAATGGAGAAAAATACATCTCAAGATGATATAGAGTCGTCACCACCTCGATTTGTAGAGCATCTAGTCCATCGAGATGGATGACCTTCTGAGTAATTGTGTTAAAGAAATAATATAGTCTCATGATTGTCACATGAACCTGGTTCAGTAAAATACTTCTAATTGCAACAGGAAGCATTTGTGTCATTAGCACATGACAATCATGAGACTTTATACCAATTAATTTCGAATCATCCATGGAAACAAGTTTTCTTTATGCTGGTGGAGTGATCAAATGAAACTTTCACACCAAACACTGGCATAGTTCAGTTCTCTCGGACTTAGACAGAGTGAAGCAAGCTGGACGAAGGTATCTATGGCCTTTATCGGTCTCTATCAGTGCTAACTCATTTCTGATGTTCATAGTGACCAAGTTATGCTATGTGTTGACACCATCCTTTGTTTTTTCACGAATGTTCAGTAAGAGATCAATCAAGCTATCATATATATTCTTCTCTACGTGCATAGCATAAATGCAATTGCGAACTTTTAAGTGCTCCCAATAAAGCAAGTTTCAAAATATTGACCTCTTCTTCTACATGTTCTTCTAACGGGTCCTCAACTTATGTCCCTTTTCAAGCACAATATTGATATCCTTGACCATATCATAGACTTTTGTCCTATTAAAAGGCCTTGGTGCTGAGTCATCCCCTTTTTTCAATCAAGTTATTTCTTCATTTTATGGTATGGGTGATACCTTAGAAAGAACATACGGTGACGTATGTATATAGTTTTGCGCGATTTGTTCAATCACACACTCTTGGTATAATCCCATACCTGCACCCCTTCGTTCCATAATGTCACAAGATACTTCACTAGTGGTGCTAGGTACACATCAACATCGTTCTCAGGTTGCTTCGGGCCCTTGGATAAGTAGTGATATTAAAATGTATTTCTGCTTCATACACAGTCAAGAAGGAAGGTTGTACATACATACAGTCACGGGCCAAGTGCTATGTCGGCTGCTCATGTTACCAAAAGAATTCATTTCATCTGTACTCAACCCAAACATTATATTCCTCGGTTTCGCTTCGAAGTCTACAAATATCCTATCGATATTCCTCCACTGGGTAGAATCAGCAGCGTGTCTTATCATTCTATCTTTCTTACGCTGCTCCGAGTGCCAACACAACAATCTTGCATCCTTTTGATTCGGAAAATATGGTTCAAATGGGGAATTATAGGCAGATACCATAACATCTTAGCAGGAGATCCTTGCTTCACCTCGATGCTCTCGCCATTATCGGAGTCATTTTTACACTTGCATCAAGATGCTTTGCACACCGAACAAACATGTAAACTTGTATACTCTTTACTGTAGAGGATACAATTATTCGAACATGCATGTATTCTTTGTACTTCTATTCCCAATAGACAAAGAACCTTCTTAGCTTGGTAGATGATTCTCGAAAACACATTTTTCTCTGGAAAGATATTCGCTAGGAGACTTAACAATACTGTGAAACTCTTATCGGATCAATCATTGCTTACCTTCAATTTCAACAGTTCAAAAACGGATGATAATCTTGTGTATTGTGGTTTGCAACCCGGGAATAAAGGTTTCTCCAAGTCATTCATCAAGCCATCGAATTTACCAAACTCTCTCTTATTATAGTTCCCTTCTGCATCGCATAGCATATGATCTAGATTGTCATCCTGTGACCTATCCTCATCGAAAGCACAGTCCACAACCGGCATATTGATGTCTCTCTCGACGATGTTATAACTACCTTCCTATATAATCATCTCTTCACCATGATAACCTAATATGTATACCTTTTTTTGAAATACCTTCGAATCAAATGGGATTCAATCTGCACTGAGTTGGTAAATATTTTCAGATTATCACAATCAATATATAGATAATACATATATTATATCCCCTTCTTCAACATATCCTACTCGGCCGTTCTTCTAAAGGTCAACACGCCATTAATGTACTCCTCACTCACACGGTTCTCAATGTACATCTAGTTTCGGTCCATCTATGCTATATATGTAACAAATTAACTAGTGTCAAATTGATTTATTAATGCTACTATAGCTAACTAGCCTAACTACTTACGCATATATTTGTCGTTCACCTTATGATAAATTGTCTATATCTAAATTAAGTAGCTAATCACATATTCATGAAGCAATATATATATATATGTCAAGCAAGGATATATTAAAGTAAACTAGGAGTACCGACCCATTCTTAAATTGAAGTAAACTACCATCTCTCTAAACCTAGCTAGGTACGTAATTAGATCTAAAAACCTAGCTATCATCTCTCTCTACTATATATAAGGCATATAAGTTATTAGAAGAAAATACTAATATCTAATCACCAAGAGCAAATCGATCTACAAGCAGTATATTTTTACCAAACTCCCCAAAGTCGGATGCCTCCTTCAATGCAGTGCAATGAAAACAAATCTGTCGAGACCACGCTAGATGTATAATGCGTATCTCAAACGGGTACAGCTATAAACCGTCTGTGATATAAAGCTATTACATACGGTTTATATTAATAACCATCTATGAACAATCATAGATGGTTATTTATACAAACCGTCTATGATCTCTGCTATTATCACAGACGGTTTGTATAAATAACCGTCTGTGAATTAGCATAGATGGTTATTAGTAAGAACTATCTGTGATGGCTTACATTATCACATACAGTTCATATAAATAATCGTCTATGAAAATATCACAGATTCGTATGAATCATCTGTAATAATTACAGTATAGATGGTTTCGTATGAACCGTCTGTGATGTAGTCGTCCAGTATAGCCTCTTTTGTAGTAGCGAAAGCACGATGCACAAAACACAAGTATCCACATAACGCAAGAGGAAATTGATCGCACTCTCATCGATCAGGTGTACTAACTATTTGGCAGGCGACGAGGTGATGCGGCTGTTCCAGCAGGGCAGTTGGTCATCAGGGGGTTGGACATCGGGATCTTGGTGAACAACACCAGCGTGGGTGAGGATGATACAGGTGAACCTGTGGGCGTGAGGTACCTGCATGAGATGGACGTGGAGGCATGGGTGAGGATGATTTGGGTGAACCTATGGGCGTTGGCGGAGGTGACGACGATGCCGAGGATGGTGGAGCGGGGGAGGGGTGCCGTTGTCAACATCGGCTTTGGGTCAACGGAGGCCATCCCCTCCTTCCCCCTCTGCTCCATCTACACATCCACAAAATGGTATTGTATATCTTGTCATGTATGTAGTAATAAAATATTTGTATACAAAAATGTCCAATGGCCTATGACCCTGTATATACGACTAGCATTATAGACTAGTTTTCATTGCGTTTATTTGGTTCATATAATTTGAAGCAGGTATGTTGCTCAGTTCTCCATGAGCCTTTACACTTGAGTTCAAAAGCAAAAGGGATTGATGTGCAATGCCAGGTAAGCACAATCATACGGCCAATTCATAAGGTTCAAAAGGAAAAAGTACAAGCAATTCAAAGCGCATTCATGCTTCAATCTTTCACATCATATATTTTTTTCTCCTTTATGGTTCATCAACGGTGAAGCTAGAAAATTTAATTAGTTAGGTGTGCACCAAATGCATTTGGTGCATAGAATCACCTCCTCTATAATTTTCAAAAAATGTGAAGTGTTGGTAATTGCAAGTTTAAGAGGCTCTTTAGAGTAGGGTAAAAATAAAATGTTGTAAGACTATGTGGAGGTTTCTCTATACTTATAATGAATATACGATCGTGGTGAGTTCGAGTTGACAAAAAATGCAATTGAATAAATCTAGGAGAAGAAATAGGGAATGTGGTCTGACCTTTGTGCAGGGGTAGTTTGATCCTTGGGTATGGACGGTTTGACTGGCCGTATAATGACGATCAGGCTGCCAGTGTGATTTTGCCCGAGAAGGCTTGAAGCGGTTTGACCGTCATGAAACAAGTGGTTAGATCAGCAATTTGGATGGATACCAAATACTTGTGTGGACATGTCTTGTGATGAATTTGCAGTAGATGGCAATGTTAATTGAAACTGGTATTAAAATTAGATAGCAAAATATAGATTTCAGAGAGGCTATTTTTGGAGTGAGTTAACCGGTTTGACTGACCTCTCCATGGCGGTGCCCGAAAAAAGTTGGCTTGGTCTATTTTGTGTAGGTGGTTCGGGAGTCAACAATTATCAATGGCTAGGTGATCAGGACATAATTGGTTGGGAGAACCAAGGTCCAATATAGTCATGGAGGCTAGGTAAAATGGTTGGACTCAACTAAGACGCATGATGGACAAGGACCATGGAAGCCACAAATGGTTGAGCCGACTGGAACACATGGTGCACAAGTGACTTGGGCCCGGTTGCAAGTGAAGATGATTCGTTGGGATTCAGACACGTGACAGGCTTGACAGTGAGTTATTGGGTCCACGTGGAGGATGATGAAGCATGGCAATGCTTTAGGCTGTGGATGGGCGATATGTTGGTTGAGGGGTAAATCGGTCTTTTGCCCAAAATTGGTAAAATGGGCAGTTTGCAAAATCGCAGTGAAGACCTAAATGGATTAGGTCAAGGCATCTCTAAGGAGGACAAGCAAGGCGTCTCTAAGGAGGACAAGTCATGATGGATTCAAGCTATTGAAGCCAATGATGAAGAGACACTTTGAATAGTGTGCGTGAGTTAAAAACCCATGTGAATGATGGGTTATCGGGTTTCCATGAGAGTGTAGTGGATAGTATCCACTTTGTAACCTGGCTTAGAGTTAGGGTTTGTTCCTCCACTATATAAAGGGGCTTGAGAGGATAGAGACAAAGACAAAAGGCTAGGGAGATGAGAGCACTCATGTATTGACAGAAACATAGGGTTTTGAAGTGAGTGCTTGTGATTTGCCCTTGGGGCTTTGTCCTTCTACTGAAGTTGTTGTAACCATTCCTCTCTAAGTGGTAATAGAATATCAAACTTTGTTCATCATGTCTCTATTGCTCTATGCTTTGGTTTTCTTTCCTTCTTGAGGTGTTTTGGTGATTCTTTTTTCCTATGGTTTTCCTCTTGTTTCTTGGTGTAGTTTTGATTGCTGGGATATCTTAGAACCCATCTACCATCTAGAGTCCACGAGTTGGCTTAGATCAATGTTTCTCTTTTTTGCTTGTTCTTGCAACTCTCTTATTTGGATAAAGGTTGGAACTTTGTTGATGATTCTTAAAATCATTGGTTGGAATAGATTCCTGATATCTTAGAGAAGTTGTTTTCCAAATTTTAGGTGATTTGGAGCCCTAAATCAAAAGTTACGTCAATTTATGCCTTGGGCCTCATGCTGATTCTAAGGTATAGAGGCCGGGCAATCAGACCGGTATCATCCTAGTGGTCAAACTACACTAACTATGGCAATCAGACCGGCCCCTGAAGGAGTTGATCTGATTTGCCTGTTTTCCACTGTGTTAAGGCATTTGCATGGTAGATCTTAATCCTAGTAGCCTCTCATAGCTATTTCAGTGAAAAAAATCTCAAATATCTAAGGAAAAAAATTTAGTTGTAGTTATTCATCCATTTGCTTGTCGTACCTAGTGTTTGAAGTGGTTGCCTTTGAAATTCCAAAGATGAGATGGAGCACTCTCACCTACCTCCCCTTAGAAACTACAGCATGTTGGAGATGCCCTTAGCCCTGTACGTCCTTGAAGATTCGTCCTTCTTCAACTCCCATGAAAGCTAGTCTTCTACTAGCACCACCTAAATTAAATGTGCCCCTTGCTTCATAGATGCCCTCTATTTGTATGCTACAGCATCAAATGTAGCAGTCACCTCTAATATGTCTAGACATCAAAGGCGGCAGCTGTAAGAGCGTAGCTAAAATTTTGCAAATTTTGAAAACCAAAACTTTCAAAAAACAGCCCATCAAATTTTCAAAACCTTTACTTTCTATTTTTCTGACTTATTCTAATTTTCTCAAAATATGTTGAGTTTATCTGAATTATTCTTTCGCTGGAAATGCATTTATGAGGATCATAGAAATAGAAAACCAAAAAAGAAAAGGGTAAAACCCTCTGTTCGGCCATCACGGCCCAACTCTTCCTCCGCCCAGCCAGCCTTTCGGCCAGCAGGATGAGCAGCGCACGCAGTCCACCCCACCAATGCCTCAGCCTGCTAATTAAGCTGAGCCCCGCTCGCGGCCTCGCCCATGCCCCGCTCGTTCCGCCTCTGCTCTATGCCTGCGCCGTTGGGTGGAGCCGCCGCCGCCTTCTGCCTACGCCTAGCCAAAGGAGACATCGCCGCCCCCTTCCTCTGTAAGCCGCACCGCAATCCGCCACTCGCCTTGGCATGGCTACACCTCACCACGACACGCCCAGCTACAATCACGTCACGCCGCTGCCAAAGCCACGCGCTGGCCATGCTCGAGCCCTGGCTGTCCCAGCTTGCCGCACGCCGCAACGCCCTGGAACGCGCCCAGACCATGCCGCCGAGCCGCAGTCGCATTCCCACCCGTGTTCGCCGCCTATAAATAGGAGCCCATGTCCAGCGAGTTCATCCGTTAGCCCTCCACTCCACTAACCATTTTGGCTACCACCGCCTACGTCGTTGTCTACGGCTAGAGCTGGGAGTTGGGCCGTGCTTCTCTGGGCCAGCCCGAAGCACGGCCAGCACGGCCCGGCCCAAGCACGGCCCAGCCCGACACGTGGCGGGCCGTGCCGGCACGGCACGAACGGCGGGCCGGGCTGGGCCTCAAAATCGCACGGTGGCGGCACGGCGCGGCGCGGCAGATCGTGCGCGCTTGGGCCGCCGGCCCGATGGAGCACGCCAAAGACGGGGCACGACCGCACGGCCGCGCAGCGCGCTGCGCTGCGCGCGGCTGCCTCGGCCTCCCGGCTCTCCTCGCGCGTCCCCGCCCCCCCGCCCTCCCGCCTCGTTGTTCCCTTCCAGCGCCAACCCATAGCCCATCACAGATATCACACATTCACACATTCACACATCACAAGCAAAGAAAGGCGAGGAGTAGAGGGGATTAGGGAAGGAGACACTTACTCGTGGATGGGCACTCGGTTGCAATTTGCAAACATGTGCCGATGTGCAGGAATCGTGGGTGCGGGCACTGGTCAGCTCCTCCGGCGGCGAGCCGCCCGCTGGCCACGGCCCACGCCATGAATCGCCACACGCCCACACCGACGGGCGGCCACCATCGTGGTGAAAGGACACCCGACGGCCACGGCGCCAGCCTCCACATCATCAGCCTCGTGACGGCGTGACACACACGGCGAGCACCGGGAGGAGGGGCGGCGGGGAGGAGGGGGCGGCGGGGACCGGGGAGGCCGAGGGGGAGCCCGGGAGGGGGAGGGCCGGGGGAGGCCCGGAGGGGGAGGGGGCGGCGGGGAGGCGGGAGGAGGCGCGGCGGGGGGGGAGGGAGGCGGCGGGGAGGCCGGGAGGGGGGGGGCGGCGGGGAGGAGAGGACCGGAGGAGGCGGGGGAGGAGGGGCGGGGGGGGGGAGGAGGGCGGAGGCCGGGAGGAGGCGGCGCAGGGGAGGAGGGGCGGCGGGGAGGAGGGGAGGGGAGGGGGCGCGGTAGGGAGGAGGCGGGGGGGAGGTGGGGCGGCGGGGGGGGGAGCGGAGGGGAGGTGGGGCGGCGGGGAGGGGAGCGGAGGGGAGGGGAGGAGGGCGGAGGCCGGGAGGAGGCGCGGGGGGAGGAGGGGCGGGGGGAGAGAGGCGGGGAGGAGGGAGGGGAGGGGGGGCGGGAGGGAGGAGGACCGGAGGAGGGAGGGGGGCGGCGGGCCGCGGGGGGGAGGGGGAGTTGGAGCCGGAGGAGGGGGCCCGAGAGGGGGAGCCGGAGGGGGAGGAGGGGGGCGGCGGGGGCGACTGGCGGGAGGGGGGCCGGGATGGGGAGGAGAGGGGCGGGGGGGCGATCAAGGGGCTGCGGGTTGCGGGAGGGGGACTCGGTCGGGAGGACTGAGGGAGTGAGGGGGAGCCGGGGAGGGTCTCGAACCGTCGGAGACTCTCGGAGGGGGAGCCGGAAGGAGCGGGCGGGCGGCACGGGGCCCAAAGCCAAAGCGTCTGCCTGCCGTGCCGCCTGGGAGACTGGGATGACCGATGGCACATGGGCACATGGCAGTGGGACTGTGGGAGCGTGGGTGGGAGACTGGGAGGGGCGGGAGTTTTGGGCATGGGCGGGAAGCCAGAATACCACAGGACGGGAGGGTTGGGCCAGGTGTTAGCACGGAGTGATAAGTCGGTGGGGAAAAAAGGAAAAAAAGAGAGTGAATGACCGATGATTCGATAGATGTGAGAAAAAGCTCGTAAAGTGCCAACGTTCGATTATAACGTGCAGAAGCCAACGTTCTAATATAACGTGCGGAAAATTAACGTTCGAATTTTATAGTTATAAATTCACCCCCTCCCTCCGCATAGCGTTACAAATTCACAGATTCACATAGCGACGTTCTGCAGATTCTTCACTCCCTCCGCTCTATTCTGTCCATAATCACGTGCGGCGTTCCTCTATTTCTTCACGCTTCTTATTTATTTCTTCTCATTTTTCAAGTTTATTTCCTATATTTTTCTGCATTTATACTCTTTATTTATTTGTTTATTACTTCTAATTTCTTCACATTTATTGTGTTTGTACTTCTTATTTATTAACTAATCACCATGTTACCGAGAAGCCGCAGCACAGGAGCAATCAAGCAAAGATGCAAAGAGTCGAAGCACGAAGAGGACGGCAGGGCGACTTAGTGTAAGCTCCCGCCGTCGCTCTCCTAGTCCTCCTGTTGATCCTCGTCGGCTCTCGCTCCAAGCATGGATGACTACGGCATGGATGACCGTCATATGGACGGTACACAAGGCTTCGAAGACTCTCAAGGCGGTCCGGGGCCAATGGAGAGTCCAGATATCTCTCGCCAACCTGCGGACGACAACACTGGCGGGTCCGGACGAAGGGCGGCTTGCTGGAAACACATGACTTGGAGCCAAGAAATCCGTGATGGCGAAACGGTAGAAATTGCAACATGTAATTATTGTAATGCTAAACTAATCGCCAGATGCACTGTAGGTACAGGACACCTGAACCGTCACTACAAAACATGCTTACGCAAGATGGCGGCACAGGGCCGAGGGGGAGGAGGAGGAGGAGTACAAACGCAACTGAACTTCGCGGCGGATGGATCTGTAAGTACTTGGGTATATAACCCACTTTCTGCCCGTGAAGAAATTGCTAGATATATTGTTTCAGAAGATCAACCGATTAGGATGGGCGAAAGCCGCGCATTCGAACCAGAGAAGTTCAATTTTCTTTTGCTATAACTTCAGATATTTGGACATCATCCCACCAGAGAAGTTCTTACCTTAGTGTTGTAGCCCATTATTTGGACAATGATTACAAGTTAAATAAGAGAGTCATAGGATTTAAATTAATAAATGAATCACACACAGAGAGGCCATTCTGGCGTATACTACACGTACTTGATGATTTTAAAATAGATAATAAAATTGCATCTATAACTCTTGATAACGCATCAAGAAATACAATGACTATGAACATTCTCATCCCAAGATTACAAACATATATTGGTGGTTATATCCTCCACCAAAGATGTGTATGCCACATCTTGAATCTTGTTGTTCAAGATGGTATGCAAGTAATTAGCTCATATTTGAATAATATCCGTGATGCCATACGTTACCTTATAAGTTCCCCACAAGTGCTATCCAGTTCATGAGTATCACACCTAATGGGAAAGAGCCAAGAAAATTTGGTCTTGACATGAAAGTAAGGTGGAACTCAACATATATTATGTTAAAAAGTTACAAGGGTACGAAAGTATTATATCCGTTTTTGTCAATGCTAATTCCCGAATAATGAATTGTTAGTTACTAATTCAGATTGGCAAATTGCTAGTCATTTTAGAGAGTTTTAAAACCTTTTATAAAGCCACAAAGGTTCTATCTCGTGTTTATTATCCTACCTCCCGCTTAGTTATAGAGTTCATTTGGTTAATTGCAGACAACATTGCCAAATTTAGGAGGATCCTTTTAAGCCAAGTCACGTAGCAATGGAAGAAAAATTTATTAAATATTTTGGTTCTATTTCACACTTGTACTGTTTTGCTATTATTTTTGATCCTACAAAAAGTTAGCGAGTTTACTGATTGCTATGGAAGGAATAGGTGAATGTCTTGGCCTAGATTATTCGAAGCTTTTGCACACGTCAAAAGGAGCTTTTTCGTGTTTTTCAATTGTATCATGACAAGTTTGGCAACAATGAAGATCGGAGGCCTCACAGCAGACCCACCAAGGAAAGACAAGTTTAACATCACACTTATGGAAGAAATTAAAGGGCAAGTCTACTTCTTCGTCCTCTCAGCCTCAGACAACCTCTAAGTGGAATGCTACCTCTGAGTGAACCACTACTTAGAGCATGACTTTACAAATGTTGATCCCGATCTTATCGGGTGGAGGCAAGATAGACTTGCTCGAGTGGTGGAAGAACAACAAGCGGATATTTCCGTCTTTGTCACATTTCGCACGAGATGTTCTCCCGGTGCCGGTGTCATGCTTTCTTGACGGCGTTCGCATGGTAGGAAGAATAATCGAAGAAAGAAGATCATCCCTCACGCCCAGGATGGTAGAGGCAATCACATGTGCCAAAGACTGGGAATTAGCTAAAGAGCGGCAACAACATCAATTGAGGATCTCGAAATCGCGCGGCGCGTACGATCTCGAACGCATGAACGATCTAGACATTGATGAGTAGCTACAATGTACTATGTTGTTATAGTTTGTATGTACATGTATTGTTACTGTACTCTTTTCCTTACTCGGGAAACCCCACTCTGGGGCGTAAGGTTTTTAACGAGGCAGTAATATTGTATTTTAAAATATCAATGCAATTATACTTTTCCAAATATTTACGCCATTGCGCATCGATGTTTTCATACAATTAATTCAACTTCAATTAATTTTCAACGAGGCGAGTACGAGAAAGTAAGATGACGGACGCCGCCACTCGCCACAATAGTCGCGCCGCTTTTGTCGTGCATAGTTACTTTGGCTGGGCTTGGCCGGCACGGCACGCGGCCGCACGGCGGGCTTTGGGCCGTGCTTGGGCCTGGCCGGAGGTGAGGCGGGCGGCGCGGCGCGGCGCGGTGGGATGATCGGGCCGAGCCGCACGCGCACGAACCGCACGGCACGGTGGGCACGGGCGCGTGCGCGCGCGCACGACCCAATTCCAAAGACTGCTTCACGCCACGCGATGGCCGGGCACCACCCTATTCCGCCGCCGCCGAGAATCTCCAAAAATTTGACAACCTCATCGTCCCTCATCCAAAATATCCATTCCCAAAGTGTCTAAGCCCTCTCTACCCCAGCTAGATGCCCGCCGACGCCATCGGAGGCCACCGCCCTGCACACGGTGCCGCACTGCCTTGCACCGAGATAGCCCAAGAAAATCACACCTATCACCACTAACCTACTCACTGGTGCTCCCCAATCCATATCTCACGCCTGGATTTCGCCGAAGCCGCCGCCCCATAGAAGGCCTCCATGCCGAGCTCCTGAACAGAAATGCCAGCCCACACCGTGCCTTTCCATGCCCAGCCAGCCACCAAAATGGACTCCCTGAACCTTCTTTATTCTCACCGTGTCAGCATTTCGTTGGCAAATGGCCACCATCACCGTCACCGCTGCCGGACCACCGACGCATTTCGTTAGCACGGGTCTGAGCTGATTTATGGACGGTTTTCCTAGTTCCAGGCCGATTCCCCATCGAGTCAACTTATCCCAGCACTAGATTATACTTATTGTAAAAGTATACTTATTGTAAACCCCATTGTGCCATGTAAAAGTCCCAGTTACCGCTCAACCGCACGATCGATTTATTGGACCTGATTGTATGCTGCTCTAGTGGATTGAACTTCTACATAATTAAAACCTGTTAACATCTTGTACTCTAGCAAGCCCCTGAGCAACTCGCCACTCTCTAGGACCCAGTCGACACATGCTTTTCTGTGTATTAGCCCCTGAGTAGTGGTGGGAGTTGGGCCGTGCCGGTCTAGGTTCACCGTGTTTCAGGCCGATTTGTGCCGTACCAGCTCGGTCCAGTCATTCCACTATGCCGTATCGGCCCGCCTCACCTCCGACCAGGCCTAAGCACGGCCCAAAGCCCGTCGTACCGGCGTTCGTGTCGTGCCAGCCCAAGCCCAGCCCAAAGTAACTATGCACGACGAAGGTGACGGCGACAATTGTGGTGACGTCCGTCATCTTCCTTTCTCTCGTACCCGCCTCGTTGAAAATTAATTGAAGTTGAATTAATTGTATGAAAACATCAGCACACAATGATGTAAATATTTCGGGAAAAATGTAATTGCATTGATATTTTAAAATACAATGTTACTGCTTCGTTAAAAACCTTACGCCCCAGAGTGGGATTTTCCAAATAAGGAAAAGAGTACAATAACAATATATGTACATACTAACTATAACAACATAGTACATAGTGGGGTTTCCCGAGCCCGTCGTGCCGTGCCGGCCCGATTTGCCGTGTCGTGCCATGCCGCCCACCGTGCCGGATTTTGAGGCCCGGCCCGGCCCACCGTTCGTGCCGTGCTGGCACGACCCGCTACGTGTCGGGCTGGATCGTGCTTGAGCTAGGCCGTGCTGGTCGTGCTTCGGGCTGGCCCAAAGAAACCCAGCCTAAGTCCCACCTCTACCCCTGAACGACTTGCAAGCTACATGGCTCAGGTTGACATGCTTGTTTGTGGGCAAGCCCCTGAGTAACACGCCGTGCCACTGGGCATGATTGATATAACTGTCTCTATGTAATAGCCAATGAGTAACATGTGCTCTAGACAGGTGGAATGTTGTAACATCCTATTTTCCTGAGATTTTTAAAGCCTGGATTTCAAAAATGAATTTTCTGGAATTTTCTGAAATTAATTGAAGCTTCAAATGAATTTTTAAAGTTTTAAATGATTTAATATGATTAAAATAAACATTAACATAAGTGGAAAATATTTTATTTGTGTTCCTCAGGTCTCAAGGAATTTTCTGGTATTTTTGGTGAATTTTTGGGAGTTATTTGCCATTTTCTAGAGCTTTTAGAAGTTTATTTGAATTTCTGGAAAAAGAAAAGAAAAGGATTTAACCTCAGCCGCCCGATCACCCTCCCTCCTCCACGCGTCGCCCGATCCCGCGCCCGCGCCGCCGCCGTACCTTTTCCCGCACGCCCGCTCGCCCCGCCGCCCGATCCCGCCCGCGCCACGCGTCGCGCATCCGCGCTGACGCGGCGGCACAGCCAGCGCGCCCGCACCCCGCTCGCCCTCGGCCGCTCGATCGCGCGCCCGCGCGATCACAGCCGTCCGCTCCCCCGCGCCCGCGCGAACCCTAACCCTAACCATAATCAATCCCCGCCGTCCGATCTTGCCGCGTAGCCGCATCCTAGCCGTCTAACCCGTCCGCGTCCGCGCCGTCGCCGTAACCGGATCGAACTCCTCGGTTCGCGTGTTAAAACCAGCCGGCCGTCCTCGGTTCGCGTGCACGCTTCGCCGAAACCCTCGCCGCCGCCTCCGCTCGCCCTCGCGCCCGTCGCCGTCGCCGGAGCCGCTCCGCCGCCGCCGTGCTGCGTCTCCACCGTCGCCCGAGGTCGCCGGAGCAGCAGCCGCCGCCGCGTCGCCGCGTGAGCTCCCGCACCGCTTCGCCGCGTCGCCTCCATCGCCGCGCCGCGCCCTCGCCGCGCCTCGCCTCGCCTCGCGTCTGCGCCGCGCGCCGCGACCGTCGCCTCGCGCCACGCACCCGCCACGCGCCGCCGATCCGCCGATCCGCCCTCGCGCCCGGCCACGCGCCGCCCCACCGCTGCGATCTCGCTGCCGCCGCAAGCGCCGCGACGCCAGCGGCGAGCCGCCACGCGTCGCCGATCAAGCCGTCGCCGCGCCGCGCCGCGCAATCCCCGCCGCCCGCTCAGATCTGAGCCGAGGGCCCAGATCTGGCCACGTGCCCGCGTCCCCGCCGTCGGATCCCGCCGACGCCGCGCGCCGAGCCGCCGCTACTCGGCCTAGCCACGTGGCAGCACCGGCGCGTGCCACGCCAGCCCTAGCCCACGTGGCATGACACGTGGCATGCCACGTTAGCGCCACGCCGGCCGAGCCGCCCCGAGCCACGTGGCGCCACGCCGGTACCGCCACGCCGCCGGTGACACGTGGCAAGATATGCCGCCGCCACGCCACGCAGCCCCGCCGCGTTAGCCCGCCGCCCCCCGTGCACTGTTACGTGGACCGAGTCCACAGTGGACTCGGAATTTCATGGACCGGGTCCACAGCACAGTAATTTTTCCGATTTTCCCGAATTAATTTTGAATTAATTTTCCGGGAGCCCGTTCTCCTCCGTCCTAGCTCCGATTGACCCCGTTCTTTTTTCTAAATTCATCTAAAATCGAGCTCTAGCTGTTGGTTCTAGTTTTGTGAATTTTGGAGTTCTTTTGCTTGTCATTTTATGTGTTTCTTTGTTTCCGGTCGTTTTCTCTCTCGTTAGATTCGGATTCCGGAGGAGCAGGTTTCGCGCTGTAGACCAGAGTACCCACGAGCATAACGAAGGCAAGTCGTGTCCCTTGATCATGTTGAACCCAATTTTTCAAACTATTATTTAATTACTTTGCTTTAAATTACATTGCATTGCTATTTTTATTCAAACCTTTGCACAGGTAGTTATTGTCCCAATTGAATTTATACCTCCTTGACACTTTGGAATACCATGATGCCATTGTCACCATAGGTTGGGAAATTTATTAGTGATGCTAGTTTATTTATCACATGGGTTGGTACGATTAGATTGCTTAGCCGGTTGATATTTACGATTGATCTCATCACACATGTTAAATTATTAATTTGACTTAAAGACATATGGAACTGTGGTTGGTGCCACGTGTATTAAAATTTGTGCCACGTCATTGGTGTGACGTTGGCTGGGTTATACAAATTGGTTTTGCACTCGGCGAGTGATCGTGCAAGAAAGGGGGATGCAGGTTGTACTTTGGAGGATGTGGTAGTCTCGCCCGGGTAATGTTAAGGACTTAACTTTGTGCGCCATTGATCTGAGCGTAATCGTGCAAACCACATGTCTATTATGGGATGGACCTGGCTGATTAATTTGTAATATTTCAATTCAATTCTGCCATTGTGATGGACATGGTTGCCGATTTCCATGTGGCGCAAGGGGTGTGATGAAACCCTAGCGGGCAGGATTGGGTTGAGGTAGAGCATTGTAAAGGCCTTGTTGTGATTTCCTTAGGCCTAGGCTAATCACATCGTGTGGGTACAGTTGTGCAACCTCTGCAGAGTGTAAAACTATTCGAATAGCCGCGTCCTCGGTCATGGACAGTGCTCGGGGATTTCACACGAGGGTTAGTGTTTCATTTATAACTTGGTGGTTTATGTTGGGAGTGGACAGGTAGTTCACTGTTGGTTTAAACTTGTGAATTGGTGTTCACAAGTGGTTCATGTTTATTCCTTTGATTATCTATTATTACTGTTTTCAGTTAACTTTCGCTTTCAAGTTATTTAATATATTTCATCAACAAATGCCTTTATGCAAATTAACCTTTCAGCTTTCCTTTGGTAAGCCCTGCATGTTATATTGCATTTATTGTTACAAACGACTTGCTGAGTACCAATGTACTCACGGCTTTACGCCTATGTTGCTCAGTTGAGGGAGAGGAGTACTATCAGCAGGAGGTGCCAGAAGGAGAGTTCTACGACGACTTCACGGATTAGGCTTCGTTCTCCACTCGATAGCCTGTGGCTTGTCGATTGGTCGCTACGCTTTATTTTGGATTTCCGCTGCTATTTTGTTAAGCCCTTCCGGCTAGAGATATTGTAAGCTTGGCCATAAGGTCGTACCTTTGATATTTTATCGATATTCTAGTTTTCCCTTATTATTGTCGTGTGTATGACTGTGATGACATCTATGTTTGACTGTGTGCACTAGCGTGATCCTGGACTAGTGCAGTTTACACAGAGAGACCGAGTTTGCATATTCGGGTCTCGACAGATGTTCAGGCGACATACTGCCTCTGTGTGACAGTCACCGAGTAACCCACATTCTCACAACGGTAGGTGGTTATTGGGACAACTAGGTGCAATCCACTCAAGGGCCACACTAGGCCAGCCATTGATATGACCTTTAACATACCGGACAGAAGGAATACATATTTGAAGCAGTATTACACCTTGGTATCTACAGCCTAGCTAAGTGGAGCCATCGTGTGGGTAAAACTGAGCAAACACTATAGAGTCGTAAAGTATTCAAATACACTATGCTTCTGTTAAATGAAGCAAGTACCCTGACCTGCGGCGGTGGCATCATAAACCCAAGTATTTTAGCAAACACTCCTTTTTATGTTAACAAAAGTTATATATCTGACTAAATCATTAGGTAAAAAAAGGAATGGTTGTTGGAAGAAAGTTAGATAATGCAACATGTGTCATTTATAACTGGAAATGTAGGTCAAATATTATACACTATAGTATTTATCATCATGTATATAGTGCATCCTACAAAATAGACCTTAACAAAACCCTCAACAATAAGATGGAAATCTATGCAGACCATTAATATCACAGACAATTCTATAATAGAACCATCTATGATATGCTAGCATATCATAGATGGTTCTATTATAGAACCGTCTGTGATATTATAACTTGTCACAGACGGTTATATTATGTAATCATTTGTGATGTGGAAGCATATCATGATGTAATATCGCAGACGGTTTATGCCACTAAACCGCCTATGATAGTTCCTTCTTTAGCTACAACATATATTGTTTTTCGGCTAGCCTCAGAAGATGTTAGCCATACCCTCTGAAAACAATCAAGTAGATACAATCATAGATGTAATTATTTTTTAATTACTAAATCAATTACAATGAAATAATTTTCTAATTATATACCGAGTTTCTTAATTATATTGGATATTTTCTTTAAATAAAGCATTTCACAATGATCGATATGCATATAGCTTGCTTCATCACTTGGTTCTTCCTCGAGCCTGATGATGTCTTCAAATAGAGACAACTCATCAAGTTGTTTGTACTCTTGTTTATCCATGACATTCTCAACTCTGACAATCATTCATTTTACATAAAGTGCTACGTGACGCTTCTTATTTGCTGAGTCAGTTACATAAAAAATTTGAACAACTTGCCTCGCAAGTATGAATAGTTCATATTTGTACCCTACACGTTTGAGATCTATAGTAGTGATGTTGTACTTATTGACTTTTACATCTTGTGAGAGTTAGACACAATAGTACCAAAATATAGGGATCTTAAAAATTACGTAGTCAGTTCCCAAATCACCTCTACAAGCCTGTACTAGGAGCTTGGGCCAGCAGCACTAACTGCTCATAAAATGCGTCTATGCAAACACTTAAGTTCTAGATTGTGTTCTTTCAATGTCGAGATCTGAATATGTAAATCTGGACTCTCTGTAAATACTACATTAGTCTAGGATCACACTAGGGCACACAGTGTAAATATAGATGAAATACCGACCATATGCATGATTAATCAAAGAAAAAGACTCAAATATTAATAATTATTAGAATACGATCTTATTGTCAAGCTTACAATTAATAGCCAGAAGGGTTTAAGAAACTAGTAGCGAAAAATAGAAATAAGAATAATAGCCATTCGAAATGCTCACAAGCAATCGACTGGAAAGCGATGTCCTAATCCGTAAAGTTGTCAAAGTATCCTCCTTCAGATACCTCCTGTGATATATAGTCTTTATTCTTCATCTGAGCAATAGTAGGCATAAAACCGTGAATATATTAGTTCTCAGCAAATCGTTTCTAACAAAAATGTATTATAATATGCAAGGCTTACCAATTAACGATTGAAAGGTTATTTTGTAGAAAGGTACAATTTAAAGTAAATACAATAAATAGATTGAAAGTGAACTTTTAATGAATACAACAATAAATAAATAATCAAAGGTATTGAATAAACCACTCGTGAACTACCCATTCACGAACTTAACCACCAGTGAATTAACCATTCACTTTCCATAGCTCTCCCAGCCAAATTTATAAGAAATATTTACCCCTTTTGTGAAATTACCAAGTATTGTCCATAACTGGAGACACGGCTATTTGAATAGTTTTACACTCTGCAAAGGTTACACAACTATACCCACATGATATGATCATCCCCGCACTAAAAAAAAGCACATCATTGCCTTTACAATGTTTAATCATAACTCAATTTGGCTCGCTAAGATTTTGTCATCGAGTAGGTTAACCACCTAATCGATAATTGCCTCCTCTTGCACGTTATGAAAATCAGTAACCATGTCCAACTTAATGCGAAATTGAAATTGAAATATCAAAAATTAATTAGCCAAGACTATCACATACTAAACATGTGGTTTGTACGATAAAACTTATATCAATAGCACATAAAATTAAGTTCTTAAAATTACCTAGATGAGATATCCACATCTCTTGAAGTGAATTCATACTTTCCCCTTTACTACACAAATGCTCGTCCAAGTGAAAACCAATTTTGTATAACCAACACCAATGACACACCGCTGTCATGGTACATAAATTTTATAATTGTGGCACCAGCCACGATGCAATATCTTGTTAAGTCACATTAATTAATTAATCACATGTGATGATAAACCCATTTTAATTATAAGTATGGCTAAACAAAATTGATCGTACAACCCATGTGACAATTAGTATGTCATCACTAAATAATTTCTCATCCTATGATAACAAAGGTAATATGGTATTCAACTCATCCTATGATAACAAGGGTAACATGGTATTCAACTCATCCTATGATAACAAGGGTAATATGATATTCAAAATTATTTAGTGGGGGTTTTAAACAATTAGGATAATAACAACCAGGCACAAGGGTTTTAATAAAATAGTAAGACATGATAATTTAAAATAAATAAATAAATAGATTGAAAACTAGGCTCAACATAATCAAAATACATGACTTGCCTTGGCCTTGCTCGGATATGAAATCTTGATCATTTGGTTGTGCTTCTGCTCCTTCGAATGCGCTATGTAATGAGGCGAGCGGTGCATGACATGGCGGCTAGCTGAGGCGGAGCGCCAAGTGGAGCCTTGTCCCACCCACATGGGCTGTGCCAACTGACGAGTGGCGGAGCTCTGGGCCCAATGTTCGCCAGCGGTACGGTCCACGGCACTGGCTGACGAGTGGCGCATTAGAAAGAGGGTGAAACGGGGAGTGTACTGGTGCATGGTTGCGTTACTAGAGGTGGCCGAAAAGGGGTCGGCATTGAGGTTTGGCGGTGGCAGTGCTCAGGCGACGATGGCAATGGGGTTCCGGCGTAGCGTAGGGTTACGACGAGGAGGCGAGAAAGCTTCGTGAGGGCACGAGGAGGGTGATGGCGTTGTATCCAAGGCCGGCGGTGACTCGGTTCGTTCAGGATTTCTTGCCGAAGCTCACTGGGGCTTGGCGGAGGAAGGAAGACGGTGCGGGGATGACTCAAAGCTTGGGAGTGGAGATTGAGGTTGGGGAGGTGTAGTACGAACACTAGGGGTGCTCGTCAGGGGTTATATAGGGCTGAGGGGGTGGTCGCGACGGAATTGCTTACCGTGATTAGCAGTGGTGGGATTTCGATCGGAGGGAAAAAAGGAAAGGAGGGGAAGAGGAAAGGAAAGGGGTGAGGGGATTCGGTCCTGGCGACACTCGGCTTTCCAAAACTGGGGCGGATGAGGAAGGGAGGCGGGGCCAGCGGAGATTGCTCGATCGGTGGTGGAAAAGGAAAGGGGGAGGGAGAAGAAAGGAAAGGGACGTCGAGGTACAAGGAGGAAGAAGGGGGAGGGCAGGCCCGCTTGTCGACTAGAGGAGGAAGGGAGAAGGGAGGGAGGGGCAAATGGGCCGGCGCAGGGGACGTGGCCACAATCCGGTCGTCCATGCATCGATCGGAGGAAGAAGGTGGGGTGAGCCGCGAGATGAGCTCGGGCAGCGACATGGACACATCCAAGCCATCCACGCGTTGCCCAGAGGGAAAGGCGGGATGTTTTGAAAATTTATTTTGTGTTTTTGATTTTTAGAAAAGCCCAAAAATGCAAATAAAGGCTACAAAATAGCAATAAAACTCAAATAAACCCTAGAAAATTCCTAAAAAATCAAAAAAGGTAAGGAATCCAAATAAAATAGTTTTACCTTGAATTGACCACAAATGCACAATTAATTTAATCGCTTACTCTGTAGGTTTAAATTAAAGATTTTAGAAAAAAGAAAATTTTAAAACTAGAAAAATCCAATTAAATAAAAGCTAAATTTTTGGGATGTTACAGGCATGCTTTCACCAAACTCCCCAAAGCCGACCACCTCCTTCAATGCAGCGCATTGAAGACATATCTATTAGGACCAGTCTCGCTAGGTATTTAATAAAGCGATATATCTTAGATACGTCCAATTGCGAATTGTCTGTGATAATGGGAGATTTCACAGACAATTATTATTATGAACCGTCTATGATTATTACTTATCACAGACAGTTTATATTAATAATCGTCTATAAATACACATCACGGACGGTTGTAAAGTAGAATCGTTTGTGATAAATACACTACAGATGGTTCTAAATGTTTTCTCATATACTTAAATGCAAATTCATATATATATATATATATATATATATATATATATATATATATATATATATGACACATTCTCATATATATAAATGCAAATTTAGTAATGCCTTAGGAGTAAATATGTATTACTTAGTTGTTTTTTACGAGTTAGTAATGCCGATCATGTCATTATACCAAGACCATCTATATATATAGAAGACAATAAATATAAATTTAACTGCTTGTATTTACATATGGCCAAATAGTGTGGCCAATCGCTTCGGGATCATTAGTGAACAAAGCCCGAAATGCGTCCACCTGTTGACGCGCTCGATCGAGTATCTCCTTAACACTTTCTAACTAAACAATCAAGTCGAATTGAGCCCCATATGCTCTCTTCCCTTTCTTGAGGGGTCTCGCAAGGTTGACTTGGTCGTCCACCACCTCGACTAAACACTCCAAGCGGTGGTAAGCCTCCTGAAGATATGCAATATCATTGTGGAGGATCACGTCGATGGAGAGGTTAGCTCGTCGAAAGTGGGAGACTAACTGGAAAACGCAACGGAGAAGGATGTCTAAATAGCGGAATGTGGCATTCAACTGCTTTAGCAAATCCTCGAATATAGGAGGGAAGGCACTATTGGCACAATGTTCTTCCGTAACATCCATCAGTGTACGGCGACAAGGTGCTAATACAAGATGGCCAGGTTGGCCATCAATGCCAACAACAAGAAAGAGTAGGGAGCTATTTATTTGTGCTTAAGAGACAAGAAAGACAAAGAAGATAGGCGACCAGCGAGGTGCTCATACAGGATCAACGATGTGAGGGATTAATCTCCGATAGCGGATGACCATTTTTATACAATAAAGAATAAATTTGGTACATGAGATAAAGAGATGAATCAGCGAGCCAAAACGATCGAAGAGACACACGAATCGGGGAGACAGCGCCATTCATGCATACAAATACATATCACAAATGGTTCCACCATCTGTGATACATAATTATCACAGACGGTTTGTGTTAATAACCATCTGTGAAGTATCATATACGATTCTAATTAAAAACCGTCTATGACATCTACAATTATCATATATGATTCATATTAATAACCGTTATTAACAAGAACCGTCTATTATAGTTCATAGACGATTATTAACAAAAATCGTCTATGATAGTTGTGTATCACAGATGGTATACGGTCATATTTGTAAAACCATTTGTGATAATTATAGTATAGACGGTTACCCATAAACCATTTCTGACGAAACGTTCAGTATAGCTTGCTTTGTAGTAATGATTTCCTTTTAATTCCTAATTGATGGGTAAATGTAAGTTCTAAGACTCTCAATTCTACTTAAATAACTTTGATTTTTTATACTTACTCTTTCAAAATTTCTTTGTGCAAGCATTTGGCTTATTAATTCAGTATGTGATGCTATGGAACTGCTTCCACATATGAAATGCAACACAATGAACTGATAAAAAAAAGGGCAATTTCTAACCACAAATAGTCATGACATCTCCAGCATGAGTAATTCACAATTAAAAGCACTGGTGTTTCTTCCTTCCTATTACAAGTGGCCTATGCATGACGACGTGTAAAATTCAATTTACTTAAACGAGCCTAAGACCCCAAATTTACATGTGCCATCATTTGTGACTAGAGCCCAAAGTGCGCCGCAGAGGTCACGTTGCCCTATCCTTGCAGCATCCATAGCTGACCCTGCCCAAGCATGACCACATGCACTATCAGTTGCTGCTGCCACACCTACCCTCCGCCACCTGAGAAGCACATCTACCCGCCGTACATCTTGGCCACCGCAGCGGCGTACTGTAGAAGCTGGCTAATGGCGGCGAGGTGGGAGGCCGAACCTGAGTGGTGGATTTGGCCAAAGCCCTCGGCATCAGCTGACGCATGGGTGGGCGAAGGCTCCTGCAGCTGTGGGAAGTCCGGCCATGGATGTGCTGCCGGCGATAGCCACGGCTGGGTCAAGTTGCATGGAGGAGGTGTCAGAGACAGTCGAAGACGGGGGGATTTGGAGGGAGAGAAGGGTGTTAGGGTTGGGATTTTGTGGGTGGAGACGGAGGCTACAAGCTGGTCAGGCTGCGGTGAGGTGGTGCAGAGGGTGGACTCTTGCCTCTGGTCTAGAGCCCCTGCTACCACCGGCGAACCGGCCGAACCCTTGGGTACGTACCTCCCTAGCACCCCCACCACCTCCCATTATTGAGGTACTACCTTCATCGTACATTTGTCTCATATTAGCTTTGTCCCATGAGCATCCTCTAAATTTTAGTCTTGTGTACGCCACTGCATGATTATGCAATCAGTTGGTTGTTGGTGTGGTAATTATTATACTATCATATCATGAGGATGTACACACGGTTGTTACATTCTTTTTGTTTTGAGAGGACACACGGTTGGTACCTGGGGAATTGTTCACACATATGACACTAGCGTCTTTTTTTAAGTTTGACCTCTCAGACATCCATTTTTGCTAATATAGTCCCGTCCTTGAGCTCGATATGTGCGGTAGGCGACACATGTCTTCTACTGTGTCATCGGAGCTCGGCAGGACCGGTAGGAGACACGTATCGCTGCCACGCCACTGAAGTTCGACAGGACCGACATGAGATAAGTGTTGCCTATCGCACCTGCCGAGCTTGGGAACGAGACTATATTTAAAAAAAACAGAAATCTGAGGGCCAAATTAAAAAATGCTCCAGTACATATGTGTGAACAGTCGTACTTGGGAAGACCCATGCCCGTCTTAAACACGGACCGGCGGACCAGATCTTATAGGCTGCTCGAAAGGACCAAAACAAGCATAGCACTCTGGACCAAGGGAGAAGAGAGATTATGGCTAACCAGGTTTACTTTCAGAAAGTGCCCGAGCCGGTGCCGGCATGGTTCCTCTCGTTTGCCTTCCTCGGCGCCCTCTACGTCGCGGCATTCTTGTTCCGCCTCCTCGCCTACCTCGTGCTCTGCCTGCGCCGGCCCAAGGACCTCCGCCGCCGCTACGGCTCGTGGGCCGTGGTCACCGGCCCGACGTCAGGCATCGGGCGATCCGTGGCCCTGGAGCTCGCTCGCCGGGGCATCAGCCTCGTGCTTGTCGACCTGAACGCCGCCAATCTCCAGGAGATCTCCGACACGATCAAGTCTCTCCATGCCGTGCAGACCAAGACCGTGGTGTTCGACCTCTCGCTCGTCTCGACTCCTCAAGGTGTCCTGTAGTATGACACTGTTGCACACGTGCGTAGCTTCGTATATAACAAACGAGCATCTGATCACTCTCATCGTCAGCAGGTGGCGAGGCGTTGCGGCAGCTCCGAGAGGCCGTCGATGGGCTCGGCGTGGGAATGCTGGTGAACAACGCCGGGGTGGCGAAGCCGGGCGCGGCGTTCCTGCACGAGGCGGACGTGGAGGCGTGGGTGAGGATGATACGGGTGAACCTGTGGGCGCTGACGGAGGTGACGGCCGCGGTGCTGCCAGGGATGGTGGAGCGGGGCAGGGGCGCCGTCGTGAACATGGGCTCGGCGTCGTCGGAGGCCATCCCCTCCTTCCCACTATACACTATGTACGCCGCCACCAAACGGTATGTGCCATGTACATGTAGCACACGCATACATGTGTGTTTCTGGACAGTGGTACTCACGGTGCGCGCGACCGGTTTTCCTTTTTCGGTTTCTCTCAAGCAGGTATGTCGCTCAGTTCTCCAGAAGCCTTTACGTTGAGTACAAAAGCAAAGGGATTGACGTGCAATGCCAGGTAATTAACGAATTTCACGGAGCCCTGCAATTCATACTTGCATGGATAGTCAATATTTCTATAGTTCTCCCGATCCATACTTCTACCCTTCACGCGCGCACGACAGATTGACCGACTGCTAGGTCACAATGTAGTAATAGGGGGAAAACCATTCTGATATGGCCCGTTTGGACAAAGGGAATTTTCCCTTATTCCCACTTGAATTAAACTTTTTTTTACAAATTTATGTGAAATTCTGATGAAATTCTTGCGTTTCAAGTAGGCACTATAAAATTGCATAAATATAATTTTTTTTCTCTGTGCAACTGTCTCTCAACAAAAGATTCCTTTTCAAGTCCACGGAATCATGGGGCTGCAAGGGCACAGTGCCCACACCCTGTCGGCGTCAATGCCTCTTGCACTCCGCTCATGCATGCATGCTTGCATTAACTATAGCAGGTGGCCAATTAATTCGTGTTCGTGCGAGCAGCGCTAATTAGCTAGCACTTCATCCTTCTGCAGGCCCCGTTCTTCGTGGCGACCGCGATGGCGTCGAGCTTCGCGGAAGCCAGGCGCCTCTCGCCCTTCACTCCGACCCCCGACGCCTACGCGCGCGCGGCGGTGCGGTGGATCGGGCACGGCCCGCTCTGCGCGCCCAACTCGCGCCATCGGCTCCTGTGGTGCCTTTCCGCCGTCGTGCCGGACTTCGCTTTCGACGAGCTCCTCCTGCGCGAACACCTGTGGCAGAGAAAGGTGTTCCAGAAGATGACCGTCAAGAACGCCGTCGCGCGTGGGTGTGGCAGCAAGTGAGCCCCGGGACAAAGTTAACTAGCAAGCTGCTAGCTAGCCAGAGAAATGGCCGCCTGCCTGTAGTTGTGTATGCACGTTAAGAACAGCAGCGACAATTCTAGTGCCGGTCGATGCAGTATTTCTGTATTTGGTAGAGGATGATCGATGCTAATAAAGTAATGTACGCCCTATGTGAAAAAGAAAACCGCATGTATGTGTGTGTGCGCGTAGCCGGTAATAAAGCATGCATCAAACTGGTGAGGTCCATATGCATCATCGAAGATTACGAGGCAAATATCTTGAACCTTTTGTCTTTACTTATTACGGTGCATGAGGCACATCTGATACGTGCGAACTAACGACACAATTTTTGGGAATCGTGTGCACCGTGCACATGTAAGAGGTTAAGGGCATCTTCAATGATGCTGAGTCAGCTAGCTATTTATATATACACATCAGCATATATTCTATGTGGAGGAAAAAGAGTATATAAAATACAAACAGCTAGTTACTATTTCATCTCTAGTCTATAACGCAAAACGAAGCAACCTCTATAAATGATTGTGTGTGCATGTAAACATCAAATAGCTATCCTTAGGGCATCTCCAATGATCCTAGCTAAGTACTATCTATAAGGATTCTACATCATCTATAGAGTACATACTAAAAGCTAGCATTTCAAAGGACTATCTATAAGGATAGCTATTTGATATTTACATGCACACACAGTCATTTATAGAATCTGTCTCGTTTTGCGTTATAGACTAGAGACGAAATAGTAGCTAGCTGTTTGTGTTTTGCATACTCTCTTTCCTCCACATAGGATATATGCTGATGTGTACATACAAATAACCAGCTGACTCAGCACCATTGGAGATGCCCTTATAGATAGTCCTTTGGAATGCTAGCTTTTAGTGTGTACTATATAAATGATGTAGAAGTCTCCTAGTTAGTTGCTAAATAGAATTATTGGAGATGCTCTAACTGACGTGCACACACAACGAACGGCTACGGTGTAGTTAGTGCTCGGCAGCGGTGGGTGTCGCAGTGACATCAAACTCTCTTTTCCAACTGCCTCCGATATCGTCACGTCACCGGTATCATCAAGGCTATGATATCGAGTGTTAGATCTTTCTAATGGGGCGGAAAGGAAAACAGAGCAAGAATATGGCCCTATTCTTTGCGGCTTCTAAAAGTCGATTTTGGCTTTTGCTACAGTAACTAACTTTTAAACGGAGTATTTTTTTAAGATATGGTCTACAAGTTAATTGTAGTACACGTTAAAAAACTAATATCTGTACCATCAAAAATCGCAAACGTGTATCTCTCTTCCCGCAATCTCTATCGCAAACAACCAAAAAGCCATCAGCCGCAGCCAAAAGCCATCAGCCGCAGTCAAAAAGAACAGACCCTATAGTAGTAGTATTCTCAACTCACATTAATTCTTGGCTTGAGCTTACAAGCTACTACATCAATCTCATTTCTTGGTAACACAAGCATTAAGCTAGGACATTTATAGAGCTAACCAACCGACGTTACAAGCCGACTGAGATAAACCGACCTAACACATGATATTATTATCTAGTGTTTATGGCTACCAAAAAAGAAAAGAAGCACCAAGCGGTCAGCACTCTTTTTGTTGTAGCCTCAGCTGTCCTCTTACCGCCATTGATCAAGGATTTATCCAATGCAGGGACAGTGACAAAGATTTTTAATTATTACGGCTGTCGACTAATACTTGTGTTCATATAAGGCTAATAAAGCAACAACTAGATGCTGCTACAACGATCCATTGCCGACATACATATATAATAAATGCAACAAAATTATAAACAACATTCACTCATTTACACTACTACAAAAATCATCATCACAGACAGTTCAAAAACGTCATCACAGACGGTTTTTTGAACTATCTGAATTTATGGATCAGTGATAATCGAAGGTTATCATAGACGGTTTATGAGCCGTTTATGATCAATACAATACAGACGGTTTATAATTATAACTGTTTGTGAAAAACACTATCACAGACAGTTCTATATATAGAACCGTATGTGAAAAACACTATCATAGACGATTCTATATATAGAGCCGTCTATGATATTCTTCATAGACGGTTTATACTACAAAACCGTCTGTGATAGTTTATTCTATACCTAAATTTTTTTTATTTTTGAATTAACCTTAGGAAATATTAGCTATGCCGTTTGAAAACAAGTAAATATGATAGCAAACATAGCAGAGAACATTCTATTTATATTACAATATCACAAGATTACAATCCACCATTACAATATCACAAGATAACATAGCAGAGAACATTCTATTTACATTACAAACCGAGCAACACTAACCTCACAAAATAGCTCGAGTAGACCTTCTTGACGGCTGCCTCACTATAAGCTCCTGGGCAGCCTTAAATGCCATAAAGTAGCAACAGAATCAAATACTAAAAGAAACAATGGAGAGAGGTGATGACTGACCTGTATGTGACCTTCAAACAATGGAGTGAGGAGCTAGTTTTGAGGAAGGCCTGGTAGCATGTAGGGGCGATCCACGAGAAGGAACATCATGTAGTTGGACAGCGTCCTGATTGCCTCCACACGGGGCACCGCATCTTCTGCCTTGGCTTGCCGGCTCCTGCTCAGGAACAAGTCGGTGGTGATGTGCCAGCTGATGATACTCTTGTGGAGAGATTTTGAGTGCACAAAGGGTAGGGGATGGGTTCAGGTGAGTATTTATAGGGAAGGGATAGGTGGGACGATCTGTGGGGTGTGGGTTGGTTGGTTTCTATTGGCTAGAATTAGGTCAAGCGGATGGTTTTTTGGATCGAGCTCGTCGTTAGCTTTCCAACGAGTACAAGAACGTCGAAAATGGACACCGTATGTAAAAATTATGCCCGTTTTACTGAAGGTGTGTCAAAACGGAATTCTACTCGAACTCAGATGAAAAATTATGAAATTTTAGGTATGTGTGAAGCGGGAAACATATCACAGACAGTTCTTAATTAAGAACCGTCCTTAATTAAGAACTGTCTGTGTTCTTAATTAAGAACCGTATGTGATATTGGCAATATAAACATTGGTTCTTCATAAGAACCGTCTGTGGTTGCATTTAATACAGGCGGTTTTTATGAACCGTCTGTGATGAGGCGTCTAATATAAACATTTTTATAGTAGTGTTAATATTGTTGATTCTTCTTCACATCTTGTAGAGATTGGTTAATATGTCAGCGAATTGATCATCCGTCTTCACATATTCTGTTGCTATCTTGCTATTCTCAACACACTTATAGATGAAGCAATAAGATGTATCAATGTACTTGCGCCTGTCATGTATGAACGGGGTTCTTACAAAGGGAAAGTGCAGGACTATTATCCACCATCAACGTGCTTTTACATGGTCTTTGTTCTTCATGTCACTCATCAAATCGACTGAGCCAAATGTCTTAACGCAAAATCGTTGTGGTGGCAACGTACTCAACCTCACATGATGACAAGCCCACTACCTTCCGCTTCTGTGATACCCAAGTAATCGGGCTTGAACAAGGGAAATATAAAACTCCTATAGTATTCTTTCGATCATCATCATCTTCGGCCAAATCACTATCATTGTACCCAACCAAATGTGGTTGCCTCTCTCCTCTCCTTACTGTTGGAATAGTCTCATATTGGTTGTGTAAGGGCAAGGAACCTAGTTTAAAAGTGATGGAGTCCCTCATCTTATTGGCTAGATTTTTGGGTGAGAAGGCCCTTACGATCTAACAAGTGGTATCAGAGTCCGGTTCTAATATATCTGGCCCAATGGGCACTAGGGTGTGAATGCCTGATGGACTGTGAATCTGAGGGATCGTCGGTGTATGGTAAAGGAGACCCTGAAGGACCGTCGGTGTACAGTGAAGGAGCAGTAAACGGCTGAGAGACACCAATGTGTGAAATGGGAAATTGTTGGAATAGTCTCACATTGGTTGTGAAAGGGCAAGAGACCTAGTTTAAAAGTGGGGGAGTCCTTCATCTCATTGGCTAGCTTATGGGGTAAGAATGCCCTTACGATCTAACACTTACACAATGACAACCAAAACTCAAAGTGCCATTTACATACCTCAGTATGTGCTTCACAGCTTCCATGTGTTGTGTTATGGGAGCTTCCATGTAGCAACTCAAAATTCCTACGGCATAGGCTATAATTGGCCTTGTGTTCACAGATATCTCAAGCTACCAATAATACTTCTATAAAGTGTTGCATTAACAGGAGGATTAATGCTCATATGACTCAACTTCAATCTTTCTTCTATAGAAATTTGACTAGGATTGCACCCGCTCATGCTACACTTCTCTAAGATCCTAGCCGCATAACTAGATTGATATAATGAAATTCCAAGTGGACTCTGCTCCACCTCAATACCAAGGTAGTAGCTCAACAATCTTAAGTCACTCATTTTGAACAAACTCTTCATATCCAACTTGAACTTGTCAATCTGTTTAGGATCTGGCCCTATGATGATTAAATCATCAACATATACACCAGCGAGTAGGCCTGATTCCCCACAATTTCTCTTGTACACTGCATGCTCGAGTGCACTTCTTTTGAATGCAAGTGACACCAAAGTCTTGTCCAATTTTTAATACCATACTCTTGGCTCCTGCTTTAGCCCATAGAGTGCCTTCTTTACCTTCAATACCTTTTGTTCATTGTATTTCTAAATGAACCCAGGCAGCTAGACTATACACACTTCTTCAAGCTCACCATTGAGAAATGTTGACTTAACATTGATATGATACACTTCCCAATCTTCTTGTGCTACCAATGCAATGAGGAGCCTCACTATCTCAAGTCTTGCCACTAGCACAAAGATTTCCTCAAAATCCACTCCTTGACGTTGGACATACCCTTTTGCTACAAGTCTTGCTTTGTGCTTTACCATTACACCTTTTGAATCTTTCTTTACTTTATACACGCACTTCAAACCGATTGTCTTGTGACAACATGGCAAATCAGCCAGCTCCCATGTGCCATTTTCTTGAATGGATATCATTTCTTCATTCATTGCACGTCAGTAACATTCCTCCTTCTTAGCTTATTAATAGTTCACTGGTTCTTCAGAAGTTAGCAAGCACAAACCGACATAGTCTGGTTCTACTTCACTCGTGGTATTGTGATCTCCTAGAGAGAACAGAAACAGTGTGGCCTTCTACTTGGTACTGGACTGGGTGGTCTGGCAAATGGTACATTTTCAGTGCCTCCAGCTAGTGCATCACTTGCATGATCATGAAGATCAATATTATAGAACATGATAACCACAACACCATGTCCTGATGAACCAGGAACTTGTCCAGGGATCACCTCCCACTCCTGTTGCTTCTCCTCATCAAAGAACACATCATGACTGATGTGCAGCTTCTTCTTGGGATCACACACAACACGCCTTGAACCCCAATTCCTATCCAAGGAATACCATAGTAGTACTTTGATTAGCCAATTTCTTGAGATGGGATTTGGTTGTTCTCACAAGCGCCAAATGACCAAATGTCCAAAGATGTGATGCCTTCGTCTTCTTCTTGAACTAGGCTTTATATGAGTCATCTCATCTAAGCTTCGCATCGGCGCATGATTTGCGAGCTACATGGTGGTTGACACCACCTCTCCCTAGAATTCTCTAGGCATGTTCTTGCTTTTTAGCAAACTTCTTGCCATTGCTACCACCATTTGGTTGTGATGCTCCACCACTCCGATCTGTTGTGGTGAGTATAACACCGTGAGATGTCATTACAGTCCCAACTTGTCATAGTATTATGTGAACTCATTTGACATGAATCCACTACCATGTTCTATCCACAAGATCCTCACCCTGTGGCCAACCTTCTTCTCGGCTAAAGCTTTCACTTTCTTGAACAAGTCCAAGGCCTTGTCCCTCATCTTGGGCAAATGTATCCAAATATATTGATATGATCATCAAAACAACAGAAAAAAATCAGTTACCTCCTAGAGTTGCAGGCTAAGATACCATGTGAGATGTCACTAGTCAATTTGTGATGAACAACTGCCACATTTATTGAGTTGAATTTTGATTATGCAAAAGATCCTCATTTTTCAATGTTTCTAAAGTGGGGGCAGTCTGTCCGATTTGCAGGGCTTGTCAGACCACTATGTATAAGCAGTCTAACCACCATGTAGGGCTGATTAGACTGACAGAGATGGTCTTGGCTAAAATTATGTAGGCCGGTTTGACTGGCATGAAATGAGTGGTCAGATCGACCTGGGAATCTTTTATGGAGTTTTGGGGAGTCTAGACCAAATATTTGTGTAGGATGATTTAGGGTTAAGTATGCACTAGAGTTTACTGAAAATGGAATTATGAGGCAAATCTAGATAGAGAATTGTTAAAATGTCTAGAGAGAGACTTTTGGGTGAGTTAACCAATTAACAGGGGTGGTCTGGCTGGCAAGACCATGATGGTCTAACTGGCATGGTGGTAGTAGTCAGACCAGTAGAGGAATGAATTTCTAGAATTTGGGCGATTTTGGGTGACTTGATATTGGATTGATCTTGGTTCTTTGTTCATGGTTGTATTACATTGCATAATGTATTGGTTTTTTTGTAACATGAGCCAAGTGCATGGAACTTGATCTCGATATAATTGCTTGGTTTTTGGATATGCAGGTGGATTAGAGGACATAGTGGTCGGCGGCAATGGATCAAGACTAGGCAGGGGAGTTGAGGTCCAATGCAGTCATGTAAGTTTGGGTAAGACCCGAATTCGTAAATTCAGACTCTCTATGCATATCGAATTAGTCCAAGATCACGCTAATGCACACGGTGTGAATATAGATGGAATATCGACCATATGCATGATATATAGAGAAAGAGGCTCATATATTATTAATTATTAAAGTATGACCTTATGGTCAAGCTTACAACTTACTAGTCTGAAGGGTTTAAGAAACTAGCAGCAGAAAACAAAATAAGTGTTGTAACCATTCGACATGCCCACAGGCAATCGACTGGGAAACGAAGTCCTAATACGTGATGTCGTTGAAGTATCATCCTTCTGGTATCTCCTGCTGATATGGTTCTTCTTCTTCAACTGAGAAACAGTAGACATAAAGTTGTGAGTACATTGGTACTCAATAAGTTGTTTGTAATAAAGATGCAATATAATATGCAAGGCTTACCAATAGATGGTTAAAAGATTATTTTGCATAAGATAATAATTTAAAGTAAATACAATAAATAGATTGAAAGCGAATTTTAAATAAAATGCTAATAAGTGACTAATCAAAGGAATTGAATGAACCACAAATGAACTAACCGTCCACCCAACGTACCACATGTGAACTAACCATTCATGTAACAAACCACCGGTGAACTAACCATTCACTTTCTAAAGTTATCCCAACCAAGTTTTATGAAATATCTATCCATCGTGTGAAATCACCGAGCATTGTCCACAACTGGGGACACAGCTATTCGAATAGTTTTACAACTGTACCCACACAATATGATCATCCTCACGTTAAAGAAAATCACAACAATGTCTTTAGAATGCTCAACATCAACTTAATTCAGCCTGCTAGGGTTTCGCATCACACTCCCTTTGCACCTCATGGAAATTAGTAACCATATTCATCACAATGGCAAGATTGAAATTGAAATATCATAAGTTAATCAATTAGGTCTATCACATACTAGACATGTGATTTGCATGGTAAGGCTCAGATCAATGGCGCACAAAGTTAAGTTCTTAAATATTACCCAGATGAGACTTCCACATCCCTTGAAGTGAATCCACACTTCCCTCTTTACTGCATGATCACTCGTCCGAGTAAAAACCAAGTTTGTATCACCAATACCAATGACACACCAATATCATAGTACATAAGCCTAATGTGATAATAAGCCAATCAAATTGATTCAATATCTCATCAAGTTAAATTAATTAATTGATCACATGTGATAATAAGCCTAATGTAACTATAAGCATGGCTAAGTAAATTGATCGTACAACCCATGTGATAACTAGTATGACATCATAAAATAATTTTTCATCCTATGGTGACAATAAAATTATGATATTCAACTTATCAAGGTAGAATTAATCAGATTAGCCAATATCTACCTATACAAAAATTTGTAATAAAATAGCAATGCATGATAATTTAAAATAAAATAAAATAAATAATAGATTAAAAATTAGATTCAACATGATCAAGAGACACGATTTGCCTTAGCCTTGCTTAGTTATGAATTTTTGGTCTTCTGGTGATGCTCCCGCTCCTTCGAAAGCCTGATCTAACGAAAGAGAAAATGAATGAGGCATAAAATAAAATTCAAATAAACTCTAAAAACTTTTAAACTATAACTAAAAGATAGAGTTCGATTTTAGATGAATTTAGAAAAAAAGAATGGGTCAATCAGAACTAAGATGGAGGAGAATGAGCTCTTGGAAAAATTTAATCTAAAAGAAAATATTGGAAAATCAAAAATTATACTGTGCTGTGGACTCAGCGTATGGAACAGTGTACGAACAACTAGGCTTGGGCTGATGTGGAAGGGACATGGCGTGACACATGGCTGACAGGTGGTAGGTAGGGCTGACGTGGCATTACACATGGCATGTTGACGTGGCACATGGGATGAATGGGGAGCTGATGTGGCATCCATGTGGACTGACACATGGCTAAAATGTAGAATTAGGGCACACGGATTGTTGAGGTAGTGGATGGCTCGGCTACTGGCCCGGATGCCCCATGGGTCTACGGAATAGTAGGCACTGACATGTGGGGCCTACTATCAGCCTCTCGATGCATGGGCGACTTCAATGGGAGCGGTGGCTACAGAATGAGAGAAACGGGGGGCGGCGGTGTGCCTTTTATGCACGGACACCGAGAGTCCACGGGCGACATGGCTCAAAGTTCAAGATGGAGATGGTGAGCGGTGGCGGAGTTTGAGACGAATGAGGCGGCGAAGCCAGGAAGGAGATGAACAGTAGACGGTGTTCCTGATTGGCAACACATGGCAGACAGAGGGATCGGACGGCTAAGATGAGATGGCACAAATGCACAGTGTCAGCTTGGTCCGATGCCTGACACGTGTATAATGACCAGATCTGATGCCTAAAGCACAGGTAGCTTGAATGGTTGACAAGTGGTTAATGGGGAATTTAACGGCTTAGGGTTGGGGGGCCAGATTAACAGTGATGGGCTTAGCCCATTACAGGTTTAGGATTTTTGAGGTTTTTCTATTTTTAGAAATTCTAATAAAATTAAAAGAGCTCTAGAAAATAGCAAATAAATCTAAAAAATCACAAAAATTCTTTAAGACAAAAGGAACCAAAATAAAATATTTTAAACAAATTTTAATGTTTAATTTATTCATATTAAATCTTTTTACTTACTGAAAATTCATTTAAAGCTTGAATTAAATCCAAAAAATTTTAAATGGTGAATTTTCTTTTAAAAGCTTCAGATAAACTCTGAAAATTAAGATATTACAATAAAGATCGTGGCGAAGCTAGTTGGTGCATGTAGTGCAATAAGTGATGAGACCGATGTACTTAAAGACGGTTCAGGGGAGACCAAATGCATAAAAATAAGATAGCTAGTTATTGAGCACTATATACGACATGTCAAAGCATGCAGAGATGCTTTGAAGTGAAGGGATGATAGAGTCAAGGGAAGGTGACTAGAAGCTTTGTTAGGGGTATTTTGATAGTTGGTCAAATACCAGAGTTGGTGACTTGATCAAAACCGCGGAGTGGAGAAGAGTGAAGGAGAAGTGATTTAGGTCAAAGGGGCAGAAATTGCAAGTGGATCAATCCGTAAGGTACTAGCGAGTTGAGTCTTGTAAGCTCTTTGAAAAGTATGCGTGTGTGTAAAACACGTACAAGTTGGCGTTAATGGGTTTCCCTTGTTTTCTTAATGGTTGGACTTGTTAAGATTGTGTTTGTGCCAGTTATTTAGTGGGGAGAGGAGGTGGCCAGATCAAGGATTCTAGGGTTAAGGTTTTATCTTCCACCTTGTCTTTTTCCATAATTGCAAGAGAGAAAGTTTAAGAGAGGAAAAAAGTGGTGCTGTAGCTACACCTTGTAATCATCCATGATCATATAAACCTTGTCTTTTTCTTTCTGTTGCTTTTTGGCTTGCATGCATCATGCATGTGCTTGTCTGTGAGTGAAGAAAATAGTCTCGATTGCGTGCGTCGTCATTGGCTGTGTTTTTCATTGCCTCGTCGGAAAGCAACAACATCAATGCTGCCTCAATTTGTGTCCATCGCCCGAACGAAGCCATATGATCGAGTGCGTTGGATTGTGGTTTTCGCACATCACGTCCACGCGACCAAAAGCTATGCCAAGGAATTAACTGGTTTCTCGGTTGGACAGAGCATAATAAACAAGGCAGCAGGTATTCCAAGGGTAAAATAATATTTTTTTTCTTTTTATTATTTTTGTTGCTTTTTTTTCTAGCTGTGATTGGCAAGTGGAACAAATAGAAAATAGCAGAGGTGCAAAAAAAAGCTTCCGCTAGATTGCAATTATTCACTCTTCTCTAATTACGGTATCCGATCCTACGCAACTACAAAAAAAAAAAAGCAAAAAAACACCATGTGTCCAACACTATGCTGTAGCTTGAGCTGTCCTCTTACCGTCATTATCCAAGGATTTATCCAGTGCAAAGACAGCTCAAAGATTTTAACTATTATGGCTGTCGACTAATACTTGTTTTCATACAAGACTAATAAAGCAAATGCTAGATGCTGCTACAAAGACCCATTGCTGACATGCATGCATAATAAATACATCAAGATTATAAAACAACAGATCTTTACAAGAGAGAGGGGAAAATGTTACTAGATACCTATTTACAAAGGGTGGAACCCCCTCCCACTTCGCAGCCGGCGAGAGTGCCGCCGGGAAGGTCACAAGGGGAGGGGGCCGGCCCGAGCAGAGAAAATAAGAAGCCTAAGCGGAGAACACTGGGAAGAGCCTTTAACTCCTTGATCGATTCAATATGGGAGCAGACAACCGCACGGCCTCAACTGGCGGGACTGCGTGCGAAGCTCGATGGATCAGCGAATGCATCGCATGGGGGTTCTCTTCAGAGTTGCAGACGGAGGTCAAGTGGCGATCAAGCAACCTGATGGCCTTCACCGCCACTCACTTGCCCACGCGGGAGAGCCGATTTGGCTCTCCGCCGTGGGCAAGGATTTTGTGGCTGCTGCAGCTTACTTTGCCTGGACCAGCAATATACCTTTTTCTCCCTATCAAACGCCTCACCTAGCTAAGCAAAACTAGAACTTCCTAGGATCCAAACGTAGGACCGGCCATTCTGTGCTTTTACTCGTTTAGTTATTTTTTAATATCTTTTACACTGCGTGCTTGGTAGGTAATATGTATAGAAGTATTTGGATTTGTTGCGCGAAAATAATATCGCTACATTTGTAGTTAATAAATACTTTTGTACCATTATATTGTAAATATTTTTTACTAGCTTTCGTACCATTATATTTTTAACAAATTTTACTATCTTAATTTAAAAAAAAAAGCAGTAACCCATATGTCAGTGACAAAAAACGAGTTCCCTCTCCTCCTGTTAATCTTCTTGGTCATTTTCTCCCTCATTCTAAGAGGACTCCAAGGACCAATGTATAGCTGTCTAAACGGGCCGGGCTTCAACGGGCTGCACCGTGGCCTGTTACTGTAGATCCGGCCCGTTTAGGCACGGCACGATCCGTAAACGAGCTGGACCGGGCCGTGCCTGGGCCGAGGGTGCGGCACGGTCCGTTTAGCTAATGGGCCGTGCCAGACCGGGTCGTGCCTGGGCCGAGGGTGCGGCACGGCCCGTTTAGCTAACGGGCCGTGTCGATCCGGCCCGGCACGGCCCGCCCAATTTTCAAATATTTACTTCTAAATTTTTAATGTCTACAATTTTTATGGTATTGTAAATATTTATTTTTATGATTAACAATGTCTACAATTTTTAATATTTTTTCTAAATTTTTTCTGAATTTTCTACATATTTTTACAATTTTTCTGAATTTTCTAAAATTTTTCTTTTTTTCTCTCTCTCTTTTTTCGGTTAAACGGACTAGCCGGGCCGGCACAACCTGTTTAGCCTTAACTGTGACCGGGCCAGCAGCACGGCACAGCATCGGGCCGTACCTGAACTCGCACCGCAGCCCGCAGGCTGGCACAACCTATTTATTACACGGACCTTAACGGATCGTCCAGTGGACAGCTATAGACCAATGTGCTACTACCCATGCCGCCCCTGCCCAGCTCTTGATCCGACCACCTCCTCCATGCCATCGCGGCCCACTTCCTCATCAGCTCCGCACCCCGCCTCCCCCGCGCCTCAGTCTCTACCCCAGCCGCCGCCTCCCGCTGTGCACCACGCCTATCCCCAGCCGCCGCAACCGAATCCGTCCGACCACGACTACCTCCTGCTCCACTCGCTCCTGCTGCGTCTCCGTGCTCGAGTCCACCCTCCCCAACCTGCTGCTTCCTGGCCCCGACGTGTAACTGTACGACGTCCCCCGGGACAAGGTCGCGCTCGGGGTGGCTGGGGACCCACTCGACGCCGTCCGCGACGGGGTGGTCAGACTTCTCGCGGAGCGCCTTCTCTTTCTTGCTTAATTTTCCCCACCTCCCGCCAACTGCACGGTTGGCCGCTCTTGCAACTGATCTGCACGGCCGCCTGCATCCTTCTTGCTCTCCTCCGACCTCTAGTTGTTTGTTGCTTCCGTTAATGCATCATTAGTACCGATAAATATCCAAGGAATAATATATGCAAGCAATTTGTATGGTGCATCGTTTCTCTTATGTGTTTGCACGGACGAATGAGAGCAAAGCTGGCGGTGGAACACGGTGCGAACTCTGAGCGAGGAGCTGGAGCATCGATGGGTCCGGGTGCTCAGCGAGCTCCTTGGGACCGTGCGTCCGGAGCTGCGGCGCCGCCTCCGCGGACGAGAGCATCCGCGCGGCAGAGATGGCGAGGCGCGCCTTGCACTCCTCGACTGTGCGTGCCCACGCCGGGAACTCCTCGGTGGTGGCGCGTCCTGGCCGGCCTCGCCCATCCTCTCAAACCACCATCTTCACCACACATGCGCAGCGCAATGCAGCCTACCGGAGATCGCATGAATTTTTGTTTGTGAATTATCATGCCATGTCAGCTGAGATGCCAACTAGGACGCCACATCACGCCTACAAAATCAGTCTTAGAACATTTGCATTGGTTTTAACATTTGAGGGACATGAAGTAAACGGTATTGCATTCGAGTGATGGAAATTAGACCACTTGAAGAGTTGAATTACCAAAGATAGACTTTTTTATGTAATTGTTTGGATGTTTTTTTAAATAATTATTAAAATTTTGTGATTCTTAAATTAAGATACAAAGACCTTTATCTTTTCTCTCTTTACTATATAATCTATCGAACCCTAACCCTATCCCTCGACCCTGCTGCCTCCCACACCATCTCTCCTCATCGCTGCCCTCACCCCGCAACACTCCCTCCGCGCCATCCCCTCCCACAACCCTCCTCTGTTCTTGTCGCCAAAGCAGTTTTGCACGTCTCCCACCACCACTCACCCTCTCCTCCACCACATGTGGTCAGCAGCATCTCCGCTGTCTCGCCACTCTGCCCCCTGCCCCTCCCCGTCGTGTCATTCCCGTCCAACCTAATAGCTAGTATCTTTCGCTAGCGCCGCCCTCCGGCACCGCTCACCACCCTACTACCCAGCCCATCGCCCCCATTACCACCCGCAGCCGAGCCACCACCCCCCGGCCTCCCTCTATGATGGGGGTGCAGTGTTGTACATTGCCCATGCACTATCGGTGTCGCTTACACTCTGCACATGCATGCGTTCTTGCAAGCGGCAATCGATTTAATTCGTGCGAGTAGTAATAACTAACATTCAGTCTTCTTCAGGCCACGTTCTTCGTGGCGACCAGGATGGTGTCGAGCATCACGAATGCCAAGCACCACTCGCCGTCTGTGCTGACCCCCGATGCCTACGTGGCTCGAGCACGGCCTGCTCGTCGCTCCCAACTTGGGCCACTAGCTCCTTTGGTGCCTTACCACCGTCGTGACGAACTCCGTCAGACGGAGCCCAATAGACCCAACTGATATCACATGACATCAGGTCTAAAAAAATTTTCAACACTAATTAATCTATATATATTATATATGTATTCTCAGCCTAAAGTTTTATATACTCAACAACTTTCACTTCAGCCCACCAAACAAAATAGAAACCTACGAGCGCTCATAGATTCCTATCTTACCCTATGGCCCGTATCAGCCAGTCGAGACGTCAGGTTATGATGGCTATTTGCTACAATTTTCAAGTTCTAACCGACTAGCCCCATTCCGGTCCGTCTTCCTAGCAAAAACAGCTGACTTTTCGCAAACCCGTCGCCTCGTGCACTGCACACCCCTGCTCGGCATCTCCAATGGTTAGAGCTAGCAACTAACTATAAGACTTCCACATCATCTATAGAGTACACACTAAAGCTAGCATTCCAAAGAACTATCTATAAGAATAGCTATTTGATATTTACATGCACACACAGAGCTGCATCGTTTTGCGTTATAGACTAGCTCTTGAGGAAGAGCTGGCTCGATTTTTTTTGCATACTCTCTTTCCTCCACGTAAGATATTTGCTGACGTGTACATGCTAATAGCTAGCTGACTCATCCCATTGAAGATGCCCTGACAGCGAGAGTAGGCTGTAGGCAAGTAGCGCACTGCACACCCCTGCTCCGCCCCTTAGTAATTACACGATCGACTGATCGAGTCGCAGTATAGCCAGGCAGCTAGCACAAAACGTACGGGACTGAATAAAAGAGCTGCCCTGTGCTCCGCTGCAGTACAGGCTGTACAGCACATAAATGTGAAATGTCCCTTTGTATCCCTCTCGCCCTCCCTGCCATCCACCCACCATGCACGCGGCACGCCCGGCTCGGCTCCCGAGTCCCGAGTCTCCCTGCGGCGGTGCGGCCTGCAGTCCTGCACAGAACACTGAAGACTCAGTACCTCATCAGTCATCACTAATCATTATTCCATACAGTTGAATAGTTGATGATGCACACTGTTTATTCTCACCATACGAGTTTCGTCGGTCGTCTCGTTGAATAGTTGATGATGCACACTGTTTATTCTCACCATACGAGTTTCGTCGGTCGTCTCGCTGTGCTGGTAACGTAGGGTGATCGGAATAGCGATGATTTTTAGTTTTTATTTAAAAAATACTGTAGTTGGCTGAAAAAACACTGTAGCTGAGTTACATATTAGGTATAATTAAATTTTAAAAAATGTAAAAATAAAACAGCTTGCTAGTCTAGTGCGGACAATGCAAAGGAATATGAGAAAAAAAACGGAACGCAAAAAAATCAAAAACAAAAAAAAATTCACTACGAGACAAAAGTGCTACATTGTTTTAATCGCTGCTACAGTGTTTTTATCGCTGAACAGTGTTTTCATCTCCAAACTGATCGCTGCCGTAATACACGGGGAGGCCTCAAAGCCATAGAGCTGACGTGACATCACGGATGAGCTGACTGGCGCCTGCCGCCCTGCCCTGGTCACTACTTGGCGACGCCCTCGACCCTTCGTCACTAATATCAATCAATAGTATTAGTGGATTTTTTATTTTAGTAAATACTTTAATCACTATTTTTTATCACTGTATATTATCATCGGTTATGTTAACTTATTAATACTAAAAAGTATATCATATATAATTATTTAGTTCAACGTTACTTTAAAATTATATATAATATTATATATATATACATAAAATAGTAAACTCCGATTATATCCGTTTATAGTTCCGCCGCTTCCGTCCACGACTGACCCCGCCTGCGCGAACACCTGCGGCAGAGAGCGGTGTTTCAGAGGGTGGGATCATCAAGAGCGTCGTCGCGTGGGAGTGGCACCAATTGATTACCAGGACAAATCTAGGTCATTAACTTGGCCCTACTGTGCCACTGTGGTTGAGTTTCTATATGTGAACAACAGTGGATGCTGGGTAGTACTGAGTACTGACGATGTAATGGCTAGAGGTGTAAACGGGCGGGCGGGCGGGGAAGCCTCGCGCCCCGCCCGCCCGCGCAACCCGCCCCCGCCCGCCTGCTTAGCTTCAGCGGGCGATTGCCCGCGCCCCGATCCTCATGGGACCCGACTCACGGGTCCTCTGGGGATTAAAAACTTAAATTTATTGTTTAAAAATAAATTTTTGATTTTATTTATTAATTTATAATTACTTAAGCATATTATTTTTAAAATATAGCTTCAAAATATATATTCTAACATATAAATTCAAGTTTTAGTCTAAATATACAAGAAAAGAATACAATCTCTTATATTAAAAATAATAATCTATTATTAAATATAATTATTTTTATTTTTTATCGGGTCCCCGTGGAGCCCAGCAAGCAGGATGACCCCGCCCCGCCCGCTAGCTTCGCGGGCCCCGCCTGCTTCCGCGGGGATATTACCTGCCCCCGCCCCCACGGGATATTCCCATGGGCCCGCCGCGGGGAAATTGCCACCCTAGTAATGGTCACACATAGCTCTTCAACTTGAGAAAAGCATAGTGTAACACTCAAATGAACTTCATATCAACTACCAAGTTAATTTCAACAATTTATTGACCATTGCATATCCGCTGTTGAGTGTTCATAATTTGATCTTCCTTACGCTATTAAAACATGCACTTAATTTTAACTTGCAAAATTATGTTGTGGCTGTTACCACTACTACAGAAACTCTATTAGTAGACGCAACATCACAAACGATTTTGTGAAACCGTCTGTGTAGCGTTAATATCACAAACAATTCTTGCCAAGAATCATCTGAAGTATCACAGATGGTTTTTAATAAAACCACATATTATCACAGACAGTTTTTAATAAAATCGTCTGTGATAATCCGGCTATATATTGATTCACCGCTCAAAACCACATCTGTCTTCAATTCAATTCAGATCTAGGAGCCCTCTTCCTCCCCCGAGCCCGTCGCCGACTTCTCCGAGCCCGAAGCCGCCTCTCTCGACTCCAGCGCCCTCCTCCCTTGCGAGCACAACATCCTCCTCCCCCAACTCCGGCGCCCTCCTCCCCGTGAGGTGAAGAAGATTTGTGATTATGTGAAGATCTTTCATCCTTCATATAGAATAATTGTTGTTCATATGGACTAATTGTTGTTTCATATAAAATAATTAAGATCTGTTGTTCATGTTTCATGTAATTAAGAAGAAGATTTGTTTCATGTAGTTGTTTCATGTTTTATATAGAATAATAAAGATCAATTAATTAAGATTTGTTTTATGTAGTTGTTTCATGTTTCATATATAACAATGCATGTGTGATGTATATACTACATTTGCTTCTTAATCATGTATTTTATGTAATTTCATATCATTTTCATACATATATATATATATATATATATATATATATGCTACATTGTGCTTAATTTGCATATATGAGAAGGCAAACATATCATCCACCCATTCCTGGAACCACAATGGGAAGAGTTTACGGCGATGAAGACGATCGAAAATTTTAGAAGTGCAAGTGTGACGCATAAGGCCCTCCAGGAAAAAAACACACACCCCACAGACTCGGCACAGCTGCGTATGTAGGTAAAATCCCACAATAGAGGAAAGAGAATGGGCAAGCAATCCTGCAGGACACCACCCCCGCCATTTGCCACGATCCCGGATGAGCTCGGGCTCTTGTAGGAAGCGCTGAGTGTAGAATCTTCCCAATAATCATTCCAGGCAAGTAGGAAGAGAGATATACTCTTCACGGTTCTGGGAAACAAGGAGCATCCGGGTCAAAAAATTTGTGAAAATACTTCAAAGATATCATTATACATGATACTTTCTAAGTGCAAATGCAATTGCTATCTTTTTATTGGTATAGGTATGTATCACTCCGAAATCAAGGTCTCGCGAAAAGAACATATCCGTAATCGAAGAACTTGTCAGGCTGCACAAATAATACTTGATGGACGATTGCCTGTTTATGATGGAAGAAAAGGCATGTTTACTTCAGGGCCACTGCCATTCAAAGCTAAAGAATTTGTTGTCAAAACCAACTACACAGTTATCGCTCGATTAATCGATAGGTAAATATATTTTCTCTAAACATAACTGTATTGTACTCTTTCTTTTATTCCGAATGACTAAGACTAACCTTTTAGAATCAAGTAGGCCGTTCATCACGTATGTTGCAGAGATACGTGGCTCAATGGAACGAGCCAACGCTCTGCGACATGTTCAAAAATTTTCACAACAACATTGGAACAGGCCTACCTTGCACAAATTCAAAGAGAGTGCGCATTTTTATTGGCTAAAGTCATAAAATCAGATGAAGAGTTCCACAACGTAAAATAATTTTGTTTTGGATAAGATTAACCTTAATTATATATGTGTATTTGTCGATGGATATTTTATTTCCTTCCAATTAATTGATTTGCGAAATGGATTTTTTTGTTTCTGAAATAAATTGAGATGTGAATTGAATGTATACATATACATGTTGATCTACTTGTTTCAGAGGGCATGGCTAGTATTTTCTGAGACTAGCCAATAAACAGAAATAGATTTAGGAGAAGAAAAGAATATCACAGACGATTTTTAACAAAAATCGTCTGTGATAGCCTGTGATAAAATATCACAGACGGTTTGTTGTTAAAACCATCTATGATATTTACATCACAGACGGTACGAAAGCCGTCTATGATGACCTCGTATCATTACTGACCCATCAATTCAGACGGCTTACGCAACCGTCTGTGATAACGTTTTCCAACTGTCTGTTATAACATTTTTTGTAGTAGTATACGTAACTATTCAAGTTGCAGAAAAGCGTAGCAATATAACTCTCAAAGTTCACATCAACTATCAACTTAATTTCAACAACTAGAAAGCAAAGCGCATAGTACTTCTTTTACCTATCACCGGGTTAAGGCCTGGGTTCACAATTTCGGAGAAAATTCACCCAAATTTTGGAATTTTCGTTCCCTTCACTACCCAATGAAACAAATTTATTTTGATCAAATTATTTTTTTAATGTAAATTATAAAAGGTTAAAGGATGTAGAAATCCTTCCGTTAGTGAAACAATAACTTTACATTCATTTTGTCCTTATGCTTAAAGTTTAAAATTCAAATCCAATTCAAACCGTTTTACCGAATTTTGACCAAAATGCCGAAATTTTGGACACTTCGCCCCATTTGTTACCCACCGAAATAAATTGCAAAACGAAATAGTTTTCAACTAGACGGCCGGGCTGGCAGGCGTCTGCTAATGGCACTCGCTCATAGAGGTGGGCATTGGGTCGTGTCGTGCCAGCACGACTCGGGCCCATCGTACTTCGGGCTGCTTCGTGCCGTGTCAGCTCGGCCCAATCACCCCACCATGTCGTGCCATGCTGGCCCCCTTCGCCTTCGGCTAGGCCCAAGCATGGTCTAAAACCCACCGTGTCGTTGTTCGTGCTGTGCCAGCCTAAGCCCATCCCATAGTAACTGTACACAACGAAGGCAACAGTAACGATGGTGGCAGTTGCCGTAATTTTCCTTTCTCTCGTACCCACCTTATTAAAAATTAGTTAAAATTGAATTAGTTGTATAAAAACATAGACACACAACGACATAAATATTTCAAGAAAAAGTGAAATTTTCTTATATCTCGGGTATTGTTTTTATAAACTTGTTGTACAGATATAGAAGGAAAAGACCTATAAATGTAACCCTTGATTCATTAAACAATTCATTGTGTGATTTCTCCAAAACAATACACACTTTTCACACACAGATTGTATTTAAACAATTGCATCTACATATAATTATAAATGGCATGATTAAATAATTCATAATAAATAGCTTATTACTTATAGTAACAACCAAAACATAATTTAATTAAATAGCCGCCATATATACCTCCGGTCGGGGAGAATATGCTCCGATCATATTGGGCATCAACCACTCCCCGGTTGGAGATGTCTACGATCAGATACGTGGGTCCAAACCCCTAATCGGAGAGCAAGTCTACGGTAACTGACTATATGTGGTAGATAAAGAAATCGTATGTCCTTGTCTTATTGACATAACCATACATCATTTTTTTTGTCTCTAACAATTTCCATTCAACAATTGCTGCACATGTACGGATGGCTAAAACTGATTAGGGTTTGGAAGTGCCACCACCATCGGTTTCTACCATTCTTAATGGGTTTCTACTATTTACATTGACTACTAAATTAATTAATTATTTAAAATAGCATCAAAATTATTTAAACAACTATTCACTAATTTAATCGATACGCGTTAAATTTTAATCTATTGATGACACTAAATTTATTATTAATAATTATAAATATTTGTTATTGGGGGCTTGTAATGTAATACAACTAACAAGGTTTTACTAAATAATTTAACTTGCAATGGAATACTTATTGTTAAATAACTATGAAGAATAATTTTTATTAGATGTGCGCTTAATTTCTTTCCTCCTTTTATTTTTTCCTTTCTTTTTTTCTTCCCTTCTCTTAATTTTTTATTCCTCCCTTTTCTTTTTTCCTTTCTTTTCTTTTCTTCTCCTCTCCTCTTTCTTTTTTTCTTCCTTCCTTTTCTTTTTTTCTTCGATCGACCTCTGGCCTTTCGGCCTTATCCCCCCAGGCTCCCGACCTCCCCTATCTTCCTCTCACTCTCTCCTCCCTCCCCCTCCCCTTTCTCAGCACCCCTCCTACCCCAGCCTCCCTCTCCTCCCCTTCCCCCACTTTAGCGCCCCTCCCCCCGGCCGCCTCTTCCCCCCACCCCGGTGCCCCTCCTCCCCCAACCTCCCTCCTCCCCCCGTCCCTCGGTAGCCTCCTAACCTCCCCCGCCCCTCCCTCCTCTCCTCGTCCCCCGGTCGCCTCCCTCCTCCCCCTACCTCCCTTGGCCCTGCCCGACGACCCCTCCCCCTGCCGCCTCCCTCGACCCTCCCCCCGGTGACCCCCTCCCCGGCGCCTCCTCCTCCCTCAGTTGCCTCCCTCGTCCCCCGCCCCCCCGCACGGCGACCCCTCCTCCCTCAGCTTCCCTCCTCCTCGGGCGTCCACCTACCCAGCGCTGGGTCCCAGCAGCGGCACACCCATCCTCGGCGCCATTGTCTACGGCTTCTCCGAGGGCCTCCACGGTGCTTGACGACTACGAGGCCACCTTCGCACCCTTCCACGCCAACTACCCATCGTCGCTACCATGCTTTCCTCTACAGGGAATCCCTGGGTGGTGCTGGTGGAGCTGCCGCTACTGGTGGTGCATGGCGGCGATTCGATACTCCTTCCCCTCTAGTCCTCTACTCCCCCTCTCTGCTCTGTGATGACTTGTGCTGTGGGGATTGGGGGAATCCATGGGATGGACGAATATCGACGGTAGGGCAATGGTAGGCGAGAGGCGAGGCGGCCGCTGGCACTGGCATTCCGACCATGCTCACCAGGCTAGGTCAGCCCGAGCACGACACACGTACCGTGCTGTGCCGTCTGATGGGCTGATTTTCTAGGTCTAGCCCGATCCAGCCGGTCATTCATGCCATATCAGCACAGCTCACCATATGATGTGTTTGTACCATGCTTAGACTGCCTTGGCCAATCGGATCTCGAACTGGTATGGATAAATCTGGCCAACTCCCGGCTTTACTCGCGCGGCCCAGGCGGCTTATGAGGCTGCAGGGCATGGAAAACTTGCGCTCAGCACAGGCGAGAAACGGCAAATCCTCCAATCCCAACCGGCAACGCGCGTGCCACGTCTTGTTGCGCTACATCAATCTGCAGTCAATCAACCAACCCTTCGATCCTTGTTCCCACTTGATCCCCGTCTTTATCACTGTCTCCTCCACTGGCCGTTCGTCATTGCTTTGCTTCGAGAATTCGAGTAGCACCACCCCAAGGGTCGCCGCTGGTTCTGCTCGATAACAAGCCACAGTTAATGGAGGGGCCGGTTCCACGCGAGTGCGCGAACTCCGTGCCGCACTCCATGACGAACTCCGTTTCGCGCGTGGAGGACCTCGAGTACCTGCTCCGTGACGTGCTCGAGGCGCTGTCGAGCCTCGAGTCCAAGCGCGGCAGGCTCCAGGAGCACATCGCCGCGGCGTCCCGCGGCAGGCGCGCTCATCGGCGGCCGCCTGCTGATGGCAATGAGGGCGTGAATGCGCTGGTAGCACCGACGATGTACACCCGCGAGGGCGCCGGCGCTGTCCGCAGGAGGCTGAGAGCCGCGGCCGCCGGCATAAAGAAGGAGCGGAAGAGGCTGGAGGCGGTGCAGTGGGAGCTGGAGGAGGCGCTCGTCGACGCCAAGGAGAGGCTCGCGCTGCCGCACGGAATAGCGTAAAGCGCAGCAACAACTCAATAATAAGTAATATCTGCACTTCTTAACTTCCATCTTCCACTCGTGTTTGTTGCTCCCTTCAGCGAACGAAGCAACGTGGATATGTAATATGTTGGGCACTATGCATATATGTGCATTTCAACGACGTCTCTTCCATGCTTCCTAGTTGCCAATAACATCTTCTGAATGGAATGAACTTACGAATGCAATGGATGCAACGATGGGGTGCGCATGATCTGAACATTTAGTGTCTCTACATTTGGAAGTCGAGAAAAACTAACGAACGAACCGTCGAGTCATACACAACGGGATGGACTCATGCTATCGATTGCATCGACGCACCGGATGGTCAACCAGCCCCTTCAACCATGGCTATCCCCATCCCTTCCACCTTTCTAGTATACAGCTACATAGGTGCGGCGTCATGCCGTGTCAGCTATTGTGTGTACCAAAATAGGTGCGGCATTACACCGTGTCAGTTATCGTGTGTACCGAAATAAAAGGGGCGAAAATACGCAGCAAAAGAAAATCGTAGGGATTTTTTTGCAAAAAATTGAGAGCATTTCCGTATTAAAAGGAGAGTGGAGGGGTTTTTTCGTAAAAAAATAGGAATATTTTTAAAAGAATTGAAGGTTTGTACGTAATTTTCGAAAACCATAGGTCGTTATTAACGGGAAAAAAGTACAGGGGTCTTTTTTTGTAAAAATTTAAGGACCTATTTACAAGAATTGAGAACCTATACGTAATTACCAAAACCTTAAGGACTATTTTACGAGGGCTGCCACGTGGGGGGCTGGGCTGCTGAGGAGTCCCCCTCCTATAATATATGGATTATTCCTATTCTTATTTCTCTACTGTCCTACTCCAATTCCCCATCCGCTCTCTCACTACTTCACATCCCTCTCCCTAAGACAGCAGCGATGATCGTGTGCAGGGGCCACCAGTACAGCGAAGAGCACAGACATGATAGAGCAACACGCAGCGAGGTGACGAGCGGACGGGCGTGAGCGAGCGGTGAGTGTGTGGGCACGGGCAAGTGCCGCCGAGCGGGGAGGCAGGATGGTGCGATCAGTGGCGGAACTAGAATGAATATGATCGAGATTTATCATTTCATACATACATATAATATCGTATATAATTTCGAAGTAACGTTGAGCTAAATAGTTATGTATTCAATAATTTTTAGCATTAATAAGTTAACATAACCGATGACAATATACAGTGATAAAAAAATAGCGATCAGAATGCTTACCAAAATGAAGAAATCCACTAATATTATTGGTTAATTGCAACAAAGTAAGGAATTAAGAGTGAAGTCACGAACAAAAGATGGTCGATATGTACAAAATACATCATTTGATCTCAATAGGCTACAATAAAGAGAATAAATTGAATTAAAATTTTCAAAAAATAGTAAAATGATTAAATAAAAATAATTAAATAATTACATTACCTTTTAGAATTTACGTTCTTTCAAGTTCATAAAACTACAAACCATTGGATCATTGATAACTTTCTTCATTTCTTCTTTCTCTACATAGCAAATTAGACTATCACTTATGAAATCATCACCGATACGATTGCGTAAATAAGTTTTCATAATTTTTATAGCGGAAAATCAATCTAAATTGCAAGTAGCAGGATTGCCGATTTAATTGACCTGGCGAAGTGACGAGGGCGTTGCATGACTCACGTACAGAATCAGCAGATTGGCTATGTATTTTTTCGAGGTGCCACCCCTCTCCAGTCAGACCCTGTTCTTTGTGGTTTCTAAAAGCCGTTTTTGGTTTTTACTATAGTAACTAACTTTTAAACGGAGTATTTTTTTAAGATGGGGTCTACAAGTTAATTGTAGTACACGTTAAAAAACTAATATCTGTACCATCAAAAATCGCAAACGAGTATCTCTTTTTCCACAATCTCTGTCGCAAACAGCTAAAAAGCCATCAGCAAACAGGCCCATAATGATGTTCTTTAAGGTGAGTCCAATACTTGAGTTGAAATGGAGTGGTGTTGAGAAAGAAGAAATCCACAATTTCTAAGAAGATTGTGATTGATGGTACAGAGTTAGTCATGTGTTTCTCATTGCAGTGCTAAAGTGCTAACAAAGCTAGCATATTTTCTCTGTCGGAACAAAATATGTTTTTTTGTACCTACGTTAACAATGATTAATGAACGATCTCATGCAAATAATCAGTTGTCCATCTTTCGCAAGACTGGGGTAAGCTATGCTAACACTGTAACACATCACCCCTGTTGTCATGATTTCCCAGAAGCCAGAATTGAAAAAAAAAATCGCAAATCTTGGTACAAATCCATTATCCATACACTGATTGTATTAACGTATGGCATCACCGTCTCAAGGAGTTATGGGAAAATTGTAATAGGCTAAGGGCATTAGGAGTGTATATATCTCAATGGGTCTTAAGATGGGTTCCACATAATTGTTAAGATTGACTCTGTTATATTTAAAGCCACTCTCGGCTCTAAGAAGGGTCCCCACTAGGCAGTAAAAAAATATCTCTCATGCCATGATAATTGGTTAGTGGGGGGAGAGAGGAGACATAGGGGTGATCAGAATAGCGATGGCTTTTAGCTTTTGCTAAAAAAACACTGTAGCTGGCTGAGAAAACACTGTAGCTGAGTTGGTTTATTGGGTATAATTAAATTTTAAAAAATTTAAAAATAAAAATGACACGCTAATTTAGAGTGGACAATGCAAATGAATACAGGAAAAAAAAACAAAACTCAAAAATACCAAAAAAAACAAAAAAAATTAAATAAAGACAAAACATGAACAGTACATGAGAATCGCTGCACAGTAAAATTTCAGCCCATCGCGGCGTCTGGACGCGTCGTTGAGCGCGGCCATAATTCAAAAGAAAAATTGTATTTTAATGCTTATGATTAGATTTTTAGTTTGAGGATCGACCTTAAGTTTTTTTTTATAATCTACTTAAGGTCAATTCTATAATGTATAAAATTAACCTTAAAATAATTTATAACTCTCTATTTTCGTATACTATTGATGTCCTGATAATAATACAAAGCAGAAAAACATGAAAGCTTACCGAAATACCACGGCTTTCTGCTACTACAGTCTACAGAGTACACGTACTAGGCACTAGCGAGTAGCGAGTAGTCAGTAGCGCTGCTGCGCTGTAGCTGTAGCGACCAGCGCAGGGCGGCAGGCGGTGTGTTCTGTCACTTCTGTGGGCCGAGGCGTGGTGGAGTGAACTACTGTCTACTGATGACTGATGAGGAATTGAGATGAAGTGATGTGTTCAGAGTTCAGTGTTCTGTAAGGCCTCAAGGCCAAAGCAGAGCAGGGAAAATTGGACACAAATAGCTTGTTTATTCCTCGAAATTCCAAAAATAGCCTCTAAATCACCGGAATTCCAAATCTAGCCCCCTTCCCGACCGCGGAACAACGGGCGTGTGACACGTGGGCGGGTGGTGCGCCCGGGGGCCGCACCACCGGTGGTGCGCCGGGGCCGCACCACCGATCAGAAGCGTGACTGGTGGTGCGCCCCGGCCGCACCACCCATCAGCCATGCGCGGTGGTGCGGCCCCCGGGCGCACCACCCCACTCTTTCCACCTCTCTCCTGAAATGCAGACCCAAAATATATATTTACTTATATATATAAAGTAATTATTTAAAAAAAATATATCTACATATATAAAATGAGTGGAAAAATATAAATTTGAAGTGGAGTCCACTGTAATAGTTGTGTTAATTTTTGTGCAATTTTGAAAATTTAAAATATTGTTTGGTAGAGTACGAACGAAATTTGTGTGAAGTAACGATTAGTGTATTTGTGATTTTCATATATTGCCGACCGTGAAAAATGTGTTAAAGTGGCAATAACAAATTTCAATCATGGTATGTTGTTTTATTAGAAGCAATTTAATGAAAAATTTTTTGAGCACAAATGTGATATGAACAATTGGACGAAATGAATGAAAGTGATATTGAACACGTGGGAATGAGTGCAGGAACTGTAATGATTATGAGTTTTGTTAATTTTGTAGTTGTGAAACAGAAAAAAATTTGTTAAAATTGTAAAACAAGTTTATGTTCATTGGCTCATTGTAGATGCATAAAAAATGATGTTAATTTTTTTTAGGAACGATTGTGCGTAGAACGATCGATATATAAAGTGGTAAGTGACTTTTAGGTTTGGTTTGTTTTAAGGGTTTGCAATCCGCGTGATGTTTGTATGTTTTGTCAATTTTGTAATTATAAACTACGGGAAAATAAGATAAAGGTGTAATAGAAGTTTATGTTCAATGTGAGTTGTAGATGCATAAAAAATTGGGTAAATTTTTTAGGAACGATTCGATACATAAAGTGGTAAGTGATGTGGCCATTGGCATGTGGCATGTGTGGAACTCTCCACCAAAGAGTCCTAACATGCATGCCTTAGGAAAATAACTTGCTGGGTCTATTACATTTCATCTACGGGTGAAGCGTGGATGTTTTCCTTGTTGTCGCGCTTTGAAGATGGCTCCACCGCATCCTTCTTCCCGTCACTCTTGGTCTTGAGAGCTGCCTCACGAGCTTGAAGCTCTTCCTCCCGACGCTTGATGGCTGCCTCACGCAGACTTAACCGCCCCGCCTCCTTTGCAGCTCATCCTCCTTGCCCTTCGACGGATTTGGTCCACTCACGCGGCGCTCTTGCTCAAGCCGCATCCGCTGCTCCACCTCGCGAGCTCGAGTCATCTTGACAAAGTATTGTCCTTTGTTTTCCACCGCATCGCCTCGGTTATTTGGCCATGCCGGCGACATTCGATCCACCCATTCGATGAATGTGCAAGCCTATGTGTGACGTGGTAGATGTCATGGATCAAGTTGAAAACGATAACGAAACAAATGATTTAGTTGTCGTTGTTACCACGGTCGCCATCCGGATCCGACACTTGAAGAACCTACGGCCGATTTGGCTCGTTGTACTCGATCCGTCTGCACTTGCAACATCGCCCTAAATCCGCAATGGCACTTCGCGGTCATGCCACCCGCACTCCAAATGGGTCGGACCTCCGTGAAGACATTGTTGTGTAGTAGGATTTTGTGATGGCTTGAGGAGGAGATGTGGTATGGAAGACATAGGAGGCCCTTATGTAGGCAGATTATCTGGTGCAATGGGCATAGTCCATGGAGAGGACGAGATGGGAAACTTTTGATACTCGTGATAGCAGTGTAGCAATAAATGTCCCTATGAAGGCTTGACAGAGCTCGCAAATTTTACGCTTTTGTCATGTCAACGCGAAAGCCGGACTCTTTTGTAATGTCATCATGAAAGTCGCCCGTTTTGTCGAGTCACTGGGCAAAGCTGCCTCGTACGTACACATGCTAAGTGATAAACATGGAAATAACATAGCACACAAAGTTTGGTTACATGCGTAGCACGATAGAAAATAAACCGACATACTCCTACGATACATGTGCGCGTTGTTATGCGGACGAAAACAAACTCGATCACACACACACCTAATAACCGGGGCCATTCACCAGACTAGCGCGGAATAGCCCCATCTACTGCGTGGACCGGGGCCATTTTCCCTTCCTAACGACCTCTGCGTCGAACTCCTCGGCTGCCTCTTTTGCCTTGGCCGCTAGTTCCCGCTTTCTTCGCCTCTTTCGCGAAGCCACGCTGCTCACGCGCGCACGCCGGAATGAGCTTGCGTCTCCGACGATACGGTCGGCTCGCTCGCCGATCCGCGCTCCGCCGCGAGTCTCTCGATGCCCTTCTCGTCATCCCACTCTGGAAGTCGAGTCCATCGGTCGTATGGGTGGATCTCTAGATCGATCCACTTGCGATACCGCACAAATGTTCCGGGACTTCGAGTACACAAGAAATGTTAGTGCGCATATGAAGAGAGAAGTAGTGGGGAGAGACACACTATAAGTGGTTCTTACCGGTGTCGATAGGTTCTTGTGTCCCAACGTCGGTCGGGATAGTCGCTTGAGTAGTTTGCGCAACCCCGGTAGCGCATACCCAAGCTGAGCGGGTGCTTCGACTTGAAGAACTTACATAGGTCTTGACACCAACGAGGGGTGGCATCTCCTCTCGCGGGTCTTGCGCGAACGCCGCTTGGAACCGCCGGATGGGGTCGGTGCAACGCGGATATCTTCTCGGGAGCTGTCGCCCTTGCACGCACCGCTGCTTGGGCCCGCGCCGCAGCTGCCCTCACCCGCTCGCCGCGGGCCGCAGCTCTTGCTATGTCGCGAGTATCCTCCCATTGCTTCTCATCTTCTCCCACCGGGCCTTCGCTTCTTGTCCATCTTGAAAGTGAGGGTTTGGATGTCAGAGTGCTTTCTTCCCAATCCCTACACCTCCTTATGTATGATTAGGGAGGGTATGGAGAGGTTACTTCACGCCGCAAAAGCTGGACCGAAGTAATGAAACTGAGCAGAGCTGGCCACCCTCGTCCCGTCGCGTCATGTCTTGGCCTGTCAACGCAGAAAGCTGCGCGGCTTGGGTTGTCACTGTGAAAAGCTGGCTCGTATTGTCTTGTCCCTGCGAAAAGCAGGCTAATCTTGCGCGGACTGCGAAAAGCTATGTACTCATGTGTCACACGCCCAAAGCCGAGCGCCCAGCCTTGTCGCTAAAGCAGTAACCCATACCGCTCGCTGCATAAAGCCGCCAAGATGCCGTACTCCATGTCTACTCGCTGCGTAAAGCTGACAGCGCTTCACCTTACTACAAAAAAGGTGCGCTGTCCTATCTTTGCAGTCTGTGGTCATGTCGATGCGCAAAGGTGGCCTAGTCCAGCCTTTGCAGTGGGTAGCCCTCACGCGGTTGGGTGGGCACGCGCAGAAAAAATGAACAAGCCATGAAATGACAAGATGACACCTCCCCCGGCCCCTACGTAGAGACCTATTTAAACCGAACGAAGCCCCAGCTCCTTCTCCGTCGTGCAGAAACATACCATGTCGGAAGTCGAGGGTCCAGTTGATTATGGGTCACCAAAGGAAGAACTTCCCTTGGAAAGGAGGGACAACTTCGATTCAAACTACCGCCTGATACCAAGCCGGCGTGCTCAACCCGCATGGCGAAAATGCAGACACAAGGAGGATGCGGTCGTGCGGTGTCCGGATGGCCCAGTCGATGGCGGGCGACGTTTCTTCCGATGCCCACACTCAGGGGTAGAAATTGCTAATAGTACAATTTTCATTACTGCTTATGGAACCTCCTTGTTAACCGTTCTTTCCCGCAGATGGCGAAATGCGACTTCTCACTGGATCGACCCGCTCACGAACGGTATGTTGCCGTGTACGTGACTACATTATGGGAGCGAATATTAGAGTTGGAGGAGCGAATCGAGACTCTCAACGAGGAGAACAACGACCTCCGCCAGCAGATGCAACGCGAGAGGGGCAACGAGGAGGTCGTGAACATAGGCAGCTGCACGATCCCTGATGTTGCCGTGCGAACCCTAGCTGTATATGTGCGTGCCACTACAACGATGCCCAGCCACGTCCGAGGCGTCCACCTCAGCAATACTCCACGTGGGTGCCACGAGGCTCGTTTGGCATGTAGGCAACGAGGTGTGGGTGTATCTTGTATTCGGCGTGTTTTATTTTATTTTATTTGGTGTGTTCGTGTCCTGTCGATGCACAAAACTGCGAAGTGTTCATGTCACCATGCAAAGCCAGTTGTCTCGCCTTATCGCTGCATAAAGATGTCCTCTTGCATCTTGTCACTGCGCATACCTGCCCTCTTTGTCATCTCGGTGCCCAAAGTCGACCGCTCTTGTCATGTATGTCGCAGAATCGACCACTTTATCATGTCATCACAAGCAAAGTCATTAGCTTTTCCATTTCATCGCGCAAAGTCGATCTTTTACAAAGCTGTCGTCTTTTGTTTTTTCTGAGTGAAGGCCCCCCACCGAGCCTATAAGAGGGAGGCATTCCTCACCTAGTCCCCTGCATTGCTCTCCCTCAAGGTAATTGTGATTGCTTTATGTATGCAGCTCGGTGACGGTCTGGACCTGCCTGTACTGCAGCCTCGTGCACGACCTCTACTGGGCGATGTGGCACTGGACCCGTAAGTCTGCTGCGGGTGTTTTCAACATACCACTTAAGGTACTCCGTGTACGTCGCGAGGTCGTAGGCCCGTGGCTCGTACACAACCTCCGTGTCCCCGTAGTCACGCCACAAGTCCGCCCACACCGCCGTGTGGTCGCCCGCCATTCTCCCGCCGCCCTCTCCTCGCTTGCCTACAATTTGGGTGACACATAACACGGTTAGTATTACTATGCATACATAAAGCAATCACAATTACCTTGAAGATACATACCGATGGGAGTCTGCGCAAGTGGCCGCCCCGGTGGGGTGGAACTACCGTGCAGCCAAACCGCCTCATGACGCGTTGTGGGTTGTACGGCTCGACGGCGCGAGAGACGAGGTGGCAAGTCGCCACCAAGACGATCGTCCCGGTGGCACCGAGATGATAGGCCGTGCGGGCCACCTCGCAATGAACTCTATAGTCCATGGCAACCGGACTATCTCACTCTCGTGGAGACTCTCCAACCGGTTGTGGAACTCGTGTACACTCGCCGAGGTCCGCCCTCAGCCCATCGGTGCTGCGCAGGTGTCCAACGACTACCCATTGTGGGCCCATGAATGGGGTCGTGGTCCTCGGCATAGAAATGTGGATCGAGGGCATAAGGGTGTACGGCATCGCAAAGTCCGCCTACCAACCGAAGTGCTCCCACGACCACAATCGAAGTAGAATGTAACACACGGCAAGGACCGCTCGGCGGCCACAATGACGCGCGAGGCATCACATAGGCCTCGGTATGTGGAGCTAAGCACCGCAGACCCCAACTGCATTTCGGGCACTGGTGTGGCAAGGCATACGCCAAGGACTCGCAAGGTGTATGTAGCTAGGTGAACGGAGTCCCCGGTGGTGGTAGGAAATAGGACCCACCCAAAGAGGAATAGCAGTACACGAAGAAGTGAGTCCGCACCACGCCCTCAGCGCATCCTCGGGCAGGTCATGTACCGCCGGCCAAGAAAGAGGGACACGTGCTGCACTCACGCGGGATCGCGATAGGGAACCGCCGACCCGTAAGCTCCTTCCGCCACCGGATGTCGGGTGGCACTATTGCAGCACCACGAGAGGTAGTCCAGTTATCATGCACACATCTCGAAGAGTGATCGCCATCTCACCCCACCGGAAGTGGAAGGTGTGAGTCTCCGGTCTCCAGCCGATCAACAAGTGCGGACAACAACGCAAAGATCGAATCGAATGCGTGTGGTACATTTACCATGAGGGCAATAGGCAGCGGACGGTGTTCCGCAGTGGGATGTACCGCTTCGCCCGAGGCCGCATCTCGCGGGGCCCCTAAGGATGAAGGCTGGGGACTCACCCGATATCCACGCCGACATCGGTGGTGCTCATCCCAACGGGGTCTACCATCCCATAAGCCATGTCCGCCATTGAAGCAAAGAATGTTAGTCCAAAACGATAACACAATGTGGAACAAACGTAACACAAAGTGACATTTACCAAACATACCAAGATATAAAATAAATATACGTACCAACATACCCATGCGATGAAGTAAATAAAATACAAAATTGTCACATGACCTGTGTAGCGATACCACCATAAAATACAAACATAGCACCATAACGGCACGATAGCGGTTGTAACAAGTGTAGCCCCATACAAAATTGTAGAACATACCACTTGACTATAGTACAACACACACATAAAAACAACTAGCAAAAACATCGCATAACTATGAGCTCACTACGGCGGAGCATTGCTTGACGCCGGCTGTTTGGGCACCGCCTCAACGAGTGCCCAATCGTCTTGCACAATCGCACTCGGACGCCGACGCCGATCCCCACGCTGGCCGTCGTCCATGTCGTTGTGGATGCGACGGCTTTGCCGCCTTCCTCGGCCGACATGCTTCAATGCCTCGTTGGGCACCCACTTCACTTGACCTAGCCATAGCTCCTCGTAGTGCATGTCCACCCTGCACGAATGGAACTCCGTACTCGTGTCCGATACAGGTGCCAATATCAAGTACCGGAGATGTAAGGAGTCGGTGCTCGGCGCCATACCGCGCATGCCGCGTATACATGGGAGCACGGCTTATGTAGAAGTTGCGGCTTATTACAGTGCAACATGCGTTGTCATCAATCGTGCGGACTGCGCTTGCGATCCTCTTGTGTGACCCCTCATGTAGTTCTCGTCTAAGGCGTATCTCGAATTTTCTTCTAATGCCATCCATGGTACGAGCATTATGACAACGAGCCTTCTCTATCTTTTTGTCCATATGTGCTTGGAAAACCTCGTAGAATTGTTTGCCCTCGTCTAGATGTTTTCTCGCCATCATGGCTCGTTCACAAAATACCCCACAAGACGGTTCCAAGTCTCTCCACGACCGCTGTGATGGGTAGGGATCTAACACCTTTCAACACACCGCTGTACACCTCGGACATGTTTGTTGTCATGATTCCGCACCTTGCTCCGCCGGTGTCATGTAACAGGACCACATCGCCAAGTCGACGCGCTCGATCGAACCCACCGTAAACTCCCGACTCTTGTAGAACCCTCCACAAGGCCGCCTTCACCACGGGCAAGTTGTTGTCCATGCTTGTCGGTCTCCCGATCAAGCGCCTCCACAATGAGTCAAACTTCCGCTTTTGGTTCTGCATGCAAAGCTTCTTGAATATCTTCATTAGTTCTTTGCTACGAACCTTGTGTGAAAGTTCGCCGCGAGATGCCTCATGCACCAACGGTTCTTCATATCATTCCACCGAACGGGGTTCTGCATCGGTCGCATTGCGCGCAACGCGGACATCAAGCCTGCATTGCGGTCCGAGATGATACACACATCCGGTCGATCTTGCACCACGGCACGCTTCACATTGACCAGAACCAAAGCCGCCTATCGTTGTTCTCATTCTCCACAATTGCAAAGGCCACGAGGAGTAATCGGTCGTTTGCATCACCGCAACCGCAGTGAGGATCGCACCATGTACTTGCCACCTAGAAATGTCCCATCCATTGTTAGCACCGACGGCACCACCGAACCCTTCGATCGCTCGTCGGAATGACCGTAACACTCTATCAAGGACATAACAATTCGGGCCCGGTTGGGATGAACCCGCTCCTTCTTGTTGATGTATGTTCCCGGTTTGCTTCGCAACTGATGAAGCATTCTTGGGACCAGTCATACGCCTCCTCGTGCGCTCCAAACATACGCCTAGCACCTTCCGCTTTCGCCCGCCACACCTTTTTGTAGCCGACTTGAACCCTACCATGTTAGCCACTTCACCAACAAGAATTTGGGAGAAATACACATCCGCCACCACGAGGTGGCTTATAAGCTCCGCAACATACGCCGATGTCATGTTGCGGTGCCTTTACGTAGCGCGCCGCAAGCTCGCAATCGTGATCTTCCAAAGACCGTAATCCGAACTCCGAGGTTGTACCCTTGAACGCTGCGCACGGACCTTGCCAGGACATGAGTCGTCCACACATTTCACAATGTAGGTGTCCGGGTTGGACCTATACACCCGATAGTTCCGGCTAATGCCGACGGCATGTCTAGCAATAGCCTGCTGGGCGGCACTCTTGTCGCGAAAGCACTCCCCTAAAATGAGTGCGCCCTCATTGAACCTCCACTCCGCACCCTCTGCCTGTGGTAGGACTAGGCTTGCCGCCGCGATGTCGTCAAGTCTGGAGGAGACGTATGAAACGTCCGTGGTCACAACACCACCTACAACACCTCCCATTGAAGCCTCGTCATCTTCCTCCTCCCCAGAACTGGCTGTTTCCATATCCTCCTCGTCCTCCTCACTTTCAACTTCTTCCAAATGGTCCGCGAGGTACTCGTGATAATCAACACGGCGGCCCACCACCTCCCAACACCTTCGGCCGCTCGAAATCCTCCACACGCCTCTGCAGGCCTCCATCTCCCACTTGCTCGCCGAGATCTTCTTCCGCATTGGCATCTTCATGACCGCCAGTGAGCCTCGGCGCTTCATCTCCGCCACCACCACCACAACCACTAAAACCACCAACGACGGATGCCTCCGTCCCGCCCACGGTGAATGTACACCATTGGCTGCCAGATATCGATGCGGCGGGTTGCATACGACCTCCATGTACCGCCCATGCAACATCACCGTCACCTTTATAAGTTGCCACACAATCTCTCCACCCCATCTCCGGAGTAGCATACAACGCTCGATCCGCAACTTCTTCCGACCGGTCTCCCGATCGAACGCATAACGGACACACCTCCAAGATCATCCAGGTCATGGTGTTCAAACCGGGTGCATGGATCACACCCGCTCACAATTTGACACGCCCGCCCGCACGCCCATCGCGCACGAGCCCACTCCCAAAGAACACGAGTAAGTCTTGAATGTTAGCCATGGGTACCTATGATTATTCCGCATAAAATACCTTAGTACACAACCAACAAAATTTAACAAAAAATCATATGCAATTCTTTACGCTATGATACTAATTCTCTATGCAACATATGTGTACAAAATAACTTCATACCAATGAATTTAACAAAAAAACACTGCACATTTTATGTGTAATTTTTGTTTGTAGTTTTCAATATAGTACACAATCTACAAAAATTTTACTAATTTAAGTGCAGTACTCCGATACAACGTACATAATTTTGTAATTTTTGCACAAATTTATCAGATATGCGCATGACATAAGTTGTTACATATAACAAATGATTTCACAAAATTATAAAAGGTTATGTGAACCCTTCCAATAGGGTCACCTTGTTTACAGGGCACCGTGATTATTAATATCAGTTTACAATATAAATCCATCAATAACCTATCATAATGATATGCAAACCTTTCAACATATATACTTCAAATAAATTTTCAGACTTTCATGGGACATGTCAAAAGTAACACAGTACACATTGCATATTATTTATCATGTAACATAAAATTTTTTATTTGTACTAATGTTTCAAATTACTAAAATTTCTGGTAAACTTTTTTCCATCTAATAGTCTGTGTATTTTCAGCTAATAATGTTTCACATTTTTAGTTTTCTGACTTTTAAATCCTATGTACAAAATATTGCATAACAATCTAAATATTGCATAACAATCTAAATACCAAATAAAACTACTTGGTCTGCATGCAAACTCATTTAGCTAAATTTAACTCATAGTGACTACTAACTAATTAAGGATAATAATAACACTTGCTCTTCTACGTTTACTATGGGCACAGACCAACTACACAAGGCTAATACTATATTTCTACACTAAGAAGACATCATTCACTAACTACATACTAAAAATATTGCTAAAACTAAAATGACATATCCAAAAAAATTATAGTTACACGGGGAAAAATAATTTACCTCTTCTAGAAGTCCACGAGACGATTTACAACTTTGCAACTACAAAAACTCCTAATTGAAACGAAAAAACTGTCAGTTTGCCTAATTACGTAATAATCACACGGAAAAAATATCGATTACATTTGAACAAAATAATTACCTCTTCTTGAAACCAACGAGATGATTTACACCTTTCGCAACTGCAAAAACTCCTAATTGCAAACGAACAAACTGAGAGTTTGCCTAATTACTTACTAATCACACAAAGAAATTTTAATTACAGTGGCATAAAAAAATTACCTCCTTTTGAAGCCCGCAAGACGATCTCTAACTTTCTCAATTGCACGAACTGCTAATTGCACATGAAATTAACTGTGCACCGCGATTAAACCTTGAGTTCCTTCACTCCTTCTCCCTCTCTCACACGCAGCTCACTCAGACGCAGCGAAGAAAATGAAGAACAGACTGAGAGCGATGAATTTATCGCATGCACCTCCTCTCCCCTCGTGATATAAAACGAGACAGCGACGCGACATAAAGCGTAAACAGTGACATAAAGCAGTGAATGACAAGACATAAAGATACTGTAAATAGTTTACCACTGTGTGCTTTCGTTTTCATTCGCATGCATGCCTCGAATCTTCTCACGCGGCCGACAGACGCAAATTATTGATGCATGCAGGCTCACCAATTATCGGCGCGCGGGACGAGTGGGTGGTGCGCCCGGGGGCCGCACCACCGCGCGTGAACAGTGGGTGGTGCGGCCGGGGGGCGCACCACCAATTCACGCTACAGTCGGTGGTGCGGCCCCCGGGCGCACCACCCGGGTGGTGCGGCCCCCGGGCGCACCACCCGCCCACGTGTCACGCGCCCGTTGTTCCGCGGTCGGGAAGGGGGCTAGTTTTGGAATTCCGGTGATCTGGGGGCTATTTTTGGAATTTCGGGGAATAAATAAGCTATTTGTGTCCAAATTTCCAGAGCAGGGGGTGTGAAGTGCGCTATTGCCTACTCTCACTGCAGTCTCTCACCGTGCACGAGGCGACGGGTTTGCGAAAAGTTTGCTTTTGCTCGGAAGGCGGACTGAAATGCTAGTGGCAGTTGTAGCAAATACTAGCCTTTTTATCTGTGAATGGATGACCTGACGAGTGACGCCTAGGCTGACCGATGCAGACCATGCGGCGAGACAGGAATCCATGAACGGTTGTGGGCTTAAGTAAAAACTGTTGGATGTATAAATATTTGGACTCAGAGTATATATATATATATATAGTATATATGGATTAATTAGTATTGAAAATCTTTTTTAATCTGATATCCTGTGACAGTAGATGGGTCTATTGGGCTCCGCCCCTAGGTACGATGACGGAGCAATCTTTGAAACTTGTCGTTTTAGTTTCAAAACTCTCTTAAATACGCTAAAATGGCATGAAACATGTTTGGAACTTGCTTAAATTTTGTTTGATTTTTTAAACTTTTGGTGAAAAGTTACTAAAGACCCGTGAAATTTTTCCAAATCTCTGTGAAACATGTTGAACTTGCTTCAAACTATTTCTAAAACTTTTTAAAACGTGTTAAAACTGTTTGAAACTTTTTAAAATGTGCTGCTTGAAACATCAAGTTGCCCAAAAATTGGAATCTCTTTGAAACTTTCATGAAACACATTAAAACCTGCTTTAAAACTTCAAACTCGAATCCTGAAATCTTTGTAAAACTTTTGCACAAAAAGTAAAAACTCATGAAACCTTATAAAACTATTGCATAGTTGGAAATGTATTTCAATGGTATAACATGGGCTAGCAGTACTAGCGTTCGGAATAGCGATAGCTTTTAACTTTTGTGAAATTTTACTGTAACTGACTTATTTTTTACTGTATCTGAGTTGACTTATTAGACATAATTAAATCTAAACAAATATAAAAATAAAAACGGCACACTAATCTAGAGCAGACAATGCAAAGGAATAAAAAAAATAAAACATAAAAATACTAAAAAAATAAATAAAGACAAAATTGCTGTTCTCGTCGCTGCTACGGTGAATATCGCGGCTTTTCGTCACGTCGCTGAGCAGGGCTATGTGTGTTTGTCTTTCTTTGGAGGGCTGCTAGCCATCTACCTCTTTTTTTACTTCAAAAAATCAATCAATTTTCACATAGATAGTGGTCATCTCATCCTGCGCCTCCACCATAGATAGTGGCCATTTTTCGCAAGATGGTGGCTCAAGTTATCTATGCTCATTTTAAAGCTGGCCACTGGCCATGTCGGGCCGGCACGGTATGGGCCTGTGCTCGGTACGACCTGTTTAGGCACGGCCCGTTAAGGTCCGTGTAATAAATAGGCGTGCGTGTGCCTACGGCCGCGGTGCAAGCCGTGCACGCCCGGTCGTCTTGCCGTGCTTGCCCGAGACGCAGTTAAGGCTAAGCGGGCGTCGCGGCCCGCTAGCCCGTTTAGCCGGAAAAAATAAGAAAAATCGTAGAAAAATAAGAAAATTTGTAAAAAAATTGTAGAAAATTCAGAAAAAATTCAAAAAAATATAGAAAATTATAGACATTGTTAATCATAAAAATAAATATTTGCAATGATATAATGATCTTTATTAACTTATTAAATTAATCATAAAAAACAAATATTTGTAATTATATAGAAAATTATAGGCGGACCGTGCTGTGCCATGTCGGGCTAGGCCGGCACGGCCCGATGGCTAAACGGGCCGTGCCACACCCTCGGCCTAGGCACGGCCCGGTCCGGCGTGCCGTGCCGGCCTGGCCCGTTTACGGGTTGTGCCCGTGCCGTCGTGGGCCGGCCCTACAGTGCCAGGCTGTGGTGCGGCCCGTTTAGGCCCGGCTCATTTGGCCACCTTTAGCTCATTTTGCCCTCTAAAAGCCCATCTATCAGGGTTTGATCTAGCCGAGCGTATAGCTCGAATGGTGAGGCTGCCAGGTGCGCAACCCATCTATCAGGGTTTGATCTAGCGACGTCTTATTTTTGGTATTATTTATATAAATAGAACTTTTTTGGTACTATTTGTATGAATAGTGTCTTTCAAAATACATATGTATATGGATACATATCTACGTTACATAAGATTCTAGAGTCTTATTTTTATCTTAGCATATATATTGAACGTTCTTACGTAGATATACAAGTGTATATGGTGTCATATATGTGCGTGAATATGTTTTTATTGTTCTCGAGATAAAAAAAAAGTCCATTTAATGCGTCTTCCATTCCCAATTAGTTCTAGCGGCCTCAAACCGCACCACGAAACCCACACCACACCTCACCGTCAGTGGCTCGCCAGAGACCGTAGGTCCTTCTCATCCATGGCGTTCCGCCGAGCGCTCCACCTTCTCACGGCTTACCACGGCATCTCCATGTAATGTAACCCTTAAGGATATGGTACAAGTTAAGGTCCAGATCACTTGTTAAATCTTAGATTTCGTTGTTATAAGATTCTTGTTTGTTCTCTGAATGGTAAACTTAAGCTTCTCAAAAGTATGTCATTTTTGTCTTGCATGAGATAAATATGCCATCCAGAGCTTCTTGCAGTCATGCTGAATTGTTTGAATTGTATCGTGTTTGTAGGTGCAAAATCTAATGGGTTCTACACCACTGAACGTTGGAAGATCTAATCTGGCAAAGAGTGGACAGATTGTACTTGGGAATCCATGGAAGCTTGGACCATTTGAGACGATATGCTAGTTCTTCAGTTCTTATGTATCTGAGCACTAAGCAGTATTTTTAAAAAACATATACGTGTTACTCCAAGATTAGATTTTTCTCTTTGTAGCTAACGGCCTTTTCAGACCTGATTTTTGGCCCACCTATTACATTTTGTATATGGTTTCGGATTCATTCTGCAATACTGTAAGCTATTATGTTTCTCATGTCGTCATGACATTTTACTTTTGCTGCCTCAAATTTGAAGGTGCTGTGGAGCTTCTTGATGTGAAAACCCATTATTTCCTTTGCTTTGCTTGTGCTGACCGGAGGCAGTATTTTGCTTTGCTGTGATCAAGAAAAGCGTGTTGCAATTCTCAACTTGAGCAGCAAGCCTGTTTCAGTGACAGCAATCTACATCATCTCGTTACAAGCCTGGCTGTGAAACTTGTAAAGTACCATGAGCTCTGAATTACGGAAGAAACCATTGTCTAAACTGCAAATTATAGGTTGGTTTTTGTTAATTTGATTTGTTTATGTGCAGTTGGAAGCATCCACTACATGCAAGCCTACGGATTTTTCAGCTTTTCCATTGGTCAAATTTTCTTGTTCTAGGTAGGCTCAGAACTCAGAAGTTGAGATACATGTATCTGAATAAAACTACCGAGAGGTTTTTCCTCAGATAATGTTGAACTTTCCCTTTGGGCAGTAGTTACAGTTTTGCCTCACTCCGATCGTAAATACTACGATAGATTTTTTCACATAATGTTGAACTTACCATTTGGGCGCTAGGTACCGTTCTGCCCCTCTGATTGTTAAACCGCGTAATAATACATTGAATGGTACCATCACTCAGTGAAGTGATCATTAAGTTTCCAAGAAACAATGCATCCACAGCTCCAAACAAGCTCCGAGGCACTCGATACGATCTCCTAACGAAGAATAAAATAAATAATACATCATCACGATTCTAATTTCCAAAAGAGCATACAAAACCTCTTGCTTCTCAAAACATGGCAGGCACTTTCATTCGCTTTTAAGAAGATCCAACGATGCGTCGAGTTATGCCGAGGTATGGGGATATCTACAAACAGAACTGGGTCTTCTTCGATGAACCAGCGATTGACGCGTGATCTAGTCCAAACTTCTTTTGGTGGGCCGATCCCAAGACGTCTCGGATGTGAGGCTGTTCCCGTAATATACCTGCTTCGTAGACTCATCCAAGTATGCCTGCGAGCGAAGAACAAGGAAACTCAGCACCTTTGTCTCAACACAAATGGCACCCAAACAAGGTTAATACAATAAACTGGAGCGATGAATACAGGATGTGATCTAAAAATCTCTGTTTCTAATTATCCGTGTATTTGGATTGTCAGCAAGAAAAATGCATTTCTTGCAAGTGGCAATGCAGCTTTCATTATGGATGTATCAACTATCAAGCACAACCTCAGGTATATTTGAGCATACGAGGAAACGTACAATACTAACCTGCCACCCAGAAGGAAGACCCTTGGAGAGCTCTGCAAGATCAGGCTGCCCTTTATGCTGTTCGGCAGCACTTGGTGCAGGGATGGACTCCCTCTTTGACTCCCTTTTTGCTTCAGCTCTTCTGCGTTTCACACGGTCACGCCTGCAAAAATGATAAAGGTAAGTTCAACTCAAGACAAGAACCACCACCCAGCAAATTCAACACAACTATGTGCCTGCTCGTGACACTGGTAGCATTGGGATAGCAAGGTTCCCAACTCTGCCCATAACAGGCTGGTTATCACCGGTAAATGGGAAGCCCCCACCGAGCCTATTTTTGAAAAATACAGTCTAGGCTCTAGGAGTTACAAAGGGGGCTTTCTTGCATGTAGTTGCTTGAACAACATACACTCACTCTGGCTGACGTTCGCAATATTCTCATGCAAACAGAAAACTTGAGAATATTCCTTTAAGAGTGAGTTTTTGAAACAAAAATATTATATGAAATTATAAGGATAATTCATATAAAGGGGAATTGAATAAGTTTAACATATTCAACCAAGTTTCACGAACCAGCCGAGAGCCTAAACTGACCATCTTTCAGGTCGTCTCTGGCTGTTTCACCAACTTAGAAGTTTTTTCAGTGTTTTGGCTGGTTTCAAACCAATTAGCACTGGTACTAGGCAGATAACCGAATATATGCAGATCCCTCAACAAAGGAAAATACAGCAAAAAACTAATCAGTTTTAGGCACTTTTACACAGACATCCTCAATGATGATATCTGTGATAGGATGGAGGTAGCACCAATTGAAGAGAAGTACATCCAAAATATCGTTTGAGATTGTTTAGACATCTCCAACGTAGCCTTTCTGAGATCGATACGTAGTGGAATTTTAAAACGTACCGAAAACATAAGAGGTGGAGGTCGACTAAGACTAACGCAGAAGGAAACAATTAAAAGAAACTTAAGGGGTTGTAATGTATCCAAGGAGTTAGCTTTGGATAGGAAAGCATGGAAGGTAGCGATTCACGTACCGAAACCATGACATAAGAAAAAGGTTTAGGACGGTGTTTTAAACTCTCGGCTCGGATGGCAGGATATAGTGCTTAAGGTTTTAACCTTGCAGGTTTTATTACAAGGCTCTCATTTCTTTGATCTCGATGAGATTTCATTTCTAGTCTACCTCAATTTGTTTGAGACAAAAGGCTTTGTTGTTGTTGTGGTGTATATACAAACCCCTCGACGAAGGAAAATAGACATGAGAATATGACAGACAAATATGTACATAGAAATATTCAAATTAGGCACCTACAACTTACATTCAGCACAAGATAACAAAAGGTTAAAACATTGTCTTTGAACACAGTTTTCAGATGCAGAAAGGTAATCCCAGTTTCCAAATATATTCTTGTGGGCACTGGAAGTATAAACAAGTATGACATTGAATTGATTTCATAAAACAGTCCTTTTGTAATCCTATTTTTAAAACTAAACACATATGAAACTTACGTTAAATATACCCTATTTGCAGTGTCGCATGAATTTTGCAAAACAATGGGGTAGTCTTTTAATTTTTTAAAAAAAGAACTCTGCCTGCGATGCCACGGCATGTGGCGTCACAAATAAACCTTGCAACAACATAAAGCGCAGCCATGCAAGGCCCATGATATTGCAAGGTCCGTGGTGCCTGACATAGTCACATAGCAAACCTTGCAGCGCCAAGGTTCATTTGCAACTCTATGGTCCATGCCGCCGCAAGCAGAGTTCATTTTTAAAAATAAGTTTCAAGCTAGTTCATTTTAAAAATAAGATCCAGAAAGGATCATTTCACAAAAAATATTCTAGGACATCAGAGGGGGTAAAATGCAAAAACAAGATAAAAAATTAAATAACCATGACAAATAGTATCAAGTTATTAAAGTCAACCATCGTATGGTAAAGAAACAATACCAGTCACCACCAAGGGGAACAAAATTGGCATTTTCCTGAGCTTCTCCACTATCTATCTGTTGTTTGCGCCACTCCTGAATTGAATGGAACATTATTATATTGGGGGACTTTGGAAGCATTTTCTGATGTGTTCTTGAGAGAGGAAGAGAAAGTTACCTCTATTTCCTTCTGACGCTTCCTTTCTAGTGCCTCCAAAGCACTTTCAGGTTCTTCTTCCTCTTCATCACGAAGCTCCTCTTTTGCAGCTTTCCACTGTTATAACAAAATCCAAAAGTAGTTGCTTTAGCAAAGTGAAACTGATGGGCAAATTATTATCTACACATCACTACTCACCTCAGTTTAAGCCTTACCATATAAACATATTGCTCTGCCTTTAAACTAAGAAATGATAAACATGAGATAAGATAATCAGGAAACACAGTTAAGATGCCTCTTTCAGGAATTGTTTTTTCTGCATGACCTATATTGCACACAAGGAAATAAGCTAGTTTAAGATCCTATTTCCATCAGCTAAGTATACACAGTTAGCAATTATACAATCGTGAACAGAAGTGGCAACATATTTAGATTTCATCATTAATGTCAGGCATCGCATTTGGGGAAGGGTGTTTGTGTGTTTGTGTGTGTGTGGCGATCACGGTGGACTAGGGAGGGGATACAAATAGTAACTTTTTGCATTCATGCTTACAAGTTTCTTGGGAGGTTTGTTGTAGAGAGCTACCTTATCCACCAGACTTGAAACCTTCTTATTAGATCTCAGTGATGATGCAACAGCAACAGCTCGCTTCTTGCTACGAACAACTGCAAAACAGTGCACAAGGTAAAACAATGTTTATCATGGAGGAACAAGAACCAAGAGAGCAAGATGAACCTTTAGTTTGATTGGTGGTACTTGTAGAAGGCTGTGTAGAACTTCCAAGTATGGATGTTGTTCCTGAAGCTGATGTTGCTCCTACAGCTTGGCTCAAAGATGCAATTGTGGCCTCCTTGGATATAACTTTATCAGACTCCGTGGGATTCACATTACTATTTGCAGAAACAAGAGAGGCTGAGCTTGTTTTGTTATCTAATGCACCGCTAGAAATGGCAGATAGTGATGAAGCATAGTATCCAGAAGGTTCAGCTGCTACTCCAGCCATAGTGACTGAAGGATAGCTATAGTAAGAAACTGGTACTGCAGCAATAGATGTGGCATCAACAGGAATAGATACGCCACTTGCAGATACTGGTGCATAGTAAGAATGCTGCTGTGGTTGAAGGTCATGAGACTCGCTCACTTGCATATAGTAGTTGGCATTTGTACCTTCTGTACCTGCAGCAGCATAGTACTCTATTCCTGGAAGTGTATAACCCAAGTTTGCTTGACCTACGTATGGCTGAGGAATTGTAGCAGTATGAGCATATGACACGACAGGCTCTTCAGGAGGAGGTGGGGGAGCTGGTTCATTCTCAGGTGGAGGAGGTGGGATCCATTCCTCTTCTGGTGGTGGCGGAGGAATGTCATTATCCTCTGGGGGAGAAGCAGAACCCTCCAATGATGACAAAGTTGGTGACTGTACTTGCTGTGATGGAGGTTGATCCTTATTAGGCATAGAACTGGAATGCCCCTGCTCTTCAACATTTTCTTCATCAACCTCCATTTCCACATCCATATCTTCGTCATTGCCTGATTCAACTTTTGAAGGAACTGTTGCAGCATCTTTTTCTTGCGAATTCTGAACAGATGATGTTGAAGGTGGCTCCTCAATCTTAACATTTTCATCCATAGTGACCCCAGTGCTAACCTCAAACTTCAAATCCTCACAATTGGAGGGTGCCATCGCTTCAGTTTGATTAGGTGCTTTGTATTCCACATCCTCTGTCTTCAGATCTCCAGGTTCAGTAGTGTAGCTAGCTTCCAACTTGGAAACTGAATATTCTAGTTGCTTAAGGTGCACCTCAGCATGCAACCACAACGGAAGCAAAGAAGATCCATACAATGAGAGTGCATTGCAGTCTGATATTCGTATCTCAATTTCTCTTTTTATCAATTCAAGACTGTCAATGGGACCATGGATCCTACAATGATAATAACATGATGAAAAATTAGTTATTCAGTTCTAGCTAGAAGAATACTTGCAATGAGAAGAAAGAAATGGCAAAAGGATAATAACAACAAGCACCTTTCCAGCAGCCTCAATCTTTGCAGCAAATTCTCACCGTATTTTGCAAGCTGCAAGGGATCAATGTCCATTGACTCATGACTAGCAACAGCTGCAGCATAAGCATAAGCATCATGAGTAAGCTGTCCACTTCCACATTCCATTCCCAAAGTAGCATAAGTTGCTGTGCCATTTCCAACAGACACATCATTTGAATATGCTCCAGCATTGTTGTGGGGAAGGACATGTGCTTGAGCTTCCATGGAGTAGTCTATATGAGCAGGAACAGATGCAGAAGTGACTACATCAGCTGCAACTCCTGAAGTTAATCCATTAGGAATCTCCCAAGAAGTTTCTCCAGTAACTGTGTTCCAGTAGTAACACTGACTACTCTGTTCATGCATGACAGCCTTCCAATTCCCACTAATGTCACCAACAATTTGCATACCAGATGAATCAGGAATAGCTTCAGCAGTTGTCACACACTCATTTTCCGGAGTTGGCTCAGCGGTAACAGTGTTTTCCTCGGCAAAATTTTCAGTACAATTCTTGACATCATCAGCTTGAGATACCTCTTGCTGAACATCAACAAGAGCAGACAGTTCACTATGTGCATTGCCTTTATCGCCAGCTGGGTCATCATGCTTGTGAGTAACCTGAAACATGTGAACATATTTCATCATAAGACCAAGTGAGCTCAAACTCCTTAATTGCAACAATCTCCTTTGTAAGAAAAAGAGAGATGTAGTTGACCAAGAATCTGACAAGAGAGCATCACATGAGTGCTTCCTAATTGCAATATACAAAAAATTAATTGCCAGCTTATAAGAGGCTTCAGCTTATAAGCACTTTCACTGGCTTCAGCTTATTTGGGGCTTATAGTACAAAACTACCTTAGGCTTATATGATAAGCCCAACAAGGTTCAACTTGTTTGGTTTAGCTTCAGCTTCAAGAAGCCCATAAGCCGAAGCCGAAGATAGACCCAAAGAAGGTACAAGAGAAACAGAGTGAGAACTTGAATTACCTGAGCACTTGCATCTTTTGAACTCCCCTTAGTTTCACCATTGGGTTGATCTGCTGCTTCCTCGTCCTCTTCTTCATCATCACTATATTGCCCAAGCAACGCTAGAGGATTCTCCTTCTTATCTGAAAATACAAATGCATCAGTAAAATTGCAAAAGGTTGCATGTGGCAATCTACATTGCACTCTTTTCCGAAGTATCTGTGAAGACATAACAAAGGTATAAAAGTAAAACAAGTTTTGGGAGTTTGTTAAACTTACTTACCATGCAGTATATCAGCCTGGCAATTATAAAAAGACCAGGTTAGGAGCTACATTATAAAGAAAGAGACATACGAACCGAGGAGGCAACAATCACATCCTGAAATCCCCACGCCTAGATGCTGCCAAAAGAGAAATTACCCGTAGGCATTAACTCAATTTTGGCAGTGGCAGCCAGATCTGAAGAATTTACTCAATGTTCCTTGCAGGCCGGGAACCCTACAGGTGCCTCAAAACCAGATATGTAGAGCATATACATGTTTGTACAAAGCAATCCAAATTTCCACCAAATTTACGTTCCATAGGCATGTCTTCTTTACATATCCCTTGGAAAATTGATGGAACCCACCTGAAGAAGATGGTGAAGTGGGAACCCCAGTTTGTTGGTCACGGTTTTCCCCTCCTACTCCCTCTTTCAAAGATGCCTCCCCTGCAAGTTAAAAGAGTATTAGAGTCAGCTTATTGCCTTATTCATAAAGATATATCACAATTTATCAGAATGCAATTTTATCATGCTTCTTATTTACCAGATCTTACCTATGTTCGGTAGCTATACTAATACAAGCATGTGTTGCTAAACTTGTCAGTTGTCAACCTTTTAGTGATTCACAGGTGGAAAGAACATCCAAAAGTTAATCTCTACAATAATAAAGACTGTGATTCAAATTTATTTATCAACCATCCTTCCCCTAAATCCAACTGACATTTTTCATAACCATAACAGATATATGGGGTCATTTCCCCTCCATGTCAACTGTTGTTGATTTGATGGAGGCAGTGTGATTCAATTGCTTATTGTGGAAACCACCAGATCTCTCCACCCCCTAAACCAGTGGCGGATCCATTGAGACCCACGGGGGTGCACAGGACACCGAATCCAATTTCATTCTATTTACAGCCCATGTAAATTTTGGTGTGAACCCCCTACCCAAATCAAAGGACACCTGGCGAGTCCAAAGATTGAAGCTCTCGGTCTGTTGGCTCTGCAGTTGGGCCCAAGACGACACCAATCAGGGTCCGGGACATGCAGCCTAGCATACGTAAGTGTAACCCAGCTGACACAAGCATGACCCAAGGCGCTCGGCCAGCCAAGCCACTCCTAAGAAGGGAAGATAGTAGGTAAAGGCTGCACTACATGTGCATCACATTGCCTCAATCACTTGCATCTCGTTTCATCCCTCCGTCTGTCCCGTCTTGCGCAAAAGCAAAATTCACCCTCTTACGTGGTCATAAGTTCACATCCACTAATTGCCAAATCCTAGAGGCCTAGGCTGCAGCCCACCGGCCGTTGCGTCTCCTGGTCATCATCACCCGTCGACTGTCTTGCCAAACACTTGGTGGCGTGGATTAAGTCCTGAATCGACATAGGGTATTATTAAATTTCTCTCAATTCTTTCATCTTCTTTAAGCAAATGGATTGATTTTATAAGTTATGGTTTAAATGTTATGATTGTTGGTTGGTTTTTTGTCAAATTGTAGGGTTTGAAATTAGTGTTTCAATTTGGGTTTTTGGAAATTAGAATACCCACCTACTTCATTGTAAATCGGAGGCAAAATTATATATGTAATTATGGGGATGTTCTTTTGGGTTGTGATTAATGGCTTTTATCTATGCTTTTCTACAAAGCAGCGGATGATGGAGATGCTGACACAGATGGCCCACACAGTTTTATGCCTAGGAAGCTGTTTGGAGAATCCGCTTCAAGAGGCCACCATCCTCCAAACATACCATAGCCTACATACACAAATTCACAGCACAAACTCCAACAGCTTCTATTTGTTTTCTCTGGTCATTACATTGGAAACTTTGTGTTCCTTTTAGGTTATTTTTCATGCAATAAACAACTGAATGATTGGCTTGGAAACTCTCATGGATTTTTGTTATTTAGGTTTGGTGGGCTTCTGCTCAGCTCTCGTCCCACTTATCTATTACAATTCACATGAACAATTCTCTTAATTATTGTATTATGTTTGTAACAAATTTGCAGTAAACGGTGCTGATTTAGGAGTTGCAGTGGCTATATTTCTCTCAGAAGGTGGAGATCAATTGTCATTTGGTATTGCGACCACCATATTTGTTAACACTTTGGGTAACTCGCTTTATTGCCGAATTGGTGACTGGTTAGATGCATGGTGAAATAATGCAGCTAGAACTGCCATTAAGACTCTACAGGGGCACAGAAGTGTCAAGGTCACCATGCCAAAAACTTTAAAAAGTACAGAACTGATGGCTTCTGTCAGCCAGCCACTTTGCCTTTTGTTTTAGCTTCATCCGTCATTCCAGTGTATCCATTATCGCATTCAGAATCTACTAGTACACTACAACCAACCAAACAACATAGCGGCCTCTCCAAAGCCACCCACACATGAACCAAACAAATTAGCCTAAATCCACATATTCAGGTTGCGCTCGTGATTCGAGCTGCATCCACTCATTCAGGATGGTCGGATCCAGGCAACCGAACGGCCCCTAATCATACAGCTACATCACAATAAGCTTCGACTGTTCAAACTAATCGAGTTCAAGCTCAGTCCGCTTACAAGTTAGATAATCAACGCGAGCAATCAGCAAATAAAATCAGGTCGGAATTAATTGGAACACATCGATCAAACGTAAGTTACGTAACCAAACCGAGGCAACCCGAGCGGGGATAAAACTCACCGGGGGAGGGATCAAGGAAGAGATCGAGCTTCACCCTGCGGCCCGCGGTCGCCATGGCCGCCAGGCGGCGCTCCTTCCTCCTCCCCATCGCGCGAACCGTGGGGGCAGCGCCGAGGATTCGAGCAGGCGTCGGGGCTGGAAAGTTTAGGGTTAGGGTTTGGAGGGCGAGGTGGGCTCGCGAGTTACGGCGAGGATGCGAAGAGGGGAGGGATGCGAAACGAGTTACGGCGACGTGAGGCGAGAGGCGGCTGGAGGAGGTCGGCGCTTCGATGGCGTCTTCTGTTTCCGCCACGGCTCGGGTTTCGCGAATGGTAAGTGGGGAGGCGGGCTGGGTATTTATGGCTGCAGCAGCGCCCAGTTAGGAAATTTGGATGGCTCCATAGTTCTCCGAAATTCCAATTTTAGTTATCCGAAGTAAAAAATTTCATAAATGGATTCCGTTTGAGCGCGCGTTTATGGGAGGTCGCCACGTGCTGCGTACGCGCCCGAGCGCGCGACCGTCCGCCCGAGCGCACGTATGCCCCAGTGACCGCACGTTTTGGCGCCCGAGCGCGCGTCTCCCGTCCCCAGCGCGCGAATAATTGCCGACCGCGGGAATCTCTGCCACGTCCCGTCCGTCCGCCGAAAGAAGGAAAAGCCCCCAGCGCGCATTGCTTTGTCCTGTTCGCTCGCACACGTGTCTTTAGGGCAGGAACGGCCCCCTCTCCATGAGTGCTGAATGCACACTTCAAAACCCAGAACCACAGCGCAAGGGAGGGAGAAAAACTGTTGTCGAAGGCAGAACCTCATTTGCAGCTGAAGTGAAGATAGAGCGAGGGAGAAAGTGAAGGGAAGAGAGGAGTGAAAACACGGAGATTTGAGTAGTTTTTGTTTGGAATTAGCGGATTTTACAAGTCTAAAAGTTGTAGATCGTGTCGTGAGCTTCAAGAAGAGGTAAGTCTTGTGCCCGCGAAACTAAATTTTTATGTATGTGATTAGTCTATAATTAGTCGATTAGCACAAATCATCGTTTGGTAATATTATTTTATGTGAATGTATGATACGCTATGTCAATATTTGGTACGTTATGTATTTGTAGGTAATCTTTATGTGAACATATGTATTATAAGCCAATGTGTCATACAGTGTGTATGTGTAGATAAAAATCCACATATGATGCATGCTTTATTGTAGTGTAGATAATGTCGTATTTATGTTCAAGTTACGTATTGTAATGTAGTTAGTTTTTGCTGAAGAAAAGTGATGAGTGAAAGCCGGAAGAGTTGAGTTGTTTTCGTTTGGAATCAGCGGATTTGGCAAGTACAAAAGTTGTAGATCGTCTCGTAAGCATCTACAAAAGGTAAGTTTTGTGCCCATGCAACTATAATTTTATGTATGTCATTAGACCTTAATTAACGAAACCATCTTGTATTACTGTTATTTTATGTCAATATTTTATACGCTATGTATGTATAGCAAATCTTGCATATGTTTAGCATGATGTATTGTAGTGTATATAGGGTTTCATTTTTTTGTGAACATACGTACTGCAAAGTAGTTTCAGTTAGGTGAAAAATATGAAGTTGTAGTGTGTAGACGTTGAGAAAACACATATTTATGTTAGAGCAATTGTAGGTGATAACAATAGTACTAGGATTAAAATAAATTAGAAATAAATTTGGTAGATTAGAATTAAAAAGTTAGAAAAGACTATATTAAGTAAAAGTTAGAAAATATTGTAGTGTAAATAATGTGTATGTGTTGAAAAAGTAAATATTTATATCGGAGCATTTGTAGGTGGTAAATTTGTAGATTAGAGACAATTTGTATAATTAGTATGCTTAGTGAATGACCGTAGTATGAAGGTCATTTGATGGAAATAAAAATGATATGTGTATTTAATTTGATGTATGGTACAATTTGAAAGTAAAATAGTTACGAATAAATTGTAGATTTAGATATACAAAACATATACTAATCGAAACTGTTAATTACATGATACGATTGTTACATGCTGTGTACTAAAATGGTTGATTATGCACTTATGGTAGGTACGCAATGGCTGGCATTGAACAATTGTTCGTGTTTTATGGGAGTAGTCTCGTACGTGATGGGCCGTATGGGGCGGACCTGTCAAATTGCGAGCGGACCGTGATCCCGGCACCCGGTCTGAGCGCCATGAGCTTGTCTGAGCTACGGAGGTGTGTCCGTTCAGCGTTCGATCGACAGACCGCAAGGAAGAAGTTACGGATCGAGGTAGTCTATGCCTCAATGGTGGATGACGGAAGGGAGAGCATATGGCAACTTCTGAAGGTGACCAATGACGCCTCATGGGCGAACTACATGGAGGTCATGTGCAACCCTGATGTTGCGATATATGGCAGGCCAATGGTGTATGTCGAGTTCATGGAGAGGGCAGAATCATCAGCCATGGTTGGTTCTGATGCCGCTGGTGGAGATGCAGTGACTGGGTTCATCTCCGGCGGTCATGAAGACGCTTCTGCGGGAGAACATGTGGGCGAGGAAGTGGGTGATGAAGACGATAGGAGGCGTGCGGACAATTTCCAGCCCAACGAAGGTGTGGACGAGAGGTGGTGGGCCGCCCGTATTGACTGTCATGAGTATCTTGGGGACCAGGTGGAAGAAGAGGGCAGCGAGGAGGATGAGGAGGTGGAAACAGGCAGTTCTGGAGAGGACGAGGATGGCGAAGGTGCAACTGGAGGTCGTGTTGTGACGACGGACGGTGTGTACGTGTCGTCCAGACTGGACGACATCACAGCGGCATCCCTAGTGCTGCCATAGGCGGAGGAGGGAGAATGGGGGTTCAGCGAGGGCGCACTCTTTTTGGGGCAGTGCTTCCGTAATAAGAGTGCTGTCCAGCAGGCTATTGCTAGACATGCCGTCAACATAAGCCGGACGTATCGGGTCCACAAGTCAAAGCCGGACATGTACGTTGTGAAGTGTGTCGACGGGTCATGTGGTGGCAAAGTCCGTGCACAATGGTACAAGGGCGTTGGCACTGAGTTCCGGATAACGGTGCTCCAAGATCACAGTTGCGAGCTTGCGGACCCAGTACATAGACACCACAACATGACATCATTGTATGTTGCGGAGCTGGTCACACACCTCGTCCAGGCGGATGTGTCAATTACCCCGAAGGTTCTAATGGCAAAAGTAGCGAACACGGCGGGCTACGAAGTGAGCTACAAGAAGGTGTGGGGGCGAAGCGAAAGGTGCTGCACGGTATGTATGGGACGTACGAGGAGGCGTACGACCTGGTCCCAAGAATGTTGCATCAAATTTCACAATCAAACCCAGTCACGTACATAAACAGGCAGCAGAGGGTTCATCCTACGGAGGGCCCGAACTGTTTCATTCTTGACAGGGTGTTCTGGGCCTTCCATCAGGCGATACAAGGGTTCAGGTGGTGTCGTCCAGTGCTAACCGTAGATGGGACGTTTCTATCCGGCAAGTACAAGGGTACAATTCTCACCGCAGTTGCAGCCGATGCAAATGACCAATTACTCCCAGTGGCATTTGCAATTGCGAAGAACGAGAATACAGATAGCTGGCTTTGGTTCCTTTGCAATTTGAAGCATGCCGTAGTGTAAGAACGCCCTGAAGTGTGCCTTATCTCCGACTGCAATGCAGGCTTGCTGTCTATGTTGTGAACGTTGCAGAATGGGACGCAGCCCCCCTTCCAGTGGACTGATGTGAAGAACCGCTGGTGCATGAGGCATATTGCAGCGAACTTCCATAGAAGGTTCCGTAGCAAAGACCTAATGAAGATGTTCAAGAAGCTATGCATGCAGAGCCAAAATCGGAAGTTCGACACCTTATGGAGGCAGCTCGATCAGGAGGCTACGAAGCATGTGCATACAGAAGCAGGGGCCGTGGAGGGGGGGTCCACAAGAGTCGGGGTATTCTCACAATGGATTCAGGCCAATGGACCTGACTTGAAAATGTGGTCTTTGTTGCACGACACTGGTGGGGCAAGGTATGGGATCATGACAACCAACATGTCCGAGGTTTACAATAGTGTCTTGAAGGGCGTCAGATCCCTACCGATCACGGCAATCGTGGCAGAGACTTGGAACCGGACCGTCGGGTACTTTGTGAATAGAGCCATGATGGCGCAGAATCACCTTGAGGAAAACAAGCAATACTCTGAGGTCATGCAGGCCTTCATGGACAGGAAGATGGAGGAGGCTCGATCCCACATTGCTCAGCCTATTGATGGCTTAAGGAGGAAGTTTGAGGTCCGCCTAAGGCAGAAGTATGTCATGGGTCACATTAGAGAAGAGCGCAAGCAGGTATGCACGATTGGTGATGAAGCATCTTGCACCTGCAACAAGCCCCAGCTTCTGCACAAGCTATGCTCCCATTGTTAGTGATATGCCCTAGAGGCAACATGGAGATGTTGTATATATCACATACTATGTTTATGATACATTACTTTGTTCCTTGGAATAGACATCATCATTATTGATCAATGAGTATGTGACTTATTCATGAGACTCTTAAATACTAAAATGTTGCTATTTCTAAATGATCCCTGATCATATATCATATGAGGAACAAATATGATTCAAAGACAAAGATCAGCATATGTATTGATTGATGATCATGTCTCATGGATCATGGTATGGTGATACCAAATCAATAATATAGACATGTGTTAGTGAACATATGTTAGATAGACCTGCCATGAGACACTGCAGAGATTCCATGTGTCATCAGTTGGTCTCAAGTAGTGTTTATGTAGAATCCTTAGACTTGAGATCATCATGGTTCCCAACATGAGTAGTAGCTTATTTTGGGACTACTAAACACTACTCCGTAACTGGGTAGTCATAAAAGTAGTCTTCGGGTTTACCATGAAACATGTAGTAGGATGTGAATGATCAAGATAGAATTTGCCCATCCTTATGGGAGAGATATCTCTAGGCCCCTCGATGTAATGGATTATGAAAGTGCCGCTATGATCTTTACATATACTTTGGGGGTTAATATGTCTTACTAGAGGCCGCTATTAACATGGTGACCGGAAAGGCGTTTCCGGGTCACGACTAAGTATACGTGAACCTACAGGGTCGCACGCTTAACGGGTTAGAACAATAATTCGAATATGATTCGGATATGGGCTCAATTCGGATAGAGATCCGAATAGACTCCTATTGGGCCTCGGTCCACGAGGCCCACGTGAGGAGGTCTATATATATGGAGACGAGGGGCAGAGGGGATTTGTCCTTGTTAACATCTAGCAGAACCCTAGCCGCCACCACCCGAGACAAACCCTAGCTGCTCACGAGTGCTAGTACACTCGCGATTGGCGTTCCAGCCCCGGACGTGTGGATACCGGTGGAGGCGCTGCTCGTTGCAGTGTTGATCGGCGTGCGTGGAGGAGACGATCTGTTCGGGACGATCGGCTACTTCCACTACTACCTCGACGCGCGTGATTGGATCGGTCTCCAACTCTTCTTCCGCTGCGCTGCGTGTCTAAGTGGTAACGATCCATGATCCTTCCTTAGCATGATGTTCTTGGGTGCGCGGTAGAAAAGTTTTGTTTTCTGCTTCCGTAGCCTACGCGTATTCCTTTACCCATGTGTACGCGGCCTGCGCTGTATGGAACCAAAGGCCGACACAAGACATCTCCAAGTACTACGACATGCGGCACTTGTATGCAACCCGAGTGCGAGTTCCATTCCTACGGGTAGACATGCACTCACAGGAATTATGGCCGGGGGAGATAAAGTGGGTGCCCAACGATGCACTGAAGCATGTCAGTCGTGGAAGACGACAAAGCCGTCGCATCCGTAACGACATGGATGAGAGCCAGCGAGGGGATCATGTTCGGCGCCCGAAGTGTAGGCTATGCAAGACGATTGGCCACTCCCTCAGTCAGTGCCCAAACAGGCCGGCATCAAGCAACGCTCCGTAGTACCAACCACAATCCATATGTAATGTATTATTCAGGAGGTGTACGTTGAATTGTTGGCTCGATGTAGCTATGTCTTGCACATTACCATGTTATGTACGTTTTCGCACATTCCATATGTTTCCTTGTCGTGTGGTTGAAATAGGTATGAGTTGATAGCATCATATGGCCAAAAAGATTAGTTCGTGCTCCTTCTTTGATGTACGCGCGACTTGCCCCTACCGGCTGGAATCACCATCGGGGCTAACTGCGCGCACAATCAGTAGATCGAGCCAACAGATCAAGGTCTTGTGTTGTGGTCTCCTCAAGTATACCGATCGCGATGATCAATATGATTGATCTAATAAAAATTGAGACATTTGGAATGGCTCGGATTTGGGTTGATTTGATCGGCCCGATGAGATTTTCATAGCGATTTTATAGATTGGATCTGTAAATTTCGTAGGGTGTGTATCCCCCCTTGTATAGCGTCTTGGGTTCACATCGTTAGGTAGAATGCGATTCTACGTCTAACTTGTTTTTGCAGGGAATGATGTGAATAGTATGGCCCTATAGCTTATTTGAATGTATGAGATGTATGTGATGCATGTAACATTCGTTCATGGCCTGCGTGTCATGATTATTTCAGCTATTGTTAGCTGTATATATTGTATTTAACGACCTGCGTGTCGACCTTAATGCTTGAATCTATCTTTGTAATCTTCAATTTCTAGCTATTATAGGTAGTATCCTAGTTTTGAGGTTACAAGTTTTTAAGCATGGTGGCCTAAAGGAGTGATGTGGAGGATGGAGATCGTCTACACCTACTTGGTGATGGATATCACCATTTTTTGGGCCATACTACTTCATAGTTAAATGTGTTTATCTCTGATGTTATCTATCTTATTCTTATGCAATGATATATGTGATATGTTGCTTTGGTAGGATAGAATCCCTCTTAAAATTAGGTGTTAATGCCCTTCCATATGCTGCACCAAAAGATAATGATCGCCGCATGGTAGGTCTACCAAAGTAGAGTGCCATCGATTATCATCATCATTTGGGGTAGATATCGGACATCTACATGCGGAAGCATTTGGTTTACTTAACAAGTTTATCAAAATAGTTTTGGACTTTGGGGCATAGATTGGGGCCGAGGCATACTGATGTCACCCAAAGTAGAGTCACATAGGGATGTGATTAGCAAGGTGTTGCTTACCCATGTCACTAGTTTTCTAGCCGTGATGCCAAAGCTCACTAGAAATTAGTGAAATGAGGATCTTTACCCACTATGTAATTTAGAGGGAGTTTTTGTTGCAAAACTTATAGTGGGAGTCTTTTGCTAAATAGTTTAATAAAAGATGAACATAAACGTAGTGCTAAATTTTGCATATTCTTGTGTTGTAGATCATGTCAGCTAACGCCGCATCCAGTACTTTTAATTTGCGATCTGTTCTTGAGAAAGAAAAACTCAATGGAACAAACTTTTTGGATTGGTATCGCAACTTGAGAATTGTTCTCAAGCAAAAGCGCAAGGAGTATGTCCTTGAGTCTCCTTACCTCGAAGACTTGCCTGATAATGCTACTGTGGCTGCACGGAGAGCTTATGAGAAGCAAACAAATGATTGCCTTGATGTGAGCTGTCTCATGCTTGCCACAATATCCTCTGAGCTTCAGAAGCAATATGAGAACACAAATGCCTACAATATCATTGTGGGGCTACGTGGTATGTTTGAGAACCAAGCAAGGGCTGAGAGGTTCAATACTTCGAAGTCCTTATTTGCATGCAAAGCTTGCGAGAGAGAATCCGTCGACCCTCATGTGATTAAGATGATTGGCTACATTGAGAGTCTGGAAAAGCTTGGTTTTCCTCTTAGCCAAGAGTTGGCTACTGATGTAATTCTCTAGTCGCTCCCCCCGAGCTTTGAGCCATTCATAATGAACTTTCACATGAACAACCTGGACAAGACCCTGGCTGAGTTGCATGTGATGCTAAAATCTGCCGAGGAAAGCATTAAGAAAAGCAGCAATCATGTGATGATGATGCACAAAGGCAAGGGCAAGCCCTATGTCAAGAAAAGCGCGGTCAAAGAAAGTTATCTCCGATGCGATCGCGAGCGGTTCTAAGGCCAAGAAAGACAAGAAGGGCGCTGCTCATCCCGATGCAGATTGTTTCTCTGTAAGCAATCGTGACATTGGAAAAGGAACGCCAAAGTACTTGGAGGATCTTGAGAAGAAGAAGGAAGTATGACTTCCACTCTGGTATAAATGTTATAGAAATCAATCTTGCTACTTCTTCCACTAATTCTTGGGTATTTGATACCGGATCGGTTGCTCACATTTGCAAATCGTTGCAGGGGCTAATAAGAAGTAGAAGTTTGAGGAGGAGCGAAGTGGATCTTCGCGTTGGCAATGGAGCAAAAGTTGTTACGTTAGCTGTTGGCACCATGCCATTGTCTTTACCTTCAGGATTAGTTTTGGAATTGAATAATTGTTATTGTGTTCCATCTCTTTCAAAGAACATTATTTCTGCTTCATGTTTGCAAGCAGAAGGTTATGACTTTAAATCTATGGACAATGGTTGTTCTCTTTATTTCAAATATATGTTCTATTGTCATAGTCCATTGGTGAATAGGTTATACGTTCTTACTCTTGAAGGGTCACCGGTCTATAACATTAATGCAAAAAGGCAACGTCCGAATGATTTGAATCCCACGTTTATTTGGCACTGTCGCTTAGGTCACATAAATGAGAAACGCATGCAGAAGCTCCATAGAGATGGTATTCTGCACTCATTTGATTTTGAATCATTAGAGATATGCGAATCTTGTTTACTTGGCAAGATGACAAATGCACTTTTCACCGGTCAAGGTGAACGGGCAAATGACTTATTGGCACTCGTACATACTGATGTATGTGGACCAATGAGCTTAATGACGGATGTGGTTTTCGATGATTTCATAACTTTTATCGATGACTTTAGTAGATATGGGTATATCTACCTGATGAAGCATAAGTCTGAATCCTTTGAAAAGTTCAAAGAATTCCAAAATGAAGTGCAAAATCATTTAGGCAAGACAATCAAGTTTCTACGATCTGATTGTGGAGGCGAGTATTTGAGCCATGAGTTTGGCAATCATCTAAAGGATTGTGGAATTATTCCACAATTGACTCCGCCAGAACACCTCAATGGAATGGGGTATCGAACGGAGAAATCGCACCTTATTAGATATGGTGCGCCCATGATGAGCCAAAGTGATCTTCCGTTGTCTTTTTGGGGTACGCTCTGAAACAAACCGCGTTCACACTAAACAGGTTCCATCAAAATCGATAGAAAAGACACCATATGAAATGTGGACAGACAACATCCTAGCTTGTCTTTTTAAGATTTAGGATGTGAGGCTTATGTAAAACGTTTACAATCTGATAAGCTCACTCCTAAATCGATAAATGCTTCTTTATCGGGTATCCTAAGGAAACAAAAAGATATTACTTTTATAATCAAGGAGAAGGCAAAGTGTTTGTCGCCCGGCATGGTGTCTTCTTAGAGAAAGAGTTTCTCTCAAGAAGGGATAGTGGGAGCACAGTGCAACTTGAAGAAATTTAAGAAACACCTGATAACGTTTCAGCTCCTACAGAACCACAACAGGATGAACAAACTGTTGAAGAACCTGTTGTGGACACACCAGCACCACGTAGGTCAGAAAGGTCACGTCGTGCACCTGAGAGGTACATATTCTTGACTACTCAACAACGGGACATATTATTGTTAGACAACGATGAGCCTAAGACCTATGAAGAAGCGATAGTGGGACCAGACTCTGAGAAATGGCTTGAAGCCATGAGATCCGAAATTGAATCCATGCAAAGTGTTCAAGTTTGGAACTTGGCTGATCCACCTGATGGTGTTAAAACCATTGAATGCAAATGGGTTTTCAAGAAAAAGATAGACATAGATGGAAATGTTCACATCTATAAAGCGCGATTGGTGGCCAAAGGTTTCAAACAAATTCAAGGTATTGATTATGATGAAACTTTTTCACCCATCGCAATGCTAAAGTCTATTCGGATCATTCTAGCGATTGCTGCATATTTCGACTATGAAATATGGCAAATGAATGTCAAAACAGTTTTCCCTAATGGAAATCTGAGTGAGGATATGTACATGACACAGCCCACGGGTTTTGTCGATCCGCAATCAGTTGGAAAGATGTGCAAGCTCCAAAGATCCATTTATGGATTAAAGCAGGCATCTCGGAGTTGGAACATTCATTTTGATGAAGTAATCAAAGGGTTTGATTTCATCAAGAACGAAGAAGAGCCTTGTGTTTACAAAAAGGCTAGTGGGAGCACACTCGTGTTTATGGTCTTATATGTGGATGACATATTACTGATCGGAAATGACATTCCTTTGCTCGAATCTGTTAAGTCTTCATTAAAAAATAGTTTCTCTATAAAAGATTTAGGAGAGACAGCATATATTCTGGGTATCAAGATCTATAGAGATACATCAAAAAGGCTAATTGGATTAAGCCAAGATACGTACATTGACAAGGTGTTGAAAAGATTCAACATGCATGATTCCAAGAAAGGTTTTCTACCTATGTCACATGGTATAAATCTTAGCAAGAATCAGTGTCCTAGTACACCTGATGAGCGGGATAAAATGAATGCGATTCCATATGCTTCGGCTATTGGGTCCATTATGTATGCCATGCTTTGTACACGCCCGCATGTTTCAGATACTTTAAGTGCTACGAGTAGATACGATCGAGATCCAGTGAAAGTCACTGGATTGCCGTAAAGAACATCTTGAAATACTTGAGAAGAACTAAAAATGTGTTCCTTGTCTATGGAGGTGAGGAAGAGCTCGTTGTAAATGGTTACACCGATGCTAGCTTCCAAACTGACAAAGATGATTTTAGATCGCAACTGGATTTGTGTTCTCTCGAATGGCGGTGCGGTAGTCGGAAGAGTTCCAAGCGAAAGCGGTTGCTGATTCTACAACAGAAGCCGAGTACATAGCACTTCTCAAGGCGCCAAAGAGGTCTGTTTGGATCAAAAAATTTATTTCTGAGCATGGTGTGATGACTAGTGCCTCCAGCCCAATGGACCTCTACTGTGACAATAGTGGGGCCATTGCACAAGCCAAGGAGCTTAGATCGCACCAAAAGTCCAAGCACATTTTACGGCGATTTCGTCTCATCCGCGAGATAGTGGAGAGAGGCGATGTGAAGATATGCAAAGTACAAACGGATTTGAACATTGCATATCCGTTGACAAAGCCGCTTCCCCAGCCAAAGCATGAGGCTCACACTAGGGCAATAGGTATTAGATACCTACATGGTTGACTCTAGTGCAAGTGGGAGACTGTTAGTGATATGCCCTAGAGGCAACATGGAGATGTTGTATATATCACATACTATGTTTATGATACATTACTTTGTTCCTTGGAATAGACATCATCATTATTGATCAATGAGTATGTGACTTATTCATGAGACTCTTAAATACTAAAATGTTGCTATTTCTAAATGATCCCTGATCATATATCATATGAGGAACAAATATGATTCAAAGACAAAGATCAGCATATGTATTGATTGATGATCATGTCTCATGGATCATGGTATGGTGATACCAAATCAATAATATGGACATGTGTTAGTGAACATATGTTAGATAGACCTGCCATGAGACACTGCAGAGATTCCATGTGTCATCAGTTGGTCTCAAGTAGTGTTTATGTAGAATCCTTAGACTTGAGATCATCATGGTTCCCAACATGAGTAGTAGCTTATTTTGGGACTACTAAACACTACTTCGTAACTGGGTAGTCATAAAAGTAGTCTTCGGGTTTACCATGAAACATGTAGTAGGATGTGAATGATCAAGATAGAATTTGCCCTCCTTATGGGAGAGATATCTCTGGGCCCCTCGATGCAATGGATTATGAAAGTGCATGACCATGCCAAGGTGATTGAGGAGTCAATCATAAGTTTATAATCCATCACGGAATCGAGAGAGTGATTGAGCTATTAAGAGGATGACACAGGTCTCGCCTTGAGCTCAATCTATATCGTGAGGCAAAGGGATTCGTACATGAGAGAACATTACAGGTTCAGCTGATATGATCTTTACATATACTTTGGGGTTAATATATCTTACTAGAGGCCGCTATCAACATGGTGTCCAGAAAGGCGTTTCCGGGTCACGACCAAGTATACGTGAACCTACAGGGTCGCACGCTTAACGGGTTGGAATACTAATTCGAATATGATTCGGATATGGGCTCAATTCGGATAGAGATCCGAATAGACTCCTATTGGGCCTCGGTTCACGAGGCCCACGTGAGGAGGTCTATATATATGGAGGCGAGGGGCAGAGGGAATTTGTCCCTGTTAACATCTAGCAAAGCCCTAGCCACCACCACCTGAGCCAAACCCTAGCTGCTCACGAGTGCTAGTACACTCGCGATTGGCGTTCCAGCCCCGGACGTGTGGATACCGGTGGAGGCGCTGCTCGTTGCAGTGTTGATCGGCGTGCGTGGAGGAGACGATCTGTTCGGGACGATCGGCTACTTCCACTACTACCTCGACGCGCGTGATTGGATCGGTCTCCAACTCTTCTTCATTGCACTGGCGTCTAAGTGGTAACGATCCATGATCCTTCCTTAGCATGATGTTCTTGGGTGCGCGGTAGAAAAGTTTTGTTTTCTGCTTCCGTAGCCTACGCGTATTCCTTTACCCATGTGTACGCGGCCTGCGCTGTATGGAACCAGGCGTCGACACAGTACATCTCCAAGTACTACGACATGCAGCACTTGTATGCAACCTGGAGTGCAGAGTTCCATTCCTACGGGGTAGACATGCACTACAGGGAATTATGGCCGGGGGAGATAAAGTGGGTGCCCAACGATGCACTGAAGCATGTCGGTCGTGGAAGACGACAAAGCCGTCGCATCCGCAATGACATGGATAAGAGCCAGCGAGGGGATCGTGTTCGGCGCCCGAAGTGTAGGCTATGCAAGACGATTGGCCACTCCCTCAGTCAGTGCTCAAACAGGCCGGCATCAAGCAACGCTCCGTAGTACCAACCACAATCCATATGTAATGTATTATTCAGGAGGTGTACGCTGAATTGTTGGCTCGATGTAGCTATGTCTTGCACATTACCATGTTATGTACGTTTTCGCACATTCCATATGTTTCCTTGTCGTGTGGGTCATATTCGAGTGCATATTTTATGTATGTTTTGGTACATTCCGTACGTTTCCCTGTCGTTACATTTGTTGTTAATTATGTTGTTATTTGTTGCACATTTTGTTGTAATGTACACTAACTTGTTATCCTTCTTTGGCTGGACATGGCGTTCGAGCTGCTAGACCCCCGTTGGGACGAGCACCCCCGATGCCATATGTGGTTGTCTGGAGACGCACACGGGCCTCCTTGCTTCGTCTTTAGGGGCCCCCGAGAGAACTGGCGTCTCGACCAGCGGTACATCCCACTACTGCGGGACACCGGTCGCGCCCATTGCCCGCATGTTGGATCTACCGCGATACGCTTCGAAGATGATGCGCCATCGCTGTCCGCTCGTTGATCGATGGAGGTCGGAGACTCACACCTTCCACTTCCGGTGGGGAGAGATGACGATTACTCGCAGACGCCACGATGATTACAGTCTACCCGTCCGTGGTGCTGCTGTGGTGCCACCCCCAAAGGCAGCAGATTGGAAGGTCCGTCTGGGTCACCGGTTTGGTCATCCGATCCGAGACAACGCAGCTGGGGTGCCACATGGATGGCTTCGTCGCTACATGACCTGTCCTGCAAACGCAGATGAGGACGTGGTGCGGACACACTTCATTGCATACCTGCTATATCTGTTCGGGTGGATCTTGTTCCCTAGCACGACTGGAGACTCCGTGCAGCCTAGCTACATACAGATAGCCGAGTCCTTGGCGGATGGCTGGCCTGGTCAGCAGCCACAGTATAGCTGGGGATCAGCAGTTCTTAGCGCCACATACCGAGGCTTGTGTGACGCCTCACAGCGTACGGCGGCCAGCGAGCCGGTCCTAGCCGCCTGCTACCTTCTCCTGCAGTTGTGGTCATGGGAACACTTCCCCGTTGGCAGGCCTTCCTTTGGTCATGTTGTGCACCCTTATGACCTCATCCCGCAGTTGTACGGCCTCGATGATGGCGACGACCCCGTTGATGCGCCCACAATGGGTACACGTTGGACGCATGGGCATTTGAGGTGGGCCAGGGAGAGATCGAGACGTGCGTACACGGATTTCCACCAGAGGTTCGAGCTTTTGCCGTTTGGCGACGTAGTCTGGTGGCCATGGTCTCAACGGTTCATTACGAACACGGCCCCCCACGGGTTGTCATCTCAGTGTGAGCAGGATCACATGTACTGGATGACCACCTGCCACTTGGTGTTCGCGCACTGCGTCGAGCCATACAGCCCACACCGAGTCATGAGACAGTTCGGGCTGTACCAGCAGGTCCCTCCCATGCTAGGATGCCCTCTTGCGGATATCACCCACCGGTATGTCACTACACCCCAAATTTAATTACTGCATTAGTCTCAATGTCACTACCCTACTAATTGTGTAATATCTCAATGAATTTGCAGGCAATCGAGGAGAGGGCGAGCGACAGAAGACTGGAGAGCCACACAGCGGACGTGGATAGACATGTGGCGTGACCATGCGGATACGATGGTTGTGGATGAGACACGGCCGAACGACCCCGCGACGTATAGGGCATACCTTGAGTGGTACGCTTCACGCACCCGCAGTAGGCTTACAGGGGAGCCGCCAGATCCTCCACTTCAGTCTGTTCACGAGGCCGCTATACAGGAAGGTCCAGACCGTCATCTAGCGGCACGGGTCGACTAGGTGGTACGAGATTACTATGTCATTACGCAGTGCATGATTACGTTTGAAATGACTATTTGTTTCACTGCAGGTGGACCAGCTACATCATATCGAGTACGAGGCTGATGATGCTATACGACGTAGGAAGTCAAATACCGAATCTCGGTGGGTAGGTTATATGCGCACCATCATCGATGACGCAAGGGGTGCGATACGGTCCTTGAGTTGTGGTCGCCACCGAGATGACGTTGTTGCTACACGCGGTGGCGGACGTGGCCAGGGACCACCACCTCCCTCAGCACCACCATCGGCACGGCCATCGACGTCGCGTCCATCCCAGTCCGAGATTCGGCCCAGCAACGCTCGCTCGTCCTCCACGCGCTTCGGAACGGCGGTTCGACAATTGCCAACTATTTTTGGTCGGTTTATTTACCATTTATGTCTAACCACATGTTCGTCTTGCAGCATTTGCGACAGGATAGCACGCTGCTACGGAGGGCGACATCATCACGGAGGGCGACGGAGGAGCCACCGCGCTCTCCAGGCCGACGGGGGCCCTCTCCAGGCCGACGGGGGTCCACTCCAGAGAGCGACCTTGACTCGCCGTCCCAAACAGAGGGGGCGATGCCCTCGTACACCCCTACCGTGTAGTCCAACCTAGACGACCGGGACAGGTGGTTTGGGCAGACGTATCAAGGCATGACATTGCAGGAGTACATGCACGACTACCCATCGACATCCGCTGTTCAGGGTACCCAGGTAAATGCTTTGTCATATTAATACTCGTTATGAACAATTTTTGTACTTTGCATTGCCTAATTCATCTGTACCATCTAAGCAGGACGTAAACACCTCCTCCGAGTGGCTGAGCTCTATGATTTTTGGCCAGCCGTCGCAACTCTCCACAGAGTTGGACCCTCCACCACCGCCTCGGGCGCAGCCCTCGCACTACAATCTTCGCGATGCACCACGCTCCCTTAGTAGGTTCACCTTCTCAGAGGATCATATGCGCCGTACGAGGCGCCGACGAGAAGATGAATGAATTTTTGTAATTGTGCTTTTGTAATTTTCGTTATATTTTTCAAACGCTTGATGGTTTGATGTTCAAAGATGGTTTCCTGTATAAAAAGGGTTGCTCTTAGTTCTTCGATTTACTAGGGCATACATCCAATAGAGAGATGACTACACGGGACAACCCACATAATAAGAAGGCATCAGGCAATCACAACACGAAACAACACATACATTGTACGTACCTGAAATGTAGCAAGTAGTACAACCACCAACACACCAACGAACACAACAACTAAAATACAACACAACCGTACATAAAACATTACCAAAAGAGCTTGACGACAACATAGCATAAAACATTGCCAACATACACGAGGAGAACCTCCAGCACTACAACTTGAGGATAATAATAAACACAAGAAACAAAATAGCACACAACATTAAATTTATCTTCCACTCTAGTCTGTCGAAACGATGCCGCATCCCGACGGGGTCGCAACCTCCCACGACAACTCTCTCACGGCGAACAGTGTCTGTCCTATTTCCTATTTCATCCTCCCACACCTAGAATCGGCAACCACCAGTAGATTCCTGTGATTCCATGACAAGACGATTTTTAAACATACCACAATGATTTGAATGAACCCGAACCAATCAGACTCACCGAGTGATGGGGGCACTTGTAGTAGTGTCGCCCAGGATTCGCGGCCGTCTGTGATGTCCTACGTCTAACCACCGTGTTGCAATTTGGGCACATCACCGTGGGTGCCCATGAAGATGTGCTGAGCTGACTCATTGCCTAGTCTCGAGCACGAAAGAAAATTACAAATATTGCGAACAACTAACTCAGGAGGTGACTGATAACATGGCAAGGGAGTATGTGAGGGATGGCTCCGTTTTATAGGCTGTGTGATAACAAGGCACGAGACTAGGTGAGGAATGGCCCCCTTTTATAGCCTGTGGGGGGCAGCCTCACGCACAAAACATGATAAAACGGGGGCAGTTTTGCTCAGTGAGATGACAAAACATGTCAGCTTTGCGCAGTGACATGACGAAACGGCGCAGCTTTGCTAAGTGGGATGACAAAAGATGCCAGTTTTGGGCAGTGACATTACTAAAGAGGGCAGCTATGCTCAGTGACATGACAACAAGAGGTCATCTTTGCTTAGTGAGATTACAAAACAGGGCAGCTTTGCTCAGAGACATTACAAAACAGGGCCTTTTTTACTCCGAGCGGGCAAGGAAGGGAAAGTGGCCCCGGTCCACACAGTAGGTCGTACGAGCAGTTGGGTGGGTTAGTCGCATATCATGCTATATGTTATGCACCTCATTTAACAATATTAACATAGCGGTCCTCACCGTACACGAATTCTCACTAACCTTCAAAATATCACTTACCACTTTATGTATCGACTGTTCTACGGTCAATCTTTCCTAAAAAAAATTTACCGAAATTTTTTTTGCATCTACAACTTACAATGAACATAATATTTTATTACAACTTTATCTGATTTTTACCCAGTTTATAACTACAAAATTGCTAAAACTTAAAACAATCACGGAGATTGCAAACCCTAACAACAGACCAAACCCTAAACTTCACTTACTACTGTATGTATCGATATTACTACGCTCAATCGTTCCTACAAAAATTGTTCGCAGTGACATGACAAAACGAGGCAGCTTTGCCCAGTTACTCGACAAAACGGGCCAGCTTTCCGCAGTGACATTACAAAAGAGTCCAGCTTTCCGCAGTGACAAGAGAAAAGAGTACAATTTGCAGGCTCTGACAAGCCTTCATAGGGACATTTACTGCTACACTGCTATCCTGACTATCCTCAAAAGCTTCCCATGTCGTCCTCTCCATGGACTATGCCCACTGCACCAGATAACCTGCCTACATAAAGGCCTCCTATGTCTTCCATACCACATCTCCTCCTCAAGCCATCACAAATACTACTACACAACAATGTCTTCTTGGAGGTCCGACCCATTTGGAGTACCGGAGTGGCATGAGCGCCCGAAGTGCCATTGCGGCTTTAGGACGATGTTGTGAGTCTGGACGGATCGAGTACAACGAGCCAAATACGGCCGTAGGTTCTTCAAGTGTCCAGACCTGGATGACGACTTCGTGGTAACGACGACAACTAAATCATTTGTTTCTCGTTATCGTTTTTCAACTTGATCCATGACATATACCACGCCACACATAGGCTTACACGTTCATTGAATGGGTGGATCGGGTGTCGCCGGCATGGCCACATAACCGGGCAGTGCAGGTGGAAAACAAAGGACAATACTTTGTCAAGATGACTCAGGCTCGCGAGATGGAACGACAGATGCAGCTTGAGCAAGAGCGCCGCGTGAGGGTGGACCAAATCCGTCTGAAGGGCAAGGAGGATGAGCTGCAAAGGAGGCGGGAGCAGTTAAGTCTGCGTGAAGCAGCCATCAAGCGTCAGGAGGAAGAGCTTCAAGCTCGTGAGGCAGCTCTCAAGACTAAGAGTGACAGGAAGAAGGATGCAATGAGCCATCTTCGTATGCGCGAAAAAAGGGAAACAACCACGCTACACCCAGTAGACAAAATGTAATAGACCCAGCAAGTTATTTTCCCTAAGGCATGCATGTTAGGACAAGTGGTGGAATTCTGAACATTAGAAGTACAGAGTTCCACACATGCCACATGCCACTGGTCACATCACTTACCACTTTATGTATCGAATCGTTCCTAAAAAAATTTACCCAAATTTTTTATGCATCTACAACTTACATTGAACATAAACTTCTATTACAACTTTATCTTATTTTTTCCGCAGTTTATAACTACAAAATTGACAAAACATACAAACATCACGCGGATTGCAAACCCTTAAAACATACCAAAACCTAAAAGTCACTTACCACTTTATATATCGATCGTTCTACGCACAATCGTTCCTAAAAAAAATTACCATAATTTTTTATGCATCTACAATGAGCCAATCAACATAAACTTGTTTTACAATTTTATCAGACTTTTTTCTATTTCACAACTACAAAATTAACAAAACTTATAATCATTACAGTTCCTGCACTCATTCCCACGTGTTCAATATCACTTTCATTCATTTCGTCCAATTGTTCATATCACATTTGTGCTCAAAATTTTTTTCATTAAATCGCTTCTAATAAAACAACATACCATGGTCAAAATTTGTTATTGTCACTTCAACACATTTTTCACGGTCAGCAATATATGAAAATCACAAATACACTAATCGTTACTTCACACAAATTTCGTTCGTACTCTACCAAACAATATTTTAAATTTTCAAAATTGCACAAAAAATTACACAACCATTACAGTAGACTCCACTTCAAATTTATATTTTTCCACTCATTTTATATATACACATAAAATTTTTTTAAATAATTACTTCATATATGCATAAGTAAATATACATTTTGGGTGGAGAATGAATTTCAGGAGAGAGAATCGCGGGCAGACGCGCGCTCGGGCGGGGCGGGACGGGAGATGCGCAGTCACTGGGGCATACACGCGCTCGGGCGGACGGTCGCGCGCTTCGGGCGCAGTCTGCGGCGGTCGTCGCGATCTGGTACGCACGACCGATGAACGATCGCGATCGTGCGGTACGAACATCGCACGATCGGGCACGTGGCGACCTCCCGTAAACGTGCGCTCAAACAGGGTCCATTTGTGGAATTTTTTGCTTCGAATGGCTAAAAATGGAATTTCGGAGAGCTATGGGTCCAACAGTGTCCAAATTTCCCCAGTTAGATTACTACTAGGTAGTGCAGTGCACATAGCGATGGATATAAGTCAGCTCTTTATTTTATAAAATTTTTCTTAAAATTAATATAATATAATTTAATATTATTTTATTGATAGTTTGATATTATTTTTAGAATCGAGCTAACGAGCTAAGCCGAGTCGAGCCAAAAGAAAATTTAATTTCATCCGAAATCGACTCTTTCAATGTTTAACTAATTAACAAGTGTAATTGAAATAATTTTGAATCGAGCCAACGAGCCTCACTAACGAGCTTTTTTCCAGTAGATGTGCCTAAATGAATGGCATGGCACGGTCCGATATGGCATTAGATATTATCCATTTAGCTTGTCAACCGGAACGAATCATGTCGTGTCGATCCATAGACCAAGATAACAGCCCAAACACGTCCTATTTTGCTTATCAGTCAAAACAGGTCGTGCCATGTCGGCCCATGGGCCAAGACACCAGCCCAGGCACAGGTTGGCATGAGGTCTATTTAGCCCGACGGGCCACAGAGGCCCACGCATCAATTTGTCCCTACTCTTTTATTGTGAGAAGTACTTTCACCATCTCATTCGTGAGTGTTGTTCTTCTCTCCTTTAATATTTTTTCAGAAAGACTGAAAGCAAACTTAGAAGAAATTATCGAGACAGAAATGGTTAACACATCCCCTACTAATATGAATAGCATTGGATATGTTAGCTTGTACTTGCACCACCAGTCCAAAATATTGAAGTCCTCTGTGTGGTTAAAAGTATCTAGGCTCCAAAATTGTGGTTTTGGTAATTAATGATGATTTATGAATATAGGACTAATGTATGTGTTGAGGATTGTATAGACTAAGTCTCATAAGTGTGCAAAGTACAAAAGCAAGTTGCATGCGAAATGGGCATCAAGTTGGATAAAAAACAAGATACATGAAATATAGGATCTCTTTTGATTTTACCGGTCTTAGGAGAAAGGTTGGAACACCGGATTATAGGATAGTCATCGTACTATTAAGAAGGATCATTTAAAGTAACTTGATAGCATATTCTTGTGCAATTTAGATCAATTTAGAATCATGCATGCACATAAAATTAAGTTTGAAAATAAATTATGCTCTCTCAAGAAAATCAGAAGTACCGCTGTGTTAACAACGGAACTACCGAGGTGCGGTAGTATCACCATGCAAACTGCGGAACTACCGGACCACGGTAGTACCGGATTTTTAGCAATACATTTTTTCCAGAGAGCACCCTCGCTGGGGACTTGGACTCACCAAAATCGGTAGTACCGGAGTTAACATGACGAAACTACCGTAGTGCGGTAGTACCGCATCTTTCAACAGAACTACCGATGTTCGAAAGTACCGGTATATTCCAACGGTACATTATTTTCAGATAGTACCTCTTGAAAAACTTAAGCTGGCTGAAATCGGAAGTACCGGGCACTGCACGACAGAACAACCGCGGTGCAATAGTACCACACTGACATGCGGAACTATCGTAGTGCGGTAATATCGCACTTATAACGGCGATAGTATCGCACTAATTTTTCAACGGCTAGTTCTGATGCTCTGACATAGCTGTTGCTGTGTGCTATAGTGAACTGCGGTAGTACCACACTTATAACGTTGGTAATTTTGATTTCCCTGAATTTTCAGATTAAATTTTTGCAGCGGCTAGTTTTGGTTGGTGAGGGTATAAATACCCCCCGCAAGCTCAACGACATGTGGTTGAGTTAGTATTGAATATCTTTGAGCCTAGAGCATTCATTTCACACCTCTTTTACTCTTGTGCATTCATTTAAGGTGTTGTGAACCATTTTCAAGTGCATTCATCTTCTAGATTGATCCTTAGCACTTGAGTGCCGTCAAGCGAAGCGTGATTTTTTGCTCTTGATGCTTGTCGGCACCTAGATGGCTTGAGGTTGATCACGAGGTGATCTCTTCAAAAAGCTTATGAAGAGGCCTAAGCAAATTATGAGTGGCTTGGTGCTCGCCATCTCTGGAGAGGAGTAAGAGCAACCAATAGTGATTGAGGAGTTGAGACTTAATTCATGGAGCTAGTCTAAGAGCGCTTGGATTTTCCTCAACGTGAACTAGTAAAAACCGGCAAGTCTTTGATACCACGGGAAAAACATCGCGTGTCTCCTTGTGATTATTCTTTTACTCTCCTTTAGTAATTTACATTTATTATTGTGCAATTTGTCTTATAGGTCATATACTCTTGAGCTTGTCATATTCATTGCTTGTGGTACCTTAAACCTACTAGAATTGAATAGATTCAATTTAATTAGTATACTTGCCGTGTGTTGAATTGTTATAATTTATTTTAAAAGGCAAGAATTTTATAACATCATATTCACCCCTCTCTAGTTGGTTATCCTTGATCTTACAAGTGGTATCAGAGCATGATCTCTTATTTATTAGACTTAACAGTCTAGAGAAAAAAGGATGGTTAGCGAGGGGATTGCTACAGGGAAGGCACCACAATTTGATAGTTCAAATTATGCTTACTGGAAAATTAGAATGTCTATTTATCTTAAGACCATGAATCCGAGCATATAGAAAATTATAAATGAGGGTTAAGTCATGCCTTTTGATCCACTACACCCCACAGATCAAGAGGAGCGTAATGCTCATTTAGATGCTCAAGCCATAAATGCATTATTTGAAGCTTTAAACGCGGATGAGTTTAATAAAGTGAGCAATCTAGAAATTGCTCATGATATTTGGACCTCTCTCTAGGAAATTCATGAGGGAACTTCCATGGTTAAGAAAGTCAAATTGCATAGGCTTCGGATCAAATATGAGACATTTGAAATGTTGCCACATGAAGGCATAAATGAGATGTACTCTTGATTAAACAACATTGTAAATGAACTCAAGGGCTTCGGCACGTCACTAACGGATATTGATGTTGTAAGAAAAATGCTTATAGCATTGTCGGAGAAGTATGAGATGTTGGTGACCCTCTTACTCAACTCACTCGAGTTGGAAAGAATGACTCTAACATAACTCTTGGGTAATTTTATTACCAATACATTGTACAAGAAGGACAAGGAGGAGCTTTTGGAGCAATCCTCCTCCAAAGGCAAGAAGATCACCGCCTTCAAGACCAAGACAATCTCAAGTGAAGAGTCTAAGGATGAAGATGAGAACTCCGAGGAGGAGATGACACTCCTTGTGAGAAAAATGAAGAAATTCATGAGGAGACATCCATACCAAAGCGCAAATCAAGGATCAAGCAAAAATGGGGCGCTCCTACAACGACAACAAGCGCTATAGCAACATCTGTTGCTATGAGTGCGATGAGAAGGGACATATCGCCTCCCAATGTCCCACAAGAAAGGATGACAAGGGCAAGTCATCCAAGAAGAAGGAATTCACGTCAAAGAAGAAGTTATTCAAGAGGCTTCTTAAAGATAGCAAGAATGAAGCTCACATTGAAGAAATGAAACTTCAATGAAGAGTACACGGATTTCGACTCCGATGAGTAAGAGTCCCCCAAGAAGAAAGGACTAGTTGGAATAGCAATTAAGGAAGCTTCATCACTCTTCTCAACTCCAACATGCCTTATTTTAAAAGGAGAAAGGTAAAATTTGTTGATGATTATGAGCCTTCTTATTATAAATTAATGAATATGTTAATTGAATTAGACGAGTTTCTTGGAAAAGAAAATTTAAAATTCAAGAAATTAAGGAGAGAACACCTCTCTCTAAAGAATTCCTATGAGGAGCTAAAGGAAATTCATAACTTGCTTCTTCAAGAAAAATCAAGCAACTCTTGCACTAGCATTAGCATTAATTGTGATATTCTAGATGATTTGCCTAGTATAGAGATTACTAGAATTAACATTTCCACATCATGTGATGATTTATTAGTCATGCCATGTTCTTCAAATATTGATAATCATGCTAATCCATGTGATGAAAAACTAATTATTGAGAATAGCAAATTGAAGGAACAAGTATCTCAACTCAACAAAAGTTTGGAAAGATATTTCAAAGGTAAAGCCACCCTTGACAAACTATTGAGTAAGCAAAGATGTTCATTTAATAAGGAGGGACTTGGGTATGTGCCCAAGAAAGGTAAGAGACCAACAAAGGAGGTTACAAGGTTTGTTAGGCCAAATGGGAAAGCTTGTCAAAAAACACAATTCCTTATATTAGATTGTATGATTTTTGCTATTTACTTAAGAAATCTAATAGTGATAAAATTGTTACAAAATTTATTGACACTTCAATTTTAGGCGCAAAAAAATGCTATTTTGGTGCCCAAAGTCTTGGTTACTAACCTCTAAGGATCCAAATAAATTTGGGTACCTAAAAGAACTTAATTTTCTTTTATAGGTGAAGTACAAGACCGGTGGAAGGCATTGCGTGCTTGATAGTGGATGCATTCAACATATGACCAGAGACCGGAAGATGTTCACCACATTCAAAAATGGGAGCACTGAAAAGATCACATTTGGTGACAATAGCAAAGAAAAGGTATTATGATTGAGTCAAATTGCTATCTCAAATGACCTTTTCATTTCTAATGTCTCTTTAATAGAAATACTAAATTTCAACTTGCTCTCTATTGCTCAATTGTGTGATCTTGGATTAATATGTTCATTTTCAAAGTATAATGTTACAATTTCAAAAGAAAAAGATAAAAAAATTATTTTCAAAGGTTTTAGATTTGGAAACCTCTATTTGGTAGATTTCTCCTCTAGTAGCTCGGGTTTGAAAAGATGTTTATTAGCAAAAACCTCTTTGGATTGTGGCATAGAAGGTTGGGTCATGTGGGCATGATTCAACTCAAAAAACTTTTCAAACATGATCTAGTAGTTGGCTTGAATGATGTGAAGTTTGAGAAAAACAAACTTTGTAGTGCTTGCCAAGCAGGGAAACAAGTTGCAAATTCTCATCATTCTAAAAATATCATGTCAACTTCTAAACCGTTAGAGCTCTTACATATGGATTTGTTTGGGCCATCAACCTATAAGAACATTGGGGGTAATAGCTATTGTTTAGTCATAGTAGATGATTACTCTAGATATATATGGGTATTCTTCTTAAATGACAAAGGTGAAGCTCCCGAAGTTTTTAAAAGTTTTGCAAAAAGAGCCCAAAATAAATTTGATTTCAAAATTAAGAAAATTAGAAGTGATAATGATTTCGAGTTCAAGAATGCAAAAATTGAAGATTTTCGTGATGAACTTGAAATAAAACATGAGTTTTCCACAACCTACACTCCGGAGCAAAATGGAGTTGTAGAAAGAAAAAATCGAATATTAATTGAAATGGTTAGGACAATGGTTAATGAATATAATGCTTCCGACATCTTTTGGGCGGAAGCTATAAATACCGCTTGTCATACTATAAATCGTCTTTATTTGCATCGGCTCTTGAAAAAGACTTCCTATGAGCTTTTCATAGGGAAGAGGTCAAGCATTTCCTATTTTAGAGTAATTGGATGCAAATGCTATATCTTGAGGAAGGGTGTTCGGCTCTCGAAATTTAAAAGCAGGTGTAATGAAGGATTTTTATTAAGTTATTCTTCAAATAGTAAAACTTATAGAGTTTTTAACGAAAACTTCAGTTTAGTTGAAGAATCTTGTGATGTTTAATTTGATGAAACTAATGGCTCTCAAGAAAAGTAAGAAAATTTAGATGATATATGTGATGAAGGACTAAGGCGTGCAACAGAAAATATGCAATTTGGTGGCATCAAACCAAAAGAAGATACAAATGATTCGCCTTCATCAATGCAAGTTGAACCTCCCGCTTCTACCACAACAAGAAACGCTCAAGCTCAAGACGTTGAAGAAAAGGAAGATCAACATTTACCTCTCAAGACGTGAGTAAGGGTATCCAAACTCGATCTGGAGTAGCTTCTTGTTATGAACATTACTTTTTTGTTCTTCTCCTAAACCCAAAGTTATAGATGATGCTCTAGATGACCTCGATTGGGTAAATATCATGTATGAAAAAATTAACAATTTCGCAAGAAATGACGTTTGGAGCTTGCTGGAAAGACCCAAGGAGCCCAATGTAATTGGCACAAAATGGGTCTTCCATAACAAACAAGATGAGCACGAAATTGTGCTAAGAAACAAAACAAGGTTAGTGGTTCAAGGTTATACTCAAGTTGAGGGACTAGATAATGATGAAACATTTGCTCTCGTTGCTAGACTTGAGTCTATTAGAATCTTACTTACTTTTGCCTCATGCTTCGATATCAAACTATATCAAATGGATGTTAAAAGTGCATTCCTAAATGGCAAAATAACCGAACTTGTTTTTGTTGAACAACCTCCCGGATTTGAGGATCATAAGAATCCAACTCATGTGTATAAACTCTCAAAGACGCTATATCGTTTAAAACAAGCTCCTAAAGCATGGTATGAGCGCCTTCGGGATTTTCAAAATCGGGAAGGTTGATACTACATTGTTCCCTAAAATATTAGATAATGAATTCTTTGTATGTCAAATTTATGTTGATGATATCATATTTGGATCTACTAATCAAGACTTTTGTAAAGAATTTGGTGATATGATGTCTATGAAGTTTGAGATGTCCAAGATAGGGGATTGAGTTACTTTCTTGGACTTTAAATCAAGGAACTCAAAAATGGACATTTATAAGCCAAACCAAGTATGGAAGAGACTTACTCAAGAAGTTTAACATGGAAGATGCAAAACCCATCAAGACTCCCATGGCAATAAACGGGCATCTAGATCTCAATGAAGGAGGTAAACTGGTAGACTTAAAGCTTTATAGATCTATGATTGGTAGTTTGCTTTATCATACCACATTTAGGCCCGATATCATGTTTAGTATTTGCATGTGTGCAAATTTTCAAGCTTCTCGAAAAGAATGCCATTTCGTGGCCGTAAAAAGGATTATAAGATATTTAAAATATTCCTCAAGTTTAGTCTTGTGGTTTCCCAAAGGTACTAAATTTGATTTAATTGAATATTCGGATTCTCATTATGCGGGTTGCAAAGTGGATTGAAGAAGCATCTCGGGTAGTTGTCAACTTCTAGGAAGATCTTTAGTGTCATGGTCTTCCAAGAAACAAAACTCTGTAGCACTTTCAACCATCAAAGCCAAATATGTTTTCACAGGTAGTTATTGTGCATAATTGCTTTGGATGATGCAAATCTTGATGGATTGTGGAATTAAATTTGACAAAACGCCCCTTTTGTGTGATAATGAAAGTGTGGTGAAAATAATCAACAACCCCGTCCAACACTTAAGAACCAAGCACATAGATATTCACCACCATATCTTGAGAGATCATGTAGGCAAAGGGGATATTGAGATTAGCCACATTAGAACCGAAGATCAATTAGCGGATATTTTCACAAAACCTTTAGATGAAAGCCAGTATTGTAAATTGAGGAGTGAATTAAATATTTTAGATTACTCAAATATAGCTTGAACTCATGTCACATGTGTTTGTGTGTTATTGGTGCCATTTGAGTATTTTTGAGATGGATTTTCAAAGATTTTTACTCAAATCTCTTATGTTCATAAAAACTATTTTCCTAGACCTCATATAGGTTCTTTAATGTATAATGATCCTGAATGATTCTTAATTGAGTGCAAAACTAGGGATTATTTGCATAATTTCTTAAATCAATCTCAAAATAAAAAAGTTCCAGAAAAATCGAAACTACCGCAGTTCATTGCGCGGTACTACCGCAGTGCGGTACTACCGGCGCAAAAACGCGGTACTTCCGCACTACGGAACTACCAGCGTGTAAACTGCGGAACTACCGATTTCTCACGAGGAGGGTAGTTACTTTCGAGATTCTCTCCCTATTTCCACCCTAAAACGTTCCCTCTCTCCTCACATTCAATTGCAACCGTACACCTCCCTCTTCCTCTCTCTCACCCCCAAGAACTCCTCTCTATCCTCCACCCGATCTCAAAATCCGGTGGAATTTTATTCATTCTTGGGTTATTTTTGGCATCTCTAGAGCTCACCTCCCCCAATTTTCAAGATATTTTGGATCAAACTTTGATCTTTATCTTGTTTCTATGAACTCTAGGTGCAAATGGGTTAGTTTTGAAATGTGAACAATGTGATGCTATTTTCTTGGGCAAAATATTATTTTTAGTGATTTATGATGGTTTTTTATCTTTCTATTGGATCATATCCAACAAAAACATCTCTTGGAATCATGCATAAATTGCCCTAGAAAATTTCAGGGAAATCGAAACTACCACTCAACGAACGCGGTAGTACCACACAATGGTACTACCAAAGCTTGTACACCGGTACTACCGCACAGCGGTACTACCAGGGTTTGTACACCAGTACTACCGCAGGTCGGTACTACCGCGGTTTGAACGACGGTACTATCGATTTTTTTTTGAAAAATCAGCATCTTGCTTTCATTCAATTCCAACCTAATTTTCACACTTCATATCATATCCTTGACTTACCTATTCACTTATTTCAAGATGGCTTCGAAGACAAGAAATGCAACCAAGAAGATGAGGAGTGTGATAAAGAAGTTCTACGCAAGGGAAAGCGGTTCAAGCCACGGTTCCTCTCAACAGGGCTCTCATGTCCCTGAGTCACCCACAGTCGAGACAGCTCATGAAGAGTCGACTCAAAGGACCCCTGAGGATAGTGGCAACAGGACCCCCAGTGATTCTGAGACGGAGTCAGAACATAGGATGAGCAGTCCCTCTGGAAGTCATGTTCCTGAGGAAGCCGATGAGGACATTGCACCGGCTAACAATGATCATAGAGGCATTTCGCGCATGACCAGCGATGACTACGCCTTCCTCAGGCACCACAACCAATTTGTGCTCCCGAGAAATAGTGACAATCCAAAGTTCCATATCCAGTTTCAGGAACAAGTGTATGAAGAGATTTATGGTCCCATCAAGAAATTTACGGATCATAAGTACATGGACTGGGATCACTTAGATGGCATGGATAGTTTAAGGGCACTTTTCGCCTATTTCAGTGGGCGGGGATTCATCATATCGTGTCCCTCAAATCTGATGTAATCTAACAGTTCTATGCCACTCTTTATATATCTCCGAATTTTCAGCACTTGTCATGGATGACTGGGGACCGATACTTGGACTCAAACAAGCAAGAATTTGAGGTTGCTCTGAACACTTTCTCAAGTGCACATGAGAAAGTCTATGACAGACCGGCACTTCCTATTGCTCAATGCACTGAGTACTATGATCAAAATGTGCGGTATGTGGCGGGCAATCTACATGGACTTCTTCCCATTCCGAGTTTGGTCAACAGAATCATAAATCATACTATTCTCTCCAAGAGTGGCAACTTCGACGCCATCAGAGGGCACACATGGAATGTGATTGACTACATCATGACATGGACTAAGTTTGATGTAGTCGATCTCATGATTAGAGAGATGGTTGTGACAAAAAATGACAGGGTCAAGAGAATTAACTATGCACCTTATATCATGGCCCTGATCATTCACAAGACTAGAACCTTTAAAGAAGGACGGGGCAAAGTGCACAAGCCCTAAAAGCTAAGGGAGGGACCCCCCAATTCTTGCACCTCTGCGCCCTAGAGTGCACTCAGGATCGTCTTCCTCTAGGCAGCAAGGCGAGAATGAGGTGTCTCTCTCTCAGGTTTACTCAGCCGTTCTTCGCCTAGAGGGTAATATGAATACCTTGACGGACAACGTGTCCATCCTGACGGCTGTCGTCTCCTCTCTTGGAGACCGCATGACTACCCTTGAGGGTGCCGTTGGTCTCGTCCAGTATGGCCGCAGTCGCCGCCGCGACGCTTCTCCTTAAGATCCCCAGGAGTAGCCCTTTTTGGTACTTTGATGCCAAAAGAGGAGAAGAAAGGAGAAGTGGAGAAGAAAGGGGAGAAGAAGGAAAAACAAGAATGACGGGAGAAGAATGAAAAAGAAGAACGACGATCAAAACTTGCTTTTGCTATCTTTCATTTATTTTTATTATTATTATTATTATTATTATTATTATGTAATGAACTATGGTGTAATGGGCCATGTGATGTCTTTTAAGTTTGTGGGTAATGAACTATATGGTGTAATGAACTTATGCATTTAAATCCTCGTTTTATGCTATATCAAGCTCTTTATGTTCATTGATGCCTCTTTGATCTTCAAGTGCATTTTATTTGCAAATTATGTTCTCTCTTGAAGCTCTTAGTTTAAAAGCTCCACAAGATATTTTTGTTCATATATGCAAATTGAACCTCGTTTCATCTATGCACATATTTAGGGGGAGCTTTCCAAAATTGACTTTGAAAGAAATTGAATAATTTAACTCCATATGAGAAAATAAAATTTTCAATTACTCTTTCCAGAGTCACAATAGAATATGCAACTTGTCCTCATGCAAGTGGTATATTCAAAATCTTTCTTTACCTCACTTAAAATTTGAGTGTTGTCATCAATTACCATAAAGGGGGAGATTGAAAGCAACTAGACCCCAAAATTGTGGTTGTGGTAATTAATGACGATTTATAAATGTGGGACTAATGTGTGTGTTGGGGATTGCATAGGCTAAGTCTCATAAGTGTGCAAAGGACAAAAGCAAGTTGCATGCAAAATAGACATCAAGTTGGATCAAAAATAAGGTACACGAAATATAGGATCTCTTTTGATTTTACCAGTTTTAGGATAGTTGCCGTACTATTAAGAGAGATCATTGAAAGTAGCTTGGTAGCATGTTCGTGTGCCATTTGGATCAATTTAGGATCATGCATACACATAAAATTAAGTTTGGAAACAAACTGGGCTCTCTCTCAAAAATCGGATGTACTGTCGTGTTAACAGCGGAACTATTGAGGTGCGATAGTACCGTGTAACATCCTAAAAAAAATTTTATTCCTTTATTAAAGTGTTTTCTGGACTTTATTGAAGTTTCCTGGATTTTATTCCAAGCCCTGAATTGAGAAAATTAAAATTTTTATTTTATAAAGGCCAAAATAAATTTATTGCATTTCATTAAAGTCAAAATAAATGTATTTTATTTTTCTAAAGTCAAATCTATAATTACTTTAATTTTCCTGATGCGTGGCCTCATCCGCACCGTTCCCCGTTGTCGTACCGAATCGGGTCCGCCCGTAGTAACTTATCCCTTCGGCCCACGCCCGAACGGCCTCGATCTAAACCCATTGCCAGATTGGATCTCGCCCATTCACGGTCACTTACCGGTTCGACCATGATCCAGCGGTCGCCCTCTCCCCCCTCTGCCACCTGTCAAAGATCCGACCGTCGCCTCCCTCATTCCTTTTCTTCTCTCTCGCTGACCAGTGGGCCCTACCTATCGGATCCGTCTTCCCCGCACCCTTTCCTTTCTTCCCCGCGCGATCGCCGCCCGCTGCCACCATTGAAACCGAAACCGAAGCTTTTAAAGCTTCGGTTTCCTTCCCGATTACTCCCCCGCGCCAACGGCAAATTAAACCTCCGCCTTCACCGCGTCCGTTTCGGGCATAATTACCCCCAATTACGCTGTTTACGCCGTCGCATTGATCCTCCCTGCCCGTTTCAACTCCGGCGTATGGTGCGCGACCGTTACCTCCCCTCTCCGCCTATAAAAGGGACACCCTGAGCACCCTCGACTCACACCGCCTCTCCGTCGCCTCTCAATCGGAGCATCCGAGCACTGAAGCCTCCCCGAGCCCAATTTCCCTCCGCCGGCTTCACCTCCTCCGGAGAGAAATCGCCGCCGCCTCAGGCCACATACCCCACCAGCTCTGCTCCAACCTTGCTCGTGCCCCGGCGATCCCCGACGACCTTTGCCCCGAGCATTTGCGCCACCGGAGCTCCTCCGCCGCCATGAACCCCTCCACCGGCCGCCGCCTCTCTCCGTCGACTCGACGCTCCGGCCATCCTCGGGTCCCGTGGAAGATACCGACGCGTTCCCCGCCTCCCCCTCTGCATTTCCCGCACCTCGGCCGGCACCGCCGCCCCTAGCTCGCCGACGACCATCAGTCCCCGAGCACCACTGCCGCCGGCCACGCCATGTCAGCAGGAAGGGCTGACGTGGTAGCCGATGTGGCCACCCGGTGGACGCCACGTCCGCGCCAGGCCTGCCACGCCAGCGCCACCGCGCTCCCCACGTGCCCGAGTGCCACCTCAGCATCGCTCGGGTCCATGGACTCAGTCCACCGTGAACTGGGCCCACATGTCAGCCTCACTCTGATTATTTAATTATCAGGGCTGATGTCACGATGACACATTAAAACCGATTTTCCGTTTAAAAATAATTCGGCCGAAAACTAATTACCTTACTGATGTCATAATCTTTTATTTCCTTTAGAAAAATAATTCAGGCTGACGTCATAAATGTTTTTCGGTTTAAAATTAATTCCAGAAATTGGGTATTTTCTTTTTATTTGTATTAAAACTTTGGAAGGCTATAACTTTTTCATTTTAACTCCAAATTGACCCGTTTAAATTTCTAAATTTTTTTCTAAAATCATGATCTATCCATTTCTGGCATCCTTTTGAAAATTTGAATTTATTTGAAATTTATTTTGAATTTCTTTTGAATTGGCTCTTTACGTTAGATTTTGACGATTCTAGAGAGTTTGACTTCGACGATTCTCAGTAAGACTTCGAGAAAGGCAAGTTACACCTTTGACGATGTTGAACCTAATATTTCAAATTTATTTATGTTGCTTTACTATATATGTATGCGTACTTCTATTCAAACTTAATTTAAATTCAGTTTAAACTTTAGTTATGCCCTGATCCTTTGATTATAGCCCATTTGAATCCCGAACTCATCTACCTTGTCACCCTAGCTGAAAACTAGTTAGTACTATAGTATTGACTAGAAATTTTATAGAAATGCTTAGTCTGGCTTAGTATAATTTTGGTGGGATCAATCTTTCACATGAAATGACAAAATGGATATCTTGACTTCGGTGAGTCAAGGATGGTTTACGAAAATTGTTTAAAAATAAAAATAGAAACTTATGATTTGGACTTAGGCTAATGGTTAGGAGGCGGGTGCCGCCATGCCTCGTGTTTGGTGACACCTGGTTGATTGTCGTGCATATGGGTATGTGGTTAAGCCTAAATCAACTGAAGGATAGTTTCTGTGAATCATTTTACGAAGTCACTTTGTACTTCCACAAGTCCGGTATGGGATAGACCTGGCTAAGTAATTTATGAAGTTCCAAATATAGTTTCGCTATAGGCTGAATGTGAGCGTGGCGTAGGCCGCGAGAAGTCTCACATGGCACCAGAGGGGGCTCCAACTCGTGGATTCGAGTTGTGGTGAAACCTTAGTAGCGGCGTGATTATTTTGGCTATGGATCATTGGAACAGCCTTGTCATGAACTCTCCGCCGCACACCTAAGGCAGTGTGTTTATCGTGTGGCTCAAGTGAGAGGGAATGTCTTATGGGTAAAGTTGTACACCTCTGCAGAGTAAAACCTATCTTGGATAGCCGTGTTCACGGTCATGAACTTGCTGAGTAGAGTCTTCACAGGTTAGGCTTGGTTTTTATGAAACTTGGTTTTCGGACAAATAACAGTGGTTTTGGTAATGGTCCGGGTGGATTCCCGTGGTTAGGTTAGTGTAGGTCGGAGCCTACACTAACAGTATTACTTGTTTCAAATATTGTTTCGTATATTGTATTAAATTCAGCTTTCATACTTACATGGTTATATTTAAAATTCAAGTACTGCTTTTCGCATAAATAAATTGTTAAGCCTTCCTTTGTCAATCCTGATGCATGCATCTACTCTGTTAAAATCCCTGGTGTAACTTGCGTAGGCACTTAGTGTGCCTACCTTGGGAATACTTTATGTGCTCACCTTGCTAAAATCTGTTGCCAGACTTCGACGGCGACTACGACGGTGAGGACTACTTCAGCGAGTAGGATGCGTCTTACAGTCATTCGCCTGTGGGAGGCTGGATGGGCTGATCTGCTACCTTTAATGTTTTCCGCTGCTTTTATTTTCAGTTGGCCTTGTGCCACATTATTGTAAGACTTGGCCATAAGGCCGTACCTTTGTTTAATGATATTCTGTGGTGGTTTTTGCATGATATACATTACTGTTGACCCTGTGTACACTAGCTTTTTCTGGGATAGTGCGATTTACACAGAGGGACTTGGAGTTGTTGTTCCGAGTCCCGACTACCGCCATGCAAACTACGGAACTTGGACTCTCGCTGGGATGCGTTTTTTCCAGAGAGCACCCTCGCTGGAGATTTGGACTCGCCGAAATCGGTAGTACCAGAGTTAACACGGCGGAACTACCGTAGTGCAGTAGCACCGCACCTTCCAGGAGAACTACCAATGTTTAGAAGTACCGGCATATTCTAGCGGTACGTTTTTTCCAGAGAGTACCCCTTGAAAAACCTAAGCTTGCTGAAATCGGAAGTACTGGGCACTGCACGACGGAACAACTACGGTGCGGTAGTACCGCACCGACATGTGGAACTACCGCAGTGCGGTAGTACCGCACTACTTTTTTAACGGCTAGTTCTGACGCTCTGACATAGCCATTACTGTGTGTTACAGTGAACTGCGGTAGTACCGCACTTATAACGCCGGTAGTAAATTTTTAGATTAAATTTTTGCAATGGCTAGTTTTGATTGGTAAGGATATAAATTCCCCCCACCAGCTCAAGGACATGTGGCCGAATTAGTATTGAACATCTTTGAGCTTAAAGTATTCATTTCACACCTCTTTCACTCTTGTGCATTCATTTGAGGTGTTGTGAACCATTTTTAAGTGCATTCATCTTCTAGATTGATCCTTGGCTCTTGAGCGCTGTCAAGCGAAGCGTGTTCTTTTACTATTGGTGCTTGTCGGCACCTAGACGGCTTGAATGTTGATCGCGAGGTGATCTCTTCAAAAAGCTTGTGGAGAGGCCCAAGCAAATTATGAGTGGCTTGGTGCTCGCCATCTCTGGAGAGGAGCAAGAGCAACCAATAGTGATCGAGAAGTTGATACTTAATTCGTGGAGCTGGTCCAAGAGCGCTTGGACTTTCCTCAATGTGGACTAGTGAAGACTGACAAGTCTTTGATACCACGGGAAAAACATCGCGTGTCTCATTGTGATTATTCTTTTACTCTCCTTTAGCATTTACATTTATTGTTGTGCAATTTGTCTTATAGGTCATATACTCTTGATCTTGTCATATTCATTGCTTGTGGTACCTTAAGCCTACTAGAATTGAATAGGTTGAATTTAATTAGTATACTTGTCTTGTGTTTTGTTGTTATAATTTGTTTTAAAAAGCAAGAATTTTATAACCTCCTATTCACCCTCTCTAGTCGATTATCCTTGATCCTACAGTGGTGAGGCACAAGATCACTTTCCAGAAAGACTAATAGTTCCCTGCGGGCTCTAGATGGATTGTTCCACCAGTTAACAATATAGAACTTGATCTTTCAGAGGGAAAGATGGTGCCCCACATATTTGTTTTCTTACCTCTAGCTAGTTGGTGATGGTGAATGTCATTGCAACTGAACTCTCTGAAATTTATACTCATACTTCTGGTAAACTTCAGACAATTGTGAGGGAACAGCTGTAAAGTAGTTAGAATAATATATCCCTATAGATTCACCTATATTTGAAGAGATATTAGTGAATTATGCAATTTAACTCTTCGATCTAGAATAAATGCAAAAACATATAAGTAAGGAATCTTATTTTAATATTTAGTTTTCATAGCGCACACAGCCTTTCATAACACTGTGTTATTTTCAAATTTTTTAGGTGAACAATAATCAGAAGAATATGATAGACAATTACCAGAGATGTTGGACAATGCACTCCAGATAAAGCAACGATGGATTCGTAAAAGAGTTCGAGAAATGCTAATAACTTCTCGGCAACATACCAGTAGTGCTCAGTCAATAGTGTGTTGCCGGTATGACTGTGATAGTGCGTGTGGATAAAAACAGAAAATATGGGCTTATAGGGTAAAAGATTTTATAGCATGAGATAAATTGAGTTCCACCTTACCGGTATATCCATAGTGAACTTTCATAGACGTACACCCATTGCAATGCAAAATGTCTTAGATGCTGCAATTTATTGGTTAGAATTATTTACAAAAGAAATTGCATCATGAAAAGCTTCAAGATATAGATCTAACCTCTTCAAACCAGTTTTAATTATAAAATTAATAATATAGCATGCGCATCGCTTATATAGCAAGAAGGTTCGACGTGTGTACCAAATAAGGGAGTGAGAATATCCATTGCTCTGGAGTTTGTTGCAGCATTGTCCAAGGTAATTGCAAAAAAAAATTTATAAGACTGTCGGACTCGGAAACAACACATCTGGATCTTCTATGTCAATTGCACTAGTCTAGGAAAAGTTAGTGCACACGGTAGTAACAGAGATACATATAAAATGCAATGACAAACTTTTATTAAATAAAGAGTACGAGTATTATGGCCATGGTTAACATCAACACTATTCATTGGCTAAATATAAAAGGTAAAGCAAACAGCGAAAACAATGTAAATAAAGCGGTGAAACCAAAAGTTTGCCCACAGACAAATGACAATAAGACGTGGCCTACTCGTTCTAATCCTCACTGTAGTTAAAGTCGTCGTCTTTTGAGCAACAGAATTAAGCAAGGGTGAGCACATAAAATATACTCCACAAGTTACATGAAAAAATGCATTATTAATGTAAGGGCACCAAGTGAAGGCATATGGAGTTATTTGAGTGTAAAGCAGAATTTAAAGAAATATTAAGCATAAATCAGAATTTAACAAAATACAGTAAATAGATTGAAAATTGCTGAATTTAGTATAGTAAATAAAAATAGTAATTTAAACAAATTAGTACCATTAGAGCAAGCACCGACATAATACTAAGCTAACAGCGGATATCCCATATGGACCATCTTTTTCCAAAAAGATTCCTACGTTTACACTTAAACTAGTTTTTGAAAATAAATTCTAATCCGTGAAAATTTTTACTTAGTACAGCCATAACCGTGGAAATGGCTATCCAGGATAATTTACTCACTCTACAGAGGTGGTAAAAATTTACCCACAAGACGTAATCTCAACTCATATTGCCACGCGATTAGCACACTTCCTTAGGTTTATGGTAGAGAGATCATGACAAGGAATTTACAATGCACAGCCGCCAACCTAACCATGCCTCTGCTAAGGTTTCACTCCAATAAAGAATCCACTAAATCAGGAGCCCCTCTTGTGTCGTGTGATACTTTTTGCGGTTTACGCCATGCTCACATTCAACCTATAGCAAGACTTTGGTTGAGACTTGCAAATTAGTTAGCTAGGACTATCCCAAACTAGTACGATAGAGGTATGTAGTATTAGCTTACAGACTGGTCCTTAATTGACTTAGGTAGACTTTTCACATACCGCTTGTACCTAGCACCCACATGAGCCACCGATCAGCAACATATGCTACCAAACACCCACCATCTAACTATTTATCTAAGTCTAAACCAAGTTTTATATTTTATCTTTATCAAATATTTCATAGTCCCTCTTGATTCACTGAAGTCAATAATATGTTTTAAAACTCATCAGTTTATGTGGAAAGATTATCCCAACCTAAAGTTATTTCTAGACATGTCTACGCCTTTGCTACAAAAATTCTCTAACACATACTATTGTACTAACCAAAGTTTTATTCTAGAGTGATAATGTATCTAGAGATCAATGTCAAATGAGATAATAACAAATAGACATTAACTAAGTTCAAAACTGAAAGTGAAATACAATGAATAAATTAAGCATGCAACATAATTTAAAATAATATAATTTAATAGCAAATTGGAATCAACATGGTCAAGGTATATAACTTGTCTTCCTCCACAGATTGGTGAGAATCGTTGAAGTAGAACTCCTCCGAATTGTCACAATCTACATGTAAAATTAACCAAAAAAGCTAAATACAAATAAATACTAAATAAATTAAAATAAATTCCAAAAATTCAAAAGAATGGTAGATTTGGATAGATTACAATTTTAGATAAATTTAGAAATTTCAATGGGCTCAATCGGAGATAGGATGAAAGACAATGGCTACTCGAAAGTTTTAATAGTAATAAAATGGAAAAGAAAATAATAATTTGGATTTTTAGAATTATTTTCATAAAGAAAAAGATAATTATGAGATCAGCAGGGAATATTGCTTTTTGGCTGATTTATTTTTCTATAGGAAAATCTGGGATTATTGCGTCATGATGATGTTAGCTAGGAATTTGATTTTCGGCTGAAATAATTTTCTGAAGGAAATAAACTACAGAGACTGACATGTGGGCCTGAGTCCATAGACTATGTCCACAGACTGAACAGTTCGCTGCTAAGGTAGCGAAGGGCTGGCATGGAGCACACATGGCCGCCACATTGGTTGCCACGCGCTACCGTGTGCTGACGTGGCACCGACGGCATGGTGGTGCTTGGGGCTTGATGGTTGCCAACGGTGGCATGGTCGGCGACAGATGTTGAGTGTCGCAAAGGCAAGAGGGAGCCAGGTGGTTTGGATTACCAAGTTTCATGGTGCGGGTGAGGGTGGAGGCGGCTGACGATGTGGAAGGCGGCGGTGGCGGTTGGGGTTGTGCCAGAGGAGCATGGCGGAGAGGTCAACAAAGATGAGAGGAGACTCTTGGCATCGACGACGGTTCGAGAGTGATCCCAGAGCAGTGGGAATTGCTCATTGGTGAGCTTGACGGCGCTTGAACGGGCAGCGCACGGTGCAAGGGCTCTCGGGAGCTCAAAAGTCGTGGGGGAAGTGGGGCTTTGGTGAGTGGGGAAAGGAGGAAGCTCGGAGGGCTATTTATAGCATGGGAGAAGGCATGCCGGCATGGTAATTGCTCGCCAGCCTAACGATGGCGCAAGACCTGGGTGAGGGGATAATGTAGAATGGCAGTGTATGGAGGAGAAATCTGGCGCTATATTCCTAGGATTCGCATCGTGGTAGAGTTTATTCCTTAAGCACGTGCGGCAAGAAACGACACGTTCAGAGGGATCATAACAAACTTGGTGGCAACAGCACGGGGAGAGAGAAGAGAGGAGGCAAGAGGAGGAAGAAGAGGGGTGGGCCTAGGGTGGTAGTGGGAGAGAGGGGAGCTGATGGGGTGGGTTTGCTTGGCGATGAGAGGAAACAAAGAGAGACCGGTGGCCCGGGTGGCCGGATGGCTAATGCCACTACTACAAAAAGGCTAACACTAGACGCATCATCACAAACGGTTTACCAAAAATGTTAGTATTAATCATAGACTGTTTTGGTTTGGCAACCGTCTGTATTCTAGCATTACTAAAAACTATATGTGAAGAGATAATAACACAGATGATTCATGTTGAAAACCATCTGTGAAGTACCACAGATGATTATTAACAAGAACCGTCTGTGATATTAACTCATCACAAACGGTTCATGTGGAAAACTATCTATGGTATTTCCTCGCCTGATTTTACTGCCCCCTTTATTCAAACTTTTAAACTGAAGCGATGTCAACCTCGCAACTACTGATCGATTCCACTACCCAAATATCCTTATATATGCTGCCCACACGCCTCTCCCAAATACTCTAAACCGAAGCGCCGCCGCCTGCTAGCTGGCTCCCCCAAACTGATCGAAGCATCGCCTCCCCCAACGACGTCGACTACCTCCTTGAGCTTCTCTACCTCCAGTTGTGATGCCATAGTTCACTGCATAAGGTACTCTTATCGTAAGAGTATCTTGTACAGTGTCATCGTTGTGACACAACGGTGACGTTGCCGCCGCCTCTCCATCGTCGGTGATATATCCCCCATCTGATCCCCCACCCCTTTCTTCCTTGAAGCTTGTATATGAAATTACGAAAATATAATCTTGATATTCATGCGTGTGAAAATTAATTGTTGATTCATTAGTTATTGTGATGATTGATGGATGGCTAGGGTTTTATTCCTTGTTGAAATTCATGTTTTATTGCAAGACGAAGCCACCTCTTACACACCAAAGCAATAAAACAACAGCACCTACAGCGACCTATAAACAACAAGCTACCAAAGACATGGGGCCAAAGTTTATTGCATGATAATCTTGTTCTCATAAATAAGCCTACTTTGGTTCATCTTCATTATCTGATTATGTTGTTTTATTGCGCAATTAGAGAATGTTAATGAACTAAAGGATGTCTATTTATGACAATATAAAAATGCAATCACAGACGGTTTTTAACTAGAACTGTATGTGATAACATACTATCATAGATGGTTTATAGTAAGAACTATTGTGATAACTGTTATCACAAACGGTTCTAGTTAAGAACCGTTTGTGATAAGGGATATCATAGACGGTTCAAAACCGTCTATCGTACCCTTAGGGTATTACTAACGTATAAGTATATATGGTTCGTGAAACCATTACAGTGATATTTCCAAACTGTTTGTGATGAGTTTTTGTGTAATAGTGTGCATGGTGGCTTGGGTGGATTAGAGCCGTCGTGCAGAGGAAGTAGGAAGGGGGCATGGACGTGAGGCGATGCCACCGCGTGGCAGCGGGGATACATCTGGGCCATCCAAGTGTCAGCCTGGGAGGGAGAGAGAGGGCTTTAAATTTATTTTTCTTTTTAAATAAAGGTTGATTAAATGAGAAATGGCTTAGAAAATAGCAAACAATTCCCAAAAAACCAAGAAAATTCTCAAAAATACTAAAACTCAAGAAAAACTTAGAAAAAATAAAATCAACTTAAATAATTTGCAATTGAATAGAGATTTTAATATTTTGCTCTAGGCTTCAAATAAAATAAAAGAAAAAGAAAATCCAGAAAGAATCTAATTAAATAAATTTGGTCTGCTTGGTGGTGGTGGTAGCGGCCTTGGCCACTTGAGGTGAAGGTGGAGACGTCCTGAAGGATGCAAGATCTTCTTGATCAATTTCGTACTCACTTGTAGAAATTTATCAAAATGTTCCATGACGAAATTTGGAAATGCAATGCCATTGTTTGTGTCGTGCTAGCATGTTCAGCCGAGGCAGTGGCCTAGGCACAGCGCACCCCCTTGTGCCATGCTGGCCTGGCGCATCAGCTGTTGTGCCATGGATCATGCCTACAATAACAGGCCATGGGCCGACCCGTTAGGCACAACCCATTTGGACACCACTGAGGTAGTGGTTACCAAATACGCAACACGACCAGACACAACACGGACTGTTAGGTATGACCCACTTAGCCCATCAGCCAAAACGGGTTATGCTATGTCAGCTCGTGGGCTGAGGCGTAGACCCAAGTACGGCCCAGAGAGCCAACGGGCTATGTCAAGTGAGCACAAGCCCATTTAGCCCGACTGGTCCAGGAGGCCTGTCTGGCCCATGTCAGTGCATCAAGTCTGTTTCAGCCCAAAAAATTTTAAAAATGCATAGAATTTAAAAAATAATAGAAATTATAGAAATGTAATAATGAGTTTTTATTAATGTTTAAATGCCTACCTTGCTAAAAACTTTTCCACATAAAAACTCAACTTGAGAAAATATTGGCAAAGAAAAAAAGAGTATAGCCTATAGCTCTGTAGTGCATATAAAAAATGAGAAAATGTACAATATATATAGATGCTCTAAGTGTTATCGTCTAGATAGAGATTGTTGAACGTGTCTACCAACTCTGTATTCTCTATAGAGTGTTGAGTTAGCGAATTAGCTTGTTCCCAGTTTACACTATAAGAAGTAGACTCGAGAATTAGCCAACAGGCCCAAGGGGTGGCCGCACCCCCCAACCCTAACCCTAAGCCGCCCCACCCCCTGTAAAAGCCTTGTGGCCGCAGCCCCCTTTTCCCCCTGGCCGCCACCCCTCCCCTTCCCTTGCGTCTCCACCATCCCCCACTGCTGCCCTGTCCATTGTTGCAAAGGAGAAAGTAGGGAAGAGGAAGGAGAACAGAAGGAAGAGAAGGAAGGGAGGAAGAGGAAGAGGAGAAGAAAAGAGGGGTGATCTCAAGGGATCACCTAGGTAACTTTTCTCCATTCCAATTCTCTCTGTTTTAGGTTTAATTAGGGTTCTTGACATGGGATTAGAAGGGGATTAGCAAAGCGATTAGCTGATTAATAATTTTCTGCTGTCTGTGCGTAGTCTAATTCGTGCAGCGCGACTGTTTGCGTAGATTAGGGTATTGAAACGATTTTTTCTGTGGGTCTGGGTAAAAGGAAAGTGTAGGAAATGATAAGATCTATCTTCTATAATTTTTCTAGAATTTGTGGCCCCAGGGTTTCGGTGCAGCAGTGTCGGGATCATTGTTGTTTGGTACAGGTGTAGTCCGAGACAGATTACTATTCGGGTGTAGATTCAGAGGAGAAGATGATTTTTTATGATTTTTCTCTCAATAACAAAAGTTGTAGGAAATCTTGTGATATAGTTTCTGTAAAATAATCATGAATTTTAGAGCTTTGTACAGTAGATGAGGTGCGTTAGAAGATGACTGGCCAGATTGTCGAAATAGAGTATGTCATCTGTTTAGCAGTAAAATAAAAATAAGTGGCCTACTTAAAGATTGAAGATATTTTATTGTAGTTTCCAGAAATATCTAATGTGCTGTAATTGGCTTAATAGTTTTAAAGATACAAAAATATTAAGCTGTGCTGCCGCAGTGGGCTGGGTGAAGGATCGACGAGCGGAGAGGTTATTGTCGGGTTTGGCGTATAGCGGCATCTTTATTTTCTTAAGTCACAATTACCTTACTGCAGTCGTGTGCTGAGAGGTAATTTTGGATAGGTGACTTCGCTCCTGACCGCGCGTGATCGCTTCGCTTCAACGGTAGAGGCAAGTAAACGTAGCGGATATGCTACCAATTAACTCGTTAATCATACTACCTTCACATTAAATATTTCTCCTAATCTGAAATGCTTTGCCATTGCTACATGATTTCTTAATATGATCTATGTGATAGCAATTTAATAATCATTTGTTTATATCTTGATGGATTACTTGTGGTTAGTGGTGGTGTTCTTGATGAAACGTGTGTGGATGATGAGGTAGAATACTTGATGAATATATTGTTGATCTTTGCGGTTATATTATTGTGAATCACATCATTCATATCATGACATGTCAATTTGCATTGTGCATGTCGTCACACATCGCCGCGACCGTACCGGTACAACATTGTACATTGCCGTAGTACGATGCACACTCTTACCTTGTTGGGTAAGGGTGTAGTGATTCATATGCATGCACATGCATTTACTTGTGGATAGAATCACTGCATACATTTGTTATTTGCTGAAATCTTTGAGGTTTGACACGTGGGTGTCATCGGTGGATTGATAATTATGGTAGATGATTTAGTTGTGGTTATTGTGGTAATTAAATATTGATGATTAAATATTTATAGTTTAATTAGCTTGTTAATCAGTTTGCTTGCTGAGATTTCTCACCATTGATTTTCTCCCTATAGGTGATCCTTGAACATGCATGGGAAGGGTAGAGCGGCACAACACAAATGCACTTCATTCTATGATTCATGCTGTAATAAAATAAGAAGACTCTAGCTAAACATCTATCTACCTCGTTGATGGTTACTTCAAATTAATAATACTAGATTGTAAACTATTTTTTCTTGGTTAAATTATTAGTGGTTGCTCTTAATTAATCTTTACCTTTTGTTTTGTTATGCTTTCGCTTAGCTTATCATGTTTTAAAATTTGTTGCTCGTTTGTTTTATCTTGTCATTTGGTTAGATGTGGAGTGTTTAGTGGCATCCCAGGGTAATGTGGTTCCTGGGGTGTTACAGTACTGAGACATAGCCCCAAACTCCGTGTCAACCAAAGACTCGTCGAGGTGGATGAACTTGGCGTTGCAAATATCACTGTGTGTGGCTAGAAACATACTCCAACCAAAGAGCTGAATAAGGTACGCGATGATGTGCATCCTGACGACCTCGAGTGGTGCATCCTGTGGACATAAACTGAAATTCTTCAACCAAGTGTGGGGGACACCACAAGCACCCTCCGAGATAGCCAGGCCAAACTAGTCCTCCAGCTTCTTCCAGTCTGCCAATGCAGGGGCTGGAACAAGTGCACCACCCCAGAGAGGAAGACCAGTTAAGAATGTGATGTCCTGTAGAGTGGCCATCATCTTACCCCACCGAAAGTGGAATATGTGCGTCTTGGGCCTCCACTTGTCCATCAGTGCCACAACAAGCTGTCGTCGATGGTGAACTAGTGTCCGATGGAGACCAGCCATGCAAAGAGCAACAAGCCTATGGCCTATAGGATTGGGACTTAGTGCTCGTCTAGCTCCCAATGATCCCTCCCTCCCCGCAGCTTGAAGGGCAGAGGGCTAGCCACGTCACCCATCATCCATGAGTGACACCGGCGGTTCTCATCGTAAAACTGTTTGAGAAGCTTGGTAAAGACATACCTTTCAACAAACAGGATAGACCAAATAATAGTGTGAAGATTGATAATGATAGTAAAATACTACAAATTCAAATTTACGATGAAATAAATAGTATAAAATAATATAAACTTAGAACTAAAATAAACACTACAAATGCGTACTAGTCCAAATAAATGGTGCATATGAACACATGCTCATAATCTGGTCATAATTCTTTGTCGGCATAGTTTTGTTTTACTATATATCTGGTCTTTTACTTTTTTCTACCTCAAATGTCTTTTGATCAAAAGCAAGCAAATTAAGTGCTTAAGTTAATAAGCAATAGTGCGGCTTAAGATCTGATATATATATGCTTCTGTCACATCGTACTCTTCACAAGCTTTATAGACTAAATAACATGATATGCTATCATAAAAGAGTAGTACAAAGCATGGGTGATGTTTGTGTCTATAAAGTACAGCCCAAAGGTAATGTGATAATAAACCCAACCTTTTTATACTATACGAGCTAGGAGTAGCACTACTCAGGTAGCTAGCTTAAGTTCACATGATAGGCTGAGAGGGTGCACACGTATAATAGTACGCAAGATGCATGATGCAACAGGAAGTTTGCTAGAAATTCTTTTTTTTTATGTTTCTAATATAATCCTTCCTTTGGCATCACAGTTTAATTAATTGCAACACATAGTAGTTTCAATTTTAACGTCTAATGCAGTCAACATAAAAGCATATAAAAATATATAATTAAACAACATATACTTGCTAACCGAAACTTAATTAATACAAAAAATATTAATTAATTATGCCTAAATAATTAGGACTAAATTAATTACACTTAAAAAACTACAAATAATTATGTACATATTTAACAAAGACAATTCATATAATAAAAAAATACTTGTTAATATGACCGCTAATAATGACACTAAATAATATTTAATTGGCTATGAAGAAAGTGGACGAAGAGCGTACGCGAGGAGTGTGAGTGAAGAGACTGCGAGGCGAAGAGACTACAAGACTGTGAGTGTGCGTAGCTCAAAATTTATAACGAGAGTAATAGCGAAGTGCGCAATAACGATGCGCCGATAATAGCAAGAATGAACTGCGTGCGGGGAGACAAACGTGATGACGTGATGCAAGTGACACTTTCGGTGATCTGTTTCCTGTATGAGTGCTCAATTTTCATATAAGTCAAATGTCTACAGCCCACTGCGTTTGTTCACTAGCAATTAAACAAAGCAAAGAAAACTAAAATGCAGATTAAACAAAGTAAAGAAAACGAAATGACCCACCTCTGCCGAACCTGCTAATCACCTGGTGATCATACAATTTTTTTAGAAACATTCACAATGGATAAAATTATCAAAAAACTACACAGTTAAGTGAGTTATTGCAAGAGGCTGCACATAAAATTTTATAATTTTTTGAGTTCATTTGCAATATCTCAAAATTTAAACATTACCTAGTAATCATATGAATGTTTGAGCAACATTCATAGTGAATACAATTATTAGAAAATTACACAGTCAAATACATTTTGTCGAGAGGCTGTATATACAATTTTGTAATTTTTCGAGCTCATTTGCTATATTTAAAATTCAAACAAATAGTATGCAAAAAAAGAGGCTGGTAATTAAGCCAGCTAATTAGCTGATTTAATTATTTGCCGTCTGGTGGTGGCGCGGTTGCAGGATCGAGGAGGCCGACTAGACGGGGGTGAATATGCGGTCTTAAAAATTATCTTTTAATTAAAATAATATCTATTTGTCTAAACCAAGTATATAATGCGGAATCTTAACTTAAATTGGTTTAGCACAAATGTTGCCTAAAACAACTAGGTTCGCCTAATTGCACCAACAATCTAAGTCTATGTCAAAGGTTTACAATCCTAGGGTGACAAGCAATCAATATAATTCTATGAATGTAAATTGCTTGAAAGTAAATTGAGCACAAGTAAACAAACCACAATTCACACAATTACTTTTTACCGTAGTGTTCGGAGACTTGCCAGTCTCCCCTAATCCACGTTGAGGTAAGCCCAAACGAATTGGACCGGCTCCACGAATTAAGCCTTTCACCTCAAATCCACTAGTGGTAGCTCTTTCCCACTCCGGGTAGGTGAGCTCCAACCTTCACAACACGCCGAGTCTTCTCACAACCTTCTTTGAGAAGATCACCGCGCACGACGCCTCCAACGCCATCTAGAAGTCGGCAAACTCCAAGAGTAATAAGCCAAGTCCCTCGCTTGACTCTCACCACGTGCAACGAATGCACAAGCTCAAGTAGATGCTAAATCCACCTCTAGATGCAACACATGCAACTAGAGACCTCTCTCTTTTGCTCACAAGGTGCAACACATGCACAATGGAGTGGAGAGACTTACACTAGCTCAAGGAAGTGAAATGAGGTGCCAAATATTGCTCTCCAACCGGCCACAAGTGAGTATTTATACCCCACACACAAAAACTAGCCGTTGGAGCCAAACTCCTGAAAAAATCAGGAAAATCGGAATTACCGCCGTTATAAGTGCGGTACTACCGCACTTTACTGTAGCACAAACTAACGGTTATATCAGAGCGTCAGAACTAGCCGTTTCTGAAAATAAAGTGCAGTACTACCGCAGGCAAGTGCGGAATTACCGCAGTGCGGTACTACCGCAAAAATCGCGGTATTACCGCACCTCTATTTTTCAGCACAGACAGCACTCGGGAAAACGGTCATAACTTTTGACTCCGGTGTCAGAATTGAGTGATCTTGGATTCTATGGAAAGCTTATTCAGAGGGCTACACAACCCATCTATTTGCATGATCTCAAACATATTAGATCAATGTAGAAAATATAAGAGATCCAAGAAGTCACTATCACAGTCTAAGTTCAAGAAAAACAATATTAGATCATGCCAAGGGACATTGTATAACCTCTAACAACTTGCAAAACACGTTTGCAAACTTAGGTCATACCACAAGGAAAGGTACATGGACTTCATCCATTTGCAAAACACATTTGCAAAGTATAGTCATATGTTGCAAGGATTAGATGCATGAGCCTCAACTATTCGCAAAACACATTCGTAAATAATAGCATCATGCCATGGAGAGCTAGCATAAGTAAGATTGAGCTATCAACACATGATGAGACTCAAGCAATTAGACAAGACCCCTCTTAATAGTACGGTAAACCTATACTAGTAATCCGGTCTTTCAACCAAACACCGAGACCGGTAAAAAACTAGGAATATATCCTTAGCCCTAACTAGTCAAACATTTGCCTTAAACATTCTCTCGAAGCTTGACGATGCTTATCAACACATGATGCATCTCCTCTTCTTGATGGCCTTCAACACATGAAGTCATCTTTCATCCTGAACCCTTACTCGATAATCTTCAACATATGAAGCCATCCAAAGTCTTCATCATCGTGGAACATAATCTATTCATCCATCTCATGAAAAATGTTAGTCCCATAATATGATTATCATTAATTACCAAAATATACCATTAACTCATAATGATGTGTCTAGATTATTCAATCTTTACTTTGGTAATTGATGATAATCACCATAATTGCAAATAATTGAATATATAAACTTTAAACTCAAAGTGCGGTACTACCGCCGTTATAAGGCCGGTATTACCGCTCTCCGGTAGTACCGCTCAGGATGCGGTCATACCGCACTGCGGTAGTTCCGCAATTGAAAATCTGGTACTACCGATTTCTGTTGAGTTTAAGTCCCCAGAAGGGTGCTCTCTGGAAAAAACATACCGCATAAAAATCCCGGTACTACCGCACTACGGTAATACCGCTGTTTACACGCGGTACTACCGCACTGTGGTAATACCGCAGGTAGGTGTGGTGCTACCGATTTTCCTGAGAGAGCACAATGAGTTTAGAATTCAAATTCAAATGCATGCTAACCTTTGTCTCGAGCCATATTGATCTTCTTATCAATCTTTGCATGCATCTTCAAATATTCAATCAATATCCGGGACTAAACCTTTCAAACACTTGATAATCACATTAGTCCCATACGCAAATAATTGAGTGTAAAGCAATATGATTCAATGTGAGTATATATGAACTACACAAGTTTTATATACTCAAATGATATATTTCAAAGTAGAGATCCCAATGTATGTGGAAAATAAAACATGGATCAATACTATGAAATCACAAAACATAGAGTGAACTCCCCCTAAATATGTGCATACAAGAATATATAATAAAAGCATATGCACATATTCATCTTAGACTTTTGGTGGAGTTTTATCTATATTTTGGATCCAAAGAATGCACTAAGATGTAAATAAATGTAAGTGTCGAATGCATACCTCTTTAATTTCACCTTTTTATCCAAATGAGACTAAGTCATATCATAATCAATCAAACACATTAGTCTCATACAAGTATTTGTCATTATCACCAAAATCAACATAATGGAACTTGAACTTATAGCGGTAGCCAGCCTGCCATTTGGTAGGCCCACGTGTCAGCTCTGCGGCGTTGCCGCTCGGCCACCGGACGGCAAAAATGCCATTTTTGACAGTACAGCACGCATACTGCTATTTTCGTAATTACAGATGTAAACAATATTATATATGCCAAAAACTTAGAAATTACTATAGCAAAGTCTGGAAAACTGACTGAAAAATACAATAGCAAAAACACTATAGATTTGTAGTTTTGCCTTGTACCTTGCGGCTGTAGCATATGATGTCAAAAGTCATAGCACGTGTGCCCTCTTACCTTTCCTCTTGAAGTCAGCGCTGCACACTGTCATCGAGGGTCACAAAGGTAAGAAGTCAAGAACCTAGTTGTAAGTCTACCATTGGTTATCATGCTAGCCCTTGTGCATTAGTAGTAAGCTTACCTTATTATTAAGGGCCCGCTCAGAAGCGCGGCCAACGTCCGCGTTCGGCGTTTGGCCAGTGTTTCAATTACTGTAGCTTTTTGTTTTTGGTATTTTTGCATTTTGTTTTTTTTTCTGTATTCCTTTGCATTATTTGTGATACGTTAGCATGCCGCTTTTATTTTTATATATTTTTTAAAAAAATTTAGTTATGCCCAATAAGCTAACTCAGTTACAGTAAAAAATCAGCCAGCTACAGTGAAATTCAGCCAAAAGTCAGAAGCCATCGCTATTCCGAACGCCCCCTAATAGAGCTCTTTTACAGTACTCTAGAATAAATATAAATTATTTATTTTTTAATTTAATAGATCAGATTAATTAATATTTAGTTCTATAATTGATAAGACTAGCAGTATGATCGTAAAAAGAATAAAATTGTCATTTTTACAACCATGTGACCCCGGCACGATCTACTACGCCACCAAGGACACCGCCTCCAGCCTCTTTTTCGTCACCGGGATGCATCACCCAGGTTCTTTAGGGACCCGGCTAGGGGCGTAGCCAGCGGGGGGGCTTAGTGAGGCTTGAGCCTCATCTCCCCTGCTGGCAACCAACAAACAAAGCTGAAGTGATTTTGCACATTTACTTGTTATCCTCATATTGCTTGTTGTTTGCCATTTTGTTTGAGCAAAGCAAATCAAAAGCCTTATGCCATTGGTAGCAATCAACAACCCACTTTTAGTAATACTTGTCATTTTGCTTGCTGCTTGCTTACTTCTTGCCTTTCTCTCCACTCTAAGCGTTTTCGTTGCTCAAGAGCAAAAGTTACTGTCGCTTTCCACGACATGATTCCTTCCCAGTTTGCTAGAACCAAATCAAAATCATGATAAACTTGTTCCAAAAACTGTACTGCCCAACCATATCAATAGGTAACACCCACAAAAATAGCACCACTGCACATTGTTTCCTTTATCTTATTCTATATTGTCTCCTCCGGCAAACCTTCCAACGACCCGTTCTCTGCTATCCAAATTCTGAATCAAGTGGTTCGAAATTTTAAATTCATCTAAATTCATAATATACTTCCGAGTACCTATTTTATACTTTTTTTTTATTTCATTTGATTTTATTTTGTTTAGGCCGCTTTTCATATGTAGACTACGATGTTTCTGAGTATTACTTCGTTGATGTTTCTTATCACCAGTATGCTTTGAGCCCACTCTCTATTTTCTTTCTGGTTTCGCCACTGGACCCGGCCTATGGCATGTCAGTGCCGCCATGCATGGCATGCCAACTGACAGCCTGCCAGAAGGTAGGAGTTCAAGCAACAATTTACTAGCAAATCAATCTGCAAGCGAAGCAACCAAACGATCGATTCAAGGCGGCTACTAACCCCCGCAGTACGTGCATGCCATGCCATGTTGTTTCTACAGTTCCCGCCCTCATCACATCACCTCTATTTGTTATGACAAGAAGCTAGCCGTCGATCTCCTCTCTAATGGCGTTCGGGCATTCGCAGGTCACCGAAGTGCTGCTGCTGGTTGTGTTCATGGGTAGTGGTTCTGGCGTGTGGGCGGCGGCGAAGGCACTGGTGCCGGCGGTGATCGTGTTCGGGGACTTGACGGTGGACATAGGCAACAACAACCAGATCGTGACACCGCTGCAGGGCGACTTCCCGCCTTTGCGCAGCGTGCTCGTGATCGACGACGAGCTCATCGAGGCCGACCAATAGTCTGACAGGTTCAACCACAATGCGTTGTAGTCCAACACGCTGAAGCTCATGGACGGCCGCGTCGCCGGCACGAACGGTAGGTCGGCCTCGCCGCCAAGCATCTACACCGCGGTGCATCCCCGGCCGGAGCACCGGCTTGGAGCTAGTGCATGCCAGCCTGATCAGTAGCACCATCCTCATCTCCCCCTTGTACTCGCCATCCAGCCTGGCGTCGATGGCGTCCAACACGTGGCCTGATGTTAACAGTTAAAATTGACTTGTTCGGTAATTGATTTATATAGAAAAGTCTATTATACCCTTATAAATCAATGATTAGATTTAATTTATACTACTACTCTTCTACTACCAGTAGAATGTATAATAAAAATTTTCTATTAATAATATTTTAAGAATGAACTTGTGGTTGAGACATCTTCTTAGACCCTAAATCCTCCCCACCCAAACTTTCTTTTTCTCCTTTTTTCCCCTCCTTTCTTCCACTACAGACCATTCCGTAACCATTGGACAACACCCCTGCCCTATATCCTTCTCCCTCACTGGCCATCACCATTGCCTCCTCCCACGCCATCACCACCATGCATGTGTGACTACCGTCCCTTAAACATCGCCACTGCCCTCAATGGCACTGCCGCTATCAGTCCCTCAACCTCCTCTACCTAATTTGGTGCCTCTTCCTTTGCCACCACCATTAGTTGTCACCTCCTCTTTGCCATCACTACACTTGTCGTCCTCCCTTGCCCTTTCGTCGTCAATGTCTCCCTTAACATTGTCATCGATGTCGATCCAATGCTTTCCCACCACTGGATATGCCACTTCCACTTGCCCTTGCTGCCACCGTCCCAATGTTATCAAACCTGAACCGGCCAACGACCTAGCCGAGGTCTCGGATCACTGACACTTTGGTCGGACCGGTGGGTCATCAGTCAGACCGCGTGTATTTAAATTAAATTTTCATAAGTATATATCTCTCAAAAAAAATTAAGAAAAACAATCAACATTACAATAATAGAAGTATAGAAACATAGCCAATAAGCAATACTAAAAACTAAATGACAAATAGCATAGCCATTGATAGTGTGATACCATGATAGAAGCATATAAACTGTCAAGTTCACCTTTTTTGTGTGTATTCTATCAAATTAACTTCGTATACTTACCAGCCCAGTACCAGTTTATGATGTAGACTAGATTGACATTCATGCAACAGTGACATTCTAAAGCACAAATCACCAAACAAGAAAAGAGAATTCAAATTTGATCAAGTCATGGATGTAGATTTCAGCATCAGTCAAGCAGGGCCTAAGAACACGCCCTAGCTAGACAATGAACTTGAAATATCTATACCTGTAAACTGAAAGGGTACTCGGACTACACTATGCTTTCAGTCACTGTAAACCTAGAATTCTGATGCAGCGCTTGGTAGACTGTAGTTGCAGCTAACCCATCTGTAATGCAAGCCTCAACCACTGCCCTGAACTAGCTAGCAATACTGCTAATGATAACTATGCCACCACTCATGAACTGGAGACCATCATGTGAATATCACGATCATAACAGCCGATTTTTATGATCTAACGCCTATGATTAAGGATTAGACTGACCGGTGCTGCTGCAACAGCTAATCGATTGATTGATAGACAGATTCGCTTACAAGCAGGTGACAAAAGAGATACAAAATAAGCTACTAGTAGATATTGGTTATTCGAATGGACTTGCTCTAAACTTATCATTCAAAAGTCCCCAATGTGATTCCTAAATCCTAACCAAGAAATTCACTCACCTATGGATCTAAATCAAACATGGACTATTGTTCCACCGATCCAAGCTCACTGTTAGCTTCAACGGGATGACTAGACATGTCAGATAATAGTCATAGGTGAGTGACTATTTGATGTTCAGAGTAAGTTCGTGTTAGCTTCAACCAGATGTATTCGGAAATTGGAAGTTCGAGAGGGCAGGATTCAGATCTGACCCGTCGCGGGGGATGGAAATAGAAGTCTAGTCGTCGGACCGTCCACCGTCATCCTAAAGTCCCATCGTTGTCAATGAGTCTCAAAAGGGAGGCAGCAAGGTAAACCTTAAAACCAAACATGTACGAGTACGAATCTTCCAGGCAATTCTAACACGGAGAAAGCCGTACGTAAATCGCATAGTCATGATCGTACTTTTTATGAAAGAAAAAAAAATAAAATATAGAATATAATTCTAAGCTTATATCATAAATCAGATCATTTATTCTGTTTACAAAACAGCTTGGTTTGAAATTAGCATACCAAACCAGTATTGGGCAGGATCTCATTGACAAACCGGGTGAGACGAAAGAGGGAAGCGACGCCCATGATTTGAAATGTCTCATATCGGGGCAAAGTCATGAATTCTTTTTGATCTGTGGCATATACTTTTTAGTATATAGTTTATAATTTTTAGCTGTTTATGAGAGAAATTACGGAAAGATAGATACTTGTATGCTATTTTGGCTATTTTATATAAAGTCAGCATAATATATACTATAATTGAACTTTAGACCATGTCTCGAAATATAGTTTATAATTTTTGGCTGTTCACAAGAGAGATTACGGAGAGATAGATATTCACATGCTATTTTAGCTATTCCATATAAAATTAGCATAATGTGTATTACAATTAACCTTTAAACCCTGTCTCGAAAAACCGTATTATTTTTGCAAAAGTTATTATAGCAACAGTGAATAAGCCAAAAATATAATTTCTTTGGAACCCAGTAAAAGATGCAGCTAACTAGCCAGCATTAGCCGGACAGACCACATTTTTAAAATTAAAGCAATAAATAACCGAGTTATCTGCTCGGTTTCTGAGTTCTAATGTATCAACATGGTTATATGGAGGTGTTGATAATAATGTTGGCTTATAACTTTTTTTATTATAGTTGATTTACTTTTTTACTGTAGAAAAATATGTTAGCCTATCACGAATAATACAAAAAATATGAGAAAAAAACAAAAAAACCTAAAAATAGAAAAAACCAAAAGAACGAAATTAATAAATAAAAAAAAACAACCGTCGGAAGCTAAATTAAGCATTGCCTACGTTACCCTCGCAAAAGAAAATGGTTACCGGAACCGACCATATACGAATTTTGGACACATATAGCATGTTTGGTCCCCGAAATTCCAGAAATAGCCCCTACATGATCAGAATTCTAGAAATAGTCCCCTTCCCGACCGCGGAACATCCCAAGAGCGACACGTGGGCCGGTGGTGCGCCCGGGGGCCGCATCACCTGGGTGGTGCGCCTGGGGGCTACACCACCGATTGTAGCATCAACGGGTGGTGCGGCTGGGGGGGGGGTGCACCACCCACTGTTCATGCCCGGTGCCACTGTTCATGCCCGGTGGTGCGGCCCCTGGCCGCACCACCCACTATTCCCTCGCGCACTCTGGGTTTTGGCGTTTCTCTGGCTTTTGCACCGCGTCTGCATGCCTTTGCACCGCGCATACAAAGATTCCATGCATGCAAATGAGCTCATATGCTGCACCAAAAGCAAATAGTGGTGAACTATTCACTGCATCTTTACGTCTCGTCTTTCACTGTTTTATGTCACTGTGCACTCTTTACATCGCGTCGCTGTCTCGCTTTATGTCACGGAGAGGAAGGAGCTGCATGCGATAAACTCATCGCTCTCATTTCTCCGTTGCGCTTTGTTGCTCATTTCCTCCATCGCTGCGTTTGAGAGAGTCAGAAGGAGTGAAGAAACTCAAGGTTTAATCGCGGCGCTCAGTTAATTTCATTTACAATTAGGAGTTTTTGCAGTTGTGAAAATTGTAGATCATCTCGTGGGCTTCAAGAAGAGGTAATTTTTTTGTTCCGGTGTAACTAAAATTTTATCCGTGTGATTATGATGTAATTAGGCAAACTCTCAGTTTTTTCATTTGCAATCAGGAGTTTTTGCAGTTACGAAAGTTGTAGATCGTCTCGTGGGCTTCGAGAAGAGGTAAATTATTTTTCCCATATAACTATAATATTTTTGGACATGTTATTATAGTTTTAGCAATGTGCTTAGCATGTGGTTAGCTAAATGATGTCTTCTTAGTGTAGAAATATAGTAGTTAGCCTTGTGTAGTTGGTCTGTGCCCATAGTCAACTTAGAAGAGAAAGTGTTGTTATTGTTATTAATTAGTTATTAGTCACGATTACTTAAATTTAGCTAAATGACTTTGCATGCAGACCAAGTAGTGTTATTTTGTATTTAGATTGTTATGCAATATTTATATTGTTATTTTGTACATATGGCCTAAAAGTCAGAAAACTAAAAATGTGAAACATTATTAGCTGAAAATACACAGACTGTTTGATGAAAAAATAAACAAAATTATTTCGTGACAAATAAATTATTATACAATGTGTAGGGTGTTAATGTGTTCCTGTCTCGCAAAAACCAGAAATTTTAGTAATTTCAAACATTAGTAGCTGGAGGTACATAGACTATTTGACGAAGAAAAAAAAATTTTATGTGTTACAGAATAAATAATATGCAATATGTACTGTGTTAATTTTGACATGTCCCATGAAAGTCTGAAATTTTAAGTCGAGTATATATTGAAAGGTATGCATTTCGTTATGAATTGTAATTGATGGATTTATATTGTAAAATTGGTATTTAGAAAAAAAACATACCCATAAACAGTTGAATTAGTGTATTAAAAATCACGGTGCCCTGAAAACATGGTTGCTCTGTTGGAAGGGTGCACATAAACTTTTATAATTTTTGGAGCTCATTTGTTACATGTAACAACTTGTACAAATATTATAATCATATGATTTTGGAAGAAATGTTCATAGCGGATAAATTTGTGCAACAATTACATAATTATGTACGTTGTGTCGGAGTACTGCACTTAAATATATTTAATTTTTGTAGATCGTGTACTATATTGAAAACTTCAAACAAACATTACACATAAAATATGTAGTATTTTATTGTTAAATTCCATGTTATGTAGTTATTTTGTACACATATGTTGCATAGAGAATTAGTATTATAGCGTAGAGAATTATGTAGGCTTTTTATTTGTTAAATTCCGTTGTGTACTAAGGTATTTTGTACGGACTAATCGTAGGTAGCTATGGCTAACATTCAAGACTTACTCGTGTTTTTTGGGAGTGGGCTCGTACGCGACGGGCCGTGCGGGGCGGACGTGTCAAATTGTGACCGGACTGTGATCCATGCACCCAGTTTGAACACCATGACCCTGCATGATCTTCGGAGGTGTGTCCGTTATGCGTTCGATCGGGAGACGGGTCAGAAGAAGTTGCGGATCGAGGCGCTGTATGCTACTCCGGGAGGTGGTCCTGAGGAGATTGTGTGGCAACTTATAAAGGTGACCAGTGATGTTGCATGGGCCCGGTACATGGAGGTCGTGTGCAACCCTGCCGCATCGATATATGGCAGGCCAATGGTGTACATTCACTTTGTGGACAGGATGGAGTCATCCGCCGTTGGTGGTTCTAGTGGTTGTGGTGGTGGCGGCGGAGATGAAGTGCCGATGCTCACTAGCGCTCATGAAGATGCTGATGCAGAAGAAGATGTTGGCGAGCAAGTGGGTGATGGAGGCCTGTAGAGGCGTGTAGAGGATTTCCAAGCGAACGAAGGTGTTGGAAGGTGGTGGGCTGCCCGTGTTGATTGTCACGAGTACCTCACGGACCATTTGGAAGAAGTTGAAAGTGAGGAGGAGGAGGAGGATAAGGAAACAACCAGTTCTGGAGGGGAGAAAGATGACGAGGCTTCAATGGGATGTGTTGTGACCACAGACATTTCATACGTGTCCTCCAGACTAGACGACATCGCAGCGGCAAGCCTAGTCCTACCACAGGCAGAGGGGGCGGAGTGGGGGTTCAACGAGAGCACACTCATTGTAGAGGAGTGCTTTCGCGACAAGAGTGCTGCCCAGCAGGCTATTGGTAGACATGCCGTCAGCATCAGCCGGACCTATCGGGTGCATAGGTCCAACCCAGACACATACATTATGAAATGTGTCGACGGCTCATGTCCTGGCAAGGTCCGTGCACAGCGGTTCAAGGGCGCTGCCTCGGAGTTCTGGATAACGGTGCTGAAGGATCACAGTTGCGAGCTTGCGGCGCCGCTACGCAGGCACCACAACATGACGTCGGCGTACGATGCGGAGCTGATAAGCCACCTCGTGGTGGCATATGTGTGTATTTCTCCCAAGTTACTGTTGGCTGAAGTGGCTAATATGGTAGGGTTCGAAGTCAGCTACAAAAAGGTGTCTCGTTGCCACATATGGACAAGAAGATAGAGAAGTCTCGTTGCCACATTGCTCGTACTATGGATGGCATTAGAAGAAAGTTCGAGATCCGCCTTAGACAGAACTACATGAGAGGTCACACCAGAGGGGATCGCAAGCAGGTCTGCACGATTGATGATGAAGCAAGTTGCACCTGTAATAAGCCGCAGCTTTTACATAAGTCGTGCTCCCATGTATACGCGGCATGCGCAGTATAGTGCCAGGCACCGACTCCTTACATCTCTAGATACTTCGACATTCACCATCTGTATCAGACCTGGAGTACGGAGTTCCATTTGTACGGGGTGGACATGCACTACAGGGAGCTATGGCCTGGGCAAGTGAAGTGGGTGCCCAACGAGGCATTAAAGCATGTCGGCCGAGGAAGATGACAAAGCCGTCGCATCCACAATGACATGGACGACAACCAGCGTGGGGATCGGGTTCGGCGTCCGAGGTGCAGACTGTGCAAGACTATTAGGTACTCGTTAAGGCAGTGCCCAAACAGGCCGACGTCAAGCAACGCTCCGCCGTAGTGAGCTCATAGTTGTGTTGTGCTTTTTGCTTGTTGTTCTGTGTGTGTTGCATTGTACTCAAGTGATATATTCTACAATTTTGTATGGGGCTACACTTGTTACATTTCACTATCGTTACGTTATGGTGCTGAGTTTGTACTTTGTTTACTTTATCGCATGGGTATATTGGTTCGTATATTTATTTTATGTCTTGCTATGTTTGGTACATGTCACTGTCGTTACGTTTGTTCCACATTGTGTTATTGTTTTGGACTAACATTTTTTGCTTCAATGGCAGGACATGGCTTAGGAGATGCTAGACCCCCGTTAGGATGAGCACCACCGATGCCAGGCGTGGATGTCGGGTGAGGTCCCCCCAGCCTTCATCCTCAGGGGCCCCCGCGAGTACTGGCCTCTAGACGACCGGTACATTCCACTTCTGTGGGACACCGGTCTGCTGCCCATTGCCTTCATGGTAAATGTACCACATGCGTTCCAGTTCGATGTAACGTTGCTGTCCGCACTCGTTGATCACTGGAGACCAGAGACTCACACCTTACACTTCCGGTAGGGCGAGATGACGGTCACTCTTTAGGATGTGTGCATGCTAACTGGACTACCTCTACGTGGTGTTGCAATAGTGCCACCCATACATCCAGCGGACTTGAAGGAGCGTTTGGGTCACCGGTTCCCTATCGCGATCCCGCATAGTGCAGCACGTGTCTCTCTTTCGTGGCTTCGACGGTACATGACCTGCCCCGAGAATGCGTCTCAGTACGTGGTGCGGATTCACTTCATCGCATACCTGCTGTTCCTCTTTGGGTGGTCTTATTTCCTACCACCACTAGGGACTCCATTCACCCTAGCTACATACATCTTGCGGTGTCCTTTGCGGATGCCTTGCCCAACCAGGTGCCCGAAAACAGTTGGAGGTCTGCAGTGCTTACCGCGACATATCGAGGCTTATGTGATGCCTCGCAGCGTAGTGTGGCCGCCGAGCCGGTCCTTGTCGTGTGTTACATTGTACTTCAGTTGTGGTCGTGGGAGCACTTCCCGGTTGGCAGGCCAGACTTTCGCAGTGCCGTGCACCCTTACGCCTTTAGGCGGGAGTTCTACGACAAGGACCACGACCCCATTCATGGGCCCACCATGGGTACCCGTTGGACACACGCGTAGCTTCGATGGGCTAAGGAGAGACCTCGGCGTGTGTACCAAGAGTTCCACAACCAGTTCGAGAGTCTCCACGATAGTGAGATAGTCTGGTCGCCATGGACTACACAGTTCATTGCGAGGGTGGCCCCGCACGGATTATCATCTCAGTGTGACCGGGACCACTCGTACTTGTTGACGACCTATCATCTGGTATTCTCGCACTTTGTAGAGCCATACAACCCACAACGAGTCATGAGGCAGTTTGGGCTGTACCAGCTGGTGCCACCCCCACCAGGACGGCCACTTGACGCAGACTCCCATCGGTACGTCTTCTCACGGTAATTTTGATTGCTGTATGCATGCATAATAGTATAACTGTGTTACGTGTCACACAACCTGTAGGCAAACAAGAAGAGGACGACAGGACAATGACTGGACGGCCACACAGCAGCCGTGGACGGAGTTGTGGCGTGACTACGGGAACACGGAGGTTGTGCACGAGCCACGGTCCTACGACCTCGACACATACATTGAGTACCTTAGGTGGTACATTCCAGGCACCCGCAGCAGACTTCTCGGGCGATGCCACATCGTCGATGAGAGTCATGCACGGCGGCATGCTGAGCGAGTCGGCACCGTCATCGAGCTGCACGGAGCGATGAGTTGGTAATTGTGTTTGCTTTAATAACACATAGCAGTACTCGTATGTCTTCACCATATCTCTCTACGCGTTTGAACTAATTACGTATTTCACTCCAGTACGACCGCCTCCATCGTATACATGATGAGGCTGCTAACCTTCTGCACCGTGGGAGGGCTAACACGGCTGATCGTTGGATTTCTTCAGTCCGCAACATTTTCAACGAGGCGAGGGCTGCGATAAAGACCATCAGCTGCAGTCGGCACAGAGATGGCATTGTCGCACGACATGGTGGCAGGGGACCACATCCAGCTCCACCCCCTCGTCCGGACATCCGTCGCAGTCTAGTGGCCGTCCCAGCTACGCTCGCTCATCCTCGGTGCGACTTGGCTCCACGGTACAGTAGTTGCCAAACGTTGTTCGTCCACTCGTTTGCCACTTATTTATCTTACTACCACATTTCCTTGCAGTCCTCACGGCGGGATACCGATTTGTTACAGCCATCGTCGTAAAGGAGGGCCACGCAGTCCGCAACATCCTCTTCGGGCAGATGGGGCACGACTGACAACGACCCTGACTCGGCCCGGCGACCGGGGGAGCAGTCCGGTTGTCCAAGCTTTGCTCGCTCGTCCTCCACGCACTTCGGCCCAGCGGTGTGATACTTGCCAAATTTTAGTTCATCTACTCGTTTCGCACTTATGTCTCACTGCTTCATTTTCTAGCAGCGCTTGGCACGGGATAGTAGCTTCACGCAGCCCTCGGCATCCCGGAGGGCGACACCAGAACGAACGCTCCGTACGGGCCAACAGGGGCTCCCTACTAAAAGTGACATCGACTCAGAACAGCAACAGGACGATGCATTGCCGCCATGTGATTATGGCGGTTAGTCCAGCGTGCATGAACAGTTTGGTCATATGTACGAGCAGACGTACCAAGGGTACGTTCCGCAGTAGTACATGGATGACTTACCACCGCGATCGTCATTCGGACAGCCGCATAAATCGGTACGATATAATGTACAATACGAAATATGTATGTACGCTCGGACGCACTAACACGTACTGTAAATGAATGCAGGTTTACGCGGAGCAACTTGGACACGAAGGCCAGGGTCCTTCGTCTTCACTGCGGACTACCCAGGTACATGACTTACCACAGTACTCAACAGTACAAACGTCGTGGTGTATGTACTAATCAACCTTTATTATGTGGACAGGACATAGACCCGACTGTGAACGAATGGCTGAGCTCCATTTTTAGCAATCCGTCACAGCCCTCCACGGAGTTCTTGGCAACACCGCAGGCGTCACAGTTCGACTTGCGAGACGCACCAAATGCGCCTGACAGGCTCACCTACTCTCATGACCACTTACATCGGCAAAGGAAGCGGCTACCACCTCGAACATAATTTTTTGCATTGTATTGTAACTGAAACGGGATGTTGTACATGGAAATAGGCTTGGTAATCTCATATTTCCGTTTCAAGTCATTATTATCGTCATATGTTATTTTATTTGATCCGTTTGAACTCGTCATTGGTAGTACTGGTGGGGTATTACTCATCATATGTCATACAAATGATTTGCTAAGAGTTAAGGTACCAATTCTAGCAGTACGACCTTCGAGATGCACCACACTCGCCTCCCAGGTTCACCTTCTCGGAGGATCACATGCGGCGTCGGAGGAGACGACGACAAGATTCGTAATGACAAGTTGTGTTTGTACTGTAATACGCTTGTGAAATTATTTTAACTACAATTAAGGCATCATTGTAATATGATAAGTACGCACGCATGTGGGCACTGTAACTTTTAGCATGCATTACACATACATACATTAACTCTCCAACAGGAGAATACACGATAACAACAAACACAAGATACAACATAGCATAAAACATTACCAACATAGACGAGAATAATCTACAGCTCTACATATTCCCGATAACAATGAACACAACACAAGAAAGAAAATAGCACCCAACATTAAATTTATCTTCCACTCTAGTCTATCGAAACGATGCCGCATCTCGACGAGGTCGCTACCCCCCACGACAACTCTCTCATGCCGAACATTGTCCGTCCTAGTGCCCATTTCATCCTCCCACACCCAGAATCGGCAACCGCCGATGGCTTTCTGCGTTTCATGAGAAGAAGATTTTGAAATATACCTACACGATTTGAACAAATCCGAAACAATCGTACTCACCGAGTGAAAGGGACATTTTAGTAGTACCGCCCAGGATTCGCAGCCGTGTGTGAGGTCTTACGTCTAACAACCGTGTTGCATTATGGGCAAATCACTGTGGGTGCCGATGAAGAGGTGCTGAGATGACTCATATTGGCGTCCGGGGGAGTGAGCATGAAAGAAAGGTACACAAATTAGGAACAACTGATTCAGGAGGTGAGGGAGAGCAATGCAGGGGACTAGGTGAGGAATGGCTCCCTCTTATAGGCTCAGTGGGGGGGCTCACTCACAGAGGCCACAGAATAAGAAGGCGTCACGCATTGACAACACGAAAGAGGCCAGCTTTGCAAAGAGGTCAGCTTTGCGCAGTGAAATAAAAAAAGTGAACAGTTTTGGGCAGTGATATGATAAAAGAGGTCAACCCTGCCCACAGCCCTGACAAAAGCGATCAGCTTCACGCACTGACATGATAAAAGAGGGTAGTTTTACGCAGTGATAAGACAAAAGAGGACATCTTTATGCAGCGATAAGACGAGACAGCTCGGCTTTGCGTAGTGACATGAAAACACTGGCAGCTTTGCGCAGCGACAGGACAACGAACACAATAAATAAAATACGACACATTCCTAACTTAATCACTCTCTCTACTCCATATCGTAGAAAACGTGCGTATTGATACAAGGTACAACCATACAACTCGTTGCCTACATGCCAAACGAGCCTCGTGGCACCCACATGGAGTATTGCTGAGGGGGACGCCTTGGACGTGGCTGACCGTCGTTGTAGTGGCACGCACATATGCAGCTACGGTTCACGCAGCAACATCCAGGATCGTACGAGCTTCCTATGTTCACGACCTCCTCGTTGCCCCTCTCGCGTTGCATCTGTTGGCGAAGGTTGTTCTCCTCGTTGAGAGTCTCGATTCGCTCCTCCAACTCAAATATTCGTTCCCATAATGTATTCACGTAGTTGGCAACATACAGTTGATGAGGAGGGTCGATCCAGCGTGAGAAGTTGCATTTCGCCATCTGCGGGAAAGGACAGTTAACAAGGAGGCTCCATAAGCAGTAATGAAAATTGTACTATTAGTAATTTCTACCCCAGAGTGTGGGCATCGAAAGAAACATCGCCCGCCATCGACTGGGCCATCCAAGACCTGCACGACCGCGTCCTCATTATATCTACATTTTCGCCATGCGGGTTGAGCACGCCGGTTTGGTATCAGGCGATAGAGTGGACCGTAGTTCTCCCTCCTTTCCAAAGGAAGGTCTTCCTTCGATGACCCATATCCGATTGGCCCCTCGGCTTCTGACATGGTATATTTCTGCACGACGGAGAAGGTACTTCTTCGTTTGATTTAAAGGGTTATCTACGTAGGGGCCGAGGGAGCAAGAAAACGACACAGCTGCCACGTGTTCACGAGGGTAGAGTAGTCACAGGGGGCCCTCGAGCGCACACGCAAGGAAAAGGGCAGATGCCCGAGGATGTGTCGTCATGTCATTTCATGGCTTTGTCATTTTTTGTGCGCGTGCCCACTGACACGGTCAGGGCCATCGACTGCAAAGACTGAACGAGGCCAGCTTTGCGCACCGACATGACCAAAGACTGCAAAGACAGGACTGCATAGCTTTCTGCAGTGAGGGGAAAGAGAGGTCACCTTTACGCAGCGAGTAGACAGTGACATGACAATACTGGGCAACTTTGCGCAGTGAGGGGAAAGAGTTGCCTGCTTTACGTAGCGACAAGACGGGTCGAGCTGGCTTTGCGCAGTGACAGCACAAGACTGACCAGCTGCGTAGTGACATGACAACACAGGACGAAACGAGACAAGACGAGGAGGGCCAGCTCTGCACAGTTTCATTAATTACCAAGCCAGCTTTTCACGGCTCAAAATTAACCGCAACATACCAACCCCTGAGCGTACATAAGGAGGTGCAAGGGATTAGGGAGAAGGCACTACAGAATCCAAACCCTACACTTTCAAGATGGACAAGAGGTAGAAGGCACAGTGGGAGAAGATGCAGAAGCAATGGGAGGGGACTCACGACATAGCAAGATCTGCGGTGGCCCGTGACGAACAGAAGAGGGCAACTGTGGCGCAAGCCCTAGAAGCAGTGCGTGCAAGGAGGACAGCTCCCCGAGAAGACATCCCGCGTCGCACCGACCCCCTCCTGGCGGTTCCAATGGAGCGTTCGCCGTGAGACCCGCCAGAGGGGGAGAGGCCGCCCCTCTGTTGGTGTCAAGACCCATATAAATTCTTCAAATCGAAGCAGCGGCTTAGCCTAGGTATGCTCTACTGGGGTTGCGCAAACTACTCCAACGATTATCCGGACCGACGTTGGGACACGAGCACCTATCGACAGCCGGTAAGAACCGCTTACAGTGTGTTCCTCCCCACTACTTCTCTTTTCAAGTACGCACTAACATTTCCTGTGTACCCGTATTCCCCGGAACCACTGTGCGGGTACCGCAAGTGTATCGACCAAGAGATCCACCCACACGACCAGTGGACTCTCGACTTTCAGTAGTGGAATGACAAAAGGGCATCCGAGATTCGCGAGGTAGAGCGCCGAAACGACGAGCAGGCCAAACGTATACGTCGGAAAACGCAAGCTCATCTCCAGGCGTGCAACCGTAGGGAGCGCGAAGCTCGCGAAAGGGAGCGTGAAAGGAAGAGGGAGCTAGCGGCCAAGGCAAAAGAGGCAGCCGAGGAGTTCGACGCAGAGGTCACGAGGAAGGGAAAATGGCCCCGGTCCACGCAGTAGGTGGGGCTGTTCCGCGTTGGTCCGGTGAATAGCCCCAGTTATTCCGTTGTGTGTGTTCGGGTTCGTTTTGATCCGCACATGTATCGTAGGAGTATGTCGGTTTGTTTTCTATCGTGCAACGCATGTAAACAAACTTTGTGCGCTATGTTATTTCCATGTTTATCACTTAGCTTCACATTCAATTCTTCGTGTCCTCAATATCGCTTACCTTCTTACTTACCAGCCGTTTGTACGCTAATCGTATGTTCATCTTCTCATTACAATCTTCTTCCGAATCCTTTTAGCAGTACAAATGGATCATCATCTGCAGGACTAGTAATGCCCCACCAGTAGTACCAATGACGAGTTCAAACGAATCAAATAATATGAGATATGAGGACTTAAATATCCAAATTTATGAAAATCTAAAAGAAAGGACTTAAATATGTTTTCCAAAGCATTTCATCTTCTTTTGAGAAAGTTCTGTACTTTTCTTATTTTGACAAATTGCTAGAATTTCAGAACTTTGCATACTTTTAAGCAGATTTATGATTTTTCATATCTTTTAATGTGCTCGTAATCTGAGGTAGGCATAATTATGACTTTTGATCCTCAAATTTTGGTCTATATGGATAAATTTTCTCAGAATTATTGGACTTTTGTAAGTCAGTTTTTCAGAATGCGCAAACTTCCACATAGTTTTGAGCACTTTTCAGATTTTCATATCTTTCAATGTGCTCGTAATCTGAGGTACACATAATTATGACTTTTGATCCTCACATATGGCTCTATATGGACAAATTTCCTCAGAATTATTGGACTCTTGTAAGTTAGTTTTTCTGCTAGCTTTTGAACCTCAATTGGAATGCACAAACTTTCATATATTTTTGACCACTTTTCTGTTTTTTCATATCTTTTAATGTGCTCATAATCTTATCTAGGCATAATTATGACTTTTGATCCTCAGATATTGGTCTATATGGACAAATTTTCTCAGAATTATTGGACTCTTTGAAGTCAGTTTTTCAGCTAGCTTTTGAAGCTCAACTGGAATGCACAAACTTTCATATATTTTTTTTACCACTTTTCTGATTTTCATATCTTTTAATGTGCTCATAATCTTATGTAGGCATAATTATGACTTTTGATCCTTAGATATTGGTCTATATGGACAAATTGTTTTAAATTTATTGGACTCTTGTAAGTATATTTTTCAGCTAGTTTTTAAAGCTCAATTGGAATTCAAAAACCTCAATCTACTACTTATATCGGAATGCGTTGTTCATCTGTATTTATTGGAATGCACCACACCAATGCTACTTAATTGGTCATATGTATTTATTGGAATGCACCAAGTAACGCACGATTTTGAGGTTTTTGAAGTCGTTGATAATGGCCGACATCAAGGAATGCACCAAGGTTTGCTACTTATATTGGAATGCGTTGGTCATAACCGCACGATCAAGTAAGTAATCAAACTCCAAAATTGTTCATATGTATTTATTTTCATATTTTTATGACCACATTAAGATGAATGAATTAGTTTCAACCTCCATGTGTTGAATATGTTTCAAATATCTTTTCACGTTTCCATTACAATACAATGCAGCAGTACCAAATTCGAAATACATAAAATTACATAAAATCAAAGTTTACACACTATATTTGCTACATCTTAAAATTATTACGGTTAACTAACTACTATTTGCATTTATATACACATGAAATACCGATAACCAGAACCACCATTGATAACTTAAGTAAACAAAACTTTATATAAATTCATAGTCTTCAAATTACGGGCAAATATTAAATTCGTATACACTGTACAAATAAATAAATTACGGACAAAAATATGAATTAGTACCAACCTCTATGTGTTGAATATGTTTCAAATATCTTTTCACGTTTCAGTTACAATACAACGTAACACTATACAAATAATTAATTTACGGACAAAATTTAAATCCGTTCATACTATACAAATAAATAATTTATGGACAAAATTAAATTCGTGCACACTATAAAAGTAAATAATTTACAAAGTAATTAAATTATCTAATTGCAAAATATTGCAAATAAAAAATCGGACGAACAGTGGGTGGTGCGGCCGGGGGCCGCACCACCCGTGAATAGTTGGTGGTGCGCCCGGGGGCCGCACCACTGTGCATCTCTGATCGGTGAGTGCGCCGGGAGGGCGCACCACCGTCCACGTGTCACTTTCGGGATGTTCCGCAGTCGGGAAGGAGGCTATTTCTGCAATTTTGATCGTGTAGGGGCTATTTTTGGAATTTCGGGGACCAAACATGCTATATGTGTCCAAAACTCACCATATAACGCTGTGATTTCACATGGGCGGACAAGAAAACAAAGAGGTCCGTGAAGATGATTCCAAGTGCCTCATTCATATGTTGGGGGCGCGCCGTCGTGGGGTCGCGTCGGAAGGAAGAACGACCGACGCATATAAGGAGTCGCATCGCTTCCCATGTGTTAGGAACCTTTTGACGAAGGGTTTGGAGCTCAAATTCCAAAACTACTCTTAGAAGTCTGATATGTTTATATTGATCTCTAAATTTCATTTTTTATAATAAATATATTTTTTATAATACTTAATTTTTAAATAGAATATCTTTCTAAGTCAAGGGGCCTGTTTGATATGGCTACGGCTTATGGTTTTTGGCTAAAATTTTTAAATTTTAGTTGTTTGCGACAGAGATTACGGAGAAAGAGATACTCGCTTACGATTTTGGATGGTACAGATGTTAGGCTTTTAATATGTACTACAATTAACTTGTAGACTTCATCTTAAAAAAATACTCCATTTAAAAGTTAGATACTGTAGTAAAAACCAAAAGCTGCTTTTAGAAGCCGAAAAGAACAGGTCTAAGATCTACTAATCGATTGTAGTATATACTGTAATGACTTTATTTATATCAACTAAAATCGCACACGAGTTTCTCTCTATATAGCTACCTAGAAATTGAAGTTCTAGGTATATGTGCTTCCATAATTTTGTGAAACCTTAGGCTTTGCACATCCTGGATGCTTCGTATCAATGTGTTTTATTTTCCTGACATTATTTGTGTGCTAAAATTGATTTTCTATCATATTGCTAATTTTGAAATTTTCCACCTAGACCCTAATAATTAGCAGAAAATCTTGACAAATGCTAGGAAAATTTAGAAACTTTTTTTGCTAAATAGATGTAAATCTATCTTTATTGATTTAGAAATGTTCATGCTTTAGATTTATTTTTGCCTATTGCAAAGTTTATAGAAAAATTGCATGAACATAACGTACGATATGTCAGACATTGCAAAGAAGGAATTCACTGAGCTGCCAACATAGCACAAATCTACTGTCTCCTGATTATCTAACCTGCCAACACAGCACAAATCGAGACAAAAACAAAAGACAACAAAGGGAAAGAATAATTTTTTGTTACTATAGCGGTATTATAGCTACAATGTTTTTACTGTTGTGGTACTGTAGAAAATAAAGAAAAATCGAATATTGTTTTCAATGGATGAATAGTCTCCCATTGCTTCATTCATGTGTGCTACTGGATGCTAGCTACTGTGCATGTACTATAGCGATTAAATGAACAACGACTTTACTTTCAATTGTTGAAGCTACACAACACAACTAACAAACCAAGGATGTGTGCTCTTTTCTCTATGGGACCCACCGGTCCTTACCTTCCTAACCTTGCCTTGTGCCCTTGATGTGATGGACAAAAGCAGCACATCTCCTCTGTTGTCTTGCCAAGACGTGTGCACCCGAAGGTTAACATGAAACCGCACTGTTCTCTGTGCCCTAGACGTGAAGGAGCAGCACCTTGCCACCATCTTCACATGATGGATGGCACAAGCAACACCTCTGCCTTCCGTGCCTTCCAGCTGGAGAGAAGACACACAAAGCTCGAGAAGAAGTGTAGAGAAAATGTTCCTCTGATAATTTTTTCCAAGAGCACGCATGACCATGCCAGGGTCTTCATGTCAACTGAGGATGAAACGACGCCGATGAAGCACCTCTGCTATTTTTTTTGGAATAGATCTATTTTATTGCTGGATCATGTTTATGGCTGCAAAGTGCCCTCCTAACACCCCTCAAAACCATAGCCCAATCTCTCTAACTTTTTTGGTTAGCCCCTAACCCAATCTCTATTTATAGTCTAGGGCCCAAACAAGTTCTTATCTAATTCCGACAAATAAGGGACCCCGAAACCCTTACGTAACATAGGTGTTTTAACTTTTGTCACAATACTCAATTTTAGACACTCCAAAATTGTCACATGTCATAGCCTCCGGACCATATCTCTATAGCTCCAACACGTATCATCTATATTTGATTTCCATGTGCCTCAACTCGAGTACGACCATCTACTCCAGTATCCTTGACTCTCTAGACTATGACTTCACACTAAGCCATCTCCTGATCCTCACTGAAGACCACGATTGCCTCCGAGTTACCCTGTAATGCAAATACCAAAGCAATATATTTTTCCTGCATAAGTTCTTTCCAACTTGACCAATATGAATGCACACACACCACACAACTCAAACAACATCAATAAATAATATTGTCAATTATTTATCATCACAAATTTTTTTAAACCTAGCCACATGGTCTAACATTGTTGATGTTTAAAGATATTTTTTTTTGGCCTTTTGGCTTCAGTTTCTCCATAAGCCAAAAAAAAATAGCACAGTTTTTTTAAGTGGCTTCTCGAATCGGCTTCTTTAAACGGCTTTTCGAGCCGGTCGATGCATGTGTTGTCTATAAACGCAGCAAAAAAAACTATTAGCTATAGTTAGAAGCCATCAACTGAATACCAAAAAAACAAAACCAAAATTTTAGCCAACCAGGTTCACATGAGTTGGAACCATTCAAACTCATGCTGCCCAATTTGGGGTCTGTTCTTTTTTACTTCTAAAATCGGCTTTTGGCTTTTGGTACGGTATCTACCTTTCAAACGGAATATTTTTTCAAGACCGAGCCTACAAGTTAATTGTAGTACATGTTAAAAGTCTAATATCTGTACCATCCAAAATCGCAAACGAGTATTTCTCTTTATAATCTCTGTTGTAAATAGTTAAAATTTAAAATTTTCAGTCAGAAACTATATGTCATAGCCATATCAAATAGATCCTTGATAAAGACATCTGGTAGGTGTCGTGTTAATTGCCGTTAGTGTGTTTGCTTAGGCTCAATTTTGCAGTGCACGGCAACATCGCGTACAAGTTGAGCTCTGCCTAAGCCATCTTTGTCAAGAGATCAATTTCGAGGTGATTTCTCTCGAGAGGTGGGATGATGCGTGGAGATAAATCGAAGGGAGGATACAGATCGTCGCTAATAGCAATATAGCATGAATTTTGGTGGGCCCCACCAGTTAGGAAGCGGAGGCCAATCAGGGAATGGTCTGCCAAGTTGGGTGGGGTCTTGGAGCAGGTGAACGCCACAGCGGATGAAAGTTGTGCTTCACGTATGTTGCGTCCCACGAAGGACATCTGTCCTCCTAGATATCCAGCAATAGTGGGGCGTTCACATGAGATTTTATAAATTAATTTATAATTTTTTACTATAACTAATTTATTTTATATTATATATATTAATAGTTTTTTAGTATAATTAAATTTAAAAATAGAAAAAAATAAGTTAGCCTATTACAAATAATACAAAAGAATGTGAGATAGAATATAATAAATTAAAAAATTAAAAAAATTAGAAAAAAAAGATAAAATTATGAGCTAGAAATTTGAAGCATAAGTCGGTTTATATAAACTAAAATGAGCAAGTCAAGTGAACTTTTTCTCAACAGAAAAAGGATAAGACAACCTTTTCGGTTTTTCCATTCCAGCAACCGGTTTTAAAACGTGGAAATATATTCCAACCCAAAGGTTTGAGTTGACAATCTGGTAATGTTTCATTTTGAATCTATACAGCATTATGTCTTTTCAATGATTTAATCGACCGGTTATGTACAATCGACTGGTCTTGTTTGACGCATCACTTGTCCGCTAGATTTTGTCAACAAAAGGTAGGCGTGGCAAGTACTTCCGTGCAAAAGGGTTTTCAAAGTCATCTGAAATCATGCCCTAATTGTTTTCAAAGATAGCGTAATTAAAACCTTACTTAGTTAGCTTAAAGCGTTACTTAAAAAAAGAACGAGCAATAGCTACTTTTTCGTGTCGACATCTACAATGATGGGGGCCTTTTGCTCTTGGAAAGGGTCTCGGTCCCATACAGCTCAAGACACGATCGATCGATGCTACATTACTTCTCTTGTCTACTCAAGCTGGCTGGCTAGCAGCGCAGAATCGATATCTCAGTTTCCTTTGGGTGGATAAACATGCATGGTGGCGAGGTGGCGCATCAAATTATTTTTTGAGACTAATTGCACCTCAAAGTCTCTTTTACTCCTTGCGATTGAATTATTACCATTGCAATAATACGGTGGGTGAATTATTGAAAAACATTGCGAGATGGAAAAAAGACAGACTTTGCTGAAATAGTATTTTTACTATTTCGGCAATGTATTTGATTTTTTAGCTTACAAATACAACTAAGTTTGATCTTGAAATTTTATGGATATGTAGAACATATCTTTTCCTAAATCTAGTAATTTTTTTGAGGATATTTAGAAACTTTTTAAGTTTTATGAAAATACACGTGATATTTTCGCCTGAATGGATATGTTTACTGAAATGAAATGATATTTTATTCATTCATAAAAAGTTTAGATAACAAACTTTACGTATGTAGACCCATCATAGCTAAGATATCCATACAAAGGAATTATTCATTCATATAAAAATCGTGCGAAATTCATATGTTCAAATAGGCCTTCAGTATTTAGGTCATGCTCCAACCGGCTTATAAGCTATGCCTTCTGCCTTTTTTTTTTGCACAATAGCGGTTGAAAATGCATTATAACAGCTGTTAGCTTTTTCTGAGTAATTAAATTTGAAAAACAAAAATAAAAAACGTAATATCATCACGGACAATACAAGGAATAAGGGGAAAAAGCAAAAGAAAAAATCCCAAAAAAGTTTTTAAAAAGATAAAATTAAGAAGCCAAAAGTTAAAACCATTTGGAGTGAGGCTTTAAAATTGTTACGAAACTTAGAATGTTATGTTATGGGTAAATACCAAAACTACCCCTAAGAGGTTTTGACTATAAATAGATAAGCTTATGTACAAGAAAAATGAGATATGAGATTAATAAATAACGACTTCATTCCTTGGTGTTTTTCCCAATTATTCTCTGTTGATTGGTTACATAGATTGCATTGGTGTTTGTTATTTCCCAATAAAAACCACATACATGCCTACTCATGCTAGATCTGCCTGGCAGTTGTTGACGGAATTGTTGAGGAACCATCGATGGCGAGTTCAATCTGATCGATTCCTCCTATACAAAAGAGATGAATTAAATACAGAATAGTGCAAACAATAAATTAAACATAGAGAGATGAGAGGGAAACTCTTTTCTTTATTACTTTCTTTGTTCACGTATACTTTACGATGATTAGGACCCGCATATATAGACTAAGTGGAAGGTGCCCACCATAGGTCAGACTTGCAGGCCCAAGCCTAAGTTTTCCAATACTCTCCCTTGGACACTCATCTGATATGTTTATGCCTCATCAAAACTTCATAAAAACCCAGTGAAAAAAATTTAGAGAAAGAGTATATGATACATGTTATGTTGTATTACACGAATTGCCATATTAAAAACCTTGGCCGAAAAACTTTCAGAAAACTTGTCAAGGAAAAAAGAGTACAATCCATCCAATTTCATTTAATCTACAGGATTTATTCTTTGAATACTCAATCCTTGTGATCAAGTTTTAATAGTGAGCTCGAGAAGAATCCCCCTGAATTATGCACTTCTCTGTCTCATCATTCCAATTCCACATACACATTTTTTAAAATTAGATGCTAGAAGTAACTTAGTGAATAAATATGTAAAATTTTCATATGACTTAGTATGTAGTAGTTTAATTTCATCCATCTTTTGTAATTCATAATCATAGAAGAACTTGAGGTTGATATATTTTATCAAATGATTCTTCACGTAACCTATCTGTACTTGTATAACACAAACTGCAGTATCTTCATAGATAATGTTGGGATCATGCACGATATTCAGTCCATATGATTGTTGGGTGTGGTGAATCATCCATCGAAATCAAGCACATTCTCGTGCGGTTTCATGTAATGTTATGATTTTTGAGTGGTTCATTGAAATCGATACAAGATTTTACTTAAACGATTTCTATAAAATTGTAGTTCCACCACATAGAAATATATAGCCTGTTTGTGATCTGGCGGTATATGAGTCTAACAAATATCACGTATTTGCATAGCCAGTTGTATTTAGATCCTGATTCTTTTTGTAGAACAGTCCAAAGTCTATGCCTCCTTGGATGTATCAGAAGATGCCTTTTATTCCTTACCAATACCTTTTGATAGGTTTTGCACTATACCTCGCTAATAGGTTTACGGCAAATGCTATGCCCGGTCTAGTGCAGTTTGCTAAATACATAAGTTCCCCTACTGCACTTAAATATAAGAATTCTAGTTCTAGGACTTCCTCCCTCTCTTATCTAGGTCTGTACGAATCTTTATCTTACTGTAAAGATCTTCCGACCATTGATACTTTTGAAGAGTATGCATTTTCAAAACTAAACCTTTCTAACACCTTCTGAGTGTAGGCTGACTGATGCACTAATATTCCTTTCGGGACATACTCGAGTTGCAAGCCTAAGCAATATTTGATTTTACCCAAATCTTTCATTTCGAACTCTCATTCTAGGTAAAAGCTTGCTTCTTTTATATCATCAAGGGTTTCGATGATATTTAGATCATCTACATATACTGAGATTATACAAAATTCATTGTGCAATCGTCATATAAATACATAGGGATAATCCTCATTGTTCGTGTAACCTTTCTTACATAGAAAGTCGCTTAAGCGATTATACCATATTTTGCTTGATTGCTTAAGCTCGTACAATGATTTTCTGAGTTTTACACTGTACATGTTTTTATTTGCTCTATTTTAGTTTGGGATAGGGATACCTTCAAGTACCTTCATATAAATATCTGAATCCAAGTTTTGATAAAGGTATATTGTTACCACATTCATCAATCTCATTTCTAAATTCAAACTTACTATCATCAAGATTAAATACCTAAAGGTAATGCCACCTATGATTGCGGAATATATTTCTTTATAATCAACTTCTAGACGTTGAGTGAAACCTTGTGCAATAAGACTTACTTTATATCTTACAATTTTATTTTTCTTATTTCTCTTTTGAACAAATACCCACTTATACCCTACAGGATGTACATGGGGAGACGTGCAGCTTACACTCCTAAACATCTCTCTTTTATTTAGAGATAATAATTTAGTTTCTATTGGCTTTTTTCAATCCTCCCAATCTAATCCTTTCTTACATTCAGCGAGCGATGCAGACTCTAGATCAAGATCGATGATTGTGGTAATTTTTTTGTAAAATAAATATCAACATTGGTTGTTGTCCTATTTATGTATTTTCCTGTGTGCATAAAGTTTATAGCTATTTCATCATGGGATGATTCTTGTAGTTTTTCTACTTGCTCGCTGCTCTTTCAATATGCTGACCAGGAAATGCTCAACTTTAATTTCCAATGCCATGCAATAATCATCAAATACCTTCGAAGTAAATTCTCCGGTGTTGTCCATTCTGATGAATTTTATATAGTGATCGGGGAAATTATTTCTAATTTAAATTATTTGCGAGATCAGTTTTGCAAAAGCATGATTTCTCATAGATAATAAACATACGTATGACTATTTCAAGGAAGCATCAATGAGCACCATAAAATATTAAAATGACCCTGACAGAGATTGTATAGAACTGCAAATATCTTCTTGGATGCATTCTAGGAATGCAGAGAGTTCATCCTTTACTTTCAAAGCATAAGATCTAGTAATTAATTTTCTGGTGGCGCATATGGGGCACACAAAATCTTCCTGATTTAGGGAATTCTTTACATTGATATTATGTCCTTGTGAATTATTAATTATATTTCTCATAATTATAAGACCTGAGTGCCCAATCTATAATGCTAGATATAGAAAAGTTTAGAGTTTTGAAATATAGTTTTTAGGGTTGTATAGACTACGGGTGCCTTAAAATTAGTGTAGTATAGCCCATATTTAAATGAAGTAAGTCTTTCTAATACCCATTTTTAACTTACTTCACACTTTGTAATGAGTAGGTATTCTTTACCATACTATTCTTCAGTCTTAACGTGGAAACCACTAACGCGAATGTCTTTGAAATATAGGAGTGTTCAAGTCGATTTTGAGTACAGCAAGACTTCTTTAATGACCAAAATTGTGTCTATCGAAAGTATAATTGTGACTCTTCCTGAACCTATTATACAAGCATCGCAACTAGCCATTGTTGTAATGCTGCCAACATTTTTACAAATTGATTGAAAGAATTTTATCTCTCTCAAAATGGTATTCATTATGCAGTTGTCAGTTAAACACACTTTCTTCATGGGCGTCACATGCATTCTAATATAAAGTACTTTATTACTATATAGTAGGAGACAATCAACACATAAAATAAAATACTTCAACTATCAGAACAAATCATGCTATTATTGACTGAATTAATGAATGAATTAATATCATCCAACTATCATAAAAATGAATTGTTTGAGTATCATTATTGCAAATCTAACTTACTCCTTTCACACATCAAATGCATGACAATTAAAGTCTAGATGCATTCTGTGCATTAGACTGAATCTGCTAAGAAATCTGAGACTTCGGCTACTATCTTCTCAGGGGTGAGATGCTCTTCCTAAAAAATCATGGTAGTGACAGCTACAATATTAAGAGGGGGTGTGGCTGCAGGAGTGGAATCCACTTCTATTGACATAGGCTGCTGCTTAGAATTCTCTTCCTCAACAAAAGCAAAGTGGGTTCATGCTACCCTTTACCACCATTCTTCTTTTTGACCTGGAAGGCATCGATGACGTGTTGTGGCTCCTTGTAGATCTGCGACCAGTGCCCCCACTTATAGTAGGTTTGGTCTTCATGACCATAGGGCTTGTCGTCGTGTTTTGGTTTGCCAGCCTTGTTCTCAGGTGGAGCATTTGACTTGCCTTTCTGGCCTACGCTTTGCCCTTCCATCCCCTTTTTCTTCATTATGGGCTTCTACACCCTGTAGCTCCCAGCGTTGTCTCACGGCCAACGGATCTCCCATATGGTTTTGCGATAAAGTTCCTGCGGAGAACTTTATCTTGAGCCTCTGCAACCTATATGATATCGATCAATTCAGCATATTCCTTGTAGCCGTCTTGACGATAGTTGCACACAGACTGCATTGCACTAGGAGGGAAGATGGAGAGGGACTTCTCAACCTTCTGCTCATCTGTGATTTGCCTACCATAAATGATGAGGACATCGCTAGTAATGCCAAAACTAGTAATGAGACTTCAATAACAGGACCAATAACAAGAGCACGAGCCAAGAAACTACAATCTCAGGTGAAACTGCTCCTTAATGAATATGTCATTAATTTTAATGAGAATTTTATACTACCTAAAAACAATGTTTTACTTGTGCTCAGGTTTGAAGAGTCAGCGATGGATGAAGATCAAGGATATCGGCCCATGAATAGTGCCACGCATGACGGTACGCGCTACAGTATTCAGCTCATGAACAGTTCCACGCTATAGTACGAGCCGTGAACAATAACCGTGCTACGATGCGTTCCGTGAGCGATGGCCGTGCTCTGATGCGATGTGCCCATGAGCGATTGCCGTGCTACAGTACTTGCACGTGAATAGTACCGCGTGAAAAATTTAGTGTTGAATGGTCTTAGGCTGAGACTATATATTGAGGGGTAGACCCCCATTGTAAAGGGGAACCACTTTTGATAATAGAATACTCTTATTCTTTCTGTTGGTCAATTCAACTTGAGAGAATTAGGAGTTCGCTGAAATTAAGATTTTTCAACCTTTTCCCGCTGGGAATTGGGAGTTCGCTGAAATTAAGATTGTTCAACCTTTTCCGCTGGGAGTTGGGAGCGCGATAGAACTTCATCAGTGGTCGTGAAGTTCGGCACGTGAGATTGGGCGAATTATAGAGTGCTAACTCTTGCATTGGCAATGGGAGATCACTACGGTTCATCAAATCCACGTGAGTATCCAGATCCTACGTCAAGAAGATTGGACGACCCCGTATCATCTTGGTATCAGAACGCGGTTTACTCGGTAGGATTATTTCCCTTACTCTTAGTTTTTTTACTTCAATTCCTATACCGAAATTTGCCACACAAAAAAATCCGAACCTTTAGATTAATCTGTTATTTTGCGTGAGTTTAATTAGGTTTTAGTCCATTAGAATTTTTGTTTAGGTGCTGATCATTGTGTCCCTTTGCGTCGCTTATTCATTTTGTTCACAAAAAAAAAATACCGATCTACTACTGTTGTGCTATAGTACTGAGAAACAAAATATCACGTGTGCCGCAATACTACCTTGCTGTTCAGATTAAGTTGCTCGCTTGTGCTGTGATTGCTAGTTGTTTCATCTAGTTGATTCGCTTGGTTATATCTCCGAACAGCAATCTGTGAGCCTCATTCATACTTTTATTCATCAATTGAGACTAGCTATTGAATATTGCATATAGGGCTGTTCTTGAGTATTTTACATAATTGCTGAAATGTAAACTTATGAAGGCATCTCAAACAACCATAGTTTGGCCATCTACACACAAAAAAGGAGAGAAAAGGCAAGCCGTTTAAAGAAAAAGCCACGGCAAAGAGAAACAAAAAGAAGAAGAAGAAAGAAAAAAAAGTGAGTTTTGGCCAAATTGGAGTTAGCCAATTCTAATCATAATTTTCAGATTGTGTAATTTAACGAGCAATCTTGTGCCCTTACATTCTGTCGAGACCCGAATATGCAAATTCGGTCCCTCTGTGTAAACTGCACTAGTCCAGGATCACGCTAGTACACACAGTCAAACATAGATGTCATCACAGTCATACACACGACAATAATAAAGGAAAACTCGAATATCGATAAAATATCAAAGGTACGACCTTATGGCCAAGCTTACAATATTTCTAGCCGGAAGGGCTTAACAAAATAGCAGCGGAAATCCAAAATAAAGCGCAGCGTCCAATCGACAAGCCACAGGCTATCGAGTGGAGAACGAAGCCTAATCCGTGAAGTCGTCGTAGTACTCTCCTTCTGGCACCTCCTGTTGATAGTACTCCTCTCCCTCAACTGAGCAACATAGGCGTAAAGCCGTAAGTACATTGGTACTCAGCAAGTCGTTTATAACAATGAATGCAATATAATATACAAGGCTTACCAATGGAAGGCTGAAAGGTTAATTTGCATAAAGCCATTTATTGATGAAATATATTAAATAATCTTGAAAGCGAAAGTTAACTAGAAACAGTAATAAGGAATAATCATAAACCACTTGTGAACACCAATCCACAAGTTAAACCAACAGTGAGATACCTATCCACTACCAACATAAACCACCAAGTTATAAATAAAACACTAACCCTCGTGTGAAATCCCCGAGCAATGTCCATGACCGAGGACGCGGCTATTCGAATAGTTTTACACTCTGCAGAGGTTGCACACGGCCTTTACAATAAGGCCTAAGGAAATCACAACAAGGCCTTTACAATGCTCTACCTCAACACAATCCTGCCCGCTAGGGTTTCGCATCGCACCCCCCTTGCGCCACATGGAAATCAGCAACCATGTCCATCACAATGGCGGAATTGAGTTGAAATATTACAAATTAATCAGCCAGGTCCATCCCATAATAGACATGTGGTTTGCACGATTAAGCTCAGATCAATGGCGCACAAACTTAAGTCCTTAATATTACCCGGGCGAGGCTACCACATCCCCGAAGTGCAACTGCACCTCCCCCTTTACTGCACGATCACTCGCCCGAGTGAAAACCAATTTGTATAACCCAAGCCAACGTCACACCAATGACGTGGCACAAATTTTAATACACGTGGCACCAACCACAGTTCCATATGTCATTAAGCCAAATTAATAATTTAACATGTGTGATGAGATCAATCGTAAATATAAGCCGGCTAAGCAATCTAATCGTACCAACCCATGTGACAAATAATCTAGCATCACTAATAAATTACCCAACCTATGGTGACAATGGCATCATGGCACTCCAAACTATCAAGGAGGTATAATCTCAATTGGGACGATAATTACCAGTGCAAAGGTTTGAATAAAAACCTTGCAATGCGATGTAATTTAAAACGAAATAATGAAATAATAGTTTGCAAAAATTGGGTTCAACATGATCAAGGGACACGACTTGCCTTTGTTATGCTCAGCGGGGTACTCCTGGTCTTCGGGCGCGAAACCTGCTCCTTCGGAATCCGAATCTAACGAGAAAGAAAGCGACTAAAAACAAAGAAACACATAAAATGATAAGCTAATGAACTCCAAAATTCACAAAACCAGAACCAACAGCTAGAGCTCGATTTTAGATGAATTTAGAAAAAAGAACGGGGTCAATCGGAGCTAGGACGGAGGAGAACGGGCTCCCGAAAAATTAATTCTAAAATTAATTCGGGAAAATCGAAAAAGTTACTGTGCTGTGAACCCGGTCCACGAGATTACCGGTCCACCGTGAACCCGCGCGCAGAACGATAACGCGAGGCGGCGGCGGCGCCGACGCGGTGGGGCGCGGCGGCGTGGCGGCGGCATGTCTTTGCCACGTGTCACCGGCCGACGTGGCGGTGGCGTGGTGGCTATCCACGTGGCTCGAGGGCGGCTCGGTCTTGGCGTGGCGCTGATGTGGCGGCGACACGTGGTATGCCACGTCAGCTAGGGCTGACGTGGCGCGGCTGACGCGGCACGGGCGCGGGCGCAGCGGCGGCGGCGGATCCGGCGGTCGTGAGGGCGACACGCGGCGAGATCTGGACCTTCGGATCCGGACCGAGCGACGAGGATTGGCGGCGCGGCGCGGCGATGGGCGGATGTCGACGCGTGGCGGCTCGCCGCGCGAAGCGTCGCGGTCGCGCGCGCGCGGGGGAGTTCGTCGACGGATCCGATGGCGGAGGCGGCGGGTGGCGTCGCGCGGTGCCGCAGCCTCAATGCAGGGCGGGCGGCGCGGATGCGCGGCGCGGAGGTGGGAAGCGGCGATTGCCGGCGCGTGGCGGGCACGCCGCGCGCGGCGTCGCGCGCGGCGCGCGCACGCGAGGTGCGCGTGTCCGCGCGACCGAGGGCGAGGCGCGAGCGCGGCGAAGCGGCGACGCGGAGGTGACGCAGCGACGGCGGAGAAGAGAACCGCGGGGCTCACCGGCGGGTCTCGGCGACAGCGGCGCTCCGGCGACCTCGGCGGCGGCGGAGACGCGACGCGCGCGGCGGCGGCAACTCCGCGCGGCAGCGCGGCGCGAGGCGGCGAGGAGGTGGCGGCGGAGCTCGGGTGTCGGCACGTAAACCGAGGACGAACGGCGGGTTTTATCACGCGAACCGAGGCGTCCAATCTGGATACGGCGACGGTCACAACGCGGACGGGTTAGACGTCTAGGATGTGGCCATGCGGCAAGATCGGACGGGCGAGCGCGATTAGGGTTAGGGTTAGGGTTCGCACGGGCGCGGGGAGCGGACGGCTGAGATCGCGTGGGCGCACGATCGGGCGCGGAGGACGCGGGGGCGCGAAGCGGTGCGGCGCAGCTTGCCAGCGCCGCGTCGCGTCACGTGATCTTGCGACGCGTGGCGCCAGGTGGGATCGGCGCGCGCGCGAAAGCGGAGTCTGGCGGCGGCAGCGCGCGCGGATGGCCGACGCGTGGAGGAGAGAGGAAGATTGGGCGGCGGGGTTTAATTCTTTTTTTTCTTTTTCCAGAAATTCAAATAAATTTCTAAAAGCTCTAGAAAATAGCAAATAAATCCCAAAAATTCACCAAAAATACCAGAAAATTCCTTGAGACCTGAAGAACACAAATAAAATATTTTCAGCTTATGTTAATGTTTATTTTATTCATATTAATTTCTTTAAAACTTTAAAAATTCATTTGAAGCTTCAATTAAATTCAGAAAATTCCAAAAAATTCATTTTTAAATTTCAGACTTTAAAAATCTCAGAAAAACAGGATGTTACACATTCATGTCTTTGTAATTGGCTAGCGTCTCTCCTAGTACTTGATGCAAAAAGAGCTATTTCATCATTATGTTCATATTGCTTCCAGCTAGCCCATTCTTTTGTTTGCATTAAGTCACATTTATCTTTGCATGTGCGTTCTTATACTTCACTTAAACCTTTTGGATCAGCACTTGGGCAAAATTTCTAGCTTGGATTATTACTTGATCTTATAATATCGCAAAATTCAGCTTATGTAGGATAAACACTTTCATACCAAGCTCCACCATATAACCGTTGTTGTGCAAGTAGTGAACACTCTTAAATTCGCTTGATCATCACTGTGCTGTTATCACTTCTACCTGGTGTAAGTTTTTATTGGCCTTAATTCACTTCGGAAGGGTAAGAACTTTACTTGGAGAGAGGACATAGTGAGATTGAGTGATTTTCACAAAGCATTATTATATACACAGCTATTTGTTTCTTGCATAACTAACCATGTCAGGTGGAGGAGAACACCATGATGAGAGTGGTGGGACAAATGAAACTCAGGCATTCGTCAAGCAACATCAATTTGGGGCACTCCGCGACCACTTTCAACGTGAGCTATACCAAGGGCTTAATCAACTCTATGAGAAGCATAATGCTTTTGCTGACCAAATTGCACGGGATATGCAAAATATGGAGATACAAGCTGATGAAAATGTGCGCCAATTGCGGGAGGACATTGGGGCCCTTACTAGGCTCATACAAGCTCGCAATGGTGGCGATGATTCAAGTGTTCAAGGAGGAAAAGCTGCTGCACATGTACCTCTTGCACCGCAACACCGAGTGACGGCCAACGTGGTGCGTCCACCATAGCTAGGAGGACGAGGAGGAGCCCATGGAGGGCGTGGTCAGGGTCTAGGTGGAGGCCGTGGTGGGCGTGGTGGTGCTGCACATGCAATAGAAGATGATGCTGATTTTGCTTTGCATTACAATGACTATTATCGTCGTCCACGCAATGAAGATGATGGATTAGGCAAACTCAAGTTTTCCATGCCCAAGTTTGTAGGTGGGACTGATCCCGAGGAGTATCTCACTTGGGAATTGAAGGTTGACAAAATATTCCGTATGCATCACTATACGAATGAGAGAAAGATACAGTTGGCATCACTTGAGTTTGAAGGTTATGCTTTGAATTGGTGGGAACAAGTCATTACTCAAAGAGCTGAGAATGGAGAAAACCCTGTTACAACATGGCAAGAAATGAAGCGGTAAATGAGAGCCCGTTTTGTTCCTCGTCATTACAAGCATGATCTATTTGATAAATTGCAGAATATGAAGCAGGGAGCACATTCTGTGGAGGAGTACTACAAGGAGATAGAGCTAGCCATGATTCGAGCTAAGGTTCAAGAACAAGAAGAGCAAACCATGGCGCGTTTTCTCTCAGGTTTGAACCATCAAGTCAAAAGAATTGTCAATTTTTAGCCTTATAACAATCTTTAGGAGTTAGTACATCAAGCTACAAAGGCAGAACGACAATTGCAAGAGGATGCCAAGTTTGCAAGGTCAACGTCCTTTGCTACATGTACATCGTCCAGCGGAGGAAGATATGTTTTCAAATCACAAATAAGTCAACGAACAGCTCCAAGTGATGGTTCAAGCTTTCGCTCATCATCTAGCAAGAAGGAAGAAGCCACTCCAAGTGCAAGGAAGCCATCAAATCCAGCAGCTAGTGTTTCCTCTTCTGTGGGTTCTACAGCGAAGAGTAGCAGTATACAATGCTTTAAATGCCTTGGTCGTGGTCATATGCAAAAGGATTGCCTAAATAATAAGGCGATGTTGATATTAGAGAATGTGGAATATGATTCTACAAGTGAAGAAGAGAATGATCACCATGCTGATTTAGAGACATATGATAATGCACATGAGGAGAAGTAAGACATAGAGTATTGCGAATCCGGTATTGATCCTATACTTGTGTGTGCTCCGACAGTGTTGAGTGTGCAACCAAAACCTTCTCATGAACAGCGCTGCAATTTATTTCATACAAGAGCTCAAGTTAGCAAAGATGATAAATTTTGTAAGGTAATCATTGATGGTAGTAGTTGTCGTAATTTGGTTAGCAAGGAGCTTTGCAATAAACTTGGATTGGAGTACAAGAAACACCCACATCCGTATCAGATTCAGTGGCTGCATGAGAGAGGTTCATTGAGTGCGGGATACACCGTGGATGTTGAATTTGAAATTGGCACTTATCGTGATACGGTGGAGTGTGATGTGGTGCTTATGGACGTATGTCACTTGCTGCTAGGAAGGGCTTGGCAATATGATCGTGCTGTGATTCATCATGGAAGAACTAATCAATACAAGTTTTGGTGGAACAATAAACAAGTGGTGCTACTACCATTGGCTTCTTCTCAAATTGTAAATGATAATGTGCAGAAGATTAAAGTGCAAGTTGAGAGTAAGAAAGGGAGAGAACCAAAGAGTGTGATTCCACAAAAGGTGAGTGAGAGCCATAAGCCAAATCCGAGTGGAAAAGGCAAGAGTGAGGAAGAGAAAAACATAGTCATGATAGCCACCAAATCTGATCTAAGAGAGATGAAAGATGATCCCGCTTTGATGCACCTTGTATTGCTATACAAGGATGCATTGCTTTCTACTAATGATTTAACATCTCTTCCTAGTGTTGTTTCTCAAGTTTTGCAGGTTTATGACGACGTGTTTCCGGAGAAGATACCCGTTGGTCTACAATCTATTTGAGGTATTGAGCATCCAATTGACTTAGTCCCGGGAGCGCCTCTTCCCAACCGACCGCCGTATCGCATAAATCCAGAAGAAACAAAGGAGATTCAGCGCCAAGTGCAAGCACTTGTGGACAAAGAGTACGTACACGAGAGCCTTAGTCCTTGTGCCGTTCCAGTTATTCTTGTTCCTAAGAAAGATGGTACTTGGAGAATGTGCATAGACTGTAGAGTTATTAACAATATAACTGTTCACTATCGTCATTCTATTCCTAGGTTAAATGATATGCTTGATGAGTTAAGTGGTTCTACTATCTTTTCTAAGATTGACTTGCGTAGTGGCTACCATCAAATAAGAATGAAACATGGTGATGAACGGAAAACTGCTTTTAAAACGAAATTTGACTTGTATTAATGGTTAGTGATGCCTTTTGGATTGTCTAATGCTCCTAGTACATTCATGCGCTTAATGAACCATGTTTTGAGACACTTCATTGGCAAATTTGTGGTAGTTTACTTTGATGATATTCTGATATATAGCCGCTGTTTAGAAGATCTTGTTGAACACATCAAACAAGTGCTAGAAGTGTTTAGGAAAGAATGCTTGTATGCCAATCTTGAGAAGTGTACTTTTTTGCACTAGTAAGGTTGTGTTTCTAGGGCATGTTGTTTCAGCTCATGGCATTGAAGTGGATGAATCTAAAATTGAAACTATTAGAAATTGGCCAATTCCTGTGAATGTTAGTCAAATTCGTAGCTTCCATGGGCTTGCTAGTTTCTATCGGTGATTTGTAAAAGATTTCAGCACCATTGTTGCCATATTAAATTAGTTAACTAAAAAGGGAGTGATTTTTGAGTGAGGAGAAAAACAAGACAATGCTTTTGCTGAATTGAAGAAATGTTTGACTGAAGCACCATTGCTTGCTTTACCTGATTTCACAAAAACTTTTGAGATTGAATGTGATGCTAGTGGAATAGGTATTGGTGGTGTTTTGATGTAAGAAAGAAAACCTATTTGCATATTTCAGTGAGAAACTTTATGGAGTATAATTGAATTATTCTGTTTATGATAAAGAACTATATGCTCTTGTGCGTGTATTGGAAACTTGGCAACATCATCTTTGGCCTAAGGAATTCATAATACATTCTGATCTTGAATATTTGAAATATTTAAAGGGCCAAGCGAAATTGAATCGTAGACATGCTAAGTTAGTAGAATTCATTGAGATCTTTCCATACATTATCAAATATAAGAAAGGCAAAGAGAATGTGGTAGCCGATGCTTTGTCTAGGAAACATGTGCTGTTGACTCGGTTGAAAGTAAAGGTACCAGGGTTGAAAAGTTTGAAAGATTTATATGCTTTCGATCATGAATTTGCAGATCCATATTCTAATTGCAAAGATGGGAAAGGGTGTGATAAGTTTCATATTCATGATGGCTTTTTCTTTCGCATGAATAAGCTATGTGTTCCGGATTCCTCTGTGTGTTTGTTATTGTTGCAGGAATCTCATGCAGGAGGATTGATGGGGCATTTTGGGAGGGAGAAGACTTACATGATGTTAGCTGATCACTTCTATTGGCCAAAGATGAGGCGAGACATCGAGAGGTTTGTTCAAAGATGCATCACATGCCATAAGGTGAAGTCAAAACTCAATCCACATGGTTTGTATACTCTGTTCCTAGTGCTCCTTGGAAAGATATTAACATGGATTTTGTGTTAGGACTGCCTAGGACCAAGAGGGGAAGGGATTCAGTCTTTGTTGTTGTGGATAGGTTCTCTAAAATGGCATATTTTATTCCCTGTCATAAGAGCGACGATGCGTCGCATGTAACTGATTTATTTTTTAGGGAGATTGTGAGATTGCATGGAATGCCAAGAACTATTGTTTCAGATCACGACGTCAAGTTCATGAGCTACTTTTGGAAGACTTTGTGGGCTAAGTTTGGGACAAAGTTGTTGTTTTCAACGACTTGTCACCCACAAACAGATGGGCAAATGGAGGTGGTGAACCGCACACTTTCAATGTTGATTGTCTACCGCATGTGGAGTTTGCATATAACAGGACGGTACATTCTACAACTCAATTGAGTCCATTCGATGTGGTTTACGGCTTCAAACCAATCACGTCCCTTGATTTATTTCCTCTCCCACTACAAGAACGTGCAAATATAGAGGCTTCTAAACGTGCTGATTTTGTGAAAAAACTCCATGCCACAACCAAAGAGATAATTGAAAAGAAGGTACGTGCTTATGCTTCCAAAGCTAACAAATCTAGAAAGAAAAATACTTTTTGAACCAGGTGATTTAGTGTGGGTATACCTTTGCAAAGATCGCTTTCCGCAGAAGCGTAGATCCAAATTGATGCCCCGTGGTGATGGACCTTTTAAAGTTCTTGCCAAGATAAATGACAATGCATACAAGATTGAGCTTCCCGGTGATGACTATGGGGTAAGTTCTACATTTAATGTTGATGATCTATCACCCTTCTTTGGACAAGATTGTACAGAGTCGAGGTCGACTCCTTTTCAAGAAGGGGAGGATGATGAGGACATTGCTAGTAATACCAAAACTAGTAATGAGACTTCAATAACAGGATCAATAATAAGAGCACGAGCCAAGAAACTATAATCTCAGGTGAACCTGCTGCTTAATGAATATGTCATTAATTTTAATGAGAATTTTATACTACCTAAAAACAATGTTTTACTTGTGCTCAGGTTTGAAAAGTCAGCGATGGATGAAGATCAAGGATATCGGCCCATGAATAGTTCCTCGCATGACAGTACGCGCTACAGTATTCAGCCCATGAACAGTTCCACACTACAGTACTAGGCCGTGAACAGTACCGCGCTACAGTACGGGCCGTGAACAGTAACCGTGCTACAGTACGGTCCATGAACAGTAACCGTGCTACAGTAACAGGCCCATGAACAGTGCCGTGCTACAGTACTTGCGCGTGAATAGTACCACATGAAAAATTTAGTGTTGAATGGTCTTAGGCCGAGACTATATATTGAGGGGTAGACCCCCATTGTAAAGGGGAACCACTTTTGATAATAGAATACTCTTGTTCTTTCTGTTGGTCAATCCAACTTGAGGGAATTGGGAGTTCGCTGAAATTAAGATTTTTCAACCTTTTCCCGCTGGGAATTGGGAGTTCGCTGAAATTAAGATTGTTCAACCTTTTCCGCTGGGAATTGGGAGCGCGATAGAACTTCATCGGTGGTCGTGAAGTTCAGCACTTGAGGTTGGACGAATTATAGAGTGCTAACTCTTGCATCGGCAACGGGAGATCACAACGGGAGAACTGCCCTAGGATGAAAGATGGAGAGGGACTTCTCAACCTTTTGCTCATCTGTGACTTGCCTACCATAAAGCTGAAGATTGGTACAAACTCTGTGCAGAGCAGAGTTGTATTCCCAAACCATTTTAAAATCCGCAAATCTGAGTCGGATCCATTCCTACTCAGCCTGAGGAAGAATGGTGTACTTGAGCTTCTCGAACCGCTTTTTCAATGCAGTCCATAAGGCTAGCGCGATCTTTTCTGCCATGTACTCGTTCTTGAGTGTGAGGCAAAGGTGATGCATGAGGAAATAAAGTACCTAATCATTCTCCTCTAGGGTTGGTTTGGCATCCTATGGTGCACCAATCCTAATGGCAATGCATAGTTTCTTGGTTCCAAGTACGCTCTCGACATCAGAAGCCCAAGTCAAGTAGTTTTAGCCATGTTAGGTTAGCTCCTCGAACTCTCGATTCATGATGCCTGTCATTTGCATGTGTATGAAGAAAATATATAAATTTACAACAAGTAAATATGCATGAAATAAATTGGATAATGATACAAAAAAATATTCTCATGATATTTCAGAAATTTTTTTGTGTATTTTCTATAATTTTACTATTAATTTCAGTGTTCAAATGCAATTTAGATAATTATAATTAATAAAAAAACAGTAAGTGAATATAGAAAAGCTTAGAAAATAATAACAATAGTGCTAAACAAGCTTTAGATACGAAAAACAACTCAAAATTTGAATTCTCGAGGACCTTTTATTTTAGAATATGTATTTTTCGTGAATTCTACAATTTTTGAGGGCTTCTCTGCTAATTTTCAATTTTGAGAAAATTTTTGCATAATTGTTTTGTTTTTCGATGGCATTTTTGCAAATATCCAGGCGCCCCTGTCCCCCGGCCGATTGGATTGTCCGAATTTCCCTCGACCGATTGGATGGTCCAAACTTCTCTCGGGCGATTGGACTGGTCCGAATGTCCCATAGCCGATCAGATTGGTCCAAACGTCCCATGGTTGATCGGACGGTCCATGGCCAATCAGATGGTCCATACTTTCTATGGCTAATCAGACTGATTCGAACATCCCATGACCGATCGGACGGTCCATGTCCAATTGAACGGTCCATACTTCCTATGGTCGATCAAACTGGTCCGAACGTTCCATGGCCGATCAGACGGTTCATACTTCCTATAGCTGATTGGATTGGTCCAAATGTCACATGCGTGATCGGACGATCCATACTTCCTATGGCTGGTCGGACTAGTCCGAATGTCTCATAATTGATCGGACAGTCCATATTTTTCATAGCCAATTCAAGAGGAAGGGGAGGGTTTCCCTTACCCCTATTCATTTCATGGTGGCACATACATGGGAGAAAGGGCTAGTGGCCGTGGCGCGGTGAGTGGTCGGCTCGTGCGCGCGTAGGCCAATGGCGGCGTTCGGGCTAGTGGCGCACGCTGAGGTGGTGGCGGCCCATGCCAGGGGGCGACACTGGAGCCGACGACCAAGTTTGCGCAGGACGGCATGGCAGCCGGAGCTCGTGCGGGAGCGGCATGGCGGGCAGAGCTCGTGTGGGAGCATGGCGTAGCAGTCGGAGCTTGCATAGGGGCGGCACAGCGGCTAGAGCTCGTGCGGGAGCACAGCGCAGTGATATACGCGGTGGCAGCTCGCGCAGAGGCCGGTTGTGCGGTAGCGCTGACTCACGCACGAAGGCGAGCGGCGATGTTGGTGCGGCCGACGGTGACGCAATGCGGTGGTAGCTCTGCCGTGTGAGGCCGACAACGCGGTGGCCGGCACAGCCAATGCTAGTGACTAGGGCATGATCGCATGTGGGCGGTGCGATCACGGCTGATGGCCGAACAATGTTATCATTCATCATTTTTCAGATATATAGTGCAATCAACATCTACTCTTTCATACAATCTACCGATCAACATTGTGCTGTGCGACTTAAAGTCTGCTCGTAGTAGATTAGAGCAGATTTGCACCGTAGAAAATAATCTAGAAAACGAAATTTGCGTAATTTAAAGCGATCTAGATAGATAATTTAATCTATGAATACTTCGATGATTACTTTCGATTCATCAAAACGATTCATGCTGATAACGTATTGAGGAACCGTCGCTGGTGAGTCCAGTCCGATCAACTCCTCCTGTGCAAAAGAGATGGATCAAATATAAAATAATGTAAACAATAAATTGAATATAAAAAGATAAGAGAGGAACTTTATTTTTTATTATTTTTTATCTACATATATTATATAATGATTGAGACTCCTATTTATAAACTAAATAAAAAATATCTGCTGTAAACCAGATTTTCATGCCTACACACACGTTCGCCAACAGAATAGCCCAGTTCCAGCCTAGGACCTACGCTAACCGGGAGTCATAAAGCCACCCCGTCGGAACGCTAATCCGGCCAAAAACCACCGAAACGGGTAGGGGCGCAGGATGATGTCGCTGTTTGTCGGTACACCCCGGCCCCACGCGCAGTGACCCATCCCGCGGAGGAGACACTGGAGACATCTGTGCAGGCAAAGTCAAATGGCAGGCGCAGTGCAACTTTTCGCGCAGCAGTGCCGCCACCCCAGTCCAACACACGCCAAACAAACCCATACTCCTCACTGACAAACATGCCCCGCTTAAGACCGCACCTACCTGTCAGTACGTGCAGCGGACTGAGGCGGCGTAGCGGAGGCGGCCGCACTTTCCAAAACTACGCGACCTGAGCGGAGCGGGGCTGCACACGTGGCGCTCCCGGCGCTCGGGCCCCACCCCTCGCGCGCCCCCTTATCCTCCCCGAAAAGCGTAAAAGCGTGCGGAGTGGGGAGATACCCTTTTGCCTTTCTCCGTGGGCCACGTATGCCTTTGGGCCCCGCCACCTCGTCCCCTTCTCTCCTTATAGCTTAGCTTAGCTCCCCTCCTCCTCTCTCTCCGTGCTCTGCTGCATCTCTCTCTTGTTCTAGCTTCTTCTTCTCTCTCTCCTCGGCGCGCTCTCTCTCTACAGAAGTTGTTTTGTTATTGGGGTTCTGGGCTGGCTCCTCTCTAGAGGCTTCTGGATTGATCTCTCGGTCTGCTCCCCGCTGGGGTTCTCGAGCCGGCTACTCCGCGCGGGCGCGGGCGGGTGGATCTAAGGAGCTGCGGTTCCTTTCTCTCCGGTGCGTGGTTTCTTCCGTCTCCTAGGATTCGGTTTGGATTTGGTAACACCGCGAGCGGCTCATCTGATGGGTTCTGGCCGTTTACGTTTGGTCGTTGCCTCGTGGCGGTGTTGGGCTGGGTTTGATTTGGATCGAGTTTGGAGGGTCCTATTTGGTTGGGATTTGGTCTATCCGAGTGTTCGATTTGGTCCTGCCTCGATTTTGTTTGCGGAGAATTTGGGATTCTAATTCTTCTTCTTTTTTTTTAAAAAAAGAGAAAATCTGATGTCTTCGATTTTAATTTAACGTTTTGCTGTTTCTTGTGCTGCTGCCTATGCGACTGGCTTCGATTTGAACTTAGTTCCGGTTTTTGGTTTTGATTCGGTACGTGTTTTGAGGTGGGATTTGGTTGAATTTATGACTACAGATGTGCGGTTCAAGCGTGTAAAAATTGACTGTTCTAGGATAGCTTTATTTCTCTGTGTAATTTCGATCCCCCCAACAACCACCACCACCCACCACCAATCTTCCCTTTTCTAGTAACATGCGTAAAATGATTTCTTCTGAATACATGGGGGCATCATATTTCTGTTTCTGCAGACGGAAAACTTGAATGTTATAACAGAACAATTTTTTTTTGCCTTTTTTCTTCATTAAATTGTCACCATCTTCTTGCTTCTATGAGGGTCTATTGAACAAAAAGGAACACCCTGGCTGCGAATTCTTCAGTGTTTAAAGGCAGATCTTTCTTTCTTGTATGACTTGTCCAAATCTATATTTTTTTTAGCTTTATCCGTGCGTAGCATGCTTAGATGCAAAAGAGATGTGATTTTTACCGCTTTTGAAAAGGTCGATAGTATAATAACAATTTTTTTGGCCATGGACCCATGTGTGCACGCTTCATGAAAACATTTTATTTTTTTAAATAGAATTTTTTTATACAAAACAAGCTTTTTTTTTGCAAGGAATATAAATCAAGCTTCTTTACCACTCTCTTTGCACAAATAATTCCATTTTTTTCGCAAGGTGCACAAATAAGTTCTTCACTGTTTTTTTCTTTTCCATTTCCTTTCCCTTCTGGGCTCTCTCCGATGCTATGATTTGATAATACAATTTTATGGTTTTGCCAGAAAAAATTCTGCTGTTTAAGAATAGTTTTCTCCCAATAAAATTAACATTGTGCGGTCTTTGTTTGCTTATATCATTAGTCCAATCACCCCTGTTTGATATTATTTCCCCCCTATTATAGTATTGCGCACTGCATGTTGTCCTTAGTTGCTCGGAAAAGTTGAGATAGAATAGATTTTTCTAATGAAATCAATGTTATGGTTGACTCGAAATGGAGTTATTTTGCTGTCTTGTGATGGTTGGATTCCATTTCTTGCATATTATCTCTTCTAGGGATCGAAGTACCTAGTGACCTCGGGGGAATATATACTTTTGTAGTGGGACTTCTAGTTCTTTATGCCCTGGTCGGCAAATTGGGGCGGAGTCCACGGGTTGATGAGTCCATCGAAACATAAAATTGTCTTAATGTAGATGGCGGCAATATGTCCCAGTTAGGAAATAAATCTATATTATCCCTGATTTTATATTATTAGTAGCTGATGCAAGACGTTGGTGGGTGGAACATGCTTGTTGCTACATGTTTTGAGCGTTTCTCTCGGTTTGAATATAAAAAAGTGGCTCGCTGTGTGGGTGGGTGCCTTGGTCATAGTAATTGCAAGCAGCAAAATTTCTGATACGTTTTCGATGTCGTGTACACCATCAAATGTTCGGGAACTAGTTTATGATGTTATTTATCCTAAAGAGTTATATTAGCCATTTTTCTAATAACTGCTTGTCAATACTGCCCAGGTTCCTTGTAAATTTGATTGATCCAGCAAGATTGTGAAGAAGGGTTTGTTGGCAACGTAAATGCTCCTAAAGCTGGCTTAAATTTTGCCAGTAACATAAGTCATGGGCGCTCTCTGTGATTTCTGCGGGGAGCAGAGGTCCATGGTTTACTGCCGATCAGATGCAGCATCCTTGTGCTTGTCATGCGACCGCAATGTGCATTCAGCTAATGCTCTTTCACGGCGCCATACAAGGACCCTACTGTGTGATCGGTGTGCTTCACAGCCTGCCATGGTCCGCTGCCTATTAGATAACACCTCACTTTGCCAAAATTGTGATTGGAATGGGCATAGTGCTGGATCCTCAGCTGCTGGACACAAAAGGCAAACCATAAACTGCTACTCAGGGTGCCCGTCATCTGCAGAACTTTCAAGAATCTGGTCGTTCATTTTGGATATCCCTAATGTAGCTCCTGAGCCGAACTGTGAGCAAGGAATAAGCATGATGAGCATCAGTGACAGTGGCGTCAGTAATCAAGACAACGTAGCAGGGGACAACAGTTTGTTAGATATAGCTAGCGCAACATTTATGAGTGATCTTGATACTGGTGACAAGCATAAGTCTTTGATAGGCTCTTCTTCTGAAGCTGGTGTGAACCTTCTTCCTCTTGCTACTGATCAAACAGCTGGATCCGTGGATTCGACAACTGCTAAGGTGCTATAAGGCTTTCACATATCCCTCCATGTGTAGAATTAGTAATTCACCTCTGCTGCTGCATATTCTACTCATGTGCCATGGATGTAAGATAACCAACAGTTTTCCTCCCTACAGTTGACAATTATCATTTGCATGCACTACCATATGTTATAAGCTTATTTCCTTTTGTGTGATCTGTTTTCTGCATGCTTATTGTGTGAATGGATTTTATTATTAGATAAACTTTGTTACAACTTATATTTAAAAATAAATCTTTCCCAAATTATTTCCAAAAATGAACCCCGTCCTCCACGCCACCATCGGTGGTGTTGCAAATGAACTTCGCCACACCACGGGTAGCTAAAACTTATTTTTAAAAATGAAGCCTGCCAAGGTTGATTTGCCACACCACCAACAATGGAGTGGCCAGGCAGGGTTCATTTTTCGAAACAAGTTGGGGGGGGGGGGTATTTTGAAATATTATTTTAAAAGATTAAATAATAAAAAACGTTCCTCGTGAATTTACTTAACAAACAATAAGGTAAAACGATATTTAATTATTAATGATGTGTACAAACAATCTTATCAATGTACTGTATGGGTGCATGGAAAGACAATAAATAGGGAAACAGGAATTGCTGAAACTGTATACATATTTACATATCCATATTTGTCTAATATGGAATGAAATCTGGGTTCTCTTTGATCAGAGATTAATAGATGAATAATGAATAATAACACAAGCCATAGGATGGGAAAACTGTGCATATTACACAAATTAGTCATGGAACTGATAGTCTCACTGAGAAGGTTGGGCTGGTGGATAACTCTGGTACTTCTCACATATGCCTATCCTTACATCAAGTAAAATTTGGCACCATTTCTTTTTCAATAAATTTTAATACGATTTCTATTTGAAAAATTGGGCTCAGTATCTATATTTGTATTATTTTGATGATGTAGCATCCACATTGGAATCTAGCTTGGATGGTAATTTATCTTACCTTAGCACTTCTTGGTGGGTTCCTATGCTAGGCAATTGTATATTATCTATCCCCTTTCTGCCTTCTTTGTGGCAGCAAGAATTAAGGAGGAACAGCACAGATGCTGTGCTGACAAATGACTTAATTTGATCTTCTCTCATATGTTTCTCTCTGTGTACATCATATGCAAAATATGTAGGCCCTTTCTCTTCAGATTCCCACTACACCATGCTTCTTCAAACATTTATCTGTCACTAATCACTAATGTGTGCTTAGGGTTTCCTTGTGCAGGTGCCCTATGCACCAGACAAAGATATGTTCAGCAAGGACAGCATATACGAAGATTTCTGTGTGGATGATATTGACCTGGCTTTCGAAAATTATGAAGAACTATTTGGTACCTCTCATATTCAAACAGAGCAACTCTTTGATGATGCTGGGATTGACAGTTACTTTGAAATGAAGGAAGTGCCTGCTGGGAACTCTGATGAGGTTTGTAGTTTGCTGTCATTTGTTTTTTTTTCAAATCTGTTATAGTTGTTCACATCCATGTGCCTAACTAGCGTATGGTTGCTAAACGGTTGAGAACAAGCATGCCTTCCGAATTTAAAAAAGTAGGAATACTTTTGTCTTGCTGTTTGAGTCCTTAAGTGGCAAGCCTGTTGTCAATTTAATTGTATAAACCTTTCCTCATTTCAGAGTGTTCCCATGTTAATTTTGAAGGCCAGGGAGTTCCTAACAAGTGCATGTTGTATTTGTGTTCAATAAATAACCGCAATTAGGATTGTAAATTGTAATCAATAAATGTTCAAATGTGGTCAATAGATACACAATCCATCCACTGGGAAGTTATATCACACTAAGTTTTTTTTCGAGTTGAATAGACTTTCAACATTTGTATTTCGTTATATGGTTATTATAGGGGTCATGTCTCACGCTTTTCAGCAGCCCAAGCCAATGCAGCCAGCGGCTAGCAATGCAGTATCTGCTGACTCTGGGATGTCAAACCAAGGAGCAAAAGGTGATTCCAGTCTTTGTGTTCAAGTGGCGCAAGCTAGGTCCAGTATATCTCTTTCCTTTTCTGGTTTGACTGGTGAGAGCAGTGCCGGAGACTACCAAGATTGTGTGGTATCATCAATGCTCCTTATGGGTGAGCCTTCTTGGCATACTCCTGGTCCTGAGGGCCCATTTGCCGGAGCTAACAGAGACAGTGCTATCACACGGTATAAGGAGAAGAAGAAGAGAAGAAAGTAAGTGATTTCTTACTAATCTTGTTGCACGTTTGGTTGTAAGAATGTAATGACTTGTCACCATGGAAGAACTCAACAAGAAACTGTAGCTTGAAGAAATTCTTAGCACACAATCAATAGGTTACACGTTTTATAGAAGGATTTGGTGGGTCTTTGGATCACACGTTTTCTTAATTGATTTGGTGAATGGTAAGTTTAGTAATACGGATTTTACGTTGTCATTCAATTAGGATAACATTTAGTGAAAATATTGTTTTGCTAAAACTGTTTTTTAGCTATTTTGCATTTCGCGGAAAAAGGTAGAACTGTTTTAATAAAACTCATAATTTTGAGTTTTGGAAAAACTAGCTTTTATTATCATGGTTTTATCCTAATATAACTAAACAAGGTCTTAGGCGGTTAGGATCCAAAACTAGTTTGCTAAAAGATACTCCATTCTTTTTTACTTGATGTTTTTGACTTTTCACGGTCTTCAAAATCTGAGATGCGATTTTGACCGTTACTTTTATAACTTTATATTAATATGTACAAATAAAATTATAACATTATGAAAGTATTTTTGACGATAAATCTAATAATATAATTTTCATATAGCTAATCTAGATAGTTTTAAACCAATTGCGGATAAAGTTCAGAATTTGACGGTACGTATTCTAGGACGTTAACTAAAAAATAATTACAGTGGGAGTATCATAATGATATACCCAATAAATTATTGTTTCTATCCTTTTCTTATGATTCGTCAGACTTCTGATGCTAACATGTTATTTTTCTGATATGCTACTGGCCGATAGCTCACATTTGCTTGTCTTTAGGGGTCTTTATCTCCTATTTTCCTTTTTGTTAGCTAGTTGATTATCTTTCATATATTGGTCCTTTTGACAGATTTGACAAGAAGATCAGGTATGCTTCTCGCAAGGCTAGGGCAGATCTGAGAAAGAGGGTAAAAGGCCGGTTTGTTAAACTCGGTGAAGCATACGACTATGATCCACTCTGCCAAACAAGGAGCTACTGAATGCAAAAAAACCATTATCCAGTGGTAGATTAGTAAACTTAAACCAATGCTTATTGGGGGTGGCACAAAAGCACCGAGACTCCAAGCAGTTGTGGGAGAGCCGCCTTTAAAAAAAGAAAAAACAGAAAGCAATCAGTGAGACAAAAAAAGACAAACATTTGAATGTTTCAGAAGTTTTTGGATGCTGTTCCTCCTTTGTCCTCTGTACAGTGGATGGAATTCGCATCTTCTGTTGCTTTTGGAGGAGCGATTTGAGTCACTCTCCACCTTTTGTGAATTAATAATCCAACACAACTAAGCAGACTACTCTTGCATTTTTATCCCCTTTCTACTGACTGTGGCGTCCACCTACCCATGCTGTGGTGTTTTTGGTGGTATGCTTCCAGATTGGACCCTTTAGGCAAAGATGGATGTAGCTGTGAGATCTCCCACGGTTTTATTTATTATGTGAAATCTTCTGTAATCGGGAGTTTGTTCTGCAATTATGCGTGTGTAAATACCAGGTCAGGAATAAACTGGTGGTTGTAAAGTATGTTCTTTCAAGTGTTGGTAATTTGGAAATGCCTCCATTCAGTCAAGTCTTCCATGAAAGATCAGCCCATTGGAATTTACTGAACTTTGGAATCAAGCAAAGACGTGGCGATAGATGAAACAAATATGTTCGCGTCGGCAAAGGGCAATTGAAATGACACATCAACGAAATAATATGAAAGCAATTTGTCTTTGTTACCTGAAGAAAATCAGATACAGCAACAATAAATGAAAGCATATTTATCTAATGCATAGCAGCATCAAAGATGGGTGCACCCAACCTAATATTTATCAACAATAACTCCATGCTGACACTATTAGGAATGAACTGGGCAAGCTTTAGTCTTGTCTCACGTATTGTAAAACAATGCAGAACCTAATTTTCAGATGAAGATCATGAATAGAAGGGCATATCTTTCTTTGCATACCGCTTTAAAGAACGAAGGCAATCACCTGTTACCTGGAATGGGATAATTTGCAACATTGCATACACATGTAAGGCTGAAAATACTAGAGAATTTTTAATTAATTGCACCCCTTTCTAGTCACCTCTAGTAGCTTTAATTTGTTGAAGAAACCCAAGATGACACAGATACAATGCCACAGATCAGCTTAGGATGGCTTCTAAGAGACCGGCGTAAGGGATTTCTAATGGGGAAAGGAAGGTAAATTTGCACGAGAAAAATATAACAGAAGCAAAAGATAAATCAATCCATGGAGCCGGTCACCGAGGGCAAACCAAGAAAAGAAAGGTTACGACGTATAAAGTGAAGTGCCAGATGATATTTATTGCAAGAGACAATTAATCAACAAGAAAATTAGTGTCCATACATGCATGCATCCAGGAAAATTAGTGTTCCTGGATAATCAGTTTTTTTTTTACAATCATCCAAAATCATAAAAAATCCAATCCATGAACATTTAATTTGAAGACATGGGTCAATAAACGCTTATGTTGTCATGCTAGACACGCTGCTCGAGATCGGCTTCCATGTTGCCTCACGCTCTGCATGTCACCGTCGCCCTCTCCCGTAGCCATTGTCTGCAGTGACAACAGCGCAGGGTGGCGGTGCCGTGGCCGCTCCTCCATTGCTCACCAAAGCTCCATTCGTCCTTACATGCAGAGCAAGTTTACTTGGTCATCCTTCTCTTCTACGTTCTGAACTGAATTCGAGTCCACTCCCTCTCCACCTCTCGCGTCGGGGAACTTCATCATATACCCTCCCCATATTTGATAATTTCAGGATTTACCCTCCCCACTCAATAACATGTGGGGTCGGGATGAGTCACTGACACGTGGGCCAGAGGGTAAATCCTGAATTTCAATCTAAGGGGAAGGTATATGATGAATAATTCCCCGATCCAGCACCCCCTCCCTCAGATCTACCTGCTAGTTGGTCGGATCGCCTTCCGCCTCGCTGGGGTATGGCTGTTCAGCCCCTTCACCACCACTGCTCCCACTACCCCCGCTGCCCCCGGGCCATCCGTTGGACGCTGTGCTGGTGTGCAGCCCCCAACCCCCCATCTCCCCCCTCCCCCGCCTCACAGGCCGTGAAGCCCCGCCCGCCACCGCCGCCCCTCCCGAGTCCCGTCACCAACCTCTTGAAGTCCCGGTCGAGGTGAGGCGGCCTCCCCACCAGAGCCTCCGCAACAAGGGTTTGTCTTCCATCGCCCCAGCAGCCCTCCCTTCAAACCTCCGCATTGAAGATGCGCCCAACAACTGCATTGAAGACAAGGATCCACGCATCCCTCAGAATTCTCCTCGGGGCAGGCCTTTGACGTGTAGGGTCTCCTTCGCGGACGACCCGCCACACACCGACTCAAATCCGTCGTTACTACTCCACTCGGCTTCCTTCAAGCGAGTGGGAATGATGGCTCCCAATGGCGCCCTTCCTCTCCTGTCGCTTCATCTTCCTCTCCCTTTGCACGAAGCGGCGTGGCACATTCATCTCGGCACAAGTCCCATGCTCAATGGACTGTGGTAAAGCGGGCGTTCGTTTTAGCGATGGTTTTAGGCTAAAATTTCACTGTAACTGATTTTTTTTACTGTAGTTGATTTGGCTTTTTGAGCATAATTAAATTTTAAAACATGTAAAAATAGAAAAAATATATTAGCCTATTACGGACAATGCAAAGAAACACGGGAAAAAAGAAAAAAATGCAAAAAAGCCTAAAAAATTAAAAAATTCAAAAAAATACGAATTACGGAATAGTGAAAAAAGCTAGAACTAGAAGCAGAAGCTGAAAAAAAAGCTGAAATGAGCGAGTGGCGCAAAGCTCACAACCAGATGGCTGCCATTTCCAAGAGCTTATCTCCTCAAGAGAGAAACTTCTCAAGGAATGGTCGTATCCTACAGAAGAAAGACTTTAGTGGATGTAACCACACTAGAAGGATGCATTGTAACAGCCTTGTTATGATCACTTAGTCGCACGCCTATAGAAGTGTGTACTGGCTGACATTATAAGATAATCATATCTTGTGAGCAAAGATATACAACCTCTGCAGAGTAAAAACCGTTCGAACAGCCGTGTCCACGATCATGAGTGGACATTGGGAACTTTACATCGATATAGTTCTATTTAAAAATCTTTGTAGGTGAGATAAAAATTGGTCTTTGTGTTGCCTTGAGTGGTCGGTCCTAGTTACGATAATAAGTGGATATGACACTGGAAAACTAGTATATGGTGCAAGTGACATGTAACAGTGGATGAAATCTGTACTACTATTATTGCATTCTTTCACACACTATAGAAAACTTTGTTTCAGTTAAAATTGCTAAGTCTCAGGTATTTCCTATGTCTATATCTCATAATGGTTACTTTTTGCAAATAAAAGAATCTTAAGCCCTCCTTTGTTCGACCCTTCATCTATTATTACTGCATTATGTGTGGTGGCTTGCTGAGCACCTATGTACTCACTGTTACTTAATTACAATCATTCAGTAAGTTAGAAAGAGAAATACAAGGCCCGCAATCATCCAAGGGCATCAACAAGAATTCAAGACGATGAGGCTAAGAACTAGGTCGTAAACCCCAGTTGGCTGCCTATGGACACATCCTGAGGGTCTCACCCGTGTGAAGTCTTCATTTTCACTGTTGCATTTTATTGATTTTAGCTTGATCGGCCCATTAGTAAGTCTACTAATACATTTATGCTTCTACATGATATGTACTTTGATGTTCAGTATTGTAACTATGAGCACTATCTACTGATACATTGAATAATACAATAGAATCACAAAAAGATTTTTGGATTGTGAAATCCGGGTCTGACAAGAGGGAGGAAAAGAGGCCTAGGGTTTTCTGGGGGAGGGGTGGCTGACCACCACATGGTCTAGGTTACAGTGGGTCGAAGGCCTAAGGCCTAAAACTCCCACTAAAATTCTGAATTTTGTATTACTTCTTTAATCCCATTTAATTTCTCTTTTTAATTCATTGAATCCTCCGAATACCATTCGGGATATTACATTCTTCCCCCGTTAAATAGAATTTGACCTTGAATTACATGCTCCACAATCATACACGGGCCACAAAACTAAACTAAAAATTAAATCACACACATACCTGAGGAGAACAACTCTAGATATTTCTCATGCATATGAGACTCTAGCTCCCAAGTTCATTTCCACTCAGTCTGATGTGTCCAAAGCACCTTAATATATTTTAACGTCTTGTGCCTTAGAACTCGCTCTGACTTCCCTAGAATCTACACTGGCCAGGACTTGAAGGTAAGATCTTGCTCAGTGACCAATGACTCTAAGGATTTCTCGTGCTACAATTTTTTCCACAAATCCTTCTCCGATACTAGACGTGGAACACATGCGCACAACACACGAAGACTCAGAATGGTCCAATCGATGAGCTAGCTCTCACTACACATCCCTATCAAGAATGGTCCAACATACCTCGGGCTAAACTTACCCTTGGCACCAGACCACACAATGACCTTGGTGAAAAATACCTTCAAGAGTTCCTAGACACCACATAGGACTCCAATTCTCACCTTCTCACCTCGTCAAAGCTCTCCTAAGTGACCACTCACTCTTTTATTATCTAATTAGACATAGCTGTCTAATCTTTGCGAATCCACAAAGCCTCGTCCCAAACTCTAAGCTGGTAGAATCAACTTTAAGAGCTCTACACATTTATGGTATCGCATTCCCAAACTAACGGTATAATTTAGACTTACTTTTCAACTCCCAATCCAACTAAGGTTTGGGATATTATACTCATTCTCCCTTAAGATTTCGCTTTCATATTGAAAGGCAACCCATTCCACTCACAATAACTAAAACCTATCAAACAGTTTTCTTTTCCTTGGGCACAAACCTACCTCGAGAAAGACATCTGATCCACAATCCAGAAAACCAAATGGTCACACATTCCTTTCATGGCACAAATGCCCTAACTCAATAGCACCAGAAGCCTTCTTTTTCTATCATATGATCCCCTCACTTTGTAGAACACATCCCTTTTTTAATATAGGGAAAAACACACCGTACTCCTTAAACCAACCATCTTTCAAAAGAATCCATTCGAGAAATAGTAAGGAGTTTACCATGAATCATTCATATTGAGTTGCATGCACCAGCCAGTTCACCCAAAAGCTTAAGTTTATGAGGAAAGACATGCAATTCACTTATATTTCAACACTCCCCCCTCACGTGTAGGCTCTCTCAGATTTAAGATGTGGAATAGAAGTGGGCTACAATTATTTTTATTTAATTGCGCCAACCGGGTCTCGAACTCAAGACCTCTTGGCTTTGATACCATATTGAGTTACATACACCAGCCAGTTCACCCAAAAGCTTAAGCTTATGAGGAAAGACAGACAATTCACTTCTACTCAACAATTCAAATTCTAGATAGGCAATATGCATTCCAGAACCACTCTGAAAAGATTGATCCACTAAGAAATCATTCGACACTCCAAATAAACAAGATGAAATTAAGAATCACATAAACCAAAGGGTCAAATAACTCTAATGCGCAAAATAACAATCTTTTTTCTCTAGCAAGGAAAAGGACCACCCACAACACCAAGAAACCACTTCTATCTTCAGATGGTAATGAACAAAACATATAAAGTACATAGGAACAAGAAATGCATTCCTTTGCCTCCGAACATACTTTCCTCAACTTTGAAGTATATTATTTTTCATTGAGCCAAAAATTTTCCAAAACATCTCGTATTGTCTATACACATTCTTTTAAATTAGCAACTTCCAAGTTAAATCCAACCTTACTAAAATATTACAAGTATAGAGACTCTAGTGCACAAGTCATGAAATGCATTAGGAATTTTCTGCCCATCTCAGGCGACAGCTTTGAGATGTCAAACACACTGTTATTAAGTTGTCAACTAATCGGCGACTAATCTACGACTAGTCGTCGAGTCGGCATAGGATGGACGACTGGAGAGACTGACTCAACTGGAGCGACTAGTTGAGAGTCAGGATGACTAATCGACGACCAACCGTGATTAATCATGTATTTCTAGTCAGCTGACTGGAGGCCCACTCAATCAATATCTCGCCGCTCACCTCTCACCTCGGCTTGGCCCAACGTTATCCATCATGTGCGCGTGCGAGTCTCGCGTGACCGTGTCTCCATTCCTAACCCTAACCTTATCCATTCCTTTCCTGTGTGACCGTGTCTCGCGTGAGTCTCGTCTCGTCTCTCCTCTCCCGTGCGAGCCGCCGCAAGCGATGTCGTCAGGAGCGAAGTAGTAGCAGCAGTCGCCGCTGTCTTCTCCGGTGGCCACCGCTCATCTCTCCTCTCTCGTGCGAGCCGCCGCAAGCGATGCCGTCAGGAGCGAAGTAGTAGCAGCAGTCGCCGTCGTCTTCTCTGGTGGCCGCTGCCTCCTTCTCTAGTGACCGCCATCGTGCCGTCTTCTCTAGTGAACCCTGTGGCCTCCTCCTCCAGTGGCCGCCGCCGCCGCTGCCTTCTCCAGTCAGTTCAGTGTAGCCTCCTGTCCTGCCTCCCTTCTCCCCTCTCCTTCCCCCCTCTTCTCTCCTTCCCCCCTCTTCCCCCTTTCCTCCCCTGCTCTAATCTTCTGCAGTCTCCTTCTTCAGTGGCCGCCACCTCCTTCTCTAGTGACCATCACCGTCTTCTCCAGATCTACACTGGCTGCCGCCGCACCGTCCAAGTGGTGCGGTAGTAGCAATCGCCGTCGTCTTCTCCAGATCTACTCTGGCTGCCGCCACCTTCTCCGGTCAGTGCTCAGTGCAGCCTCTTGCCTCCCTCCTCCCCTCTCCTTCCCCCCTCTTCCCTCCTTTGTCCCTTGCTCTACTAGTGGTACAAGTGTACAACTAGCAGCAAGCAGTACACCTAACTAGTATCGACTAGTCGCCCACTAAGCGACTTGACTCGACTTTACGACTTAATAACCATGACTCAAACATGGTGACCACAAGCACCACAAACTACAGAAGACAATCAAGGAGGTAGAGGAGAAGAAACCATAGCACCTGATAATCCAAAATTAAGATCCAAACATAGGTGACAAGCAAGTAATGAAGATCCCCTGGATGAGAGATGTCTGATATTGCATCGTCCATCACTCGCTCCCTATATAAGCGGTGACGGGGTCCGCCACAGACGTGGTGCGGGGTTAGGGGGAGCATCCGCGGAATTTATTAGTGTTGATGATTCGAGGTAGTGGAGGCCCACCGTAATATGAATGCTTAAATGCCATTTGATCTTCATAGCAACTCTAGTTAAAATCGAGTACCAACTCAAAAGCATTAAAAGTGAGGTAGCAACTCCATTTTAAATCGATGAGCAACTTGAAGCTTTAGAGAAAAAGTTGGTAACAACTTCAATTGAAATCAGGTAGCAACTCTAGTTGAAATCAAGGAGCAACTCAAAACTTTTGGAAAATCTGCTAGAAATTCAAAACTTTGGAAAAAAATGTGATATCAACTCGAAGATTTAGAAAAAAAATTGAATAGTAGTCTAGTTTAAATAGGATAGCAACTCAAGTTGAAATCGAGTAGTAACTCGAAGCTTCAGAAAAAAAATTGTGCAGCAACTCAACGATTTAGAAAAAAGTGCAAGGGAGCAACTCCTTAAAAATTAAGTATTTGCTCAGAGCTTTAGAAACCAAATTGGCAAGCAACCTGCTAATTTCTGAAAATTAAGAAGCAACACATAGCTTGTGATGAAAAATAAGAGAGCAACTCTGGTTGGCGCTCTCCACGCTACCCTTTGACTCCATGAGAGCATGCTTCCATGTGTGTGTGTGAGAGAGAGATGTGATTGTGAAGTGATGCATCACTATAGATGGAAAGAAGCCTATCCCAAAAGGAAATAATGCCATGGTGAGGTCCAAATGAGTTGGCTCCCATGACTTGTGATGCAGTTGACTTTTATTAGTCTTTCAATTTTTGTCTATATATGGCTTCCTCACTCGCTTCACTAGGTTCCACTGAACAACCACAGTCTACACTCTTACAGAACTCACACAGTCCTCACTAGTGTATAGAGATCGTAGGGCACTCCCACATGGTAGCAAGACGAGTCGAACATGTGGTATTGCATGCTAAAGGCTTATAGTAACTTACTTTGAGAGAACGATTTAAATACTTATGTATGTGCCATTTCATTTGGGAATAAGTCTACTTTACCTTCTCTAAATTATGGTTTTGGTCTAAGTTTCAACCTCCAATTGCAAACCAGGTAATTGACACTCCTTAACTATCAAAATCGGACAACTTACCACCTAAGACTATTCCACCTCGGTTTTCCGCTACGTGGTGTTGATATGGTAGTGGTTCTTGGTGACATGAACGCTAGTCATTTGAGTCAGCAAATAAAAATAATACGAGCCCACATATCATACTCTATAACTTCTTCCACGCCATTTCCATGTCATTTGAGTTAGCAAATAAAAGAAGAAAAAACAGTTGGCCTACCTGTGGGCTCTCCATCCATCTTCATTCCCTCTCAATCCCTACGATTCAGTTGGCCCCCATCCATCTACTTCATCCTCTTTCTCTCTCACCTCTCTCTCTCTCACGTTCTCTTCCTTGCTCTGTTTCTTCCTACTCTCTATGTGTCTCTCTTCTCATCCATGGTTGTGAGGCATCCCTTATTTCTTTCTACTCTCTATGTGCCTCTCTCTTCCCATCCATGGCCATGGGTATCCTTTGTTTCTTCCTACTCTCTCCATGTGTCTCTTTCCATCCATGGCCGTGGGGCATCGCTACCACTCGAAGCTCTCTCTCATCTCCATGGATCTCACACTATCACCTCGACAGCCATGGTGGTTCAGGAGTTGACGCCGTGAGATGTGCCAGCGGCTAGCAGTGGCGACGGTGGTTCTTCAGTGATGGCGGTGACAGTTCTATAAAGGTTAGGAGGGGAGGGTGAACGCATCAAGACATCGTCTATGGCAAGGGGATTCAAGCAATTGGATCAAGGACACCGGTGGGGATGAACAACGCCAGGGAAGATGACCAGAGGTGGAGGAGAAAAAAGGTCGATTCAGTGAGCTACAAGCACAGAAATGAAATTAACTTGGCGGGTAGGTCGAGAAATTTGTGGAATACAATATGATGTAAAAGGATTTGAAAAAACTTTACCGGTGTGATTGGAACATAGCAGTGGGTCTTGACCGGAGTGTGGGCGGCGACGGCTATGAAGATCAAGCTCTCCTCGAGCAATTTACATGGGAGAGGAGGCGAGAATGAGGAGGAGACAAAGTCAGAGGAGGAGGCGAACATGAGGAAGAGCCAAAGTTAAAGAATCGAGAAGCTTGCCATTGTTGCACATAGTAGCAGGTTGTCTGTTTTGCCATGTCAATATGCTGTGCTCATGGAGAAGCTGGCGAGAAGGAGAGAGGAAGTGACGGGAAGAAGAAGCACATTAGACAATAACAAGTGGGTCTATTGTACATTTTTTTATTTTACTGATTTGTAAAGAAATGAAGATAAGTGGCATCTACGCGCCATCTAGACAGCAAAAATTGAACATGTAGGCACCACATCAGGCAAAACCATGGTGGCTTATGATGAGGGGGTGTTTTGCACGATTTCAGGAGTCGAGAGCTGTAAAATATCCGATTTTATAGTTTAAAATTGAAATTTAGACTAATATAAGAGTTTAGTGAGTAAAGTAAACTTATTCTTTTCATTTAATGGGTTGGACTGGATGGGTTGGAATGGATGTAGCGCGCGCACAAAAACAGCTATTCGGCGTGTGCACAACTAAGCAGTCGTTTCCTGTTTCTAGCGTGTGCCGTTTCGGTTATTTAGATTTTTTTCGGTAGGAAGTAGCCCGGTCGTTCTGTGGGCTGCGGTTGCGGTGCTCTGTTTTTCCGTAGGCCTCAATGTACAGTATTTTTGTGGGCTGTGGGGTCTAGTATTTTCGTGGGCATTCAGACCGATTTATGTGGGCCACACAGATTTCTTCTTGTATTGTTTTTTCGTTTTCTTCATCGTTGTACTTCTTTTATTGGAGCAAACTGTTTAATTGGATCGCTTGTTAGCCCAGTCATTAGATCGCCAAATAAGTAGCCTAATTTCCCACCCTGTTTTTTTTATTAGGATTCTTTTTTATGTTTGTGGGTTTGCTCTTTCTTTTAAGAAATAAGTTCATTCAATCCCCCTCAACTATTACGTTTGTCTTAAAATCAACATTCAACTACGAAACCAAACCGACAGGGGCGGAGACGGGCCTCGGGCCAGTTGGGCAACGGCCCGAGGCCCAGAAAAATAATAGTGGTATATTTTGCAATGGGGAGAGGAGCTCCGACGGCCCGACCGCCCGAGGCCCGAGTCGCCCGACCGCCCGAGGCCTTACGCAATCGTGATCGCGAGAGCCATCGGCTCGCCAGTCTCAGCGAACGCCCAAGGCCTTACCCTAACCTCCAGCCGCATCTCCGCGCGACCGCGTGCGACGCGCCGCACCGCCGCCCCCCACCGCCGCTCGTGAGCCCGTGACGCCGCGTCGCCGCCGCCCCCCCACGCCATCTCCGCCCCTGTCTCTGCCGATCTCCGCCCACGGAGCGGAGCGGAGGGGGGAGGGGCCGGACGGAGCGGAGTGCCGGAGGGGCGAGGCGCCGGCGGGGAGCCCGGAGCGGAGGAGGGGAGCCGGGAGGCTCGGCGGAGCGGAGGCCGAGGGGAGACGCCAGAGCGGGAGCCCGGCTGCGGGGCTGCGGAGGAGGGGAGGCGCGGGCGAGGAGTCGAGGAGGAGGGGCCGAGCGGAGAGAATGAGGAGGGGAGGCAGCGGTCGAGAGAAATAGGGAGTGACCGAGACACTGCTCCGAGAGAAATAGGGAGTGAGCACAGTGAAGGCGGAAGAGAAGGTCAGTGAATAATTGAGCTGTCTTGGCTAGAAAAAGCTTGCAATATCATGTGGTGTTACGCTTATTCAATTAACCATTTTTGTCCAATTGTAACAGGAAATCTTTTGTCCAATTGGCTAGAAAAAATATACAATATCATGTGATGTTACATTGTTATGCTTATTCAGTAATGTTGTTTTCATGCTTTTGACAAGCATGCAAGAGTAGTACGATGGTTTGCCAACTTTAAATGGACATTGCTTCATGCATATGATTCTTCTTCAAGTAGAGATTTAGGAATGATATTCTTGTATTGATTGTGGATAGTTGATTTTTAGGAATTGATTGATAATGCTCCCATACTATTCTGAATGATAATCCTCATTCCTCAATGCAGTTATGATTAAATCAACACAATGCCTTAGTTGAAGGCTTGAAGCCGGTGCCATCAATGGAATAAATGGGACTATAATTACTTATGGTCAGGTATGTTTTGCTGCAAACACCCAGTACCCTAACTCACTAGTTGTCCACAAATATTTCTCTTCACAAGAGGCATATGTAGAACCATAATTTGCTTATGCTTGGGCGCTTGGCCAGTACATGTCTCAAATTTACATTGCACAGTTACCATTTGCAATTGCCAATTAGCCAATTCTGTTTGGCTGTCTAGGCCCCACCTAGGCGGCCACCCACCACCCGTCTAGCGCCTAGGTAAACATTGGGCCCGAGGCTTTGCGAAATCCTAGCTCCGCCACTGCAAACCGACACATCTTAACTATCAAAACCGGCCATTTTACCTTCTCAATACCAAAATTACCCTAGTTTTACTGACATAGCACCTATGTGGACAACATACATGACACCTACGTGGATAAGTTTCTGGCATGACGTCCACCTTCCTCCTATACTCCATTCTGCCCCTCGTCATCTTCCTTAGTAATCACCAAAACCATTGGTTCATCCCTTCCCGCACCACTTCATCCTCCTGTCTGCAGATCCGACCCGATGAATGGTGGTCAGAGCTGGGGGAGGAGGCTGGCAAGCGACGGTTGAATCTCAGGGAGGCGGTCGAAGCTTGGCCACAAAAGCCATGGCGAGCAGAGAGGCGAGAGATCAAGGAGGCCGCCGCAAGCTGTGGCCGGAGATCGGGGAGGAGGCACGCGGGGCAACCGAAGCAGACATCACGAGCAACAGTAGCGAGGTCTGATGAGGTCCCAAGATGCGCCGCGTAGTCATCCCTAGGGTCCACCGTCATCGGCTACGAGCTCATCTTAGCAATTCGTAATGGAGTAGCTTAGAAATATTAATTAAGTACACCACAAATAATAAAGAAATATAATATATTTATTTAAGTGGTACATCCAATGTGAGAGTATTTATACCCCGAGAGTATGTAAAAAGGTATTTACTCCTGAAAGTATATGACTCTCTTCTTTGTCTTCTAAAAACTATTTTTCTACTGTAATTAGCCTCTATCTCATTGAGTACAAGTCTACAAATCGATTATAGTTCACATTGCAGCTACTTTATTTATATCGGTCAAAATCGCGCACGAATCTCTGTCTCTCCGTAGTCTTTCTCACAAATAACCAAAAATCATAAATCGCAACCCAAAAGAACAAACCCTATACTTCTACTTCTCATATACCACTTACACGTATATGTTATACTCCTCCATCATTTTGAATACACTATAAGGGTAATTATAAGATGCTCCAGTGTAAGAGTAATTATAAGATGCTCCAGTGAGTTACATAAAAATATGGCGTAATTTGTGTATACTCTCCCCTTAAATGATATAGAGCAAAAACTATGGGCTCCAATGAAACTTTTTTATGCAATTCACATTGCAATATCTTATAGTTAGTATTTAAGTATATTAGAAGTGATGAAGGAGTGCCACACATTCATTTAAGTGTTATATCCGATGTAAGAGTATATACTCCCTAGAGTACGGCTTTCACGATAATGGTATTGTACTACTTTGAATGTATACTCCCACTCCTCATATACCACTTATACGTATGTATTATACTCCTTTATCATTTTGCATATGAGTAATTATAAGATGCTCCAAAGTTAATTACACAAAATATTTCATTGGAACCCCCTATTTTTAGTATAAGGACTCCAATGAAAATTTTCTGTATAACGACACCAATGGTGTACCAGACTGGGCTTAGAAAGCTAGTGCGTAAACAGTTGTTCTGGTATTTCTTTCGTTTTCTTTTTGTTCGTAACAACAGAAGATTTAACCTTTGCAGGAGTACCAAGTATAGAAAAGAATGGTGATTTACTTAAAGGGAGTGACATCTCCAGGGGCACTGACCAGTGCTTCTAATCTAACTTGGAGGGTGTAGGCAAGATCCTAAACCATCTTTCCTTTTGTTTAAGCCAGAACAGTATTTGAGCATTCGTGTATTCATGATTAACTAGACATTCCAGGCTCTGCTGTTAGTTCTCCAATCTGAATCTTGCACTGGGGCTCTTCCTGAGGGCATGGTACCGATCCTGGCTCAGCATGAGCAAGGTGTTGTGAAAACCAAAATATCACCAGAAGATGGTTTCCGGTGATCCATGTGTGCACCCAGGGGCGGAATCAGCATAGAAGCATTGACTTCTTACTAATCCTATTAAGATTGTACTAGACATGGCATATCACATTTTGTAAAATAAGTAATGAACCTAGTGTTGTAGTAAGAATGACCCCAATGACATTTATTTCTGGATCCGCTCCTGTGTGCACCAGCAAAAGTAGGATGTGAAAAAAAATGGGTTCCTACTTAGCTGACATGATTTCCTTCTCGAGTTGGCTGAATATCTTCTTGAGGCGAGAAGATGCATTGGATTCTACCTCCTGCGTGATCTTCTTTCGATTCTTGCAGCTCTTTAACCATGCTATGCCAATAGATACTTGGACAGTGCATGCATTCTGCTTGGACGCAATCTGCTCCAATTGATATCGAGTATGGAGCTGCAAAAAAGATAAAGAGTGAAGGCAGCACAATTAGGTGAAACTCGGAAAATATAACATTTTCAGCTGTGACGAAATGGTGACAGAACAGCTGATCGTTGCCTAGAATAAAACTAACTAAGCATGAGACTGACTTTTTCCCAGTTCATGTGAATAATGGGATGCTTTTGTGTATTTTGCAATGACAATGCACATGTTTTCACAATTTGGGAGACCCTATTTATAGTCACAGTAGTAACTTTTATTAAAGAGGCCACAAACAAAGCAATCAAGAAGGAACAAATGGCCAATATCCACTGCACTAGCTATATGTGCAGGTACTGGGTTTCCATCTGACAGCGAAATCTTCTAATTAAAAACCAAAAATGAATAAATGCATAGAAAGAAAAAGAAAAAAATACAAAAAGTGAACTGTTATGACCACAAGGAAGTCAACCACCAAAAGAGGACAATGTGACCAAGAAAACAATGTAAGCAGGTCAGAATAATGCAAGATAAATGTGCAATATAATATCATGCATAATTCAAATATACAACTATGATTAAATGTATATAACAAAAGAAATTATGTATGCCAGGAAATTGTCACTTACATTGAAATATTCACCAACTGGGATACCTTCGAGTGTCATCACTTCTTCGACAAGCCATCCATTCTTATCACGCAACGGGGACTTCTGTTGTGTGCTCATTACTTCCCCCTCGTGTCGTGCCAATTTCTTGTCAAACCTGTAATGAACTTGCCTTTGGTAAACATCAGCCCTGACCAGTTCCCATGCTGTAACAGAGTAGTCCATACAACCAACTTTCTCCATAACTCGAAGCTCCAAAGGTCCACCCTCAAATATGTCCACAAGTGTTGATACCTAACGAAACATAGAAATTGGTCGCAATGTAAAGATGTAAATCTTTCAATCTTTCTGCAGCACATGGTGGATTGCACATCATTGTCAGGATGGAACAAGGAATCTTACATCAAAAGGTTTTGTAGATGAAAATATTTCTGACATTTTGGCATCCTCTATTCCTAAGAAAGATCCACTTTCCTCATCTTGGAGGTCTTTCATTTCTGATTCCTCTTCTACCAGCTGAACTTTCTGTTCAGGGGTCAAGGATCTCGCCTTCCAGAGGGCCATTATTGTTCTGCAAAGCATGCAATTGGCAATTTTGAAAAACAGATGACCAGCCACATATGACAAGATGAGTTCATGTTTATCATCCAAGAAAACAGACTTACTTATGTGCCACATTGAATGACACAAAAGATTGGAAATGAAACTTGAGTCTCCCTTCATTGTCCAGTTGCTTTGCTCCATGTTTTGCATCCATTCCTCTGTCCTTACGAAGAATAATCAGCAGAGATGGGCTTCCCATTGAAGACAGGGTTGCAGGGACCACTTGAACCTCTTCAATATCTTCCCAAAGAAAGAAGAATTTTGTTTTGTGACCAAAAAGATTTGTGTAGAACCCAATAATTCTTGGAGATAAAAACAGGCGCCCCTGCAACAAAAACATAGTTCTAAGCCCTTGAGCACAGTCGCATCACAAAGCAGAAATTAATGTAGTTCGGTTGTAAAGTCACAGTAACATGGTCATGTGAAATACCACACTGGTCATCATTTCAAAGTCTGGCTACCAGAAAGGCTTTAGTGCTTTTTGGTGGTCACATATAAGGATGATTGGAACAAGACAGCCAGACAAATTAGTTAAATATATTGTTTAAACAGGGTGCATAAATTGAATAATTTTGAATGCACATTTTGTACTACGTTGAATAGTGGGTGAAAGGTGTGACTACAACCTATAGATTTGCATATTCTGCAATAACAGTTGCATCTATAGCTGATTGTTTGATTTGAGGACACTGAACCCACTTGTTAGCATAGGGTAGGGTACTGAAGTATTACGAAATGAATGAAGGACTGCACACAGTTAAGCCAGAAAAGCACCACAAGCAAATAAGCACATATAAAGAACATACCTGTGTGAGCATTTTACGCTTTAAATGACAAGTAAAATCATTGATAAGAAATTCTTCTGGTGGCAAAGAAAAGATCTTCTGGAATGCTGAAATTGTGTGAGGAGACCTCACAGCAATCTGCACAATGAATTTTGCATAAGTCAGAATACAGTCAACATAGGAGGACATTTGCCCCACATGATGATAAGAGAATAAAGCCATCACCTTTTTGCCAACCTCTTTCTCCATTTTATCTAGGTAATCCTTCATGACTTTGGTACCCCTTGAATTGTTCAAGAAGATTCTCAAATGCAAGTTTGACTGGCATGCTTGAGCCAACTTCCCCTTAAGAGGAATACAAATGTCGGCAAGCTCGGATATATTAGATTTCAAGAAATTTACTTCAGCATGACCAAGGGAGGCAACTTCATCAAAGGGTCCATCAAAATCATACACATCTATTTGCATCACTGATGGTGGATCTTCCATGGCATCAAATTCAAAAATTTCTGCAAATTTTGAAAAGGTTGTAATACAAACTTGCCAATTGCAATCCTACCTAGCAGTAAATTATAAATAAAGGATCCTTATCCCAATGTTACATTTTGGTTATTAGAAGTTCTAAAGTTATGTGGTTATTGAATTATAGTAAAATGCTAGCAAATCTACATAGGTCAGAGAAGCTGGCTTCACGATGAATGTCCAACGAATTATGGAATGGCTAGCTAATATTTGCAAAAAAAACAAAGTACAGTTTTACCATTCCACTGAGGCTGCAGGGTGTGGAACTTAATCGAACTTGTCTTTGTCTTTCCATTGCAAGTAAGTACAACATATGGATCAGAGTAACCAGATGATTTGGTTGCTGCTAAGTTGGTTCCATCAATCAGAGCAACAGTCAGCAACCAGCCATCCCCTTGTGCTTTGACTCCATGATCACTTCCTATACATTCCAAAAGACTATGTAAGCAAAATTTGGTTAATATGTGCAGATGTCCAGAACAAAAACTGAAGAATTTTTTTTAGTGGAACTGAAGGTTTTGTTGAACAAAATAAAAGGTAACAGTAAACATTTCTACTATCAGGAAAGGCCTAAACAAGCACTTGTATGGAAGCCTAATTACGTGGTTCCCACCAGGAAAAACAACAGAAGCAGCAACAGAAAGGAGAGAGATGTGCTACCTCTCTGCCTCTTAGCCTGGATGAATCGTGCAATCATATTTAGGACACGCTGTCCTTGTAGAACAAGGACTCCACAGACTACAACTTCACCAACAGAATCTGGCAAGTCCAGCCCAGGGAACTCGAGACCTTGAATTATACTAGGACTTGCAAGGATGATGTGCGCAAAAACATAAACAAATGCAAAAATTGAGGACACAACAGTAAAATTTCCAAAGATTCGAAATGCCAGTTTCCAATCAGATTCCTGCTCCGGTTGTACTGAAGACAAGACTTCGTTATTAGCTGTTGTATGTTTTGCATCGACCGGCCTGACATTTTGAGCCAGGAGCTCAGAGAACTGATTGTAGTTGTCCTTCAAGCCTTGTTTTGCCCCATTTTCAATCATGCTCTTCATCATGGTACTTTGGACAAAATTTAAGCGCCAAGAGACTACAAGACGTGAAGATTTTTCGTCATCTGGTAGTTCAGGTCCTGGCATTATACAGGTCAAAACCTCCACCCTAAAAGTGTTACCAAAAGGAACTTCAGGAGTACTGACATCTGCTAAAACTGCATACATCTCTCCATCTGCCTTCAGATATGCCATGTCCTCCGTTGCTTTCACAGCCTTGACTAGTTTAGTAGGAGCTTTTGTGTAGCTTACTACCCTCTTCAAGATCTCACCATCATTTTCAAGTCTCCATTGTTGAATTTCCAGACCAGTAGTTCCTTGCATCTCTGCTAGTGATTGCGGAAAGTCTGAACTTGGTGAGAAAAGAAGTGCATTCAAGTCACTGGGTGCAACAGCATACAGTTGATCAAGAAGAACTCCACCCGACAAATTTTCAGGCATTTCATCCCCTTCATGCCGAGTCTCAAAGGATTTTAGTAGTTCATTAAAAGACATATTTACACTAGTTTCACAATCCTGCTTATCAGGAAGTTGTGAGCTAGTTGATGGTGTTTCTTCGAGAATATCCAAACTTCTGTCATGCTTGGAGAGAGGTGGAGCAGAAGCTTCTGCATCTTTTGGTTTCACTGAAAAAATCTGATATAGTCGATTGACAAACGATGGACCACCATTTGAGTTATCCTCCTTGGCAATTTCTATTTCATCACTCCCTGAAACTGATGTGGATAATTCTATTGGAATATTTGGCAAACAAGATCCCTTCTTTAGTTCAGTTGATTTGTCTGAATTTGATGCAAGGTCGTCCGAAGCACAATGTGCAAGTGTCGTCGTCTCTTCAGGGTAATTTTGAGATAGAGATATTGTAAGGCAAATTTCTCCTACAATAGCCATTTGCAGCATGTAAATACTTGCCCACATTAAAGTTAGTCTATAGACAACAAAACTGAAAAGGCTTATGGAAAGAGGAGGGTTGGACAAATAAGAATAAATAGGAATAACAAACACAAGGAATCAATGGAGCTGGTAGTCAGACGGGTGAAAGTAAATACAGACAGAAAGACAAGCATAAGTGAAAGTAAATGCAGAAGTAAGACAAGCAAACTCCAATAGGAAGCAAACTATCGTGAGATTCACAACCGAGTTCCAGATGCTCTTGCGAGGACACCAAGGAATCACAGTTGTCTTGTTCAACAATTATTTAACTCATTTAAGCCAAACAAAAATCCCTCAAACTGGTAATATTGACATCAATACCAAAAAGTCCTCATGGGCTCGCTATTTCCTTAGAATCCTTTAAGGATTATATGAATCATTCAAATCATCAAAACTGGGAGCAGATTAACAAGCAAAGGATAATGAAAAGTGGGAAGTACTGAAAACTATTCGCTATTTGATAGGCAAAACATACACTATTGTATTGAAAATGGCAGAAGTTTTTGGGTAATTTGACAGAGTAAAAAATTGTTCGGGTAAATAATATACTCAATGGTATTGTGAGAAACTATTGCCAAAAAAAAGATGAAAAACAAGGAGTGCAAAACTAGCACAACCTACTTGTTCAGCACAGCATTTCTAACAGCCATAGCACATCCTAAGGCAAAACACACATTAGCCTCTCCCACTACACAACCATAACACATAATCATCATGGGGCAACTAACTACTGAAAACAATACAAACTGAATGAATAGCAAAACAAACATAATTTATTGCATAGTTACCGCAATCCCTGATCTTGGACTTCTTGCTCTTGGGCTGCAGCTGGTACCACTGCGTCCCGAGCGACCGGTTCTCGGCGTCAAGCACCGCCGACAGGGGCACCTTGACCTGCCCCAGGAAGTCGTCGGAGAAGTACCTGTCCTCGTCGAGCACGCACACCACGAGCTCGTCCTTGAGGTCCCCGACCCGGAACGCGAACTCCTCGTCCCAGGCGGGGCTCAGCGACTTCCTGACCACCTTCGTCTTCGCCCGCTGCCTACCCAGCTGCAGCTTGGCGTACGGGTCGCTGAGCCCGTTGGCGTCCATCGCCGGGAGGCTGCGGGCCTCGATCACATGCACCAGGAGCCTCATTTCTTGGAAATGGGGAATCTTTTCCTTCTTTTTCTTTCTAGAAGCTCGATTTGGGCGTCCGTACTCCTCTATCTCTCTTTTTTCGGCAGTTTGTAATCCAGATTGAAAATTTGGAAGCGACTGAACGCTTAGCAGTTCGGATAAATCAGCGAAAAAATCAGAAGAGATCTTTCGTTTGTTTGGTCCAAGAAACACAGCAGGAAGCTTAAACCGCTTCTAATCAATCAATCCAGATTAAAGCGCCATAAATCTAGGAGAGCGACAAGACGCTCAGAAAGACTTCAGGATGGAGCAACGCAAGAAAGAAATCCCCAAAAAGATCAGGAAAGAAATCAAGGAAAGAAATCGGAACAGTACAGCGAGTGCACGGATTGGAGTCGGGGGTGAGAAAAGATGGGCTCGAAGTAGGGTTCGATTGGAAGAGGAGGGTTTGGGGTCGCGGTGGCGACGGGACGATTTCTTTGAAGGAGTGGGCGGTCCGCTTCGGGCATTGAAGACTTCGATTTGAGATGTTGGGAAGAGGAGACGGAGGGGGAGAAGGCGATGCAAATGAGGACTCTCCCCGCGTCGTCTCTGCTGACTTTCAAAACCGCCCAGTTCGTGCCCGTTAGCCTCCTGCTCACTTCCATGATATCGTTAGGTACTTTTAGTCTGACTTATAGTATATAACTAAAATTTTTAAATTTAGAGTATCTATGAGAGATAATATATAAAAAAATAATTATATATAATTTTAGTCGATATAGTTAAATTTGGTATAGTTTATACTATAATCTATCTATAGAACTCATGTTAAAAATGCACTATTTAAAATCTAGATACTAATCTATGGATTGTTTTTTGTGGCTATGGTTTATACCTTTCAGTTAAAAATTTTGAATTTTAGCTATTTATGACAGAAATTATATAAAAAAAATACTCACTTGTAATTTTAACTAGTATAGATATTAAGTTTTTAATATATATTATAATTAATTTATAGATTTTATTTTAAAAATATTTTATTTAAAAATTAAATACTATAATAAAATTAAAAATTAGTTTTAAAAGTAGAAAATACAGACCAAAGTTCCATGAACCCAGCCAAAACTCCCAACCTCTCCACTTTGATGGGAAAAACTCAACGTTTCTCCAAATTATTTTTAGGGGGTGATCGTTTCGGCTTCAGCTTCTAGCTTCAGCTTTTTTTTCACTATTCACTACACTATCCACTAACTCATTTCTGATGTTTTTCAGCACCTGATGTTTTTCATTAAAAGCCAAAAGCCATCGTTATTCCGATCACCCCCTTAAGCAGCCTGCAGAAGGGGCCTGTCCAGAAGACCACAAGTGCAGCAATTCTTCTGGAAGTGAGTGCCACGTCAGGTGTACACCTAATCGGAGAGGGACACGTGGGATGTGAACCGAGGAGAAAATGGAAAGCCACGAGTGCTAGACAATTTCCGAGTTACATAGATATCCAAACATAAATCGATGGTGGATGAATGCTACTTCTTTGAAGTGTTTTAGAATTTGTGCTTACAGCTAATGTTATACAGGAGATGTGCACGAGTCTTGAGCATTTTCCGTCTGTCTTGTTTAGGAATGGTAGGATTGGCATGTTTCTTTTTTTTTTGGAGTTGCTATTTTTTTACTTTTGAAAAAAATATATATTTGCCATGTTAAAATGGATTTGACTAGATCTCAAAAAAATGACTAATTTGACTAATATGGGTTCATAACAAGAGCTTAATTAAATGGCTTCAACAGGATGGTTGCCCAACATCACTGTTGTATGTTTTTGAGGAGGAATCACTATATTTTCTTCCCTCCAAAGTTCCTATGGTCCAAATAGGTTCAAAATAATGGCTCTTAAAAATAGTTAATCAGGTATCCATCAATCCATGTGCCTGGGTGCTGCCATCAGGATTAATGCCCAACACGAGAAAACTGGGAGCTGTCACAAAAAAAAAAAAAAGCGTAGCTCAGCACCAAGAATCTTCGTGGCGACACCATGATTATTTATGCTAGGAGGCAAACCATGATTGCATAGGTCAAAACTAACTTCAAATTGGCAGCACAAGATGCAATACTTTAATGTTATACACCAACTAAAACTTTTGACCTTCCAAAGAAGAAATTAATGGCTGCTTGCAGCCATTGGCATGATGACTGGACTGGGTAAAGAAGAGGCAGCTTGACAGCAAATAATTTTCAGCTGGTAAGGTTTGACAGGAGCAGAAGTGTCAACGTCAATGGACAAAAGATAAACAGTTTAACAAACAAGACTAGGTTGTTAACAGCTTCTCTAGAGTCTAGACCACCCATAACATCAAGAAGAAATGGGGACTAGTCAAGAGGCAAAATAAAACTGTGCTAAAGATATTTTTCTTGGGACAATTATGGCCTCAAGAGAGCACAGACTTGACAGGTGCTCGTCACGAGGTTATGGCTTTGACACCGCTAGCCAGTACCTAGCTTTCCAGATGCAGATAGGGTCTAGAAACTCAGATGCAGATAGGGTCTAGAAACTGATTTGATACTAAACCTCATAAAGAGAAGTTAGAAAAGCATAGAATTATGAAGTAATATCCCCCAATAAAGAAAAGTTAGAAAAGCGTAGAATTATGAAGTAATTTCCTCACTTCTTTCAAAGGAAACGAATTTTTCCTATACGTTGCAAATAACCAGAAAGCTACTCCAGAGTACTCAAGGACAAGTTTGGATCAAAAGTAAAGCTGCAAAGCTTTTTTGTTCACAAGCTAACACAACAGATAATATATTAATCATTTCCAAAAAATATAATGTACTAATTGATATTTAGTTCCAACGAACAATTCAGGGTAAATTGTTTAGAGCAAAATTAGAGTGCCACCCTAAGAACTGAAGTACAGCGCAAGGACAAGCCTGGAGGTTACTGTTACAAAGGATGAAGCTTGTATTGCTCAACCCAAATGGGCCAATATATAGAGTACATGAGCCATAGAAACCCTAAATCCTAGTATAATAGAAAATAACACTAATACCCCTATTAGTTACCTCTTGCAGTACAAGTGCAAGGCACCTGGGTTTCTTGTGCAGATGACCAGCTCTGAGTCTGGCGATCTCTTCCGAACTGTTTGTTACTGGATCCTTCCAGGAAGCATAGCACGAATTGTTAAGTGTGAACAATAGCAAAAGAAAAATACCTAACAAACCACTAGTATTACTTGTACTAAAAATTACAGAAGTTGGATGCAGCTAACCAGGTGCATATGAACTAGATGAACATAACAGCATCAACAAATCACTATTTCAATTAGTTTAGATTGAACATAGCATCAATATTACTAAAAACACTGTACAAGTTTGGTCTGAATCAAACAGAGGGGCAATTCCACAGATAGCAAAACCAAATCTATGGAAATATCCGATAGACATTAAATAGCACTACAGAGAGGGCCAATTACAACAAGATGGAAAGAGTCAACTGATGCACTAGCTGCACATACTCGGGTATGGTGCAAGAGAAAAGCCATCATGAAAATATAAAAATCCTACGCATTTATTCTCTTCAAACATGTTGCCTTTCATCTGATGCTAGCTGCTGGTCTCCTCTGTGTCAGCTAGCACAAACTCTGTGTACAAGTTCTTCAATGCTATCACAACCGTCATTATAAGGGGACCTAATATTGCACCCTGCAGAATAACACCAAATTATCAGCCCAATGTGAGTAACGAAAAAGCACAATTCTCAGATGCACGGTACAATAGCAGTATGGTATATTGGCATGCTCCAACTTCCATGTTCCAAGGACTAAATTTACAGGATAAACAGATGGTGTAAATGTACACAACACCTACTCCATGAATATTAATCAACATAACAGCTTAGTATCCATTTCATAGAAGCCTAGAAGAATAATTATAGTAGAATACAGCTAAGAGTGTATACTAATATAGGCATAAAGACCAGACAGAGTAGCATTTTTGTGATGTGGAAAGATATGTGCAGTTACATGCACAAAGAGGGAAGACAAGTACAACTTTCTGGAGCAGAAAAAGAATTTTGTAGTGTGTATAGAGAGGGGAGACCAAGCAAATACTTGGGAGTCCACAGTAAAAAGTTCTTATAGTTGCAACTTGCAAAAAGCAAAGCTTTGGCTATAAGAGTCTAGAAAAATGTTGTAGCTTCTGATTACTTTCTGAATATAGACTATATGCCAAATCATACAACTGAACGAACACAAGTTCATTTTGATAGCAGCACTTTAATATGTAAGTGAAAATTGTGAAATGCAGCTAACAACACAAAAGAAGTGAGAAATCTGGAATAAAATCAGTACCTCCAGAGCATTGGGGAACAATGTCATGCCACCAATTATGCTGAGGCCGGTGAGATATCCATTGTACCCAGGTATATCCTCCTGAATGACTGTGGTTCCATAATCCATGAGCATCAGGTGAATCACCGTTACCACAACTGCGAGCACATACCTCCCTTCCATGAGGAGCTGCCCTGCGGCAAATATTGAGGACAGCCATGGTGGGAGTATTGGCAGGAGTGCACTGATGGTTGCAAGCACAGTTGATGTGTACACAAAATGCACTTTGAACAACTTGAACAACAGCCATGTCAGGCATCCCTGGAATATGGCAATCTTGGCAGTGGCTAACATGACACTACTAATGGCATGGTCGATGACCTCAACGCAACGTTCCTTTACTTGTTTCGACACTGGTAAAAGGTCAATGACCTGCTCTGTAGCCCCACCTCCCTCTACGGTGATGAGGTAGTACAGCACCCACAAGAAGACCATCAACTGCGACACGAAATTGAGCACCTCAGCTGCACCAGAGACAATGCGGAGAGCAATGGATAACATCAAATTGGCACTACCACCCAGCACCGATGTGCTGCTAGACAGCAGCCTCTTTGCGATCTCCGTTCCCTGCAAAGCCAGCTCCTTGGCCCTCACCACCAAATCCTCCCTTGTGATCAACAGTTCCCTAAAGAACGAGTCCAGCTCCTTGTATATCTCCACCCACTCCTTGTTCTTCACACGCACCGCAATCGCCTGCAGCTTCATCGAGTATGGGTGCGGTCCTGAAGTGATGAGTGCCTTGCTCTTCGCACCAGATGGACCAACTGATTGGCTGATCAAGAAATGCCGGAATCCACTTGTGAAATCAGTAAGGTTGTACTGCACTGCCAATTGGTCTATCTGCTCCCAGACGGTGTCATAGAGCTTCCCAGAGTACTGATCAACCAAGCCGGGGATGTCATTGTCGTCAAGCCACTTCTTGAGGCCAATCTTTTCAGAGTAGTTGCCCTTCTCGACGTGGGACTTGAGGGACATGACCGCGTCCTTGCCCTCGAGCCCGATCTTGTAAGAGAAGAAGACGCTGCCGGCTAGGAAGCCGGCTATCATGCCGAGCATGAGGCCGACGGCGACGAGGGTCTTCAGGTGGCGGAAGATGCCGCCGGTGAGAAGGAGCCCGCGGGAGGAGGGGGCTCGGCCGGAGATGCGGGAGGAGGCGGTGCGGGAGAGGAAGGAGGAGGGCTTGGGGGAGGCGGCAAAGAAGGCGAGGGAGAGGGCGAGGAGGAGCAGCGCCGCGGCGGTGCTGAGGCGCTCCAAGAGTAGGAGGAAGAAGAAGGAGGATGCGAGCCAGCGCAGGAGGCGCGGGAAGGACGGCGACGGAGGAAGCGGGCGGCGGAGGAGCGCGGCACGCGCATCGGCGAGCGTGGCCGCGGAGGAACGCAGTGCGGCGAGCGGGAGCGCGAGCACGGCGGCGCTGAGCCCCGCGCGGAGCGGTGGCTGCCAGAACGCGACGAGAGCGCGGTGCGTCTCGCGGAGCGGGATGGAGCAGAGCAGCGCCCACTGCAGCGGCCGGAGGAAGTCAGCAAGCAGCAGGTACAGCCCGTACAGCACAAGCAGCGCCGTCGCCAGCCCCGCGTGCGCCATCGCGATGTACAGCGCCAGCCGTGCGTCCGGCTCCAAAGACAGCCCCGCGATGTCCGGCACCGCCTTCTTCTCCGTCTTCGTCGGCGGCGGCGGCTTGGGCGGCGCGTCCTCCTCCTGCTTGGGCCGCCGGAGCGACGCGGAGCGGAACATCTCCGACCAGGGGAGGGTTAGCGCCCCGTCATTGCAGGCGGCGGGGTCGCCGTTGGGCACAAGTGCCATGTGTTCGGCGAAATGCCGCGGCGCGGGCGAACCGCGGCTCCGCCCGCGTCGGTTGCTCCCCTCCGTGTCGGCGGAGGTGGTGGAAGTGGAATTGGAGTCCGAGGAGGGATAGATTTGGGGGGTAATTAGCGCTGGTGGGGTAACCATAATGGCGATTAATTAAGTAGCGATTAAGATGTCGTCGCGTTTCGGAAGGGGATGGGATTGCCAACTGGGGGACGCGCTCGTGGCTGACACGTGGGCCCGCCAGTGTAGTAACACGTGGCGATTTTTTGGGGGGTGGTTCACCGTTCCTCCTTTGCACTAGTGAACCACCCCGTTCTTTTTATTTTTTTTTAGGGCTTTTGCCATCAGCTTCTCCGAAGCTGGGACGGTTTCTCTAAATTACTTCTTTAAACAGTTTTTTGTGTTTAAAATTATGTACGCTATCCGTATCGATGGCTCCACTATCCGTCGTCGTTTCGAAAAATACATATAAAAACCATTAACAGTAGCCCAAAAGAACAAAGTTGATGTTGTTTTGACAACTATGTCATGTCTGGCATTTGTCTGAGCTGGATGAGCAAGATTGAACGTTGTGGATCTAAGGCCTGGAACGCGGAAATTCCCAGCTAAGGAAGAGTTCACTTTTACTTAAATGAGGTGTTTTCTATGACACTCAAATGAGAATCTTGCAAATATATTTTGAGTAACTTTGGCCAAATAAGTGCAAAATTAATTTCAGTGACAACTGAATTACAGCACTAATGTATATTTCATTAAAGACACACAATACGACTCATGGCACATGGACCGACCCATGCTACTTGTAGATAAGCCAATAGAATTGTTGGCTTTTTTTGGCCCCACATGCTATCAAAATGCCAGATTTGACCCCCACCCTCCTTGCGAACAAACCTAGCTTTAGTCCCCTCCCGCGGCCAGGGAGTGCGCGAAGCCCCCTAATGTGCCCCAACCACATGAGCTACCTGGCACGCCTAGGGCCTGCATGAGGGACGTAATGCGCTTCCTGGGGGCATTACCTCCCCCTGCTGCACCTCCTGGCCACGTGAGGAGACCAGCCCTGGGCCCACACATCGGCTCCCCTCTCGCGTGTCTGCCTGCCCCCTGAGGCTTGCTCTATGATAAAATGGTCCAGGGTTTGTTTTGAGAGGTAACGCCATTTCATTTTCGTTGAGCCAGGAACGAGAGACCGAGAGAGGCGACAAAGAAGGGAAGAAGGAGGGTCGTAAAACTAAGATTTTTTAGTGGTTCTCATTTGTAACTTCAAGTTTGCGCAGTTGAAAAAGTTGCAGATCGACCTTTGAACATCCAAAAGAGGTAATTTTTATCGACATGCGCCAATTTTCTTAGCAATGTGATTAGCATGTAATTAGAAAAATGGTAGCTTGTTAGTATGAAAAGGTGGTACTTTTGTAGTTGGTCTGTGCCCTTAGTTGACTTAGAAGACAGAGCATTGTTACTGTCGTTAATTACTTATTAGTCGTGGTAAATACACACATGCAAGTTGTTACATTATTTGAGTTAGAAAATAATTATTACTTAATGTGTAGGGTGTTTTTTGCGTGCGCTACAAAAGTATTACTTAATAGATATTTTCTTTATTTAAATTATCACTTCTGTTAGATAAAAAATAATTAACCTAACTCAAATACACACATGCACAAAAGAGTAAACAGTGGGCACAATGTTTTTGTTGACTCAATGACAACATCTACCCTAACCCAGTTGTACCCTCTGCGCAGGATGTAGACCCCTCTTCGATCGATTAGGTGAGCACTATGCTCAGTCCTCCGTCGCACACCTACATGGAGTTCCCCGTAGCCCCACCTCTGACGCACCCCTCGCACTATGAGTTCTGAGACGTACGCTGCTCCCCTGCTAAGCGCACCTTCCCTGAGGATCAGCTACATCGTCAGAGGAAGCAGCAGTTGGATGCACCATGAATTCATGTATACTCTCTTCAGTTCCATCGCATTGTTAGCTGCACTACTTCATATGATGTATGTCTGTATAATACATATCCACGCCTATAGAATAGTACATGGTTACATGTTATTACCAAATCAACATCTTTGCATTGCAATAACTGGTATGGATACAACATAACATCACAGGAATGCCAAAAAGTAAATAAAATAGGCACACGCCCATGAAGTCGCACATCGCAGCACAACATGACCCAATAAGTCAGCTTTGCGCAGCGATGTGACTCAACGAGTCATCTTTACGTAGTGATGTGACCCAACGATGCAGCTTTCCACAGTGACGTGACCTAACGAATCAGTTTTCCACACCGACGTGACCCAACGCTGCCACAAGATACCTCGTAGGGACCCGCTACCTCGTGGATGTGAAAATACATCAAACAAATTGCACTCTAGCCGTGTACACCGCCCTGACTCGCCGCATAAGTACTACTCGTTCCACCGCGGGTTCTCCTACAACAAGAATACAACACTTCCTCGTTGACATAGAGAACCAATGGGATAAGATCCGCAAACTCGCAAAGGCTACTATAACCCGCAACGAACAAAGGGGGCGTGCCTAGAGGGCATCTCCTTGTAACAACGTCCCCCGTAGCTCCAACCCCTACCAAGCTACCATGACATTCCTACCGAGCATTCATTGCAAGACCTGCCTTTCTCAGATGCGAGGACATGTGTAAATTCTTTCAAGTAGCGACTGAGCTTGGGCATGCATTACTAGGGATACCCTAACTATGTGTGGGACTACCCTGACCAGTGTTGGGACACGGGGCGGTACTGCCAGCCAGTAAGGGCCGCTTATAGCATATTCTCCTCACATTTCTCTTTGAAAGCACACACTAATTACCTCTCCAATCTACCTATAGTCTCCGAAACTACTATGTGTGTTTCACAAATGGTTGACCAATAGATCCACCTAGATGACAAGTGGCGTCTTGCCAGCGAGGAGTGGGATGCCGAGACGGACCGCGAGAGAAGGAAGGAGCGGCGACACAACGAAGAGCATAACGAGTATATCTAGCAGGAGATGCAAGCTCATCTAGAGACGTGTAGGCACAGAGAGTACATGGCTCGCGAGGAGGAGCATGAGAAAAAGCGCGAAAGAGCGACCAAGGCTAGGGCTGCTGACAAGGAGTTCAACAACAAACTCGGAAGGAAGGGCAAATAGCTCGGGTCTATACAGTAAATTGGCCAATTTTGTAGTAGCCCCTAATCCTAACCGCCATATTTTTTATTTCTCCTAAAGGCATGTGTTCGTACATGGTCCAGATGCTTCTATCGCTCTGTACCATAGTACTAGTGAGGTTGACAAAACTTCAAAGATTCATGTACGAAAAATTCATATAATGCACCAAGTAATAGTTTTGGAGCCGTCTATTCCTTGGATAACTAAAAAAAATAATCTCACTTGATCTTTTCATCTATTGGATCATGACCCAATCAACCACATTTCTCTCTCGATTGTCATAAAATGAATAATCCTTAATGGGTGTCTTTGAAGAGTGTCTCTTACGTAAAGTAGTCATATGGTAGTAAACTTCTTAGATTTCAAGTCACATATAAAATTCTGGAAAAATTACATAACCAAGTACACTGTGTAAGGAGCCTTCAAACTAAATTTCATAATGTTTGGACCTCATTTTTCTATATTAAAAAATTTCTACAATTAGTACACTTAAATAAAATTTTGAAAAAAAATTCAGAAAAGGTTCAATTTACAAAAAAAAATTATACAAGCAAGTACGCTGTGTCGGGAAGCTCCACAAAAAAATTATAATTTTTTAAGCTCATTTAATATATCTAGAAATTCCTACAAAAAAATCATACTTAAATAAACTTTCTTGCAAAAATTCTACAAAGCCGAAATAGTGGTGCTACAGTGCTGGCCCAGCTCACGCAGCTGGAAGGCGCAGCAGGGGAGGTAATGTGCTCGGGGAGCACATTACGTCGGTCACATAGGCCCCAGGTGAACTAGGTAGCTCATGCGGTCAGGGGGCGCATTAGGGGGCTTCACGCGCTCCCTGACCGTGGGAGGGGGCCAAAATTGGATTTGCTCGTGAAGGGGTGCTAAACTTCTTTTTGCGTGCATAAACATTTAGGATGTGTTCGGAATTCAGAAATTTCATATGAAACAGTGCAATTTCCATAGAAATCCAATGGAAATCATATATTCGAAATGAAACCTTAAATCATCTAGGAACACACATGCTTCCTCTTGGATCTACAGCTTTTGATTGTATTTGTTATGTGAAAAATCATTAATTCTGCATGATATACAATATAACTCCCCGTAACTCCATGTGGTATTTACTTGACGGTAACTCGCCATGACTCCATGCAGTATTAACTTGATAGTAACTCCATGATTCAACATAGTAATTCGACGATACTTTCTTTTTTTCATGCAGAATTCCACGAAAATTGATTAGTTTTTTTTAAACAAACGATCACACATATTATATTATATTACTTACCTTAAGAGGGCATGAAAAGGGCGGAAGACCACATGGGCCACATCAACCAAATAATTGTGACCATTGGATTGGCTCTGGACGGCGAGATGGTAAGAGAGGAACCCTAATGCTATCCTCACCTCTCATAAATCCCAATCAGACCTCCCTCCTCAAGCCCTGCAATGCACTCCCATTCCTCTTCCCCTCCTCCCACTCCCCTCCTTCTTCCTCTCCTCCCACTCCTCCATCATCTCCTCCCTGGTCTGTCCTCCTCCTCCCACTACTTCGCCTCCCATCCTTATCCCTTTTATCTCCCATGCCGTCCATCTCTACCGGCGCCACCACTCCGTCCCCACTTCACTCCCACCTCTGAGTCCTCTCCCTTGTGTGCTCATCGGCCAATGGAGGTTCGCCCAGCCTAAACGCTTGCCATTGGCCTCTTCCACCTCCTCATGTGGCTAGTGACAACCGGGTCACTGCCCAATTTTCTTAATAGCATGAACAATTGACTGAGATAATTATTTCAATGCTCATGACCCAAACATCAAGCCCCAAAATCATAATGGAAAACCAAAAAACTAGCACATAACATGTAGTCAATTTGAATCGAATCTAGCAGTTGTCAGCCAGAACCAAGGTGGCACAAAGCTATCTAGGTTGGACTACGCACGCGGCGGGTCAATGGGCCCGTTTATATTGGCTTTTGCTGATAGCTCTTAGCTTTAGTTTATAAATAGTAACTGCTTGTAGAGAAACGTATGGAGAAAAACTCACATACGATTTTAGCTAATATAAATAAAATCACTATACTATATACTACAATCGACTAACAAACCTCGTTTTAAAAAAATATTCTGTTTGAAAGTTAGGTATTATAAAAAATCTATTTACTATAAAAAATAGCTTTTACAAGCTAATATAGATAGGGCCAAGCCACACGGATTAGAGGGTAGAGAAGAGTAGCGCTGTTTCAACGTTGCTAATCCTTGGTTATGCTTGCTTATGCGCATTCAATCTAGTCTCGTTTCGGTGGATGCTACGTCATTGTCGCGCAGAGGTTTCTTCGCCAGCTGTCCGACAACGGCAAATGGTATGATTTCCGGGAGCACCTCACAGGGGTCCGATTTGTACATGTATTATTTTCTTAATATAATTGGTGGTATGCACTCGAAGCTTCAACTGATTTAGAAGTAAATTGTTTAAAGTAAAAGCTGACGCTTTTAATTCTTTTACGCCCTCTCTTATGCAAGAGGTGCTTAAGAGAGGGCGTAAAAGTGACAGAGTATACCACGTCATTAAACACTTAAGAAGCTGACTCTCCATTGCAAGCACCAATTTTATATGTAATTATATGCTCTCTCACACAAATCTCAAACATCCATACAAGTAGGGGTGCAAACGGATCGGATACGGACGGATACTGCTCATTCCGTATCCGTTTCCATATTTTTTGTCGGAGTCGGAATCGGACACGGATAATGCCGGATACGAATACGAGTACGGATATTCTCGGTCACGAATACGGGCGAATACGAGCGCTCGAATACGGTTAGTCTCGGTCCACGAATATTTAGTCGGATAATACGCGTAAACAAAAATCATATATATCACATGTGTAAGGATGAATCACCATAGTACATATCCATAATGGAACTACATTAGTAGCTTAACAAGTAAATTTCACATGATGAAATAGACAAGTTAAGTAACCAGTAAATTCTAGTTAGCAAAGTAGCATGTAAATGATAGAGACTAGTTAAACAAATAATAGCTAACTAGCTACATATAACCCTAAAGATAGTCTGAACCCTAAAAGTTACGATTACAAGACTTATATAACCCCTTGGGATGTCTATATGGTCCCCAAACCGAATACAACTCAACCCTATCTGTTTTAGACTCGAACTCACACAAAAGGAAACTAGATTTTACAACCGTCACATTATTTTGATCATAGCAGATGATTTATGATGTATTTGAAGATGAGACCTTATCCATTGCATAGGTCTTGAAATAAGCTTTCCAATGAGTACAAGAACACTCAAATCGGATTCCGCTTGTGAAAGTTATGGTCTTTTTAGTAAGTGCTTGTTGGGCTATCCCGATCCGAATCCGAATCCGAATTTAGTTCTGAGTTGAATCCGAATTTGAATCCGGTAACTATCCGAAAAATATCCGTAACTATCCAAAAATATCCGGATAGTTCCGTATCCGTCGGATAATGTTTGTTCGAATCCGTTTCGTATCCGGCAAAAATATCCGAATCCGTATCCGTATCCGGCAAAACATCCGGATATCCGAAAATTTGCTCCGAATTCTATCCGAATTAAAACGGACGGACGGACGGTCGGAAAATATCCGCTCCGTTTGCACCCCTACATACAAGCATCAATGCTTAACTAAACATCAATGCTTAACTAAGCATCAATGTTAAATTAGAAATTATAGGTATAGTAGGAAATTATAGTCTTTGAAAAGTATATGTACATAGTTTTGATGTAGCTTTTTCCAATTTTTTTAGAATGGATCAACAACCAGCTAGTTCAGAAATCATATTAATTTCACCTAAAAAGAAAAAAATAATATCATGTTTGCATGATCCAGTTCGTTGGAAAAGGCATAACATGATTGCTAGGTGCTTGGAATGCACATTCTCAATAAAATTTTAAGGTACTTGGATGCGCATAATCTTTTCCTTAGTATACCAACATGATCCACCTTTTCTGCATAATTTATATGCGTTGTACTAGCTACTTTTTGGAGCTTTGTTCAGAAAGCTAGCCCCTTACGAACTTTGTTGAAAACATACTCGTGATGCACGCACGCGTTGTGCGAAAAGGAGTTGGTGCTGATTGATAGGTTTGTTGCATGCAGCACCGCCAATCAACAGTGGATCAGGTGGACTTTGCGCATGTTTTAGAGAAGAAGCTCGAGCATACGGTACTATTTATATCAGCTTTTACTTTTAATTTTTATTTTAAAAAGCTAAAAATAAATATGAATACTCGGTTTCTCTACTCATCTTGTTATTATCTCGCTTCCCGGTCACGGATATATCACCGACCCTACTCCTCTCACTCTCGTCACACATGCGTATCTCTCTCTCTCACTTTTTGCACCACTTGTCCCTCCTTCTTAAGCCACTTTTTCAGTTACTACTATTTATTTTCAGCCAAAAACTATAAACTCAGTTAAAAATCATTAGCAAAAACCAATATAAATATTTTCTACAAGGCTACCAGTCCAGTTCAGCCAAGGCTACCAGCCCTAGGTAAAGCTTTCTAAGATAATATTTAAAGTTTTCACAATAAAAAAATGTTTACAAATTACATTGTTTTTATAATAAGGTGGATTTAGTACAACTATTTGTTTTAGTATAGAGAAACTTACTTTTGATGTGCGGAGTTTTTTTAGTAGAGGATTCTAATTTACAGATGATCGCAACTACCCAAAGCCATTGTTGCCTTGCCCTCCTTCCTGGCTTATGGCCTCACCCTCCTCTACCCCGTAACGTGTCCTCACCGCCATTACCCACCCCCTTTCTGACTTTGCAGCTCCGCCTTTTGCCAAGCTTCCGCCACTAGCTATCACGGCCGCGCCTTGCCAAATTCTCCTTTTCACTGCTTCACTACCGCCTCTGCCCATGACCGGTGCCCACTGGCAGCCTTAGGAACTAGGGTCAATGGGCACGGGGAATTAGACTTGAAAAATCCAAATTCCACTGAACAAACTTCTACTTTTAGCCCGTTAATAGGTGTGTTTTTTTCATTATGGCTTTTGGTCCTAATACGAGTGCTTGTACAAATGAACCGAATGTTGTTAAGCCATTTTAAAAAGGCTATCTCGATAAGGTGCTTCGAAATGGCGGCAAAGAAGCCGTTCTATTTATTTATTCAGGAAAAACCATAAGACGTAAACTATGAGCTAAAAAGATCGTGTCAATATCTCTACTTTGCGATTCCAGATACATATGGTAACAGGTAAATCCTCTCTAAAACAAGGTACAACCATAAAGGGGTAAACCGTAAATAAATAAGGCCCTGTTCATATTGGCTTCTAAAAGCTACTTTTCTATAGTAAATGACTTTTCTATAATATCTAGCTTTTAAATGGAGTATATTTTCAAGGCAAAGTCTACTAGTTGATTGTAGTACACACTGCAGTAACTTTATTTATATCGGCCAAAATCGTATGTGAGTTTCTCTCTCTCCGTAAGGCTCTCTACAAATTATTTCTATTCATAAGTTAAAGCCAAAAATCATCAACAAAAGTCAATATGAACGGATCCTAGATACTATCTCTACTACTTAAAAAAGGAGTTAGTAGTGATTCATCACCACTTGATGGTGGTTCATCTGCCATCCCACTAGCACTCTCTTCTCACAGGTAATATATACCGACAGGTGGACCCAACTTATCTGTCACTCCCTGCTTCATTCCCCACCCCAAGCCTCCTTGCCCCATGCCCCCCACATAAGCCGCCTCTCCCCTTGCGCCCCTCCACAGGTCCTCTCTCCCTGCGCCCCTCCATGGGTCCTTCTCCTCCGAATCCGCCACCTCTCCCCATATGCCCCTCCTCCAGATCCGCCACCTCTTCCCCTGTGCCCCTCCCCGGATCCTCCCCCTCTCGCACTGGTTCCTCTCTCCCTGCACCCCTCTATGGGTCCTTTGATTTCGCTGCCTCTCCCCCTGCGCTCCTCCATGGGTCCTCCTCTCCCACCGGTTCCTCTCTCCCCTACCCTCCGCTCTCCCCAGAGGAGCACCACCGCCCAACACTTCTTTCCCACCCCTGCATCCCTTGGTGGAGTGGTGTAGCTTGATTCCTCCTCCCCTACTGGAGCGACCGCCAGCTGCTGGATCAAGCGGTGCCGTCCCCTACTGACCGATGGTTGCACAAGGCCTTCTCCTCCGTCTCAGGACAACGCCTACACGCTCCTCCCCCGACCCCTCCAATTGTGGTGGTAGGGGTAGAGGCGGAAGATGTCACAGGAGGCTCCTAGGAGTCAGGGTTGTGGTGGCCTCCACGACATCACCCGACGAGCTCCACGCGCGGGGAAGGCCCTTCCATGGGTCATGAGCTTGTCCAACTAGTAGATGTGCAATCTCACCGACTAGTAGCTAGAGGTCATGAGCTTGTCCAACTATGGACTTCGTCTTATTCATGCTAAAGTCAAAAAATTACTCACACATGTAGAGCTAGCGACCTGCCTCTGCCTCTACATTTTTGTGCTCTAGTTCATCCCACAACTCTGTGGTAGACTTGTAGTCCATGTACACATCGTAGAGCTGGTCTGCCAGAACAGTCAGAATGCAACCCAAAGCAGTGTAGTTTGCATTATCAAATTGCATGAACTTCTTAATCGTAAATTGATACTGCGGGTGGATAACCCATCGTAGCCCTAGAGACATGAGCCAAAACTTGGCTCTAGTCTATCATCTACGAAAGTTCTATCCAGAAAACCTCTCAGGTTTCATCGTATTAGAAGCACTAACCATTTCTGTATTACAATAAAGTTCACAATAAGATTTCTGGATTGTTGAAAATGTAGGCAATATTTTAATTTCAAGTTTTACTAGAAGACAAACACAATAAACTAGTGATGCAAAACACATAACTAACAATAGGCTACTCATTGTACTTTAGAAAATAAAACAGAAAGAAATTCTAGTATCAAAGTAGATCAAACGTGCGAACGACTTACTGTTAGACTTGTGAAGAACAGGAAGCAGCACAGACTCGATGCAGTGCAGGACGTAGATGACACAATGCAGTGAGCGGTCGCGCAGATGTTCGTTACCCAGAAACCTTATTGCCGCCCCCGTGCAGATCTTCATGGCAGCAACGGCCCGGAGATACCGTTCCTCTTCTTCACAGTGCACGCCGGGAAGAAGAGTCGACGAGATTCAGACGGCACAGCATAACAGCACAAGGACGAAGAGAATAGAGTAGAGAGATTCTTGGCTGTATACTCTGGACATCTCTAGGTATATATATATATATACATATATATATATATGTATATATATACATATATACATATATATATACATATATACATATACATATATACATATATATATACATATATACATATACATATATACATATATATATATACACACACACAAACTGATAACTGATATGATTAAAACAGTCATTTACCCACTGATAATTGATATATTTAACCAGCCATTTACCCACTAGTAACTACCTGTCATAAAACCCAATAAAGCCCCAGTTCAAACATTTGAACCTCAATCAAACAGAGCGAGATGCACAGTTCAGCAAAAATAAAAGTGGACTTAGTCTGTTAAGTGACGCGCCACGTTATGGCATAAGTCACGTGATTTTCACGCGAAAATACACGAATACACATGCATGCGTGCGTGCGCACATGTGTGATTAACCAAAGCCTTCCTTATGTCATCTTATCTATAATTCAAGGAGTGCATAGACTCTAACTTATAAATTGATCTCTCCTATCTTGTTTTAGCAATATGGTATTAAACCTTGTATATTTTGAAAATAAGAAAATAAGCCTCACTCTATAGGCCTATTTCAACATAAATGGCATGGAAGTTGCATCCTTTTCACATTATGTTCCTTTTGCCTATGGAAAAATGCCTTCTTGACTTTGGTTCACTCTGCATTGTATGATTTTTTTTTATCTTTGCTATATTTGTACCAGCGAATCCCGCAAACGTGCCATCTCCAGTTGGTTCCACATTTGCTGTTTTAATTTTTAATAGCCAATGTGGGAAATGTACCGGAAAAAACTTCTCATGAAGGTTCCATTAGACATATATTGTCATCAGCTGTTCAATTTGTGTAGATTTGGTGCGCATAGGACTAGCAACTGGCAAGCTTAAGCCATTCGCTATCTTTTGTCCTTTGTCTTACTCATATGTGATAAATTCCAATGTTTGTTGCTGTTCCCTGGTCCCCAAATCACAGTGTGACTCTGTACCCCCTCTCTCATACGTGATGAGATTGTTTCTAGCGACTGCAATGCAATGGCAACCTTGACATGTGATTGCTGGCTTATGCAATAAATGGCGCTTTGGTCTCGCATTGGCGTAGACTCCATGGCAAGTTCCCTTAGTATGATTGGATTGTGTTTAGCTTTCCTTTCTTTTATGGTATTGCCGGCTATGCATAGTGCACATGGTAAATGAGTTATTAGTTCAGCTCTTCATTGGCTACCTCAAGAAAAAAAAATTGACCTCTTTAATGGCATGGAGAATGCTGAATCAAAAACTAATGTTCAATTGTGAGAAAGGTTAGAATGTTGAATCGAAAAACTAATGTTCAATTGTGAGAAAGGTTAGAGTACATTGGCTACAGAAGGAAGTCATTCTTAGTGGAGGAAAATATAGTAATTTATAAGGCTCGACTGCAGATCAAGGAAGTTAGTTCTTTCCCTCATTGCCCTAGTTGTAATTCAATTTTGAGTGATAGGATTCCATCTCTAATGAAGCTTTCAATTATACTACATGGTGATCTATATCACTTTGTGATCGACCAAAGCTGGGTTTTTCACTCTCGGGTTAGTCTTTGGCCTACTAGGTCGGGCATTGGAGGAGCTGAGGGGTTCCCTTTACAATGAGTTTCATACTTCAGAAGGGGCCAAGGGCCAGCAACAGAGGTTTTGTGGCCCGAGTGTTGCACTGACATTCAACTTTGTGGTTGCTGTTGGGACCATCATGGCAAACAAAATGGTCCGTGTTGTCTTTCCAATTATTTTACAGTTCTTATCATACCTATTTGCGTTTCTTTTTCACATGTTATCACTTTTTTTTATAGGTGATGGGTGCTGTTGGGTTTAATTTCCCAGTTGCACTATCGCTAATTCATTACATAGCTGCTTGGGCCCTAATGGCCGTCCTGAAGGCATTATATATACTTGCTGCCCATTGCTCCTCCTTCGAAATCCACTCCTTTCTCCTCGTTATTCGCTTTGGGTGCTGTCATGTCTTTTTCCACTGGGCTTGCTAATATCAGCTTAAAGCATAATAGGTGAGATCAATAATGACGTCTCTCTGTTTAACAAATGCGAAGCGTTCTAACTTCAAATTATGCTCTGTGAGTTTGTCACATAATGTGCTCACTGTTCTCTGTCTTCAGTGTAGGGTTTTATATCAAAGGAATTATTGATCGTATACCCTCCACTTAGATGAAAATTGAGGATTTACCTTTCTGACCCACGTGTCAGTGACCTACGATGACCTCATATGTCATTGAGTGGGGAGGGTAAATCCTCAATTTCCCAACTAAGGAAAGGGTATATGATCTAAACCCTCATCAAAGGAATTATTGATCTAAGACAGCTGTAACTCCAACAACTGTTGTAGCAGGATTCATTCTTTTCCAGGAAAAAGTTTCCCTTCGAAAGGTAGATTTGTTTAGAAGTTTAAGCTTCACGTGTTGTTCAATTCTTTAGTTGATCTAATTGGTATTGGAATATTTTAAGTTAATCTCTGGTCTCATATAGTTCAAGAAGGATTTATCTTTTCCATTTCAGGTTATCACGCTGGCTGTTGTGTCATTTGGTGTGGCTGTAGCAACTGTTACTGATTTGGAGTTCAACTTTTTTGTTGCTTGTGTAGCAGTAGCTTGGATTATTCCTAGTGCTGTCAACAAAATCCTGGGGTGAAATTTACAACAGAGTGGAAACTGGATAGTTGCTCTTGCGTAAGTTGTGATTTATATATATCTCTTCTGAGATAGCTCATATTCCATATGTTTTCTCCTAACATTCAGGTTATTCGATCAGGTTGATGTGGAAGACAACCCCAATTACAATATTTTTCTTTCTTGTTTTGATGCCTTTGCTGGATCCTCTGGGCTTGTTGTCTTTCCACTGGAATTTGTCTGCTTTATTTGGTTTTCTTCTTCAGTGGTCTGGTGCTTTGGCACTTGGGCGAGGCATAATATTTCTAATTTTATATTACATGATTGTCCTTCCTCCCATTCTATTGAGACATTTTTTCCCTGAAACGAAATTGAGAGACATATTTATCTGTCCAAGTTTGTTACTAGTTCATGGCTTTATGCTCTTACATGTTTTACTTCCATGCTGCCACCTTTTGCAAATAATCAACAATATCTCATATTTGAAAAGACAAAATGCTGGTTCGCGTTCTTAGACCATAAGATATGAGCATACAGAAAGCACCTCTTTGCTCCTCAAAATAGACTCATGAAATGACTTAAACAGGATTTTCAATCTGTTGTTAATTTTTTTATTCCTACTTCTAAGTTCCAACTGAGAACCACACTATGATTGGCTGTAGCTGGTATGCACTACCTTGACAATAATATCTCTTTCATCATTGTGCTGACAAGAGCTATAAAGTTTCAACTGACAACAAAAAGCCTGTCCATCAGGTAGACACCACCAGCTTTGCAAAACCTTTGACTACAATCCTTTTGTCCCCTCAAAAGCATAACATTCACATGTTTTGTGTATTTAATTTAAAAGGATGAAATTAGTCGGGAAAAAAGGTTTGTCATTCATGCATTTGTTTCTGTTTTCTCATTATCCCAATTTGCAAAACCAGCGGAAGTGAACATAACTTTGCACAGGCTTTTGCATGATGCAGTGCAACCTCGGCTCTACCTCATGTTGTGCTAGGCCAATTCAAGACTATTGTCATAATGATCTCTGGGTATCTTGTATTTAACTCTCATCCTGGACTCAGTAGTTGAAACATCCCAAAAATATGAGACTATTATATTTGCAAAAATTTAAAATCTTTTGTCAATTTTTCGTGCTATTCAAAATTTTGGGAGTTTATTTGAAATTCTTGTTTGGTCTTGTGCTAAATAATTTAATTAATCAGGACCGAATCTGGATAAGAGCCAACTATCTGAAAAATCCAAATTTTGAAATTTAAAAATTTTGAATCCAAAATTTAAACCAAGGTTCCAAATTCAAAACTTAATTACAAATCTAAGACTAGATTTCAAAATTCAGAATTCTTCACAAATTCTTGGACCCTCAACCCATTTCTTCCCGCCGGCCTTTTGTCTCCCTCCCCTCCTTTCTTCCTTCTTCCCCCTGCTCTTGGTGTCCACAGCCCACCCATCCATCTCCTTCATCCTCCCTCCGGACTTGCTCCTGGCGCCCACCCGCTGAGTCGGCCCAGCCCCGTGCGCATGCATGCCAGCAGCTCTGGCCCACCCCGGCACCCTCTGATCTTCCTTCCTTCCCCTACTCTGCTCCCAATGGCACCAAGCCCACATCCGTGGTCCAGCCCGCGTGCCAGTCGCTCCGTACCCCGGACACAGTTGCCCCCGGTTTTGCCTTGATGTCTATACGCCTAGATCCTCCCCTGCCACCGGTCTAATGTAAGTTCAAGCTCCATTTGTTGGTTTTGGTGATAATGACAAATACTTGTATGAGACTAATGTGTTTGATTGATTATGATATGGTTTAGTCTCAGTTGGATAAAAAGGTGAAATCAAAGAGGTATGCATTCGACACTTACATTCATTTACATATTAGTGCATTCCTTTGATCCAAAATATAGATTAAACTCCACCAAAAGTGTAAGATGAATATGTGCATATGCTTTTATTATATATTCTTGTATGCACACATTTAGGAGGAGTTCACTCTATGTTTTGTGATTTCATTAGTATTGATCCATGTTTCCTTCTCCACATACATTGGGATCTCTACTTTGAGATATATCATTTGAGTATATAAAACTTGTGTAGTTCATATATACTCATATTGAATCATATTTCTTTATACTCAATTGTTTGTGTATGGGACTAATATGATTATCAAGTGTTTGATAGATTTAGTCCCAGATGTTGATTGACTATGGAAATGCATGCAAAGATCGATAAGAAGATCAATATGGCTCGAGACAAAGGTCAGCATGCATTTGAATTTAAAGTCTAAAGTCAACTGTGCTCTCTCAGGAAAATCGGTAGTACCACACCCACTGCGGTAGTACGCAGCGCGGTAGTAACCGATGTTTGAACAATGCGTACAACGCAGATGCGGTATCTACCGTATGGTACCGCAGTAGTACCGGTTTGCGATGCGTTTTCCGAGAGCACTGTTTGGGGACTTCAACTCACAGAAATCGGTAGTACCGAAGTTTGAACGGTGGTACAACCGCAGTGCGGTAGTACCGCATGGTACTGCGGTAGTACCGGTTTGCGGAACGTTTTTTCCAGAGAGTTCCCCGAGAAAAACTTAACTGGCGAGAAATCGGTAGTACCGATATCAGTACGGCGGAAGAACCGCAGTGCGGTAATACCGCACCTACCTGCGGTAATACCGTAGTGCGGTAGTACCGTACTTTGTACGGTGGTAGTACCGCACTTTGAGTTCAAAGTTTTATATTTAATTATTTGCAATTGTGGGTTATCATCAATTACCAAAGGGAAGATTGAAGAATCTAGACACACCATTATGAGTTAATGGTATGTTTTGGTAATTAATGATAATCATATTATGGGACTAATATTTTCCATGAGTTGGATGAATAGGTTATGTTCCAAGATGATAAAGACTTTAGATAACTTCATATGTTGAAGATCATCAAGTAAAGATTCGAGATGGAAATGGCTTCATGAGTCGAAAGCAATCAAAAGAGGATGCATCATGTGTTGATGCATATCAAGATCTCGAAAAGGAGATGATCATGAGTTAATCATCAAGTCAAGAGAAGACAATGACCTGGACTTGAAGTGAAGATGAGTATCATGAAGCTTGCTCAAAGCAAAGGTATGGCTAGCTAGGGTTAAGGATGTGTTCCTAGTCTTTTACCGGTCTTGGTGTGTAGTTGAAAGACCGGATTGCTAGTATAGGTTTGCCGTACTATTAAGAGGGGTCTTATCTAGTAGCTTGAGTCTCATCATGTGTTGATAGCTCAATCTTGCTTACGCTAGCTCTCCATGGTATGATGCTATTATTTGCGAATGTGTTTTGCGAATAGTTGAGGCTCATGCATCTAATCCTTGCAACATGTGACTATACTTTGCAAATGTGTTTTGCAAATGGTTGAAATCCGTGTACCTTTTCCTTGTGGTATGACCTAAGTTTGCAAATGTATTTTGCAAGTTGTTGGAGGTCATACAATGTCTCTTGGCACGGTCTAATATTATTTTTCTCGAACTTAGACCGTGATAGTGACTCCTTGGATCTCTTATGATTTCTGCATTGATCTAGCATGTTTTAGATCATGCAAATAGATGGATTTTGTAGCCCTCTGAATAAGCTTTTCATAGAGTCCAAGATCACTCAATTCCGACATCGGAGTCAAAAGTTATGACCGTTTTCCCGAGGGCTGTCTGTGCTGAAACAGAGGTGCGGTAGTATCGCACCGATGAGCAGTAGTACCGCACTTTATTTTCAAAAACGGCTAGTTCTGACGCTCTGACATAGCCGTTACTTTGTGCTACAGTAGAATGCAGTAGTACCGCACTTTGTACGGCGGTACTACCGATTTCCCTGATTTTTTCAGGAGTTTGGCTCCAACGGCTAGTTTTTGTGTATGGGGTATAAATACTCACTTGTGGCCGGTTGGGGAGTATTCTTTGGCATCTCATTTCACTCTCTTGAGCTAGTGTAAGCCTCTCCACTTCATTATGCATGTGTTGCACCTTGTGAGCAAATAGAGAAGTCTTTAGTTGCATGTGTTGCATCTAGAGGTGGATTTTGCATCCACTTGAGCTTGTGCATTCGTTGCACGTGGTGAGAGTCAAGCGAGGGACTTGACTTATTACTCTTGGAGTTTGCCGACTCCTAGACGGCATTGGAGGCGTCGTGCGCGGTGATCTTCTCAAAGAAGCTTGTGAGAAGACCCGGCGTGTTGTGAAGGTTGGAGCTCACCTACCCGGAGCGGGGAAGAGCTACCACTAGTGGAATTGAGGTGTTTGGCTTAATTCGTGGAGCCGGTCCAATTCGTTTGGACTTACCTCAACGTGGATTAGGGGAGATCGGCAAGTCTCCGAACATCACGGTAAAAAGTAATCGTGTCAATTGTAGTATGTTTACTTGTACTTAATTTACCTTCAAGCAATTTACATTCATAGAATTAATTTGATTGCTTGTCACCCTAGGATTGCAAACCTTTGTCATAGGCATAGATTGTTGGTGCACTTAGGCGAACCTAGTTGATTTAGTCAATATTTGTGCTAAACCAATTTAAGTTAAGATTCTGTATTATATACTTGGTTTAGAAAAATAGATATTATTTTTAATTGAAAGATAATTTTTAAAACCGCCTATTCACCCCCCTCTAGTCGGCCTCCTCGATCCTACATCTAACCCTGACATTAAAGCCGCGTTGCATCCCCAGGTCTACGCCGTGCATTGGCCATCGCCGCCCACCTCGCGCCACGCCCTCTGTGCTTCCCTACCAACGACCCCCTTTGTCTATAAAGGAAGCCCCAGAGCTTGCCTCCTCGCTCCCCACTATCCCCTTCTCCTCCCTCAAGTCGAGCTTGCTCGAGCCACTCCTGTGCACATCGCCGTACCTTCCTCGCTGCCCCGGCCACGTTGGCGACTTCCCTACCAAACTGCCCCACGTCAAAATGTGCCCCCGGACCTACTCTCTCTCCCCTCCCTTTTAATTGGAGCACCTCGGCTGGAAGCTCACCGAAAGCTGCCATCTCCTCACTTTCGGGTGGTCACCACCTCCACTACGGTGACCTCCTTCCCAATTCAGCGCACCAGGAGCATCTCCTCACCACCACGAAGCCTCCCAAACCACCAGTCAAGCCTCTCGTCTGTCCCAGCTTGCTGCCATCAGCCACCACCTCACGCCGCCTCAGGCTCACACCTCCGGGCCACCTTAGAGCATCTCCGTCTCTACCAGCTACTTGGTAAGCTTCCTTGCACCTCTCTTCCATTTGTGCTCGCCTCTTGTTCCTCTCTCTTCCCTCCGGTCGCCGCCGCCCCTATCGTCTCCCTGCGACGGCCGCTGCACCCACCGCTGACCCACCTGCACACTGTTTCAGTTGGAGCCACCACCACCCCTAGCTTCCATGTACTCTCTACAACCCATTTTAGTAGTCTTCGTCACCCCCCCGGTCACCCCTCACCGGTGCCACCGGTGCCAGCTGACTGCCCCTGCGTCCCCTGTTTCGACCGACACACCCCCTTATCCCCTGTTTTCCTCTCTGGCCGGCAGTGCCTTCCCCCCTCCGATCTTATATGGCTTCCCCTCTCTCTTCCTATTGACAGGTGGGCCCAGCCAAATAAGGGCTTCCAGCTAATACATGTATCTTGTTTTTCCTTCAATTCATAATTAAATTTTGAATTTCATGTGTAAGAAATATTTAAATGGGTAATGTGATAGAATGTGATATGTAAATCACAATGGGATAAGAATTTAATTATGAATTAAACTAAAGTTCATGCAAATTAAACTAAAATAAACTTTGGTTATTCTCATGCCAATAAAGATTAATAAAATAATATGATAACCCTCATGTAAAACTAAAGCAAAATTATGCATGAACTAGTTTCTAAATAACAAGCAATTAACATGGATTTAATAAATATTAATAGGCAAAACTAATTACTGGATTTATAAATTAAAAGTACTAAAAAGTTAATCCTAAATAATGGTCAACTGAGAATTTGCATGTTAATTATTCTAGAAATAATTAATGTAAGAAATTAAAATATATGTTATCATAAGCATGAGATCTTAAATCTATGCAAAGATCATTTCGATGCTCTCAGACAAACTTAAATACTAATTTCCACATCATATCAAATCGCACAAATAATAATGCTGAAAATAATTGTTCGTAAAGTCTCCCATATTTACCAATAAAATACTAAGATTTAAATTATTGGGTTCCTTGTTTATGCTTAAACATGAATAAGGAGCCATTAATCTTTACCTCAAATCCAATCACTAACAAAGATGGCCCTCAAAAATAAATATAAGCCGTTAATATTTATCTTAAATCTAAACCTTGTGAAATGAGGCATAAAATAACCTCTCTTATGCAAAGCTGAATTCTGCCTAACTAATAATCATTCTACCTCATCTCAGGATTTAAACCCACCAATAGCCTTTAAAATATTTAAAATACCGATAACTTGCTTAATCCTGAGAGAGAACCTCATTAAAATGTTGACTTCTTATCCAATAAAAGGTAGTCCATTAATCATTATTAATAAATTAGATAATCAGTGAAATAACCAACTTTAATAATAATAAATTGGTTAAATGACTAATTACACATCTTAATCAAGGTAGTAAAATAATGATTCATTAAGTTGGCAATTGCAACCTTAGACAGTATTGCATCTCGAATTATCCAGTTAATTCAACTAATTAACAGTATACACATCACATATGAAACTTGTTATACCTGTTTGGTAGATGGTAAGAGAGATTGGTATGGATGTAACACAAGAATTGGTGGTTTGTGGTATGCACCATGTGGACAAATTGAGGACTTAATCCTGTGATGAACTCTTCGTGTAAAATAGTACTACCACACGCTAGCAAACTATAGGTTTGGCTAACTAATTTGTATTGCCAGTAGGGGAAAGCACTATTGGAGTGACCCACGAGTCATGGTGCTGGTTTAAGTCATCGTGGACACATGTTGTGTTGCTGGTTTAAGCCACCATGTGGCACAAGAGGGGATCTCGGTGGGGTGAACATAGCCTTCCTCCAAATGAAACCTTAGCGGGTGTAATCCTTCACTAGATGCATTGTAAAGTCTATGTAGTAATCCTCTTGATCTGCATGTCAAAGGAAACATACGGAATATAGTAATTGAGTTATCTCTTGTGAGTAAAGATATATAATTTCTACAGAGTATAAACTATTCAAACGGCCATGCCCACGGTTAAGGGCGGACACGGGAATTTTCTCAAGTTAGTTCTATTTCAAAAACCTTTGTGGGTGGGATAAAAACCTATCGGAGGGAAGTACTTTGACTTTAACTTTTCTTAGAGAGATGTACTCTAGTGGTAATAAAAACTAGCATTGGTGGAGGTAACCATGCACTGTAAAATATGGACATAAACTGCGCTACTATTATTACTGCATTCTCAATTAACTTTATAAAATCTATTTCAGTTAAAATTGGTAAGTCTCAAGAGTTTCCTACTTATTGTACTTTCAAAGTAATGCTTTTAGCAACTAAAAGAATCTCAAGCCTTTCTTTGACAGCTTTTCATGTATTGTTATTGCACCCTGTGTGGTGGCTTGCTTAATACGGTTGTACTCACTCTTACTTAATTACTATCATTCAATCAGTAAGGTAAGACAGACAAGCACTATTGTGCATTAAAGAAGTCGACAAAGCTGGAGATCGATGAGGGCATGAACTAGGTCGCGAACCCTAGTTGGCTGTCTGTAGGCAAGTCCTGAGGGTCTCACCTATGTGAAGTTTCCATTGCTGCATCTCTTTATTTTTGGCCTATTCGGCCATGAGTAAGTTATTTTTGTATTAATTAAGCTTCCGCATAATATATTTTTGATATACAGTAATGTATCTGTGAGCACTATCTACTGATTCAAGGAATAGTGTGATGAAATCACAGAGAATCTGGGTTTGTGAACTCGGGGTCCGACACCAGTCTTTGCAGAGCTGTCATTGCCCTCGGAGGCATGTCAGTCTACGCTTACATAGGGCTGAAAGAGTCGGCCACTGGTGGTAAGAGAACTCCTTCAACATCCTGGCAAAATTCTCATTTGCTGATGTCCAAGATTACTATAAACGAAGAAAAGCCAGAATCAAGGCCTGTGGATTCTGTCTAAGTTGAAGAATTGTCATTCTGAATGTATATGTTGAGTTTTATGCACCAACCATATCACCCAAAAGTTTAAGCAATTGTGGAAAAACCGACAATGAATACTTAAGTAGCATTCCTCTGAGTTTGTTTTTTTTTCTGTTATTGCTAGAATGCTATCATTCTGTTTTAGGCAATTTTGGTGAATTGTTGTTTGTCATTGATCATATCCATTGTACATAGAAACAACTATTATTTTCCAGTGTTAAGCAATTTTGGTCAATTGTTGCACTCTTGGTGTTCATTATGCCACTTGTCTTGTGGATTTTTACAATTTCAGAAAATGGACAATCTGCGGCTGACAGTGGGTCCTGGTTGAATTTCATCTTGTGCAGGGTTCACCTACCACAACTGTTTGTAGTAGTTTATACTTTAACACTAAATTGTTTGTACCAGGACACGAGAGCTAACGAAGAGTACCCTCAGAAGAAAGGAACCGAGGAAAGGCTAATGAAAGATACTCCCCCAGAGTTGAAACAAAAAACACGAATGGAAGAAGAAAACTGTGTATGAACCATCTTACCAAAAGACTAATAAATGGAAATTAGTCTGACATAATAACTATGACCACCCTTCGAAGCAAAAGGAGATGGACCCCATACATCTGAACGCACCAAATCAAAAGGACAAGAGGACAGAGAGGTACAACTAGAATATAGAAGTTGTAGCTGTTTCCCCAACTTACAACCAATACAATGAAAAATAGACTCAACGGTGACATGACCTAAGAAACCCTGGTGAACTAGAGTGGTGAGTCGAGCTCCACAAAGATGATCAAGTCTATGATGCCACTTGCTAAAGGAAGAATCCACAAGTGACCGAGATGATGACATAGCAGAAGACACTTCCACAGGTGACTGAGATGATGACATAGCAGAAGACACTAAGATCTCCGAAGTACTAGTGGAAGGAAGATGTAAGGTGTCCAAGACATACAGACTAGGAGAGCCTCTACGGCGATGGCTAGAATCAATCACTCTTCTGCTTTGATGATCCTGAATGAAACAAGAAGAATCATCAAATCCAATGAAACAATTCACATTAGTAAGTTGACCAACAGAAAGAAGATTTATAGATAGCTAAGAAACAAAAGACACATCAGGAACAGAAAAGTCAAATGTTGAGAGAATGCCCTGATGGGTGATAGAGTAAGGTGTACCATCAGCAGTGTGCACATATGCATCATTAGTCATGGGCCTACGAGCAACAAGCTGAGAACTGTTCAATGTAACATGAAAAGAAGCACCCGAATCCAGAACTGGCAAGTGACGGCCTGGAGCAGAGGATCTTCGGCGAGCGCTGGCCTCTAGGCGATGTCTTTGGTCATGGCGGCACAAATCTGGAGAGAGGGCGACGAGGAGAGGTGATGTCGATCGGGATCCTGCTGGCCTGTGGCGATGAGGGGCTTGCCGGCTGCCGCTGGCGCAGATTCGAGGAGAAGAGGGTGGGTGCTGGCCCATGGCGATGAGGGGCCTGCCGGCCGTCACCGGCGCAGATCCGAGGCGGAGAGGGTGTGTGTTATAGAATTAAAGGAAAGAGGATTAGGGTTGGAGATGCTCTGATACCATGCTAGAAAAAAAAAGGCTAGGGCAATTTGCTATTCACAACTATACAGCTTATTCATTTATTGAGAGGTATATATAAACATTGCTACATGGGCCAGAGAGGGAGAGAGGGAATGTACAATACTCAATACTCTTAACACATGGCCATGACAAGTGCGAAAATGTATACAGACTTCTTTAATTTCCTGCAGCTTCCTGCAGCATACGCCCCAAGCAAACCAAGCAAGTCCAGCACCATTGCTGTTTTCATGGGAAGGAGAGATCTCTTGTACTTGCTTATTGTGCTGCTCAGCAGCAGGATGATTATGACCATCGATGCCATGAATACGGTGGCATTGCAGTAGAAGAATACCTTATACCGTGTTGGCTGGGTATCATGGAGGATTGGATCCCCGGTGAAATGACCATCCTGGTCATCAGGCCAAAGTCCACCCGGCGGAAGGAGCCCAGCTTGGTATGTGACGGTCACTGCGAGAGTTCCAATCAGCATCAAATCTTTGCGCCATTTGTGCTCAGTTTTTCGGCTAACCGTGATGCATCTCTCATAATTCTTGGGTGGATGTGGACGCTTGAAAGCCGTAGCATGGAGCATCCACTCAAAAAAGTCAAGTCACCTTATCTTTTGCAAAGGTCAGGACCAGAACTTGAATCATGACATAGGCAAAAACAACAGCAACGACTAGGATGACATACACCGATGTCGACACTTTCCTGCAGCTTCCAGCAGCTAAAGCACCCATGAGACTGATCAGATCAAGTAGCACGCACGCACGCAGCATGTAGCCCTTCAGCCCCTTGTGACACAGCCTTTTGCTAACAAGCAATATGATTACAGCCAAGGACGCCATGAAAGCAGTGGAATTGAAGTAGAAGGAAACCGTGTAACGGCGTGGGAACTCATCTTGGAACAAGGGGGACCTGCCCGGTGGCCGTCGACATTGTCAGTCCAGAAGCCACCTGGTGGGCTTATGCCGGCTTGATATGTGCTGGATGCTGCCAGAACGGCAAGCAGCATTAGAAACTTGCGTCGCTTCTCCAAATCTTTCAGTTCAGGGTTATCATCTATTTGCTGAGCTGATCCATCAGGGATTCTTGTGCACGCAAATAGCACAATATGAAGCATGACATAAGAGAAAACAAGGATGACTAAGATTATCACATACACAGATGTCGAGAAAGTCCGGCTGCTGCCAGCAGCATATGCCCCCATTACACCAAAGAGATCAAAAATCATGGCTGTCTGCAGCACATATCGTTTCATGGCACCAACGGTGATCAGCTGGCTTTGGAGTAGGGTGATGATGACCAAAGACGACACAAATGCGGTGGCATTGCAATAGAAGAATGCGTTGTGCCGCTTGGGATTGACAGCCTCCAAGATTGGCTCTCCAGCAAGACGCCCATCCTCATTGTCTGGCCAAAACCCACCGGGTGGATTCAACCCAGCTTGGTATGTAATGGTGGCAGCAAGGATGCCTAGCAATAAAAGGTATGTGCGCAACTTCCCTATATCATCCTTAACATCATTAACAGTGTTTGATGTGTCGTTGTATGAATGTTGTTCATCTAACCCTAGTGGTGTCACCTGCCCATTGGTTGTGCTGCAAATCTCCATAAAGGAGTTTAGCTTAAGAATCAGCATATTCTTCTCTCCTTCCATCCACTTGATGGACTTCTTGACAAGCTCTGACTTGGGCACGATGGGAGCAGCCCACTGAATGATGAGGTAGAGCAGGACTGCACCGACAAGCGTGAACACATAGATAGACGTACGGACTTCCCTGCAACTCCCTGCAGCATAAGCAGCCATGAGGCCAAACATGCTGATCAGAACACAGAATCGAAGTGCATTTGACTTGACAACGTGATCCACTGCTGTGTTGCTGAGGAGCATAATGATGATGACAAGTGATCCAGCAAAAGCAGTGGCATTGCAGGCCATGAATGCCTTGAAGCGGCGTGGGTAGTGGTCTCGGAGCACCGGGTCACTAGCAATGTGGTTACCCTTGTTGTCAGGCCAGAAGCCACCTGATGGGCTTAGCCCAGCAGCATATGTCACTGCCGCTGCCAGTGTGCAAGAACCAGCAAGAAACTGCGATTCTGCTCCTGTGCTTCCTTTTTGTCTTGGACAGAAGCATCTGTCTCATCTGTTGTGTTGTGCCTTTGTTGAAAATGTGTGTTAGAGAATCTTCCAGAATCTCTGAACATCCCTGAACGTTGCTCTAATCCATTCAGGTGCTAGATGCCGGAAGAACACTACTTGAAGTGTGATGTATGTGAAGATACCAACGAGTAATATCGAAATGTGCACGGATGTCCTGACCTCCCTGCAGCTCTCAGCAGCATAGGCCCCCATCAGCCCGAGCAGGTCGAGCAACATTGCAACCTGCAGTGAGCGGAGCCACATTGCATTGCGACTCAACTCCCTGACCAGGAGCAAGATCAGAACAATAAGTGATGCCATGAATACCGTTGTGTTGCAGTAGAAGAACACCTTGTACCGCTTGGGGTAGCTAAATTGCAGGACAATGTCACTGGCGAGGTGGCCGTGCTGGTTGTCTGGCCAGAAGCCACCTGGTGGGGCCAGCCCTGCCTGGTAGGTGATAAGTCGCCGGTACAATTGTCAGCAGGATCAAGTACTTCCTCAGCTTCCATAGGAGCTCTGCTTCGTCAGCACTGCTTGGCTTTTGGTCACCTAGCTGCTGTGGACTGTGGTTGTTGCTGACTTGCGGCACTTTGAGGCGCATGACCGTTGGAAATCTGTGCTTCAGACTCCATGGCCATGAGCTCAAAGATCCAAAGCAAATATCTGCTAAGTGTCTGGACTCTGAATCTTGCAACGTTTGCTCATTTGTAGAATGGAGACAAGCTTCAGAATATGCCCAGATTCTGGTCCTTGTATTTAACTCCGAAAGTTAGGACGGTGTGGAGAAAACAAACAGTGACGTCAAATCCAATGGCAAATTAGCAGTCACAAAAGGTCAAACGATATCAAAATTTAAAAGTCCATGTTAATCAAAATTTAAAAGTCCATGTTATGGACTTTTTCAAAATGATAACAACTTTGGTTTTAGCCACAAGAAACAAACGTGCTTTCATCAAAAAATAAAAATAAAGAAATGAACAGAAGTTTCTATTCAGTTTACTCCCAGTCGGTTCCCAGCTTTGTATAACAATTGAAGTTAAAGCATCTCTTGCAGTGGACCAGCATAAACAGTTAAACAGGTTTAAATCCAATGTGTGTCTTAGGTTAATACTATAATGTGATATTTCTACACTATTACCTAAGAGTGTTCCTTGTCATTGTCAAAAATAGTGTTCCTTTTCACTATCAATAATTAAGATGACTTTTGTATTGGCTTCTGCTGATGGCTTTTGGCTAAAAATGAATAGTAGTGGTTGAAAGAAGCAGCTTTTAGAAGGAGAGGTAAGTAGTGCAAAAAGTGAGGAAGAGATACGTGCACGAGACGGGAATAAGAGGAGTGGAGAAGCCGTTTCGAGAAGTTAGATGTTCATATTAGCTTCTGACTTCTTCAAGCAGAAACCAGAAGCAAAAATCAATATGAATAGGGTCTTAGTTCTTTTCTTTTACCATTTTCTCCCATTATTATTTGCTTCTTTTTTTCTTTGATGAAATAATCTTTAATGTTTACCCAAATGTTTTTTAATTTGGAAAGGCCTGATTGTGAAATTTGCAATTTGGCTATTATTTATTTTCTCAATCTTAAACAGCAGGTGTTTGAGAAAGTAGACTTGTTCCACTTGTTTGTCTTTTTAGTTGACCTGGTTGGTCTTGAGCTTATTATTTTGTAGCAGTGCCTAATCTTAAAAGTTAGAGATTCTGCTCCCAAACTACATATGGCTTAATGTTTTAGGCTCATTTGCTAACTACTAAGATGAATGAATCTGCAGGAACATTTACCAAATTATCAAAAAAATTATGAATTAAATGGCAATAAATTCTGAAGGTATACCAACTAACCCCTGAAATAGGACTAAATGTATTAGCTTAACTTTATAATTTATCATTGTCAGCCAGAATTGCTTGTATAAACCTTAATGCAAAATAATTGCTACATCCTGTTCATAACTCTGCATGCTTTAGGGTCATGCTATACATAGGTTCATTGATCCTAACAAATTGGCACTGATATATTCATATAAACATTTGGATTGCTTGCCTTTTACCATGAGAATAGGTAGGAGGAAATAGGAATTACCTATGTTTGATTTAAATGAGAATGAGGACTTGAACACACCTCAATCACCAGAACATTGCGCTTTACCACTAGGCCGCATGGATGTCCCCAACAGACATGCTTGCCTTTTATCATCAGAAATACAAGTTGCAATTAATAGTATTCGAGGAATGCAAGGAATAGAAACTAGTTTCTTTCATTGTTATGGCGGATGAACTGCCAATACATACAGGTTGCATTATGTTGTTATCCTAGTCTTCCTTTTATACAAAGGCTGTAGATTTTAGCTGAGCAAAAAGGCTAGATGCTTAATCCTACATTCAATTGCCAATTATAGCTACGTTTTGCTTCTAAATTGGCTATCTGGTTTTAACTTGTTTCTATTTGAGTATCTTTTGAAGTGGACATATACATGTTCTGATGTTCAAGCAGAATCATCAAGAGCAAGATAGCAGATGGATTGACACACCTGGCATTTTGCACCTCCAAAATCGGATCCTTATCTCAGTTATTCCACTGAACTCAACCCATAGATGGCCCATGTCAACAAGTTTGGCAAGCTGAGCTGCAATGACATGGGACTGCCACTCGCAAGATGGTTGATCTGTTGCAGGCATTTCATCAAGCATCATGAGTGTGATCCCCTATACCTGTGCTGTGCCAGAGAGTCATTTCATCAAACACCAACAGGGCACTCCCTCATGGGCTTTTCATCAGAGAAACCAAAAGGGCGGTCCCTGGTAGGAATCCCAGCTCAAGCATCTGCTAGGGTCCAGACATCCACTGGCCATCTCCTGCATAATACCGCGCATCAGCATTGTGCAACGTTGCATTGGCCTCATACAAGGCAATGAAATCAGTAGTGACAAGTTCTTAGAATCATGTTACGAATGAGCTATGTCCATGCAAGTAGTCCCGCCAAAAGATCTATCATCCCTCCATCCTTGAACAATTACTTTCCACCATCCACCCCCCTAAAGTTCTTGTAAAAGAAGCATAGGAATTACAGTGTAGAAATATTACTCCCTCCATACACAAATATGTCGCCATGGGTCCATGCAATCAACTTTTTGAAACTTTGGCATACACACACACATACATATATATATATATATATATATATATATATATATATACACATATATACACACACACATATACATATATATACACACACACACACACACACACACACACACATATACATATACATATACATATATACATACATATATATATACACATACATATATGTATGTATGTATATACATACATACATATACACACACATATGTACATACATATGTGTGTACATATACATACATACATATGTATGTATATATATATGTATATGTACATACATATGTGTATATATACATACATATGTGTGTATATATATGTATGTATACATATATGTGTATACATATACATATACATATATGTGTATACATATACATATACATATATGTGTATACATATACATATACATATATGTGTATACATATACATATACATATATGTGTATACATATACATATACATATATGTGTATACATATACATATACATATATGTGTATACATATACATATACATATATGTGTATACATATACATATACATATATGTGTATACATATACATATACATATATGTGTATACATATACATATACATATATATATATATATATATATATATATATATATATATATATATATATATATATATATATATATATATATATATATATCAAGATAATAATAGAAGGAAGATATAGCAAGAGATATACCAAATATTATATTCAGTAGAATGAATTAAAGATTCAAATAGTAAAAATATTTAGCAGAATGAATTAAAGATTCGAAATGAAATTTACTACTAAATTCAGATGCACTATTCAAATGTAATTACTGTTCAAAAATGATTACTGTAGAATGAATAGTGTTCTTCTTGCAGGATCTTATAGGTTGACGAAACCAATCAAGACAGTCGAGGTAAATAACGATGGCGTAAAAATCCTACTCGGTACTCACCATATTTCTCACTAGTTTGCTTCATAAGTAGCTAAGCTTTTCCCTAGATGTTCTTAATCATGCTTATATGGAATAATTTTTTATCATCACCCTAGGCAGTTCCACCCAAAGGGAACACTTTCCTTTGGCATACTCCGCATTCAAGCTCTGTGCTTTAACGGAGAATTGCCAAGAGAGATCTCTCCTATAGGGTCCATAGCATAAAACCTTATTCCATATAACCAAATAGAAAGAACAAGGGCTTTTCAAAAGAAAACTACTTCATTTCCACAAACTAATTTACATATGGTTTTCCCTTTCGGGAAACCCCCAACAAAGAGTACAAGGACAGGGAAACTACCTTCACACTGATATTTCACAACACTCTTAGATGGATATCTTACAATGTGTGCTCACTTCACGAACTAGAACTACAGCTTAGAAAGCTCACTCACACTTCACACTCAAACTTCACACTTCTTCTTCTGATACCTTCACTTCTTGGGTGGCAGCTCTATTTATAGGCAGGCAAGGAGCCATCCCAGTAATATTATAATATAGCCTATATGATAGGCCTTGCTGGCTTCACGGGGCGTGGCTTCACGAGGCGTGGTTTGGTTCATTATGAAGATTCTTCTGCCTGCATTATTGGTGTCCTCTCCACTTTGTATATTGTAGTCTGTCCCCGTGAGTGCTCCCGTGATTGTCGTGAATGCCAGCGCATCTTCTTTATTGGATTCCCCCATGTGGCGCATTCTGGAGCTCTCCAATGTTGCATGGATTTGGCATCTTCCTTATTATCACAATTTACACAGTATCTGATATTATTAAACCGATATTTTTGGAAAATTTTCGGGTTATTTTGGATTTTGTCCGTGTCCGGCAATATCCATTATGTCTTCGTCTGAGAAAGATATGTCATATTTTTCATCATATGCCTTTTTTATTTCTTCAAATTTATCATTCATATCCTTTTTTAATTCTTTCAAAATGTCTTCTTTTATTTCGGTTTTCCATTGTGGTGAAATAGATTCAAATTTCTCTTCTATCTTCAAGTCTATATAAGATCCGTCTAGAGGGTCTACCCCCTTCATTAAACATTCTTTATACGTGAGATTCGAAGGAATTTCTTCCTTTATATTAACTGCTGGTGCAATTATAGGGGCTTTCTTATTTCTGGCTTTCTTAAATTTTTGAATATAGTCTTTAGCAGCAGGTTCCATATGATAATTGACCCCTAATATTTTTCTGGCTTGGTTTAATGCTTCATCTATGTTACTATATTTTTTCCAAGATATTCCTCCCGCTAATTTTGAATCTATCTTCTGGGATACTATTTCTTCAAACGAAATGTATATTCCTGGCAATTTTCCTTCAAATACAACATATAGGGGTTTTGGTTCTACGAATTCAATATTGTCAGTGGCATGTGTTGATTCATTTGTCATATGGAAATATTCAGCTAGACTGTTTAAAATTGACAACATATAACCCTTTTCTTCTCGCTTATTGTTATATTGATACCAAAAATTGTCTAAGATACACTCTTGCACTTCATCAAGGATTATATGGTCCTTTGGCTTAAATTTGTATGAATTTGGAGGGAATATTTTTAGCTTGTTGTCATTGCCAAAGCTGAAGAATTCAGTTCCAGTATAATTCATGGACTTCTTCATTCCTGCAAAATAGAAGAACGAGAAAATAAATCAGGCAACTTATTATCTTTTCCTTTTATATGCTCAAATATGACTTTATAGCCATTCCCTGTTATGATATCTTCAAATAAGACCCATCTTTGGGTAGAGCTTTTCTTGCTATTAACTTGGTTATAGTATCTACATATGGCTTCACAATGTTCTGACCGTGATTCTTTGAAACCTAAGTATAATCTAAAGGAATTTATTGCATTGATTATTGCTAGAATCTCTCTATCCGTATTATTTATAATTTTTAACTTATAACTTCCAGAAGCATATCTACATATTTTTTCTTCTGACTTTGATGAATATTTATTAGGTTTTTGTTTTAATATAGCTCCCCATCCTAGCTGAGAAGCATCGGTTTCAATAATAAGATAGTTACTGTCTAATGGTAATTCTAGAGGTTTGAGGTCCTTAATTTTTTCTTTTATTATTCTTACTAACTTAATATCTTCTGAGTTGAAGTATTTTTGGCCATTTTTTCGCAATTTTGCGTATAAGGGTCCGGCCAGTTTTGCTAAGTTATCGATATAGTTTCTTGCATAATTTACTATTCCTAAAAATTGTTGTAATACCTTTCTATCATGCATAACATCAGGAAACTGTAATATCTTTTTTGCAATGTGCTCTTGCAGGTGTATTTTGCCTTCACCTATCTCATGTCCTAGGAAGCTAATCTTTTCTTTGCAAATTTCCATTTTCTTCTTGGATAGTATTAACCCATTTTGCTCTACTTTCCTGAAGAATACTTCAAGATGAGCTATATGCTCTTTATAGGTTTTGGAAAATATTAATAAGTCATCTATATATACTAATATAAAATCTTGGTTTTCATTAAAAATATTTTGCATCTTTCGTTGGAATAATGCTGGCGCATTCTTTAATCCTAGGGGCATAACAAGCCATTCAAAATGTCCCTGAGGACAGGTAAATGCTGTCCATTCTATTGAATCTTCGTCCATCTTTACTTGCCAAAAACCAGCCTTTAAATCGAATTTAGAGAAATACTTGCTTCCTTGTATCCTATTAATCCATTCTTGCTTATTTGGTATATTATAAGCATCATCTATAGTGTTATCATTTAACCTCTTGTAATTAATAACCATCCTTGACTTTCCTCTAACTATTTCAGAATGGTTTCTGACTATAAAGGCGGCAGATCTATGAGGGCTTTTGCTTTCTCTTATAGCTCCTAATTTTAGTAACTCTTCTATATGCATTTGGAATTCTTCTATATCCTTTGGAGTGGCCTCTATTGGGCATGTTTTGATTATGTATTCAGGATTTATTATGTTTATCTTACACAGAATAGAATTTTTATCCCAATGTTTCATAGGTATTTCTCCAATTATTTGGATGTCTTCTAGCCTTTGAACAATCTTTTCTATATCCTTTTTAGATTTTATATCTCTGTACCAATTGGGCGCAAATGATTGTAGACCTATGCATTCTATGCATGTGATTGACATATAATATTCTTCTATAATTTCACCAAGGTCTTCTTCTTTGTTTGTTTCAGGAAGAACTTGGAGTGTGTTAACTTGGAGTGCGTTATCTACTAAGGGAAGAGGAAGAGGCGTCTCACCACGCTTTCGCACTTCTGAAATATATGGCACGTTGTCCTGATATGGTATAAATGTAATCCCTTGCTCATGTATAATGGTAGTTTGAAGTGAATGTTGTAAGAATCTTAAACCTATTATCATGTCATCATTTATCATGGATAAGTCTCTTATTGTAATTTCATCTATTATATATCTTGTGCCATTTATATACATTTCAAGATTATAAGCTAGCTGGTTATGGATCTATAGGCTTGGGGGTGGTAGGACCGCACACCTGCTCCTAGAACTGGAAATAAACCCAAGCCAAAACAAAAAATGATATAGTATCCAAAATACATAGTCAAATGATTTAAAACTTTGCACACATCTTGCTGAAGATCTCAGAAATCTAATCCATCCAAATATTGCATGGATATTGGTTAAAGTTCTAACCTTTCCTCAATATAAATAAAGGTTACATCAAAACCTAATAAAACTAAAAAAACTTGAGATATGGCTTATCTATGGTTGAAGATAGCCAAGATGGCTTTAAATAAGTTCTCACATGCACAACAAGTAAGAGCACCCAAAAATTCGAGGTTAAAACTCTAGATATCATTAGAAGGTTTTCAAATTAGACAAACTTTAAGATCTTGCTATAGTTAGTCCCTAGATGGATGAAATATGATCCTCATGAGGCATCTCCATTACTTACACATCCTTAGAACTCGCAAAACACCAACCAAAACAAGTGCAAAGCAACGAGTAAGAACACACCATATATGATGAACAAGATTGATCTATTGCAACTTGTAGATAGAATTTTTACAATCACTCCACCATAGAGGACAGCACGAGAGCACTCACACAAAGTTTCCACTACAAGGAAGTCTCTCAATCAGCTGTAGTCACAGGTAAGATAAAAAAAAAACCGGTCTTTGGCGCTTAGGGTGTCCTTTGGACTTATAAGGCGACTCAGAGTAAGCCTCGAACTGGGGCTCCCTAGATTTTGAGATTGGTTTGGTTCATGTGTTTTCCACCAATTTCCACGTGATCGCGTTTCTTCTTGGTGGACCTGTTCTTCCTCAGTGTGAATGTTATCAGGACGAGGGGAGGCAAGGAAGCGGAGGAGTTGGGCGATTTGCTAAAAAAGTTAGTTCTTTCGGAGGCAGAACTGATGGATTCGAGAGGAGTAAATTTGATGAAGAAGTTGGATCTCTCGGCAGTTGAACGAAAGGGCATTCGCCTAGAAAGAAAATATGGGGAGGCGGAGAGCAAGTTGCATCTGTAGGCGGTGGAGAAGCTCTTCTTAGGCTCTGCTCGTTTCAGCTTTTTTTTAATTTTAGCTTCTAACTTTAGTTTTTTTCACTATTCAGTAATTTATTTTTTTCTGAATTTTTTTAGATTGTTTGAGCTTTTTTGCATTTTTCTTTTTTTCCCGTGTTCCTTTGTATTGTCCGTAATGGGCTAACATATTTTTTCTATTTTTACATTTTTTTAAATTTAATTATGCCCAAAAAGCTAAATCAGCTACAGTAAAAAAAAGTCAGCTATAGTGAAATTTCAGCCAAAAACTAGAAGTCATCGCTAAAACGATCACCCCTTAGAGAAACCAGGGTATGCTGATGGGATTGCCCAAACCTTAGGCAAAATCTGGTGTCCAAGTAAAGGAATTTGTTGTAAGGATTTGGGAGAGAATTTATTTCTTCTCACATTCCCTCATGTGAGCGGCAAGCGCAGGGCACTAGAGGATGGACCTTAGGCGTTCAACGATGATCTCTTCGTGATTGCACCGTTTGTGCACTTCGTTTCTATTCCAATCTGGATTCGAGTCAAGAAACTTCATGTAGGTTACATTAGGGAGAGACTTGATATTGTTAGATCATGTGGGTAGGTTTAGAATTTTTGTGATGATGAATAATTGACAACACTACTTATTATTTATTTGAGGTGTGTGGTGTGTGTGTGTGAATTGATGTCGGTCAAGTTGGAAAGAACTTGTTCCGAGAAAAATGTTGGCTTGGTCTTTGCATACGCAGGATAATTTGGAGGCGATCGTGGACTACGGCGAGGACCGGAAGATTGCTTGGTGTGAAGCTTTTGTCCAAAGGGTTAAGAATACCGGAGGAGACAATCGTGCTCGAATTAGAGCGCGTGGAGATCAAATACAGTCGATGCGTGTCGGAGCTACGGTAGTACGGTCCGTAGGCTACGACATATGAGGGAAGTGAAAAACCCGTGTTATGGAAGGGTTTCGGTTCCCTTAAAAAATAGTGAGTCAAAAAGTCTAATCGAGATAAAAAAAATCTAGTTAGATAAGTTGTATTAGGATCGAGGATTTGAAGTTAGTATCCGTATGCATGGCTGTTTTGGAGTCGGAGTTAGTCATCAGTTTTTGGACGCTATATATACATGCATGTTGGCAGAGAGAAAAGGGCAGAGCGGTGGCTGCACGTATGCGTCGTGACCAAGTCGGAGAAAAAAAAGGTAATTAAGGGCTTATAGGATTTTTGGTACTGGCGGCTGGTTCCCAGGCAAGAAAAAAAGGGGCTGCATGAATTGATCTGAAGACTTGAAGTGAGCGAATAGAAAATATGAGGGTTGCAGGGTTGTGAGTAGCTCTGTGAAAATTTGTGTTGGCTATCTCTAATTGGTCTTTTGCTTGTGTGCATTGAAGGAAGATATTGTGCGTGGAATTAGATATATTGCATTGAGCCTCTAGAGTGGTATATATAGGAGTACAAGACTTGAGGGGCAAGACGGTACAAGGGATTAGAATCCTAATAGAACTCTATCCTACCATATATATTGTACTCTAACATCCCCCCGCAGTCACAACGGGAGCGTCGCAGACGGTGAGACTGGAGAAGAAACCAAAGAGCTGATATCCCCACGGTCATATCTCGCGATCGCGTCGCATATCTTGTGGATCGGGCAGAACCGACGAGTAGCTCAAGCAAGGCGGTAGCCCTTTGTGCCGATGTCGAGGTAGCCGAGCGCGAGGGCGGAGTAGTCGTGGTCGAGGATGCCGTGCTGGAGATGCTCGTGGTCGACGTAGACGTGGTCGGGGTATCGATGTCGAAGCGGTCGTAAATGAAGCCGCGGGCGCAAAAGAGGCGCCATGGTGATGACGGAGACGCGTCGAGGCAGTCGTCGTGGAAGGGGGGACGATGCCGAGGTCGACGCAGTCAGGGCCGTTAAGGATGTAGACGAACAGCAGCGATGCAATCGAGGCAGACGGGACGGGAACGGGAGGGTCGATGCCGAAGTCGATGCAGTCAAGCCACCAAGACCAAGGTGTGTGCCGGGTTTGCCAGACCCGGCAACGCGTCGGGGACGAAAGCACACTCCGGTGTTGCCAGTACCGGACGTACTAGGGAGAGGGCCCCAACCAGGCGTGGTTGTGTTGAACGTAGAAGAAGCAATGTGGGAGCGGACGCTTCTACCCGAAGGCGAGCAGTCCGGGCGGACGCTCTAGCTCGAAGGCGAGCAGTCCTGACGCAAGGTACGGCGGCAGTGGTAGCGCTCGATGTCGGTAAGGAAGACCCAATCAGCATGACGAAGACCAGGTGCAGACAGATGGCGCGCAAGAGGTTGCGCAGCACAATCGTCGATGCACAGGGGACGGCGATGTAGATGCAATGGCGAGGGGACACACGTGCGGCGGTGCTGCGGCCTGAGGAGGCGACACAGCAGCAGCCCTGTTGCTCGGAGAAGATGCTCGTAGTACTCGACGATAGACGTCACGGGAGCCAGGTGGAACGCGCATAATCGGCTGATCAGACCGAGTACACGCGAGGCGGGACGATGATGGAAGAAATCGGCGGAGGCGTCCCGATCTGTGGTGGCGATGACGAACCGGCGATGAAGACGTGCGGACGGGATGACGGAGACGCGACGCGGAAAGGTGTCCCCTCGGCATCGCGTGCCTGGCCTGGCCGCACAGTCGAAGAGGTAGAGGCCGGTGTAGTCGACGCCGATGTCGGAGTAGATACGTGCGAGGTCGACGGGCGGTGGGTGACTCAACCCCGATCAGTGATTAGGAAAAGAAAAGATACAACAGCAGTGCGGATCTTCTATGTGCAGCTCACCAGGTACCTAGCCTGATGCACGCCGGACCGTGCCGCTGGTTGGCCGGCCCCGAGCACCCCACCGAGAGAGAGAAAGAGCGGGCAGCCTCCGAAGGAAAGCCCACACTCACTTGCTACTGCCTCCGTCGAAAAAATAAAAAAAAAGGAACGGACACCCCACCGTGCCTCACAAACCAGACAGAAGGAGCACAAAAACACCCTCCTGCCCACCTGGCTCCAAGCGGCGGATCTGAGTAGGGCTCAGCTTCGGGCTCCAAGCAGCGGCCCCGGGCAGACAGGCGGCGACGGCGACCTCCCTCCCCGGGCGGACGAGACGAGGCGGCTCGGCCCCGGGCGGACGAGGCGAGGGGCCACCAGATCTGGACGTTGCGGCGGCGGAGTTCGAGGCGACGCGCCTGGAGGGGCGGCGCGGTTGGAGGGGCGGCAGGAGGAACGGCGGTGGAGTTCGAGGCGGCGCGTCCGAGGCGGAGGCGCGGTGGCGGCGGCGACGCGCCAGCGCGCGATATCCGCGCGCGGCGGCGGCAGCACCTCCAGGTGGTGGACAGCGGGGCGGGCGGAGCCAGCGGGCACAGATCCGACCGGCGGTGGACAGCGGCGAGGCGAGGCGGCGAGGGCGCCAGCGGCGAGCGGCCGTCGAGCGCGAGATCCGGCGGCGGCGCGTCCGGCACACAGGGGAGACGGCGACGACCTGAGGAGGACGCGACGGTGCATGGTGGACTGCGACGAGGACCGATCTGCTGCTGGACAACGACGACGGTGGTGGCGGCCGGATCAATAGGATCCACCGCCTAAAACAGTGGCGCTGCCCCTGGCGGAGATAGATCTCCCCGGGGGCGCGCGGTGCGGAAGCGAGTTGCGGCTAGGGTTTTGGATCTAAACCTAGACGCTCTGATACCATGAAGGAAGATATTGTGCGTGGAATTAGATATATTGCATTGAGTCTCTAGGGTGGTATATATAGGAGTACAAGACTTGAGGGGTAAGACGGTACAAGGGATTAGAATCCTAATAAAACTCTATCCTATCATATATATTGTACTCTAACATGCATGATTTTTTGGCCTAGTTAGCAGACATGTATGAGCTTTGATCGTGAGATTGGATTGGAATCATTGCATGATTGTTGAGAGAATCAATAGAGTAACCCTTCGTGTACTCCTCGTGTGAATTTTTGGTTGGTTTCTTCCTGCGCATCACGTGAACCCAAGTCAAGCGCAAGCCAACGTCAAGCCAATACGTAAGTTGCTAAGTGTAGCAATGATTTACTAGTGCATGCAGCGACAGTACCAAGGACAACTGTGAGTTAAGTACTTTTTTATCCTTGTCTCTCACTACTAGTTGTTTCACGTGGCTAGGTGTTTCATACTGTTAGCAAGAATTAATTAGTCCTTGGTATATACATATTATATTGCCGTCCTTCTGTTTTTTTTTGGTGCTATTTATGATTAACAAGTTGAAGCAAAATAGAGCACAGTAAATTTTGAGAAAAGTTTCACCCTCCCTTTTGATTGCCATCGACGATCATATAGATATAGTTATGCTAATCAAGCCTGGTGCAACAGGTTTCCAATTTTTCAGGTTGTGAATAGAGATCACCGCCATTCTGATCATAGACCAGTTATTATCACAACCGAAAACGTGGATCACCACGAGAAAAGTAGTAGTGGAAGTAACTTCAAGTTTGAAGCAAGATGGTTGTCGGAAGAAGCTTGTGAACACATTGTTAAAAGTGCATGGCATGACACTCTTGATAATGGAGGTACAAAAGTCTCCGAGGCGATTCGGAAGGTGGCGATCGAGTTAACATATTGGAGCACTAATGTTCTTGGGGATGTTGAAAAGAGAATAAAAAAGGCAAAAAAAAAAAGTGCTAGAGAATTGCAGACAAAGCCCTATAAGCAAATTCAAGGTGGCCAGGGAAGAAGTACTTGGGTATAAACTGGAACGTCTTGAAGACCAGTTGGACTTGTATTGGCGTCAGCGTTCACATGTTCATTGGCTACAGAAGGGTGATCGCAACACAAGTTTTTTCCATGCGGCTGCATCTGAAAGAAAGAGAATAAATAGAATTGTCAAGCTAAGAAGGGAAGATGGGAGGTGGGTGGAGAGGCAGGAGGAGCTACATCAATTCATTACTAAACATTTTTAGAACCTTTTTCAATCTACTGCAGGTGTTGACACAAGGCCTTTACTTGATAATGTAGTGGCTCGAGTCACTAACCAAATGAATGAAGAACTTATGGAGCCATTCTCTAAAAAGGAAATCAAAATCGCCCTTGAGGCTATTGGTGATCTGAAAGCTCCTAGCCCAGATGGAATGCCGGCGATATTTTATAAGAGTTTCTGGGAGACAGTTGCTAATCATGTCAAGAAGGAGGTTTTGCATGTGCTGAATGGTGGCGATATGCCAGAAGGATGGAATGAAACTACAGTTGTCCTCATCCCGAAGATTAAAGCACCAGAATATATCCCAGGGCACCAAGTGTTTTTCATCTCTTATTTGCAGATGACTTGCTGATCTTGTTTCGGGTGGAGCGTGCATATGCTAAAGCCATTCAAGATATTCTATAGTTGTATGAAGCATGTTCCGAACAAACAATAAATAAGGATAAATCATCGGTGCTTTTTAGTCCGAACACAAAGAGGGTGAAGAAGAGAGCAGTGATGGAAGAACTTCAGGTGTCAAGTGAAGCTAACTCTGAACGATACTTGGGTCTCCCGGTCCATGTAGGGCGATCCCGCCAAGGGTGGAGGCTCATTCAAAACCTGATGTCTCTTTGTGCTAGAGTGCTTGGTGCTAAATATTTTCCTGATGGTAATATCCTTAATGCGAAGCCGGTTCAAGGGATGTCATATACATGGAGAAGCATCTTATGGAGAAGCATCTTAAAAGGGGTAGAGCTCATGAAGAAGGGTATGATTTGGCGTATTGGCAATGGTGAGACAGTGGACATGTGGAAGGATCCTTGGATTCCTAGAGAGAGCACCCGTAAACCTATCACGCCGAGAGGGTCTAATATCATAAATCGAGTTTCAGATTTGATTGATCCTGTAACAGGACAATGGGACGCTGAGTTTGTCAGGCAAACCTTTTGGGAGGAGGATGTGAAAATCATTATGTCCATTCCAGTAAAAATCTAATTTTGAAGATGTCATTGCGTGGCATTATTATTCGAAGGGAATTTTCTCTGTTAAATTGGCATATAGAGTGTGCTATGATGACAACCTAAGGAGAAGCAACAGGCAGGGGCAAGTTCGTCAAGTGAAACAATAGACTCTCAGTCTATCTGGTCGGGGCTATGGCAAATAAAATGTCCCAATAAAGTGAAAGACTTCCTATGGAGAATGGTTCATAACAGTCTAGCTTTAAGGTGCAATCTGAGGAGAGGGGTTCTTGCTGATCCTATATGTCCAATGTGTCAAAGGCTCAATGAGGATGGAAGACATCTTTTCTTTGGCTGCAAGATTGTGAAGGATATCTGGGCAAAGCTGAATTTGAATTCAACAAGAGAGAAGTTGTGCAAATGTTGTAATGCAGAAGAGGTGACCCGGGAGATCTTAGGCATGCAAACGAAAACACAGACCTTGGTGATCACTCTGTTGTGGAAATGGTGGGTAGAAAGGAACAATGTCTTAGAAGGGGGAGCTAGGACAAATGCTTCTGATTTGGCCTTTGTAGTCGGATGGCATGCTGAAGAATTTCTTAGGGTCTTCATTGATGAACAGAAGCCACGGCCTAAGTCACAGCAGCGCTGGAAGCCTCCTGTACAAGACAATCTCAAGATTAATATTGATGGTGCTTACCTACAGGAATCGGGACCAGGTGGATGGGGCTTTGTAATACGAAACTGTATGGGGGAAGTGGCAGTAGCAGGGGCTGGACACTGTCCACTTTTGTTTAATGCTCTTCATGCTGAAACTGTAGCGTGTCTCAAGGGACTTGAAGTCGCCATGGATCTTGGAATGGGAAATATAACAATTGAGACTGATTCTCTTATGCTAAAGATGGCTTTACAAGGAGAAGCCTTTGATCTTTTCTGTCACTGGTTTCTTGTTTTTGGAGATTAAGCAGTTTCTAGCCCTGAACTTTATTAGCTATAGGGTTGATTTCTGTCCTAGAAATTGTAATAAGGTGGCGCATGCGTTAGCGATGCATGGTAGAATTCTTGTTCAGGGTGATCCCCTGTTGCTTACCTTCGGGACCCCTAACTTTGTACTAGACTTAGTGGCTAGCGATTTAGCTATGCCTTCGATTTAATGGGATCGCTGTATTACATCAAAAAAAAAAGGAAGTCTCTCTCTCTCTCAAAACCTAATGAATGAATAGTTAGTTCTCTTTACCTTAGGTCACATACCTACAACCTATACCACTTATATAGATGGAGCAACCAGCCTACATATAACCTAATAGATATTATTTATTAGCACAACTGAAGAAACTCGTTAACCCCTCACACATTAGGTTTTACACTTATACATGACTTGTGCACATTTATTAAAGCGTATAAGCCCAAACCCGCTAAGGAGCAAGCTTCCCATCCACTTAGTCTTCTCAACGTCTCCTTGACCTAAATAGCTCTCCCAACGCCCTCCAAACACCGCGGTTATAGTCCTATCGCTGTTTCCAGTATTTTAACTTTCCCATCAAAACACCCTCGTTTTGACCGTGAATCTCACCTATTCCCCGAGCCTAATCCATAGTTATCTCCTCTTTTGTAAGCAATCTCTATGCCTGCAATATATAAGTTCACTAATGGCTCACATATTGGTAAGTCTCTTCGTGTTAGTTGCCCTCGACTACGCTTCACTTGCACTGATTCATTGCTTGAACATTCCATTCAACATTCCTAGTTTTTCCTATGTCTTGCTTGAGATCAATCATTCCTCCCAACTTTCTTGACCGTACCTCAGCTTATCCTTGAGCCTAGTCTCAGTCCACACCGTCGACTATAGTTGCCTCCAAGCTTTCTACACATGACTAAGAAATCATTTCTGATCATAAATTCTTCACAAATTGACCTAAATTAGTCCAAACATACTTCATGCACTATGAATGCAATGACATAGGACCCCAAAATTCAACTCACGATCATTTTCTACAAATATCCAAAACCTCTCATACACCTTCAAACGAAAGTGGTTAGATCGCCCCCATGGCCAGTCTGAAACTCGGGTTGAACACCTAGAAAACACTTCTCTGGAAAAAATAGCCGCTAACTAGAAACCGGTCACATTACACTGGCGGTCCGACCACCAACCAAAATCCAGTCCGCCCTAGTCTGACTGCAACTCTAAAAACTTGCAAACTCTTGCAAATTCAAATTTTAACTCGACACGATTGCCAATTGTTCAACACAAATGAATCATGGACATTCTCAACATGGTTTTACAATAATTTTAATTATTGTGCTAGTATATTATGACACAAAAGTATAGTCAAAATCTTACATTGGAGACTGTATTTGTGGACAGAGGGAATACATACAGCAAAAGAAAAAAACCGGTATGGGGAAAGCCCCAAATGATCCTAACGCCTAAACATCGTCTACGCACAAGAACAGGGCACCTCAAGAGCCCCCTGAAGGCATCAGTGTTGATGAAATGCTACAGCAAGATGGTGCCACCACCACCAGTGATCCACTGAATTGCTTCATTCTCAAAGAGATTTTTCTGATTAGCTACAATTACTTCCTCGCTTTGGAGGATTATCCAATCTCTCTTTCTATTTGTTCCAAGAAAGGAGTATCTAAGCAGGCTGTTTTGCCCCTCTCCACTAGGCGGGGGTATTTTTTTATTTTGACTTTTTTTAAAAAAAATAGATGGGGTGTTTTCAATTAGCATTCTCCACCACTGACAAATATTATATTCCCCTCTGACCTGCACTTTCATGTATTTTCACTTAAAAGGTACTCCACAAATTGTTAACTGAGAAAGAACTACTTCACACCTCACAGTTCTCATTTGTATTAATTTTTGCTCACATGCAAAGAATGCACCTGAGAAAATAATGCTACATGGTGACCTTAGATATGTGTCAAACACATATCAAAGCTTTGCAGGTTGTGAATATCTCAAGATCAATTGAACAAATGCCACAGTGAGACTACTATTACACAGCTTGCTCAGGAGGCACTTCTAATGGTTGCTCAGAAGATGGTTGATTGTTTGAAGCTTCTCTTTCAATCGAAGCACACATCTTCAGACACGGCATCCAATTTTCTCCCTTCTTTTTCACTAACATTGCCACCTTGTCGAATGACAGTAAGACATGCATGATAATGTAGATGAACACGGCAATGACGAGTGCGAAAATGTATGCAGATGTCTTGAACTTCCTGCAGCTGCCTGAGGCATACGCCCCAAGCAGACCAAGCAAGTCTAGTACCATTGCCGTCTTCATGGCAACGAGAGATCTCTTGTACTTGCTTATTGTGTTGTTCAACAAGAGGATGACCATGACCATAGACGCCATAAATGCCGTGGCATTACAATAGAAGAATACCTTGTACCGTGTTGGGTGGGTATCATGGAGGATTGGGTCACCTGCAAAATGACCATCTCTGTCATCAGGCCAAACCCCACCTGGCGGGAGCAGTCCAGCTTGGTATGTGACACTTACTGCAAGAGTTCCAATCAGCATCAAATCTTTGCGCCATTTGTGTTCTGTTCTCTTCCTAACCCGGGTGCTTTTCTTGTGATTTATGGATGGATGTTGACGCTTGAAAGGACACATCCTCTCCAGGATGCCATTCACCTTGTCTTTTGCAAATGTCAGAAGCAGGACTTGAACCATGACATAGACAAACACTGCAACAACAACAAGAATGACGTACACAGAAGTCGACACTTTCCTGCAGCTTCCGGCAGCAAAAGCACCCATGAGGCTGATCAGGTCAACCAGCACGCATGCACGCAGTGCATAGCACTTCAGACCCTTGTGACATAGCCTCTTGCTAACAAGCAACATAATCACGGCCAGGGATGCCATGAAAGCAGTAGCATTGAAGTAGAAGAACACCCTATAACGGTGTCGGAACTCATCACGGAACACCAGGTCACCTGCTCGATGGCCATCTTTGTTGTCAGTCCAGAAGCCGCCTGGTGGGTTTATGCCGGCTTGGTATGTGACAGAAGCTGCTAGAATTGCAAGCAACATCAGAAACTTGCGCCTCTTCTGCAAATCTTGTTCTTCAAGAGCATTATTCGTTGTTTCAGAAGAACCTGTGGCATTATGGAACAATTCTGATGTGGAAGCTCCTATATTATCTATTGTGCTCTTCGGCTGTGGCTTCAGAGCAACAGATAGCAGAACATGAAGTACAACATAGGCAAAAACAAGGAGGACTAAGATGAACACATATATGGATGTTGAGAACTTCCTGCTGCTTCCAGCAGCATAGGCCCCCATGAGACCGAAGAGGTCCAGTGTCATCGCTGTTTGCAATACACGACGCTTCATGGCACGAATGGTAATCAACCGACTCTGGAGTAGAATGATGATGGCCAAAGACGCTACAAATGCCGTGGCATTACAATAAAAGAATGCCTTGTAGCGCTTGGGATTGATGACCTCCAAAATTGGGTCACCAGCAGTATACCCATCACCATTTTCTGTCCAAAAGCCTCCTGGTGGATTCAGCCCAGCTTGGTATGTGACTGTGGCAGCAAGGATGCCAAGCAATAGAAGATATGTGCGCAACTTCTGTAAATCATCCTTAACATCATCGGCAGTTCTTGACATGCTTTTGTCGGATGGTTGTTGTATTTCAGGCCCTAACATGGTCATTATGAATGATTTCGGCTTCCTAAGCATTTCATTCTTCTTCTCTTTCATCCATCCCATGGATTTTTCTACACACTTTGTCTTGGGCATCCACTGAATGATGAGGTAGAGCAAGACTGCGCCAACAAGTGCAAAGACATAGATAGATGTATGGACGTCCCTGCAACTTCCAGCAGCATAAGCCCCCATAAGTCCAAAGAGGCTCACCAGCACACACAGCCGCAGAGCATTTGACTTGACAACATGATCCACAGCTGTCTCGCTGAGAAGCATGATGATTATGACTAAGGATCCTGCAAAGGCAGTGGCATTGCAGACCAAGAATGCCTTGAACCGGCGGGGGTAGTGGTCTCGCAGCATTGGGTCACCAGCAAGGTGGCTAGGCTTGTTGTCATTAGGCCAAAAGCCACCTGGTGGGCTTAGCCCTGCGACATATGTCACCGTTGCTGCGAGTGTGGCAAGAAGCAGCAAGAAACTGCGATTTCGTTCCAATTCTTCCATCTGGTCTGGAGCCTCTTGCTCACCTGTTGTGCTCTGTTCTTTCTTGAAAAATTTCCCCAGGAAATCCTTCCAACATTTACGAATATCCGAGAATATTTTTCGCATCCATTGAGGTGCCAGATGCCGGAAGAATACGACATGGAGTGTGATATAAGCGAAGATGCCAACTAGTAAAACCCAAATGTAAATGGAGGTCCTCACCTCCCTGCAGCTCCCGGCGGCATAGGCACCCATGAGCCCAAGCAGGCCCAGCACCATCGCGAACTGAAGCGAGCGGAGCCAAACCACATTGCGGCTCCGCTCCTTGACCAGAAGCAATATCAGGGCGATGAGTGAAGCCATGAGTGCTGTTGTGTTGCAGTAGAAGAACACATGGTACCGCTTGGGGTAGCTGGCTGTCAGCACAATATCGCTGGCGAAGTGGCCATTCTGGTTGTCTTGCCAGAAGCCGCCGGGAGGGGCCAGCCCTGCCTGATATGTGATGGCCGCCGCTAGGATTGCCAGCAGCATTAGGTACTTCCTCAGCTTCCATAGGAGCTCAGCCTCATCGGAGCTGAGATTTTGGCCACCTTCGCCTTGCTGCGATTCTTGTTGCACATCGCGAGCGTCGCCAGGTTGCTCTCCAGACCCCATCGAGTTGAGCTCAAAGATTCCTTGCAAATCTCTACTTTTTCTCTAAAGATTGTAACATTTGCAGGATTGCAAGATGGGGATGAGCTATATGGCGCAGGTCTTGGTCTTCATATACACCTCCACCAGATAGAAGGGGGAAGTGCGAAAGATAAACAAAGACTCCAAAGCCAATGGCAAATTCGCAGTCACATAATGACATCAAAGTCCAATGCCGTGGACGTTTTCTGACTTACAGAAACTTTGGCCTATTTAATATAATTAAGTTTTTAAAAAATTAAAAATTAAAAAATATATTAACCTATTACGAACAATATAAAAGAATACGAAAAAAAACATAAAAAAACTAAAAACTAAAACAGAAAAAATAAAAAAAACCAACAGTAAAATAAAAACCGCCGCTGACTTAAAGCCAAACTGAGCGGGGCATTAACATCAATTGATATTTTCTACATTTTAACCTGATTTCAAGAAGATTCTTTGTATCGTCAAATTATAACACAACTTGCACAAACATCCAAGACAGTTTTCCAAAAAGGGAAGAAAGATATATGATTCAATTAAGCCTATCTATATGCTTATATGCTTCATTTAGGATGCAGTATCTATGTTGCTTTGCAGGATTCCTAACCCGTTTCCTTTCTGCAAGCCTATCTATTTATCGTTTTATCTTTAACTGAACTTCAAGAATATACTAAAAGGTTCTCTTCGTAATTTGCAGTTCTTATTCTGACGTGTGAAAGTTGATCAGTACTTTAGTTTTCAATGCTACAACAGGCATGTGAACATGCAGACTTGTCTTTGTCTTTTGCGTTGACTGACTTGGTGACTTGTGGGACTTAGACTTGGGAGACATCCTGTGCGTGTTCGGAATAGTGATGATTTTTGATTAAAATTTCACTATAGTTGATTTTTTTACTGTAACTAAGTTAGTTTGTTGGATATAATTAAATTTTAAAAATGTAAAAATAGAAAAAATATGTTAACCCAACACAAACAATGCAAAGGAATACGGAAAAAAAAAGAAAATACAAAAAAGTACAAAACATCTTTAAAAAAGGCCAACATTAACTACAGTAAAAAACGTTAAATTTTGCTCTGTTTATCAGAGTTTCAGTTCTGCGTTTTGATTTTTAGTTTTTAGTTTTTAACTTTTAACTTTTATTATTTTTTCTTTTTTTAAATTTTTTGAGCTCTTTATTTTTTTCTCTTATTCTTTTGTATTATCTTTGATGATATAATATTTTTATTTTTTTAAATTTAGTTATATAAAAAGGCTAACATTAACTACAGTAAAAAACATTATGGTGAAAAAATCTAGAACTCAGACTTCAAACTCCAAATAAACACCACCTTAAACCCATGAATTATTCTTTTTGACAACCTTTTGGTGTCGTCATATGCAATAATTGTGGCCTACTTTGAATGTAAATTTGCCATGAACTCCTCGAAGAGCCAATCCCCAGGTATGATTGCTCGTAAGGATAACATATGCTACAACCCTACAAATGGTAGCCAAAAGTCTAAAGGCCTATCCAAATGGCCCAGGGCCTGAAACTGGGGTCAGCCTAGCACTACAATCTAACTTAGGCCCCGATCAGATTGGCGACAGCGACGGGCGATAGCGACGGGGAGCCGAAGCCGGGTGGAGTCGGAGCTACGCGACGGGCGGCAGGCTTCTGCGGAGCCGCTTCGTTGGAATAACTCCCCTCACCCACCGACGCTGCACACTTCACGCCGAGTTTAATCGCAGCTGGCCCCCTCTCCTCCGCCTCCGCGACGACGCTCGCTCCTGCGCCCCCTCCTTCGCCCTCCGCCGGCACCCTCGCCACCTCCGGCAACCCCCCACCCCCTCCTCCGGCACCCGCGCATTCTCCTGCGCCCCCCTCCTCCGGATCCGCCCCGCCTAATCCCGCACCCCGCCTGCGCGCCTCCTCCGCCGGATCCGCCTCCGCCGACACCCTCGCCACCTCCGCAACCCCTCCGGCACCGCGCATTGTCCTGCGCCCCTCGTCCGGATCCGGCCCCGCCAATCCCGCACTCCCGCCTCGCGCCTCCGCCGGATCCGCCTCCACCGCACCCTTGCCACCTCCGCAACCCCCGCACCTCCTTCGCACCCGCGCATTGTCTGCGCCCCCTCCTCCTCGCGCCCTCCTCTGGATCCAGCCCCGCCTAACCCCGCACCCCTTCCTCCGGCTCCCGCGCATCCTCTGCGCCTCTCTCGCCGGATCCGGCCCCGCCAATCCGCGCCCCGCTCCGCGCGCCCGCTCTGCGCCCCCTCTCGTCGGCCCCTCCTCCGGATCCGGCCCGTTGAGCATTTCCGCACCGTGGCGGCGCACTCGGCAAGGGCACTCGGGCCCTTCCCCGGCCGCGCCGTCATCCTCGTGCTCGTCCGCGGCGGCCTCGGTGGTGCGATCCGTGATCGTGGGCGGCGACTCCGCGCACATCCGGCTCCTCGGCTTGGGCCCAAGGCGGCGAGTTCGGCGTCCCGTCGTGAAGTGCGTCCGGTCCTGCTTCGCAAGGCGCTCCGTCCGAAGAGTCGCGGGCGGGTGCGCCGCTCGGTGCTCTGACCACCCAGCTCGGACCCCCTCCCGGCGACGCCAAGGTACTCACAAAATATTTATGTTGATTCGACAGTTATTCCTGCGTAGATGTATGGATGTATTTGCGGTATTGGTAGACAATAACAGTGGGTTGTACATATGCATGTATGATTGTTTAGTACACAATAACTCGGAAGAAGAAATAACATTCGAGATCCTAGAACTAGCATGAAGAGTAGTTCATAACATGGTCGACACTTGTGTGAAGTTCACAGTTGAAAGCTAGGTCCTTTAGGTTGAAGCGACTAAGGTTAGAACTGATGTGTGATGGGTGCAGATGGCCCCGGCCGCTTGGAGCGATGCAAACACGGTCATATTCCTGGAAATATGTGCGGAGGAGGTGCAAGCACAAAGCAGGCCGTTCGCGCGGTTGAACACCGAGGCAAGCGCAACTTGCTGCGAAAATTCAATGAGCGAATCGGATTAGCGTGCACGGACAAGCAAATGAAGAACAAGTGGGACTCGCTCAAACGCGACTACGTGAAATGGAAGGGGTTGCGACACGCGCAATGGGGCTCGGCGTGGACCCTATCACCGGCAACATTGACGCGGACGATGCGTGGTGGGATGAAAATGGTGGAGTAAGTTCCCCCGCCGAAGTTATGTGTCATTTCAACTTGTTCGTTCCCAGTGTGATGTTCTGTCATGCCGCTGCAGGGCAAGTGCGCGATGTACAAGTTCAGGCAGCTCGTGGCCACTCACGTGGATGTACTGGAGATCGTCTTCGGCAATAGCATCGCCACGAGTGAGTCGTTCGTCCACGGTGTGGACTCGATCGACCGAGAGCGATGCGTGGCGGAATGGGAGGATGGACACGGCGATGACGCGAGGCGCGGTATGCATGGCGGCGGTATGCAGGGCAGCGGTATGCATGGCGGCGGTATGCAGGGCAGCGGTATGCATGGCGGCGGTATGCATGGCGGCGGTATGCAGGGCAGCGGTATGCATGGCGGCGGTATGCATGGCGGCGGTATGCAGGGCAGCGGTATGCATGGCGGCGGTATGCGGCGGCGCATGGCGGCGGTATGCATGGCGCGGTATGCGGCGGCGGTATGCATGGCGATGGCGGCGTATGCATGGCGATGCGGCGGTGCAACCGCTGGTCGCCCCGAGGCAAGCGGCCGGCAGCATCATCCGCATGCCCGAGCGGCTTCCGCCGCCAGAAACGAGCGGCTCATGGCGACGCCGTGAACCGCTTTGTCACCATGTTCGAGCGGACACTTGCGCAGGACTCCCCCCAAAGTGTCTCCTCCCCTGCCACCGATCTTGATAAGGAGGAAGTGGAGCGATGCATGAAGCTGGTCATAGAAGCGGGCGGGGGCGATAGCGGCGAGTTTTTCTATGCCACGCAGCTGTTCTTGAAGAAGGAGTACCGCCAAATGTTCTTGTTCACGCAGACGATGGAGGGTCGGCTGAAGTGGCTCAAGAGTACTTGGGACCATACGCAGGAAAAGAAGGGCAATTAGCAGTGTCATTAGTCCGGCGTCACGTTGAGACTTTATATTTGTTGAGACTTTATATTTCCGTTATGTCGCGATGTTGTTTCGGTATGAGCGTTGAGACTTTATATTTGTTGAGACTTCATATTTGTATCACGTTATGAGTGTTGAGACTTCATATTTGTATCGGTATGACTTTATATTTCCGTTGAGACTTCATTCGGTGTTACTTCATATTTGTGTTGTCTTTGTCTTTGTCTTTGCTTCTTTGTCTTTGCTTGCCGAGTCTTTATCTTCTTTGCTATTTCTTTATCTTCGCTTGCTATGTTGCTTGTCGAGCCTTTGTCTTCTTTGCTATTTGTTTATCTTGCTGTCGCTTCGTGTCGCTTGTCGCTTTCTTTGTCTTCTTTGCTATTTGTTTATCTTGCTCGTCGCCTTTGCTATTTGGTTATCTTCTTAGAATGTTGACATGTTTGATATTTGCAGGGATGGATGCACGGACACGACAGTTTGCTCTGGCGTTTGTTGTCCTAGCCGGGTTTCAGAGCAACGACGATGATGAGAGCGATGACGATGACATGAGTACGGAGGCAATCCCTGCAGTGCCGCGAATGACTGGGTGGCAGTGGGTTTCACAACAGCTTGCTGACGAACAGCGTTGCAACAACATGTTTAGGATGAGGCCCGCTGTATTTGAGGCTTTGCACAGCAAGCTAGTTGCGGCGCACGGACTCCGCTCTACTCGAGAGGTTTGCTCGAAGGAGGCTTTGGCTCTTTTTCTGTGGACATGCGGTTCGCCTCAATCACAGAGGCAAGCAACGAACCGATTTGAGCACTCTGCGGGAACCATTTGCAAGAGGTTCACTGATGTGCTCAACAGTGTTTGCTCCCTTGCTGGTACCATCATTGCGCCATACGACCGAACGTATCAGCAGGTGCATCCAAGGCTGCAGAACCCGTCGTTTTACCCCCACTTCAACAATTGCATCGGGGCAATTGATGGTACGCATGTCCCTGTCGTTGTGCGACACGATGAGCGGGCCCGCCATTATAATAGGCATGGGGACACAAGCCAAAATGTGTTGGCCGTATGTGATTTATTCACGGTTCGTATTTGTATGCGCGGTGGGGAGGATCGGCGCATGACACGCGAATTCTAAAGCAAACTATTGCAAAATACGTCGCTACCTTCCCACATCCATGGAAGGTAATACATTCTTAACATTTTTCAATACAACATTCTTCGCATGACATGCGCTAATCGTCTATTTGCATTACGGCAAGTACTACCTTGTCGACTCAAAGCTACCCTAATATGTTAGGGTACTTGGCGCCATATCGCAATGCATCGGTACCATCTTTGAGTTTCGTAATGGTGCTGCGCCGTAGGGATGGAGGAGCTCTTCAACTTCCGTCACTCACAAATCTGAAATCGCGAGCGCGCATTCGCATGTGCAAAGGCAAATGGCGATATCGCACCGGTCCCCGCCTACAAGGGAAGAAACAGTGCGATTATTACGGCGTGCATGGGGTTGCATAATTTTATTATTGACTTTGAGTTAGGTAGGACGGTAACGCCTAACCACTCATCACAACATGGGGCCCATTCCGCACCTCCACCATATATGTCGCCTTTGGATACGCATAGTTCGAACGATGCAGCGATGGACATCACACGTGGTCGGATCGCGGCCGTTGGTGGCCTAGAGGTTATCATTTTATTTGCAATGTACTCGTATGTAGGTTCTATGTGTAATTTCAGTTTATTATCAATTAAACTCTACTTTCAATTGCTCTGATGCTCTTTCACCGCTAAAGATGCTTTTCTCACCAAGCTACGTTGCTTTTATCAATACTACATGTGTTTTTCACCAATACACGGTGTTTTTCAGCAAAAGCCAAAAGCCATCGCTATTCCGATCACCCCCTTAAACCATATTCACTATACTATCCACTAACTCAGCTACAGTGTTTTTTCAGCCAGCTACAGTATTTTTTCAACCAAAAGCCATTGTTATTCCGATCACCCCCTTAGTTGGGTAAATAGTTAATTGACAACTCTCTGACGGAAATATATAACGAACGTGTGCGCCTGCCCTGTTTGTTAATCATCTAGCTCTTTTAGTACTTCACACAGGTTGTTGGGAGTGCTCTCTGCATCCTGCCAGGCTCATGTTGATATTTTTTTCAAAGTGCCACGTAATTTGCACTAGTTGCCCCCTTCCTTTTGTCCAAAGAAACCCAAGTTGCATTGGTTTTGTTTTTTTTGTTTTTCCAGCTGTGGCTTATGACTATAGTTGATGGTTTTTACTCCTAGTATGAACGTTTGTGTGAACGAACCGAATACCAATAAGTCGTTTAAAAAAACTATCCCAATAAACTGTTTCAAAACGATGATGAAACTCATCCTGTTTGTTTGTTCAAAAAAATACAAATTGAAAAGAACATGTCATTATTGCATTATTGCATAATAAGTAATACCAAATGAAGTACCAGACTGCCAGAGGGACAGAGACCGGTCTGTTTTCTATTGATGGCCAACCAAAGTTGCCATTACATGAAGCCTTGCGTCGAAGACTTTCTAACCTCAAGTCTTCTTTTGTCCCCTAGGTCCTAACATGAAAACAAACTATAACTGCTTTATTTTTTTGCATTTTCATTAATCATTAATTTGCGACCATGCAAGAAAAGAAGAGATTTTTTCACAACCTGCGCACGTGACAACAAAAAGTGTGCATGTCCAAGCAGCACCATCACAACGCAAGCACGATGAAAAGAAGGTTAGCAGCTGGGTACACACCTGGCCAGTACAGTGGCAGCCTGTACTGTCCAACGTGGGGTTCATGCATCTGAACTGTTCACACAAATATTCTGTAGTCTTTTTTTCCTTTTAAATTTAATCCTTAAATATCTATTTTTATAAATTTAAATCCCTTCTATGGACCTACCGAGGTAGAGAAGCTCGGTAGACGACCTGTTGAGGCCCCATGCGCTAGCATTTTAATTAGCACTAATCGCATCTAATAAGTACTAATCGCAATTAATAGTACTGATTACAATTAATTAGTATTAAGAGCGTTTAATTAGTACTAACTAAAGCACTAAAATAATAGCATTTTATTTACCACATTTAATTAGTACTAATCACAATTAATTAGCGCTAATCATGATCTTAATTAGTACTACTCATGAGCTTAATTAATCGCTAATCATCGTGAGATTACACGGCACACAAATCAACAAGACATCGAGTAGAAAATACAGAAGGTCGGATCAAGCTATCACTATACAAGGTATATTCTTCCCTAGGGACTAGCTAGATATATAGCCCTATTCGTACTGGATTCAGCTTAGAAAAACCAAAAAGGTCAATATGAACACCCGACTTTTCCACTCTTCTCGTTATCGGCTCGCTCCGAGGATAAGGCAGGGGGTCAAAGGTGTATCACACACCCCACTCCTCTTGCTTCCATCATACGCACGCATCTCTCTACTTTTCCACCGCTCGCCCCTCCATCTAAAGTCACTTCTTTTAGCTATTACTATTCATTTTCAACCAAAAGTCACAGCCAAAAGCCATCAGCAAAATCCAATAGGACTTGTTCTTTTTTGCTACGGTTTTTGGCTAAAATTTTTTGAATTTTAGCTGTTTGCAGCAGAGATTATGGAGAGAGATATTCGCTTGCAATTTTGGATAGTATAGATGTTGGATTTTTAACGTGTACTATAATTAACTTGTAGACTCCGTCTTAAAAAAAATACTTCGTTTGAAAGTTAGGTACTGTAGCAAAAGTCAAAAGCTGTTTTGAAAAACTGAAAAAAAAACAGACCCTATGAACGCTCCCATAACAGGGCAAGAACTAGAGCTAAACCGATTTAGGTTGTAACTTGTTGGAACAAATTTGCAAGTATAGAAGGTTTTTTCTAACACTAGTCATGAATTCAATGGATCAAAGTGTTTGTAGCTGGTCAATGAGGCAGACTACCTTATCTAGTATAAAGATTTGTTTAACTATTGTGAGGGTTAGCACTTGTTGCAAAGCTATTAGCTGAACATACAGAAGCAAGCGCATGCATATACTAAACTATCAATGATTCCAACATTTGTAAAATATATTATTATTATCAATATCGACCTTTCTTAGATGTTGTTGTTGTAAGGCAACTGTAGATTTAACACATAAAAGCCTTAGGATGATAAAATAAAATATAATAATTGGATTTTTTATAATAGCCAAAGTAGCATGGCTTATATAACTGAATCTTGTGGATAATACTATATAATTAAGTACAACAATCATGCACATGATTAGCGCTTCATTAAACTCATAATTAGCTATTATTAATTATGATTAGCACTAATTAAAGCACTAAATAAAATAAGATTAATTTAGGATTTTAATTAGCACTAATTAATATGATTAGCGCTAATTAATTGTAGTTAACGCTGATTAGGCATGCACAATAGCCGACCAACTCCTACCACGCATGGGGGCTTAGGAGTAGGCCTACCGAGTTTGGGGAGCTCGCCAGGTGCCTATCGAGCTACAATTAATTAGCACTAATCGTATTTAAGTAGCAGTTGGCCAACTACTATGCATATCTAATTAGTGCTAATTATATTTAATTAGTACTCTTGGCAGGTGGTTGTCTACCGAGCCCGGTAGATCATAGAAAATGCTAGGTTTGCAACGCGGATGTTAAGATCCAAATTTGAAAAAAGAAAGTGGCTAGTGACATTTGTGTACACAGTTCAATGCATCTCCGGTACTGCAGGGAGCCGCGGGCGTGCACGGCCCACGGTGGCTGTGCCTAGCGAGCTGGGCTAGAAGGCCACGGGATCGTCGTTTGCAGGACGCCCAGCCCATTTCTAGCAAGCATTACGTCGAACACCTACCGGGCATGCTGCGTGGCTCCAGGCGGGGCATTCCGTCGAACACGCGCCGCGCAGCTCTCCTCGCCAGGCGCGTTTAATTTTACCCAGCAGGCCAGCACCAGCCGCGCGCTAGCTCCCTCGCCGGCGCTTCGTCTCAAGCACCACCGTGCGGCAGGCCTTCCGTCCACCTATCACCTCCCCGCACGACACGCTCGTCAGCGCCGCAAGACGCATGCTGCGCTGGTCTTCTCTTCTTTCCAAAGAAAGAAAAAGAAAAATCTTTTCCTTTCAAAACTCAAAAGAGATGTTCCGGTGGTCTCAGACAGTGCGACGAAAACCATTATCATCGAAACAAATTGTTCGGGCCAAGTTGTGTGGTGGAAGGGATTAGATTACATGACGTGGTTGAGGCGGAAGACCGCCGGTTGCAGGAATGCAAGCTGAAAAAACTTGACCGTCAAAGAAGACGAGCGCGCGTGCCTACCACATCTTTTAGGCTTGGCCATAACCGCGTAGAGCTACTGTTTTTCATATTAGCTCACGCCGAGGAGGTGCTAATGGTACCATCAGTGAGACGTGGGGTGCAACGTGGGGTGCAACGTGTGAGCCCGTCCACAGCGACCGTCGCCGGGGACGAAGGCGAGCCGATATGGCGGCGCTACGGATTGGCTAGCCTATCTGGTTTGCTTGAGCTGGAACGTGAGGTGCCGTGGGTGGCTTACCGATTTTTGGTCGGGACGTCGAGATCGGGTGCGGCGGCTTCGTGCGGCGTGGTCACCGGAGAGGAAGAAGACGGCGGCGTTCCTTTCGTTCCTGTGGGTTAGAGAGGGAATAGAGATGAGAGTGAGGAAGAGGAAGCCGAGGCGGTGCCAAAGGACACGGACGCCAAAGTCGGAACTCACCAGAGAGGGCGGTGAGGCTCGGCGGAGACGGCAGTCGGTATAGAGGAGCACGAGCTCCTCGAGCTCGTTCCCCTCCTTCGCTGCGCGAGAGGAGGAGAGGTGGGGGAAATGGCGAGGACGAGATGGCGAAGGCATGCGAGCCTCGGTGGTGGATTAAATGTGCAAGGCGAGGCGAGGCGTGCTAGTTCTCGCCGCGGCGAGATGGTGCGAGCGGCAGGAGACGCTGCCGTGCGAGGCGACGGCGCGAATGTGCGGGTCGTGGGCGAGGAATTGCGACGCGACGCGGGAAAGAGCGGCCTCGACGTGGGCGGTGGCATGGCTATAGCGGCGGCGATGGGACCGGAGCAGGTGGCGGCGCGGCTCGGTGGCGACGCGTGCGGGTGGTGTCCAGGTGTGGGATGCGTGGCGCCGTGGGGGCGACAGTGTGAGGGAGAGTTGGGCCGCATCTGGGCCGGCACCAGGAGAAACTGGGAAAGAAAAGAAAAAGAAAGGAAGAGGATTGGGCTGCTCTGGCTAAGGTACTCGCCCCAATTAGGTTCGGGTTTTGTTTTGTTTTCTCTTTTTGTTTGGCTTTCAAATTTGAATTTAACTTAATTTTTTTGGAGCAGTAATTGAGTTCAAATATTCGATAATGATTTATTTTGGTTTGTCTTTAAGGGTCAGTTTGAAAAATCGTAAAGAATAAAATAAAATCCATAAAATTAAAAAAACACACAAAAATGCATCAAAACTTTAAAAAGGTATTTTTCATGTATATAAATTAATTACAAAAATCAGGGTGTTACACCCAAGATGGGAGTTCGACGGTGTAAACGGACACTTAACAATTAGCTTTTTTTCGTTCATACTTAACATTTTCACAACTTAGGGCCATTGGCTCATTGGTTAGGACAAAACTGTTGAGCCTAGTAATGGGGTTATTACCATAAGGATCTTTAGTTCCTTACCATTGAAGTAGTAATTGGACCTCTAGGAATGTGCAAGATTTTTTTCTTTTTCCCAATTAACAAGAGAATTTCTAGAGTTTTTCTTTTTCTCCTGATTATTGTATACTAGTCATCACCTCGTGCACCTACACGGGCCTGCATGAATTTGTATAGAATATATTTAGTTTCACATTTTAAATGTCTAAATTAGTGTAACATTCTGATTTTCAGTGCCTTTTTGAAGTTTTTAAAAATAAAATTAACTATTTGGATTTTCCTTGAATTAAGTAAAGCTTAATTTGAATTTTTAGAAAATAAAAAGATTTACTATGAATAAAGTAAACATCAATTAAATTAAAACCAGTTTTTGTTGGGTTCCCTATGATGCAATGATTTGTTTTGGATTTGTTTGCTATTTTTTAGAACTCAGTTTAATTTAATCATATTTATGGAAATATAACAACCTAGGAAAATCCCAAAATTTCCTCAGGCTTCCTTCCTCTCCCAACCCGATTTCTTCTTTCGGCTTGGTCCAACTTCACTCCACAGCCCAGCTCGCTCGCGCATCACCCTATCCAGTCCGTCGTCTTCTTCGAACGACCCAACTCGTTTAGCCCAGCTCGCCGTAGCTGTTTGATCTGCCTACACGACAGCTATTTCATCTACCTGCGCCATGCATCTTTCAACCGTAAGCTTCCCGCCTTTGTTTCACTGCCAACGAGACCCACTTGCCAGCGCCCTATTCACCGTCTTCCTCCTGGACTCGGTGTTCGTCTTCTTCACGCACCGCCGGTCATCTCCGTTGTGGACTCCTTCTTTCTGACTATTTAAGAGCCCGCCACTTGAGTCAAAAGCCTTGCCTCGATCTCATCTCTCCAATCCTGAGCATGCCCATCACGATTGTGTTGCCATCTCATCAAATCGAAGCTCGGAAGCCATATGTCATCGAAGCCCTTCCTCGCCGCTGGTGAGTTCTCGCCTTGTCCGTCCACACAGTGGGGTTCGCCATCGTGTGTTCTATATTGTGCTCACCTTCTCGAACCTGGGAGTCCACCGCAATGTTGTTGCCGCTATGGGCCTCATCGCTCCACCACTTCAGCCCTACTGCTGGTCGTCATGGTCATCGTCAGCCGAATCTGGTTGATGAGGACATCTCTTCCACGGATACAACTGTATCTACACACACAACTCACTCACAACAAGTGTTGCAAGGTCCACTTACTCGAGCCCGTGCTCACCAACTTAAATGCCAGATGAATTCGTTCCTAGGTTTGTATATTTCTGAGAATAGACCGCTACATAATGCAAGTGATTTAATTGTGCTTAGAAACGTGGGAAAGGATGAAGGAGAGGCATGCGAAGTCATGGACATACCTGGAAGGCACAATGAAGGTCACCACGTCACTTTGGGGCTGAGTTAAGCAAGAGTTGGAGTTAGACCCGTTTTAAAATCAAATTTGGACTGCAGAGATAGAATCAATTTCAAACGGATGTAACTTCTTCATACGGACTCCGTTTTAGACGTTCTTGGATTTCGTTGAGTTTATGTTTAGCCATTGTGCAAACTTTCGTTCTTCAGTTGTGTCAGACGACCACCTGTCAAGACTGCCTTTGGGATCCCACTTTTGTTTTTCAATACCATCAATCTTAATAGCAATATCAGTTGTCTACATTTTATTCTTGCTAGTTCTTCGATTACTCGCAGGGATTGAACTTCGTGTTCAGGTTGATCGTGCTTCTAGCTTGATCAATAACATCTCGGAGTTGGTTCAATGATTGCTAAGGCGCAAGCGTCGTCGTACGGTTGTAGTCGGATCGTGAGAGTCACCTCCACCAAAATCAATAGTTATCAATCTCATCGAAAGATCGGGCACCCCGCCTCTATTAAGTGGTATCAGAGCTCAAAGTTGCTCGATGAGAATTTCCAATTACCCATAGATTATATTGTTTTTTCATTACCTACAGCACACAGAAACTAAAAAAAATATATAGTAGTAGATCATCCTGTCCAAACCCGTCTTACCATCGCAATCTTTCTTTTCAGTATATTGCTTTGTTGAACTTTCAGTTGCATCGTCGTATCTTTTGTTGGTCTTAGTGTCTAGTTCCTTTAGAGTTTCGAGTTCTGGTCACGTTTGGTCTCACCGATTGCGGTTGGGATCCATCTACCATGGCAAGGGAATACAAGGGGGAGGAGGACTCCGACTTCAACTTGGAATCGGACTCACCATCGAGGGAAGTTTTGTCCTAGTTGGTCTCGGATAGAACCAGGGCAAGAAACGGTTTCGAATCCAAGGAGGTTTCAGAGTCAACCAGGAATATCCAAAACTGTGTGGTCTTTGCAAAAAAAGAGAAAAAAACAGAACTAACTTTTGCATATGACCCCTGATTGGGGCGTTTCTTGACTCGTTGGAAAGGAAACGAGAAGATACAGTGAAAAAAAGAAGAAGTTCGGGAAATCCAGGGAGATCCAAGAGAAGATACACCCGGGCACACGAACGGCGACTTCGACCCCAAAAAAAGGTCGTTTAGGGCCTCAAAACGGGCCCGCAAAGTCGGAAAAATTCAACTTTCTCGGAATTCACTCAAAATTTACAGAGACCTTCTACAAGTGATTCTAAGGTTTCCTGTGCAGACGTCATCCTTTTCTGAGCTTCTGAATTCCGTGTGCGCGATTTTTTCTACCAGTACCACGCCGTGTTTTCGTTTTGTGTTCTAGGCTCGGTCTCTAGTACGATCTAGCCTAGGACCAGCACTAACCAACGTTGAACGATTTTTAGCTTGCATTATCTGATTTGATTATTGCTACTCCTTGCTACCATACTTGAGCCTTCCCAGCTACACTTTTCTACACTGTACAGGCTGAGCTTCACCTGGCAATCGTTCCACCCAATCTTTAGAGATACATCGCTGAGAGCTGATCACCCCTGTTTGCTTGGTAAAAATTGGTAAAAGTTCGATAAAAGGCTTGAGTGTGAGTGACTTTTGAACCTCCTCATCCTAGTAGTTGCTGTTAGAGATATATTCTTGTGTTTTGCTAACAATGACAGGTTCTGCAGAGCTACCAGATGAGGATACATCTCATACTCCTCGTATGAAGCCAATCGTACAACATTTCCAACGCCTCATGAACATTCGTGCAGAGAGTCTTGAGGAGGATGTCAGGATCACGAATGAGCGACTTGCTCAACTTGAGGACGCCTAGATTGAAACAAACGCCACGCTCGCCGTAATGGAGAGAGCGCAAGACGTCACTAACGCTTCTTTAGCAGGCATTATGGCGTGCTTTGAGGAGATTGCCCAAGTATCCTCTGCTGTTCCCCATGCTGCACCGATGGAGGGACAAGATGAAATCGACTGTGTGGCTGATACCGAGGCCGATGACCGCCGTGACCACAACAACGATCGAGCTCGTCGACAGTTGCGTTTTAACCGATAAGGTATGCGACAAGAACCCCCACGACATGAGGTACGTGACCACGATGATTCTTTTGCTAAGGTTAAATTCATTATGCCATCTTTCAATAGTAAATATGATCCTGATGGCTATCTTAATTGAGAACTAGCTGTTGATAAAAAAATTTGCTTGCCATGAATTCCTTGAGAATAAACGAGTTAGAGCTGCTTCTAGTGAATTTATCGACTTTGCTTCTGTTCGGTGGAAAGAACATTGTCGTCAACATTCCAATAACATACCTAATACTTGGGAAGCTTTAAAATTGCTTATGCGGCATCGATTTGTTCCCTCTATTATACTCGTGATTTGTTAAATAAATCGCAACGCTTACAACAAGGTGCAAAGTCTGTGGAAGACTACTATCAAGAATTACAAATTAGGATGTTGCGTTGTGGTTTAGTTGAGAATGAGGAGGCATTGATGGCTAGGTTTTTGGGAGGGTTGAATCGAGAGATTCAAGATATTCTTGATTATAAAGATTACAACTCCATTACTAGATTATTTGATCTTGCTTGCAAGGCTGAACGTGAAGTGCAGGGACGTTAGACGAGGACACGATCTAAGTTTTCTGTAGGTCGCTCAAACTCAGGGATGCCACGTACCTCTACTGTCCCGTCCACTACGATACCACCATCGTCATCCTTCAACAACAAGCAGCGCTCTACTACGTCAAACTACGCTCCACGAGTTTCTGAAGTGGCAAAATCTGTAACATAAGCTGCTGCAAAAACGTCCTCTTCGGTTGCTTCGACAGGACGAACTAAGGACGTCCAATGTCATCGTTGCAAAGGCTATAGACACATGATGCAGGACTGTCCAAACAAGTGCGTATTGATTAAACATGATGATGGTGGGTATTTCTCTGTTAGTGATTTTGATGATGAAACATATGCTATGCTTGCAACTGACTTTACAGGACATGAAGAAGAATCTGATCATGAGGAGGAACATGTTGACACTGAAGATACCAACAAGTATTTGAGCATTATAGTGCAACGCATACTAAGTGCTCATGTTTCTCTTACCGAGCCAAATCAGCACCATAATTTGTTCCAAATTAAGGGCGTTGTCAAGGAACGCTTGGTTCACATAATTGTTGATGGTGAGAGTTGCAATAATTTGGTGAGTATGGATATGGTGGAAAAGCTTGTTTTGTCAACCAAACCTCATCCCCACCCATACCATATTCAATGGTTCAACGACAGTGGCAAGTTGAAGGTAACACGAATGGTGAGAGTACACTTTTCTATGGGTTCTTACCATGATTATGTTGACTACGATGTTGTACCTATGCAAGCTTGTTCATTGTTATTAGGAAGGTCTTGGCAATACGATACTAATTGTGTGCATCATGGTAGGAATAATCAATACTCTCTAATGTTCAATGGAAAAAAATTGTGCTGCATCATATGACTCCAGAACAAATTGTTAAAGATGAACTTGCTAGAGCTAGTAGAGAGAAGAGTCTAGAGAATGCTAAGAGCGAAAACCAGATTGTAGCAAAAGAGCTTGCGCAACATAAGAAGAAAGAACAGAAATCAGCTCATGTGATCAAAAAAGAAATTCAATTGAAATGTGTTAGTTTTCTTGCTACTAAATCTGATATGACTGAATTGGATGCTACTAATTCTGTTTGCTATGCACTAGTTTGCAAAGCCGCTTTGTTTTCATTTGAGGAGATACCATCTTCCTTGCCTCCTGCTGTAACTAACATTTTGTAGGAGTACAAAGATGTCTTTCCGACGGACATACCGCCAGGATTGCCACCGCTTCGAGGGATTAAGCATCAAATTGATTTAATTCCCGGTACATCACTACCCAACCGCGCACCATACTGGACAAACCAGAAGAAAAGAAATTCAGCGCCAAGTTCAAGAATTGCTTGATAAAAGGTATGTACGTGAATCGCTTAGTCTTTGTGCTGTTCCAGTCATTTTAGTGCCTAAGAAAGATGGATCATGGCGCATGTGTGTGGATTGTAGAGCAATCAATAATATCACCATTATGTATTGTCATCCTATTTCTAGGTTAGATGATATGCTTGATGAACTGAGTGGCTCTATTGTCTTCTCTAAGGTTGATTTGCGTAGTGGGTATCATCAAATTCGCATGAAATTAGGCCATAAATGGAAAACAGCATTTAAAACTAAGTTCGAGTTATACGAGTGGTTAGTAATACCTTTTGGTTTAACTAATGCACCAAGCACCTTCATGAGACTAATAAACGAAGTTTTGCGTGCTTTCATTGATAGATTTGTGGTGGTTTATTTTCATGACATACTTATATATAGCAAATCACTAGAGGAACATCTTGGCCATTTACATGCTGTTTTTGATGCTTTACGTGGTGCACGTTTATTTGGTAACCTTGAGAAGTGCACTTTTTGCACCGATTGAGTCGCGTTTCTTGGCTATGTTGTTACTTCACAGGAAATTGAAGTTGATCAAGCGAAGGTCGAAGCAATACAGAGTTGGTCGACTCCTAACACGGTCACACGGGTGCGGAGCTTTTTGGGACTTGCTGGATTCTATTGCCGCTTCGTGAAGGATTTCAGCATTATCGCTGCACCATTGAATAAGCTCGCCAAGAAGAACGTGCCATTTGTTTGGAACACTGCACAAGAGAACGCCTTCACCACGTTGAAAGATAAGTTAACACATGCACCACTACTGCAACTTCCTGATTTTAATAAGACTTTTGAACTAGAATGTGATGCTAGCAGAATTGGTTTAGGCGGTGTGTTATTACAAGAGGGTAAATCTATAGCATACTTCAGTGAGAAATTGAGTGGACCTAGTTTGAACTATTCTACTTATGATAAGGAGTTATATGCACTATTTCGATCCTTAGAAATTTGGTAACATTACTTATGGTCCAAAAAATTTGTTATACATTCTAATCATGAATCTTTAAAGCATATTTGAAGTTAAGGTAAACTGAACCGCAGACATGCAAAGTGGGTTGAATTTATTGAGTCTTTCTCTTATGTCATAAAACACAAAAAGGGAAAGGAGAATATTATTGCTGATGCTTTGTCTAGAAGGTATACCATATTTTCTCAACTTGATTTCAAAATATTTGGATTGGAAACTATTAGATCAATATGTTCACGATGTTGATTTTACTGATATATTGTTGAATTGTAAACAAGGGAAAACGTGGAACAAGTTCTTTATTAATGACGGGTTTGTGTTTAAAGCTAACAAGCTATGCATTCCAGCTAGCTCCGTTCGTTTGTTGTTGTTACAGGAAGCGCATGGAGGTGGCCTAATGGGACACTTTGGCGTGAAGAAAACAGAGGATATACTTGCTTATCATTTTTTTTGGCCAAAGATGAGACGGGACGTCGAGCGTTACATTGCTCGTTGCACTACATGTCAAAGAGCTTAGTCACGACTTAATCCTCATGGTTTATACATGTCTTTACCTGTTCCTAGCGTTCCGTGGGAAGATATTTCAATGGACTTTATCTTAGGATTGCCTAGAACAAAGAAGGGGAGGGATAGTATATTCGTTGTTGTTGATAGATTTTCTAAGATGGTACACTTTATATCATGCCATAAGAGCGATGATGCTGCTAATATTGCTGATTTATTTTTTCTTGAAGTTATTCGCTTGCATGGTGTGCCTACTACTATAGTTTCAGATCGTGATGCTAAATTCCTTAGCCACTTTTGGAGAACTTTATGGGCTAAATTGGGGACTAAATTGTTATTTTCTACTACTTGTTATCCCCAAACTGATGGGCAAACTGAAGTTGTGAATAGAACTTTATCTACAATGCTTAGGGCTGTGTTGAAAAAGAATTTAAAAATGTGGGAAGAATACTTGCCTCATATTGAGTTTGCTTACAATCGATTATTGCATTCTACTACAAAGATGTACCCTTTTGAAGTTTTTTATGGTTTTGTACCTTGTGCTCCTATTAATGTAATGCTTATTCCATCTTCGAAGAAATTGAACTTTGATGCTAAACAACGTGCTGAATTGATTTTAAAAATGCATGAGACAACGAAAAAGAATATAGAGCGCATGAATGCTAAATATAAAATTACTGGTAGTCAGGGGGAAAACATTTAACTTTTAAACCTGGAGATCTTGTTTGGTTGCACTTGAGAAAAGATAGGTTCTCTGAATTGAGAAAGTTAAAATTGATGCCACGAGCTGATGGTCCTTTCAAGGTGTTAGAAAAGATTAATGATAATGTATACAAACTTGAGTTACCTACAAATTTTTTGGGTTAGTCCCACTTTTAATGTTGCAGATTTAAAACCATACTTGGGAGAAGAGAACGAGCTTGAGTCGCGGACGACTCAAATGCAAGAAGGGGAGGATGATGAGGACATCCCTCCCACGGATACAACCGTGTCTACACACACAACTCACTCATAGCAAGTATTGCAAGGTCCACTTACTCGAGCCCGTGCTCGCCAACTTAAATGCCAGGTGAATTCGTTCATAGGTTTGTATATTTCTGAGAATAGACCGCTACCTAATGCAAGTGATTTAATTGTGCTTAGGAACATGAGAAAGGATAAAGGAGAGGCATGCAGAGTCATGGACATACCTGGAAGGCACAAGGAAGGTCACCATGTCACTTTGGGGCTGAGTCAAGCAAGAGTTGGAGTTGGACCCGTTTTGGAATCAGATTCGGACTGCAGCGATAGTATCAATTTCAAACAGACGTAACTTCTTCATACGGACTCCGTTTTGGACGTTCTTGGATTTCGTTGAGTTTAGGTTTAGCCATTGTGCAAACTTTTGTTCTTCAGTTGTGTCAGACGACCACCTGTCAAGACTGCATTCGGGATCCCACCTTTGTTTTTTAATACCATCAATCTTATTCGCAATATCAGTTGCCTACATCTTATTCTTGCTAGTTCTTCGATTGCTCGCAGGGATTGAAATTCGTGTTCAGGTTGATCGTGCTTCCAGCTTGGTCAATAATATCTCGGAGTTGGTTCAACGATTGCTAAGGCGCAAGCGTCGTCGTACGGTTGTAGTCGGATCGTGAGAGTTACCTCCACCAAAATCAATAGTTATCAATCTCATCGAAAGATCGGGCACCCCGCCTCCATCACTGGTTGTGTCACAACGTTCCTTATGGTCCCTTTGCTAGGGACTGCTACTGACCAGTGATTGAAAGGTTATTTTCGAGTAACAACCAAGTATACATGAATCTACATGATCACATACTTAACGGGTTAGAACAATAAAGGTCTAAATGATAGACTCTGAGTGAGATATGATCTCTACTCGTATTGCATAAGGATCTGATCAGAGACTCACGAGTTGCGTACGATCTCTAATCATATCGGATGAGGATCCGCTACGAGGCTATATATTGAGAGAGGTATGGGACTGAGGGTTGTACGAAAAATCGAGAATCAGAAGAGATCCTATGGCGCACCCATCGAAACCCTGGCCGCCACCTCTCGAAACCTCTTCATGCGCACTAGTGCTAGCACACTAATGCACGGAGTTCTATCCCTGAACGTGTGGACTTCAGTAGAGACGCTGCTACGATTGTAACACTGATCGAGATGATCACAAGGAAGAGACGATTGGCTCGTAAAGATCGACTACTTCTACTGCACCAACACGCGTTATGTTGAACTGGGCTGCTTCAGCCATTCTTCCATTGTACTATGCATCTAGTGATAACTATCTATGATCTCTTACTCATATAGTTTCCTGATTTACGTAGTAAAAAATCTTAATTTATACTAGTGTAATTTACCCCGTATCCCAAGATACAATAGATGGATAGAACCATAGTAACAAATTAGCATATAGTGAATGGAACCATATAACATATGGATGAAACTTGCACCTCAATTATTATTGCACATTTTGACAAACTTTAGAAACATGATTTGGTAAAAAAAAATGCTAAGTTTTAAGATTTCTATTTACTGTTATTTAATTATAACATTTCGCAAATAAATGAAACCGATCCTTCCTTTGTTAAACCGACATTTATAATATTATATTCTGTGTTGGATCGTGGAGCACAATTGTTTATGCTCACCCTCGCCCACTAAATTAACTTAGAATTGATGGATCAAAACCACTATGCCTACTATGCCACATCGGAACGAAACATAGAAGACGACGGTGGAGACTAGGACGTCCGCTAGTAGTGTAGTCCTTACCTCAATTAGGCAGATTTTGATGATAATTATGTGCATATCTATTATCTAAACTCTTGAAAAGTAGTAAGACATCCTTTACTACTTGTCTGTGACAAGGTGTGGCCTTACCTTTTGCTTTCCTCTTCTGCATTTGCTTTTGTAATGTAGCATTTGGCTTGATCGGGCCATTATGTTAACTCTACCCAATGTGGGTTATTTAAACTCTGGTATATAATATTAATGAATGGTATGGTTCTTATGATGTATGAGTTGATTCAATGATGTATCTATGAGTAATATCTATTGATCCAAAAAATAATACGATGAAATCACGTAGGATTCCGGATTGCAAATTTAGGGTCTGACAAAAGATCAGTCCTACTTCAATAAAGTCCATATGAACGCCATAGTTTTTTAAAAATTGACAACTTTCCTTTTTTTTCTTCCTATTTTCAACTCTATCCTATTTGATATAACTAATCTTCTAAAGGGAAAGAAAGGACATGTTGCACCCAAGGAAACATGTACAGAGCTTTTCCTCTAGTATTAGGGAAAAGGAGCTTCTCCAAATAGCATGATGAAACTATCTCAAAAAAAAAATGAAAAACTGGATTTTATTATATACTGATGAAGAACTTATGAATCTACCATGATGAGACTGAAGGAAAGAAAAAGAATCTACCATAATGAGATCATGTGCTGGGTAGCTCCGGAAAACTGGATTTTACTACCTTGACATTGCACGCTATCAGTTTTGATAGTCAAGGCTAAGATTTCAGATAATTACCAAATGTAAGATAAACATCTATCCCAAAATAACTCTCTGTGCATCTGTCCTGTATTTGCTCCTTTACTAAATTTATGACTGCACTGTACACACAAATATTTGCTCTCAGACGTTTTCCAAGTTTCAACTTCTTATTAAGTAGTCCTATAGACTGGGGTTCATACATTTGGAAATACCAAAAATATTCGCTCCAGATGACTTCTCTACAGTACACGACCACTACATGCAGCTTGCATTATGGTGTAACTTTAAGCCTTCCAGTTGTCCATAATCATGACCAAATGACAAGATATATCAAATACACTAGTTTGGTGAATTGGATTTTTGTCAACCGTAAACTCTTAACAATCAAAATGTACATGTTCATGCAAATTTATCACAGACATTGTGATAAAAGGCAATTATACACGCACCTGGAGCGTTTCTTATGCATCACGTCGAACCCCGGCCATGCACAACCCACCATTAACAGCTGATATGAAGACATGAGATTGGCAGCTTGCCAGCCAGTTCATCAAAACACCAGGTATGCAGTATCACAGAGGGCATTTCATCGATCACCAACCAGCATCTGGGCAATCTCCACCAGGGGTATCTCACTTCAAAGACTAGCCTGCATCCATCCTAACCGCTCCTGAATATCGTACTTGCACACTAGCATCATGAGACATCGTACTGGGACTCAGACAAGGCAATTAAATCATCAGTATCAAAATAATTTTAGGAGTCACCTTACATTCTGGACAAAAAAAACATCCAGTAGCTGGTGTGAATAATTGCAGACTCAGACAAGGCAGTTAAATCATCAGTATCAAAATAATTTTAGGAGTCACCTTACATTCTGGACAAAAAAAACATCCAGTAGCTGGTGTGAATAATTGCAGCTTGCAAGTTGCAAAGTTATAGTTGACCTTGGGAATTGGACGACAAAAGTCTAAAGTAAATGTTAGCAAACTAGTCCTCCGTTTTCTGGACTTCATCGAAGTCTTGATAGAAGAATATAAAACCCATTATCTTTCTGTCCATATAAACGATGCATGTTCACACAGCCAGTACACCACTTGCAAGCTTCCAGTTCACGCTGTCATATAAACTACGCAAGTCTATCTCTTGTCTTATAAACTATGCTAAACCCTGAACCCTTACACGTTCCTTAACTCATAGCCCAATGCCTTGTTAAATCCAAACAGCCTGCTACAACTTGAAAGGAGAGATAAGAAGATCAGATCAGATCTTCATCATGTTTTAAACAACAGGCTTGCAGAAAACCTAACAATGTCAGAGCTCCATTGATTCTGCCATGTCAATGCCCAAGACTGCTATGACAGAGCAGTGCAAGTATATATAAACGGGCACAGCCGAGCACCGCTTGACATTGAGTCCTTGACAGAGCGTGCCGCCTCTTTTGCGTAGCGCTGTCAAGCAAATGGAGCCTGACAATCCAACGGACAGCAAGCCATTGGAGTACAACTTGAGGAAGTACCTCCTACTGCTGGCCACTTTGGTGGCCACTGTGACGTATGCTGCAGGTTTCAACCCACCGGGAGGAGTCTGGCAAGGCAACCATGCCGGGCACCTTGTTGGCGACCCGATCATCCGCTCCACCCACTATCTCCGGTACCTGGTATTCTTCTACTGCAATGCGACGACTTTGGCCTTGTCCCTCGTGGTCATCCTCCTGGTCCTTCTCCTTGCAATCCTGATTGACACGATGAAACACCCAATCAAACTGCTGGCGCCGCTGCGGGTGGTCATGGTGTTGGATATGCTCTGCCTCTTCGGGACCTACATTGCCGGGACCTGCTGGGATGTGTTCACCACCATATACACCCTGGTCCTAGTGGCCCTTGTTGCTTTCTACATCATGGTTCAAATGGTGGTGACCTCGTTGCCCGAGGAGAAGCACAATGACGGGCTCAAGGAAAGGCCCCGCAAGGTACTGATGCTGCTCGCGACATTCGCGATTAGCATCACGTACATGGCCGGGCTCAGCACACCAGGTGGCTTCTGGGAAGAAGGCCACCATGCAGGCGATCCAGTACTGCAGGAACATCACTCGCCCCGCCTGAGGGCGTTCTTTGCCTGCAACACCACCGCGTTCGTCGCGTCCCTGCTCATAGTCGTGCTGCTCCTTGTCAAGAAGCTGCGTGAGAGCATCAGAATACATCCGTACAAGATGTATGGGTGCATTATAATTGCGCTGATCAGCCTCACGGGAGCGTACGCCACCGGGAGCTGCAGAGATGCTGACAACACCATCTACGTGTGCAGTCTGGGTGGTGCCATTCTCGCATGCATTTTCATCCAAGTGGTTGTTTCTGGATGTGTCATGGAAGGTGAAGCACCACGGATTAATAGCAGGTACTGAACACATGTTCTTCTGCTTCCTAATATTGTAGATTTGTGATTCTATTTTAACTCTATATCTGCACAAATCACTAGCAATGAACTGCAAGATTCACCGGAATCGGCAAATGAATTGCCGGCAGCATCAGATGGTAGACAAGGCGTCAACGTTGTGCAGAAGAACACAAACGAAGCGTTGGACAAGGCTCGCTCTCTTGTTCTACTACTTGCCACTCTAGCATCGACCATCACATACCAAGCGGCACTGGATCCGCCGGGTGGCCTCTGGCAGGACAACCAAGACGGGCACAAGGCTGGCGACCCGATACTCTTATCTACACACCCTGGTCGTTACAAGGTGTTCTTCTACTGCAACTCGACTGCCTTTGTGGCATCCTTAGTTGTCATCATCTTGGTCCAGTACAGATCTCTGGTTAAGCCCCATGCACTGGAGGCGGCCATGATACTGGATTTGTTTGGCCTCATGGGTGCATACGCTGCCGGAAGTTGCCGGGACATAAGCACATCCATTTACGTCGTCGCGTTAGCAGGTGCTGTCCTGATCTATGTGGTGATTCATGTCGTCTTCTTCACGCTAGACCACCACGACAAGCAGCCCGAAAACAATAAATTGGTGGACAAGAGGCGCAAGCGGTTGCTGCTCTTTGCAATCTTGAACGCCACCATCACTTACCAAGCCGGATTGACCCCACCGAGCCGCTTCTGGCCTCAGGATGATGAGTTCGGGCACCACGCAGGCGACTCAATCCTCTTTTACAACTACCCGCGCCGGTACAAGGCGTTCTTCTACTGTAACTCAGTAAGCTTCATGTCATCCATTGCCCTCATAATACTTCTCGTGAACCCGAATCTGTACAGGCCAGCAATCCGAAGCTATGCACTATCTGTCTGCACAGCGGCCGGTTTGTTTGGTCTCGTGGGTGCCTATGCCGCCGGAGGCACACAGCATCTGAAAACATCCATCTATATCTTCTTATTGGTGGCTGTGGTGCTTTCTTTAGTAATCTTAATGCTCCTAGTATTTCTGGTGATGGAACTGAAGAAAATGAATGCTACAACCCGAGACACCACAAGTCAGTTGTCTATGGCAGGCGAGGAGACAAGAACTGAAAACACAGAAGAAAAATCAGCTGCAGCAGGAAAAGACGAAGAAAGAAAGAAACTCCATGCCAAGCACAAATACCTGATGCTACTAGGAATCTTGGCTGCAAGCATCACCTACCAGGCCGGCCTAAACCCACCAGGTGGTGTGTGGCAGGACAACAGCGATGGGCATGGGGCGGGCGATCCTGTCATGCATGACAACAGGAGGCTCCGTTACATCGCTTTCCTATACAGCAACTCCACTTCCTTTATGGCATCCATTGTCGTCGTCCTCTTGTTGCTGCCGAAGTCGCTACAGGAGAAGGACCGGAGGCTCAAGCCACTGCAGACAACGATTGTGCTGGACTTGCTTGGACTCCTGGTAGCCTACGCAGCTGGCTCCAGCAGAGAGTGGGAAACATCCGGATATGTCATTGCACTGGTCATCGCTGTGCTGGCCTATGTTGCAATTCACGTACTGGTGTCTTTAGGCAGAGGTGGCCAAGGACAAGCTAACCAACAGCAGTCTCAGCAAGAGAGGCAAGAACAAGGTCAGCCTCCTCACGTACAGCAACAAGGAAATGTTTGGCATCAGGGGTAGGGAGCTTAATTTCTCCTTGTGCTTTGCAACTCTGTCCATCGGCCAGTCCTGTGTTTAGTGGAATGCATTTTCTGCTTTGCAATCTATTAACTAGCTGAAATCCCACACAGTTGCTCTGCTAGTCTATTTATTTCTCTCATTTCCTAGATTTGTAGTCCCTTTGTGATAATTGGAGTGCCCTAATGCAAGTATGCTGAAGCTTAGAGTGAAAAATAACAACCCTTTATCACTGCACGTTTTGGGGCTCACTAGCAAGAGCTACTCCAATGCATGTTCCAGGCTGCTAGGTCTGCATGACAATGTATTTTCTACGTTTACAATTTATATGATTCTAAGGACATTTGTTGTCAAAGTGTCATTGTCAGAACTTACAAAGATGACTTCTACAAATATCCCAAGAATGTCAATTCTGGTAAAAAGTTGGATGAAAGTGCAACTAATTTTGTATTTTCAATGTATTCCATAAATATCAACAAATTGGGAAAAGGATGCCACAATTGTTGTCTGAAGTTTACTAACTTGTTATCAGTTGCACTTTAGTTTCTCTCGCATAAAAATAGTTTATGGAAGTAGAACATTCTATACTATTAAAATTGTGAAATTTTGTTATGAATCATGTTGCAAAGGCCATTCTTCTTTGCTTCTCAGATTGAACATTTCAGTACCAGATCATTCCAATGCACCAAAACACAAAAAATAAACATACTGAGAAAATTATGTATGACTTCTCTTAATTTTGGTTTATTATATATGGATATGTTTTTAATGAGGGACTAAGATCATTCGTGCCAAGGATCATGTACATGTACCAAAGTTGAGGACATCTGTTCTGAAGTAGGACGTGACTTGATCAACTGAGCACTACATGGGCAGAGAGGTATAATGCATTTCAGCTGACGAGAGGACTAGACGCTGGCACACTACAAATCGTTATTTTTACTTATGGGAGTAAGCACTTTTCACTTGGTTATATTAACATATTTCCTTCGATCCACACGAGTATCAGTTCAAGCAAGTCACCTAATCGGGCATCATAACACAAGACAACAAGAACAGGAGACACACCTGGAATTTTGTCCCGTCCAAAATCAAGCGCCAATATCGGGCGTTGGAGAGAACTTCAGCAAAAGCACAGCACCGGAAGCAGCGCCTGGCGAGCTGGGTGGCATAAAGCCACGGGATGGCCGTTCTCAAGACGGCCAATTTCTTGGATACATTTCGTCGAACAATGACCGTGCATGCCCACATGAGCATTTCGTCGAACGATGTCCGGTCATTCCCACAGGGGCATTTCTTCGAGCACCGACAGAGATCAATCGGCTGCCTGCTTCCCGCCGGCCACCCACCGCTCCTCTCCTGCATGGCACATCCGCGCATCAGCACTGGGGGACGTCGCACTGAGAACAGAGACGAGGAAATTTTAATCTTGATCGGGGCGGTTACTTACACCATCAGAATTCAGAGCGAGCAAGTCGTGTGCAGGAGTCCATTTCTCACAATCGCAAGCTGCGTGTAGCGTACAGCAGCTCTCCAATTTGCCACGAGTATTGCGGCAACAATTCTGGATTGCACAATCCGAGGAGCCCTACGAGGCTACGACTCTCCTCGTCAAAGGCTTTTTACAACTAGGAAGGCATCCACCCTCCAATATGCTTTGAGATTCGCACCATGTAGGGATGGGATGTGTATTCTTAGGTAAACGTTTTTCGTTTTTTAACTATGGGTCCTTTTTTTTTGAAATCAGGTAACTTCCATTAACTCCGACCAGAGTTAAGGTCAGATCGGCTACTGTATCTGGCTTCTGCGGTCGGTGGTGTGTTTTTTTACTGTAATATTTTTGTCTTTTGTTTTTTTTGTTTTGTTTTTTCTCGTATTTCTTTGTATTATCCGTGATAGATTAACATGTCACTTTTATTTTTATTTTTTTAAATTTAATTATGCCCAATAAGCAAACTCAGCTACAGTAAAAAATCAGCTAAATACAATAAAATTTCAACCAAAAGTCATAAACTATCGCTATTCCAAATGCTCCCTTACACTATCCTCCTTATGGAGCCATGCTGATGGTACATATCATGTCTACCCTGTCTCCAGCTATACATCATTCGAAATTTGCCAGTTGGTCATTTTGCAAGTTATTTTGTTGAAAAATATTTTGCAAGGTGAATCTATTCCCAACTCCAGAATTTTTTACTGTTTTGGTCCTTTGATGCCCTTTTTTTTTCTGAATATATGGTATTTGGAGTGATTTTTTTTGCTTCTGGCTCCCTCCGAAGCGCGGTTGGCATCCGGCATGTGACAATCCCGCGCCCCCAGCGCAACTTCGCCGGCCGTACACGCAGCTCGCAGGGCCCACCCAAGTGCAGCGGGCCCCAGCGTGGAAATAGGCGTGAATTGGGCGTTTCTAGCACTGTTGATCCCCAAAATTTCAAAAATAGCATCCAAATCATAGAAATTTCAAAAGTAGCACCCTTTTCACATGTGATGCGGTCGGGGACCGCACCACACCCATGTGGTGCGGTCGGGGAGCGCACCATATGGGTGTGGTGTGGCCCTGACAAATTGTGACCGGATTGTGATCCGGGCACCCGGTCTGAACGCCCTGACCCTCTATGAGCTTCGGAGGTGTGTCCGTTCTGCGTTCAATCGGGAGACGGGTTGGAAGAAGTTGCGGATCGAGGCAGTGTATGCTACTACGGGAGGTGGTAGTGAGGAGATTGTGTGGCAACTTATAAAGATGACCAGTGATGTTGGATGGGCCCGGTACATGGAGGTCGTGTGCAACCCTACCGCAACGATATATGGCAGGGCAATGGTGTGCATTCACTTCGTGGACAGGACGGAGTCATCCGTCATTGGTGGTTCTAGTGGTGGTGGTGGCGGAGATGAAACGCCTATGCTCACTGGCGCTCATGAAGATGCTGGTGCGGAAGAAGATGTCGGCGAGCAAGCGGGTGATGGAGACCTCCAGAGGTGTGTGAAGGATTTCCAGGCGAACGAAGGTGTTGGGAGCTGGTGGGCCACCCGTGTTGATTGCCACGAGTACCTCGCGGACCAGTTGGAAGAAGTGCAAAGTGAGGATGAGGAGGAGGATGTGGAAACAGACAGTTCCGGAGGGGAGGAAGATGACGAGGCTTCAATGGGAGGTGTTGTAGGTGGTGTTGTGACCACGGACGTTGTGTACGTGTCCTCTAGACTGGACGACATCGCAGTGGCAACCCTAGTCCTACCACAGGCAGAGGGGGCAGAGTGGGTGTTCAACGAGGGGACACTCATTTTAGGGCAGTGCTTTCGCAACAAGAGTGCTGCCCAGCAGGCTATTGCTACACATGCCGTCAACATTAACCGGGACCTATCGGGTGCACAGGTCCAACCCTGACACCTACATTGTGAAGTGTGTCGACGGCTCCTGTCCTGGCAAGGTCCGTGCGCAGCGGTTCAAGGGCACTGCGACGGAGTTCCGGCTAATGGTGCTGAAGGATCACAACTGTGAGCTTGTGACGCCAATACATAGGCACTGCAATATGACGTCGTCATATGTTGTAGAGTTTATAAGCCATCTTGTGGTGGCCAATGTGCCCATTTCTCCGAAGCTTCTCATGGTGGATGTAGCGAATACGATGGTGTTTGATGTCAGCTACAAGAAAGTGTGGCGGGCAAAACAGAAGGTCCTGCAGCGTATGTTCGGGACGTATGAGGAGGCATATGATCTGGTCCCAAGAATGCTGCATCAAATAGCAGAAGCAAACCCAGGCACGTACATTAACAATTACAAGCGGGTTCATGAGACTCAAGGGTTGAATTATTTTGTCCTTGATAGAGTGTTCTGGGCCTTCCGTCAGGCAATAGAAGGCTTCAAGTGGTGCCGTCCAGTGCTAACGATGGACGACACATTCCTATCTGGCAAGTACAAGGGTACTATCCTGATCGCGGTTGCAGCTGACGCAAATGACCAGTTACTCCCAGTGGTATTTGCAATTATAGAGAATGAGAATATAGAAAGCTGGCTGTGGTTCCTTACCAATGTGAAGAAGATCGTAGTACAAGATCGGCCCGACGTGTGTGTCATCTTGGACCGCAATGTAGGCTTGATGTCTTCCATGCGGACGATGCAGAACGGGAGCCCCCTTCCAGTGAAATGACATGCGGACAGCTTTACGCAGTGACATGACAAAAAGGTCAGTTTTGCCCATAGACATAACAAAACCGATCAGCTTTGCGCACTGACATGACAAAAGAGGGCAGCTTTGCGTAGTAACAAGACAAAAGAAGACATCTTTGTGCAGCGACAAGACGAGACGGACTGGCTTTGCGCCGTGACATGACAACACTGGGCAGCTTTGCGTAGCAACAGAATGACGAACACAAGAAATAAAATACGACACATTACTAACTTATCACTCTCTCTACTCCATATCGTAGAAAACGTGCGTACTGGTATAAAGTACAACCATACACCTCGTTGTCTATATGCCAAAAGAGTCTCGTGGCACCCACATGGATTATTGCTGAGGGGGATGCCTCGGACGTGGCTGGCCGTCGTTGTAGTGACACGCACATATGCAGTTAGGGTTAACGCAGCAACATGTGGGATCATACGAACTTCCTATGTTCATGACCTCCTCAATGCCCCTCTCGCGTTGCATCTGTTGGCGGAAGTCGTTGTTCTCTTCGTTGAGAGTCTCGATCCGCTCCTCCAACTCAAATATTCGATCTCATAATGTATTCACATAGTTGGCAATATACAGTTGATGAGGAGCGTCGATCCAGCGGGAGAAGTCGTATTTCGCCATCTACGAGAAAGGATGGTTAACTTAGAGGCTCCATAAGTAGTAATGAAAATTGTACTATTAACAATTTCTACCGCGGAGTGTGGGCTTCGGAAGAAATGTCGCCCGCCATCGAGTTGGCCTTCCAAGACCTGCACGACTGCGTCCTCATTGTGTCTGCATTTTGGCCATGCGAGTTGAGCACGCCGGCTTGGTATCAGGCGGTAGTGTGGACCGAAGATCTCCCTTTTTTCCAAGGAAAGGTCTTCCTTCGGTGACTCATATCCGACTGGTCCCTCGGCTTCCGACATGGTATGTTTCTGCACGACGGAGAAGGTACTTCTTTGTTCGATTTAAAGGGTTCTCTACGTAGGGGCCGGGGGACCAAGTAAACGACACAGCTGACACGTTTTGACGAGAGTAGGGTAATCACGGGGGGCCCTCGAGCACACGCGCATGAAAAAGGGCAGATGCCCGAGAAGGTGTTGTCATGTCATTTCATATCTTGGTCATTTTTTGTGCGTGTGCCCACCAAAGCGGGTGAGGGTCACCCACTACAAAGACTGGACAGGGCCAGCTTTGTGCACCGACATGACCAAAGACTGCAAAGGCAGGACTGCGCAGCTTTCTGCGGTGAGGGGAAAGAGAGGTCAGCTTTACGCAGCGAGTACACAGTGACATGACAAGACTGGACAGCTTTGTGCAGCGAGGGGGACGAGTGGCCTCCTTTACGCAGCGACAAGATGAGACGGGCCGGCTTTGTGCAATGACAGCACAAGACTGGGCAGCTTTGCGCAGTGAGGGGAAAGAGTGGCCTGCTTTACGTAGCGACAAGACGAGACGTGCCGAATTTGCGTAGTGACAGCACAAGACTGGGCAGCTTTGCGCAGTGACAGGATGAGACGAGACGAGGGGGGATAGCTCTGCACAGTTTCATTAATTCCCGGGGCAGCTTTTCACGGCTCGAAATTAACCGCACCATACCAACCCCTGAGCCTACAAAAGGATGTGCAAGGGATTGGGGAGAAGGCACTATAGAATCCAAACCCCACACTTTCAAGATGGACAAGAGGCAGAAGGCACAGTGGAAGAAAATGCAGAAGCAATGGGAGGAGACTCGTGACATAACAAGATCTGCGGCGGCATGCGACAAACGGGCGAGGGCAGCTGCGGTGCGGGCCTAAGAAGCAGTGCGTGCAAGGAGGACAGCTCCCCGAGAAGACATCCCGTGTCGCACCGACCCCCTCCCGGCGGTTCCAACGGGGCATTCGCCTCAAGACCCGCCAGAGGGGGAGAGGCCGCCCCTTTGTTGGTGTCAAGACCCATGTAAATTCTTCAAGTCGAAGCAGCGGCTCAGCCTAGGTATGCGCTACTGAGGTTGCGCAAACTACTCCAGTGAATATCCGGACCGACGTTGGGACACGAGCACCTATCAGCAGCCGGTAAGAACCGCTTGCAGTGTGTTCTTCCCCATTACATCTCTTTTAAAGTACGCACTAACATTTGCTGTGTACCCGTAGTTCCCGGAACCACTGTACGGGTATCGCAAGTGGATCGACCTAGAGATCCACCCATACGACCAGTGGACTCTCGACTTCCAGCAGTGGGATGACAAAACGACATCCGAGTTTCGTGAGGTGGAGCGTCGAAATGACGAGCAGGCCGAACGTATACGTCGGGAGACGAAAGCTCGTCTTCAGGTGTGCATGCGTAGGGAGCGCGAAGCTCGCGAAAGGGAGCGCGAAAGGAAGAGGGAGCTAGCGGCCAAGGCAAAAGAGGCAGCCGAGGAGTTCGACGCAGAGGTCGCGAGGAAGGAAAGATGGCCCCAGTCTACGCAGTAGGTGGGGTTGTTCCACGCTGGTCTGGTAAATGGCCCCGGTTATTCGGTTGTGTGTGTTCAGGTTTGTTTTGGTCCGCATAACAACGCGCATATGTATCGTAGGAGTCTGTTGGTTTATTTTCTATCGTGCAACGCATGTAAACAAACTTTGTGTGCTATGTTATTTTCATGTTTATCACTTAGCTTCGCATTCAATTCTTCGTGTCCTCAATATCGCTTACCTTCTTATTTACCAGTCGTTTGTACGCTAATCGTATGTTCATCTTCTCATTGCAATCTTCTTTCGAATCTCTTTTAGCAGTACAAATGGATCATTCATCTATAGGACTAGTAATGCCCCACTAGTAGTAGCAATGACGAGTTCAAACGGATGAAATAATATGAGATATTTGGACCTAAATATCCAAATCTATGAAAAACTAAATGAAAGGATTTAAATCTATATTCCAAAGCATTTCATCTTCTTTTGAGAAAGTTCTGTACTTTTCTAATTTTGACAAATTGCTAAAATTTCAGAACTTTGCATAGTTTTAATTAGATTTATGATTTTCATATTTTTTAATGTGCTCATAATCTGAGGTAGGCATAATTATAACTTTTGATCCTCAGATATTGGTCTATATGGATAAATGTTTTCAAAATTATTGGACTCTTGTAAGTTAGTTTTTCAGCTAGCTTTTGAAGCTCAATTGGAAAGAAAAAACTTTCACATAGTTTTGAGCAAATTTCTGATTTTTCATATCTTTTAATGTGCTCATAATCTGAGGTAGGCATAATTATGACTTTTGATCCTTAGATATTGGTCTATATGGACAAATTTTGTCAGAATTATTGGACTCTTGTAAGTTACTTTTTCAGCTAGCTTTTGAAGCTTAATTGGAATGCAAAAACCTAAAAATCTGCTACTTATGTTGGAATGTCCAAGCCTTCAAGGAAACTATCAGAAGTAAGATTTTTTAATATGTTTTAAATATCTTTTCAAGTAAGTAATCAAACTCCAAAATTAGTCATATATATCTATTTTCATATTTTTATAACCACATTAAGATAAATGAATTAGTATCATGCTCCATGTGTTGAATATATTTCAAATATCTTTTCACGTTTCAGTTACAATACAACGCAGCAGTACCAAATTCAAAATGCATAAAATTACATAAAATCAAAGTTTACAAACCATATTTGCTACTTCTAAAAATTATTATAGATAACTAATTAATATTTGTATTCGTATACACATGAAATACCGATAACCAGAACCACCAATGATAACTTAAGTAAACAAAACTTTATATAAATTTATAGTTTTCAAACCAGATTTGCGATATGTAAAAATATTACAGATAACTACTTAATATTTGCATTCATATATACATGAAATACCGGGAGAGACAAAAAATTCATATACATATTCATGTATATATTTGCGAGAGGGACAAATAAACAATTTACGGACAAAAATTAAATTCGTACACACTGCATAAATAAATAAATTACAGATAAAAATTTTAAATTTTTCTAATTACAACAAATTTTAAAAAATAACAACTACGATTTTTAATTTAAAAAATTATTTAATCGCGCGTGAACAGTGTAGGAATGGGTGGTGCGGCCGAGGAGTGCACAACATGGGTGTGGTGCGGTCCCCGACCGCACCACATGTGGAAAGGGGGCTAGTTTTGAAATTTCTATGATTTGAGTGCTATTTTTGAAATTTTGAGAATCAATTGTGCTAGAAACGTCCAAAATTCGAAATAGGTGCGGCAATGCTGCGCTACCCGACCGCGGTCCCGGGTGATCTCAAGCCTCATCATTTTGGCCATAAAAAGTGTTGAAACCGGACATGTAGTGGCAGTATGTGTAAAAATTTTCATGATCACTTCTGAAAAATATCCACGTGCCATTTTGTGGTGTTAAATAATACGTTGCACAGGTGATCTCCAATTTATCTTGTGCTCTTCCCCGCGGTGACTTCCGATGGTGGCTCCTGATGTAGGTGGCGGCAACAGCTGGCGACACAGGTAGCCTAACGGCTGAAGGTCTTTGTATGGGCATCTGCAAAGGCAGAAGTAAATATAAAAACTTGTTTTCTAAAATGATTTCTCTACATCTCTTTTCGTTTTGTGTACACATATCTTCTTCGTTTTTCTCACCGCTCTTTCTTTTTAAAAAGCCACCACTATTATTTATTTTCTGATAAACATTATCAACCGTAATAAAAAAAACATCAATCATAGTCAATATGAATATGCCTATATGTTTTTTGTTTTGATCTCTTGTCTCCTAATCAACCTAAAATTTAAAGAGAACCACAAGTTGCTTGAGAAGATTTGTGCCAAAAACATCTTAAAATACTAGAACGTTAGTTAAAAAACATCTTAAAATAACGTAAAGTAAGTTATTTTACGACGGAGGTAGTAAAAAAAAAGCATTAAAATCTCCTTTGGTTGCTTGCATCACCCGAGGACAGTGTGGTTACGCACTCAGCATTCAACCACCCGAAACCTATTTGGTTGCCTCACTTCGCTGGAAATAGGGCTGTAAACGAGTCGAGCTTGAACGAGCTTGATCTGGCAAGCTCGGGTTCGGTAGAAACTCGAGCCAAGCTCGAGCGAGCTTGAGATTGACATCGAGCTTCAAGCTGGGCTCGAGTTTGGCTCGGACAAAACTCGAGCTCGCTCAAGCTCGACTCGGACAAAACTCGAGCTCGCTCGAGCTCGACTCATGTAGGCTCAGTGACGAGAGTAGAGAGGGAGTACCTGGCGGTTGGGGGCGGCGCTCGAAGGTCGAGGAGGGTGTATCGAGTTGAAGGGGGCGGGGCGGCCATGGATCTGGTCGGATTTGGTCGGATCCGGGTCGAGAAAGCTGCCGGCGGTGCCAGAAGGTCGAGGAGGGGCGGCGGCGGCAGGGGAGAGGAGGGGTGCTGGATGTGGGGAGGAGGGGCGGCGGCGGCGGGGGCGAGGAGGGGCAGTGGCGGTGGGGGGCGAGAAGGGGCACCGGATGGGGGGAGGAGGGCGGCGGCCGGGGGGAGGAGGGGCGGCGGCTGGGGGGCGACGGCGGGGGAGAGGGAGGGCGGTAGCGGGGGAGAGGAGGGGAGTAGGGGCGGGTGGGAGGCGGGGAGCCGGGGATCGTTATCCAGAACTCCGAGGCAGCGCCCTTGAACCGCTGTGCACAGACCTTGCCAGGACATGAGCCGTCGACACACTTCACAATATAGGTATGCGGGTTGGACCTGTGCACCCGGTAGGTCCGGCTAATGCTGACGGTATGTCTAGCAATAGCCTACTGGGCATCACTCTTGTCGCGAAAGCACTGCCCTAAAATAAATGTGCCCTTGTTGAACCCCTACTCTGCCCCTCTGCCTGTGGTAGGACTAGGGTTGCCACTGCGATGTCGTCCAGTCTGGAGGACACATACCGATGTACGTAACGTCCGTAGTCACAACACCACCTACAACACCTCCCATTGAAGCCTCGTCATCTTCCTCCCCTCCAGAACTGGTTGTTTCCACATCCTCCTCTTCCTCCTCACTTTCAACTTCTTCCAACTGGTCCACGAGGTACTCGTGACAATCAACACGGGTGGCCCACCACCTCCCAACATCTTCGTTCGCCTGAAAATCCTCCACACGCCTCTGCAGGTTTCCATCACCCACTTGCTCGCCAACATCTTCTTGCGCATCAGCATCTTCATGAGCGCTAGTGAGCATAGACGCTTCATCTCCGCTGCCACCACCACCACTAGAACCACCAATGAAGGATGGCTCCGTCCTGTCCACGAAGTGAATATACACCATTGGCCTGCCATATATCGCTGCGGCAGGGTTGCACATGACCTCCATGTACCGGGTCCATCCAACATCACTGGTCACCTTTATAAGTTGCCACACAATCTCCCCAGTACCACCTCCCGCAGTAGCATACACTGCCTCGATCCGCAACTTCTTCTGACCCGTCTCCCGATCGAACACAGAACGGACACATCTCTGAAGCTTATACAGGGTCATGGCATTCAGACCAGGTGCCTGGATCACAGTCCGGTCACAATTTGACAGGTCCGCCCCGCATGGCCCGTCGCGTACGAGCTCACTCCCATAGAACACGAATAAGTCTTGAATGTTAACCATGGGGTATCTACGATTAGTTCGTAGGAAAAAACCTTAGTACACAATGGAATTTAACAAAAAAGCCTACATAATTCTCTATGCTACAACACTAATTCTCTATGATACATATGTGTACAAAATAACTACATAACACAGAATTTAACAAAAAAAGACTACATATTTATGTTTAATGTTTGTTTGAATTTTTAAATATAGTAAACGATCTTCAAAAATTAAAAAAATTAAGTGCAGTACTCCGATACAACGTACATAATTATGTAATTTTTCCACAAATTTATCCTCTATGAACATTTCTGGAAAAATCATATGATTATGATATTTGTACGAGTTGTTACATATAACAAATGACCTCGAAAAATTATAAAATTTTATGTGCAACCTTCCGACAAAGGCACCATGTTTTCAAGGTACCATGATTTTTAATACGCTAATTCAACTATTTATGGGTATATTTTTTCAAAATATCAGTTTTACAGTATAATCTATCTCTAACAATTCATAATGAAATGCATACCTTTCAAAATATATACTCGAATTAAAATTTCTGACTTTCATGGGATATGTCAAATTTAATACAGCACACATTGCATATTAATTATTATGTAACACATAAAATATTTTTATTTTTTTCCTCAAATAGTCTAAGTACTTCCAGCTACTAATGTTTCGGATTTCTAAAATTTCTGACTTTTACGGGATAGGAAGAAATTAACACCCTACACATTGTATGATAATTAATTTGTGATGAAATATTCATTTTTTATTTTTTTATCAAACAGTCTGTGTATTTTCAGCTAATAACAACCTAAATATTGCATAATAATTATTTGCTAATGTACTAATTGTAATCATTTGGTTTGCATGCAAAGTCATTTAGCTAAATATAAGTTATTCTGACTCATAACTAATTAACGATAATAACAACACTTTCTCTTCTAAGTTAACTATGGACACAAACCAACTACATTAACTATGGGCATGGACCAACTACACAAGGCTAACTACTACATTTGTACACTAAGAAGATAGCATTTAGCTAATTACATACTAAGCACATTGCTAAAACTATAATGACATGTGGAAAAAAAATTATAGTTACACTGGGACAAAAAATTTACCTCTTCTCGAAGCCCACGAGACGATATACAACTTTTGCAACTGCAAAAACTCCTGATTGCAAACGAAGAAAACTGAGAGTTTGCCTAATTACGTAATAATCACACCGAAAAAATTATAGTTACACAGGGACAAAAAAATTACCTCTTCTTGAAGCCCATGAGACGATCTACAACTTTTGCAACTGCAAAAACTCCTGATTGTAAATGAAAATAACTGAGCACCGCGATTAAAGCCTCAGTTTCTTCACTCCTTCTCAACCTCTTAGAGTGCAGCGATGGGAGAAATGAGCCAAAGAGCAGATGAGAGAAATGAGGGCAGCTGCTCTCGGTGAAGTAGCGAAGCAGCAACGCGATGTAAAGAGTGCACAGTGACATAAAGCAGTGAAAGACGGGACGTAAAGATGACATAAAGCAGCGAATAGTGTTTTTACTGTGTACTTTCGGTGCAAAAGGGCAGCGTGCGGCGCGCAGTGGGTGAATAGTGGGTGGTGCGGTCTGGGAGAACACCACCCAGGTGGTGCGGTCCCCGACCGCACCACCGCTCACGTGTCGACGCCAGATAGTTGCGCGGTTGGGCAGGGGGCTATATTTGGAATTTTCTTGCTCTAGAGGCTATTTTCGGAATTTAGGAGATCAAAGATGTCACATATGTCCAAATTTCATGAATTTTGTTCTCTTCCCAAAGCAGGTCTCGTGCTTACACCACACACACTTCGCGAGCTCAGATACTAAGGTGTTAGGAAGCCGATGCTTAGAACACGAACAACAGCTCATGCCAAAAATGTAATCTAAATCCAGATAAAAATATATAACAAATCCATTAAGTACCTAACACATAGTTAGTAGGACTCTAACCGCCTCCCCGTTTATCACACAAAGTATAATGTGATTATATGTATGTGATGTTTATTTCCTATCATATTATTCTTTCATGCCATACCTGTAGAGGATGTATTTTTATGACAGAATAGCTTCCCTCAGAAAAATTAAGAATTTAATTGATGCCCTTCCAATTGCTGCGCCTATAAGAATTACGATCATTGTTTGGTAAGTCTGCCAAAGCAGAGTACTATCAACTATCTTGATCTAATAGGATGGATGTCGGACATCCACATGCATAGTATTGGTTTAGTTGACAAGGCTATCAAATTGAATTTGGGCCTTGGGGCATGATGTTGGGAGCCGAGGCATTGGATACCACCCAACAAACAAGAGTCACATAAGATGTGATTAGCAAGCGTTGCTTACCTACGTCACTAGGTTTCTAGCGGTGATGCCAAAGCTCACTAGAACATAGATGAACATGGATCTTGACCACTATATGTCGTTAGAGGGAAGACGATTACAAAACATATAGTGGGAGTGTATTTTGTTAAATTGTTTAATGGAAGATCAAACATGAACATAGTGCTGAACTTTGCTTGTTTATTTTCTGTTGTAGATCATGGCTACTTCTAGTAACAATTCTGGTTTTAACTTGCGATCTGTTCTTGAGAAAGAAAAACTCAATGGAACGAATTTTATTGATTGGTACCGTAACCTGAGAATTGTTCTCAGACAAGAAAAAAAGGAATACGTTCTTGAGCAACCCTACCCCGATGAACTCCCTGAGGGTGCAAATGTTGCCACCCGCAAAGCTTATGAGAAGCACTGCAATGATTCACTCGACGTTAGCTGTTTCATGCTTGCTACCATGTCCTCTGAGCTTCAAAAGCATTATGAGAATGCAGATGTTCACAGTATGATTGAAGGACTACGTGACATGTTTGAGAACCAAGCTAGGACCGAGAGGTTTAACATTTCAAAGTCCTTGTTTGCGTGCAAGCTGGCGGAAGGTAGTCCAGTCAGTCCCCATGTGATCAAGATGATTGGTTACATTGAGAGCTTAGAGAAGCTTGGTTCTCCCCTTAATTCTGATTTGGCCACAGATGTTGTTCTCCAATCTCTCCCTTCGAGCTATGAGCAGTTTATTATGAATTTTCATATGCATAGCATGGATAAATCATTGACTGAATTGCATGGGATGCTTAAGACAGCAGAGTAAAGCATTAAGAAAAACATCAATCATGTTATGATGGTTCAGAGGGAGAATAAAAAGAGGAAGCGTTGAACGCCCAAAGGCAAAGGCAAAGGAAAGGTTCTTAATGAGCCCCCGAGCTCTAAGCCAAAGCCAAATGGTAAGGTCAAATCTGGCCCTTCTCCTGATGATGAATGCTACCACTGCTATGTCAAGGGGCATTGGTCTAGGAATTGTAAGAAATACTTGAAGGATCTGAAAAAGAAGAGGGGAAGCGAGGCTTCTGCTTCAGGTATAAATATTATAGAAATTAATCTTGCAATTTCTTCTGGTGAATCTTGGGTATTTGATATCGGATCGATGATTCATACTTGCAAATCGTTGCAGAGTCTAAGAAGGACTAGAAGTTTTGCAAGAGGCGAGTTGGACGTGCGTGTCGGCAATGGAGCAAAGGTTGCTGTACTGAGTGTCGGCACTTATCACTTGTCATTACCTTAAGGATTAGTTTTGGAATTAAATAATTGTTATTACATTCCAGCATTGAGTAAGAAAATTATCTCTTCTTCATGTTTGGAGGAAGATGATGGTTATGAGTTTGTAATAAAGAACAAATGTTGTTCTATTTATTTGAATGATATACTCTATGCACATTGTCCATTAATGAATGGGTTATATGTTCTTGATCTTGAGGATAAGCATGTCTATAATATTAATGCAAAGAGGCTGCGGCCTAATGATTTGAATCCCGCTTTTATTTGGCATTGTCGCTTAGGTCATATAAATGAGAAACGCATAGAGAAGCTCCATAAAGATGGACTACTCAACTCATTTGATTTTGAATCATTTGAGACATACGAGTCTTGTTTACTTGGCAAGATGACAAAGGCGCCTTTCACCGGTCATAGTGAGTGGGCAAGTGACTTGTTGGGACTTGTACATACCGATGTATATGGACCAATGAGCTCAGTAGCCAGAGGTGGTTTTCAGTATTTCTTTACTTTTACCGATGACTTTAGTAGATATGGATACATCTACTTAATGAGGCACAGTCTGAATCGTTTGAAAAGTTCAAAGAATTTCAGAATGAAGTACAAAATCAACTAGGCAAGACAATTAAAATTCTACGATCTGATCGTGGAGGTGAATATTTGAGCCATGAATTTGGTGAACATCTAAAACAGTGTGGAATTGTTCCACAACTGACTCCGCCTGGCACGCCTCAATGGAACGGAGTATCTGAACGGAGGAATCGGACCTTATTAGACATGGTTCGGTCTATGATGAGCCAATCTGATCTTCCATTATCCTTCTAGGGATATGCTCTACAAACTGCTGCGTTTACACTAAACAGAGTTCCATCTAAATTAGTGGAAAAGACACCATATGAGAAATGGACCGAGAAACGTCATGGATTGTCTTTTCTTAAGATATGAGGTTGTGAGACTTATGTGAAACGTTTGACGTCTGATAAGCTCCATCCTAAATCTCATAAATGCTTCTTTGTTGGGTATACTAGGGAAACCAAAGGATATTATTTTTACAATCGAGAAGAAGGCAAAGTGTTTGTCGCTCGAAACGGTGTCTTTTTGAAAAAAGAGTTTATTTCAAAGGTTGTTGGTGGGAGCAAGGTGCAGCTTGAAGAAATTGAAGAAACACCTGAAAATGTTTCAGCTCCTATTGAACCTCAACAGGATGTAGAAGATGTTGTACAACCGGTTATTGAGGCACCGCCCCCACGTAGGTCTACAAGGGCACGTCGTGCAACTGAAAAGTTCACGCTCCTAACCATGGGACAACGCGACATATTGTTGTTGGGCAATGATGAGCCCAAGAGCTACACGGAAGCAATGATGGGACCAGACTCTGAAAAATGGCTTGGAGCCATGAGGTCCAAAATAGAATTCATGCATGATAATCAAGTTTGGAACTTGGTGAATCCACCTGATGGTGTAAAAACTATTGAGTGTAAATGGGTTTTTAAGAAAAAGATAGACATGGATGGAAATGTTCACATCTATAAGGCACGATTGGTGGTGAAAGGTTTCAAGCAAATTCAAGGTGTTGATTATGATGAAACGTTTTCGCCCGTCGCTATGCTAAAGTTTGTTCGGATCCTCCTAGCGATTGCTGCCTATTTCGACTACGAGATTTAGCAAATGGATGTCAAAACGGTTTTCCTAAATGGAAACCTAAGAGAGGATGTGTACATGACACAGCCTGAGGGTTTTGTTGATCCGAAAAATGCTGTGAGAATATGCAAGCTTGAGAAGTCCATTTATGGATTGAAGCAAGCATCTCGGAGTTGGAATCTTCGTTTTGATGAAGTAATCAAAGGGTTTGGCTTCATCAAGAATGAAGAAGAGTCTTGTGTTTACAAGAAGGTTAGTGGGAGCGCACTTGTTATTGATCGGAAATGATATTCCAATGCTAGAAGCTGTGAAGTCTTCTTTGGGAAAAAGTTTCTCAATGAAAGATCTCGGAGAGGCGGCTTACATTTTGGGCATAAAGATTTATAGAGATAGATCGAAGAGGCTAATTGGATTAAGCCAAAGTACATACATTGACAAGGTATTAAAACGGTTCAATATGCAAGATTCCAAGAAAGGTTTCTTGCCTATGTCACATGGCATTAGTCTTAGCAAGACTCAGTGTGCTTCAACACTTGATGAGCAAAAGAAAATGAGTGCGATTCCGTATGCCTCAGCCATCGGATCCATCATGTATGCTATGCTTTGTACGCGCCCAGATGTTTCATATGCTCTAAGTGTTACGAGTAGGTATCAATCTAGCCCCGGTCTAGCTCACTGGGTGGCTGTAAAGAATATTCTTAAGTACTTTAGAAGGACTAAGGATATGTTCCTTATTTTTGGAGGTGAAGAAGAGCTCGTTGTAAAAGGTTACACCGATTCTAGCTTCCAAACTGACAAAGATGATAGCAGATCGCAGTCTGGTTTTGTGTTCTGCCTCAATGGAGGGGCAGTGAGCTGGAAAAGTTCCAAGCAAGAGACGGTAGCTGATTCGACAACTGAGGTCGAGTATATTGCAGCTTCTGAAGCTGCAAAGGAAGCCGTTGGATCGAAAATTTGTTTTTGAGTTGGGTGTGATCCCTAGTATGTCCAGTCCAGTGGATCTCTATTGTGACAATAGTGGAGCCATTGCGTAAGCAAAGGAGCCTAGATCACACCAAAAGTCCAAACATATACTTCGGCGCTATCACCTTATCCGTGAGATCATTGATAGAGGTGAAGTGAAGATTTGCAAGGTGCACACGGATTTGAATGTTGCTGATCCGTTGACAAAGCCTCTCCCACAACCAAAACATGAGGCACACACGAGTGCAATGGGTATTAGATACTTACATGATTGACTCTAGTGTGAGTGGGAGATGATTGTATGAAGTCTATGTTTGTGAAATTTTGAATAAGGTGTTATTTGGTTCCTTGAATAATGATTGTATGCATTGATTGGCAAGTATGTGACTTGTTCGTGAAACTCTTTGTTTTATTTAATTTTATTCTAAAGATCCCTAGTCTTATGTCATTACGTGGGACAATAATGATTTATGAACTAGCACATGTATTAATTGATGATCATGTTTCACGGATCATGGATATAGGAATAACAAATCAATAATGTGGACACATGTTAGAGAACATGGTGTTGGATTGACCCACTCCGAGACGTTGCTGGGATTGTTATGTTAATATGTGCTATCAAGCGATCTCGAGTGGTATACCTACTGGATCCTTCGACCTGAAATCGCCATTGTTTCTCACTATGTGTAGTGGTGCGCTTTGAGTCACAAACACTACTCCGTAACTGGGTAGCTATAAAAGTGGTCTTCAGGTGTATCATGAAATATGGAATGGGATGTGAGCGGATTAAGATGGAATTTGCCCCTCCTACATAACAGGAGAGATATCTCTGGGCCCCTCGATGTGGTTGGATTAGAGAAGTGCATGGCCATGCCAAGGTGATTAAAGAGTTAATCACAATGTGACTAAAGAGTTAGTCATGAGTTGTAATCCACCACAAGATCGAGTGAATGGTTGAGCTATCATAAGGGTGGCACGAATCTCGCCTTAAGTTCGACTAGTATCGTGTGGCAAAGGGATCCAAGTGTGTGTATATCAAGATTTAGCCGATATGATCTTTATATGTATTCGGGAGTCAATATGCCCTGCTAGGTGCCACTATTGACCTTTGGCTTGAAAAGGGTTTTCGGGTCATGGTTGTTTACACATGAACCTAACAGGTCACACACTTAAGGGGTTGGAATTGGAAAGCTTGCCTATATGATTGTCTCTAGTGCAAGTGGGAGATTGTTAGTGATGTGCCCAAGAGGCAATCATAAACAATTCGGAATTAAGGCTAAAAGGGATATTGATCCATATAGGATTAGGGTTCTAATGGGCCTACAACGTGGAAGCCCATTAGCATGCTCTATAAATATGTGGAGGTGGGACTGCAGGGGACACACGACTATCCTGAAAACCTTAGCCGCCACCTCCCCTCGGCCGTATCCCGAAACCCTAGTCAGGCGCGCGGTGCTAGCACACCAGCGCACGGCATTCCATCCCGAACGTGTGGACTCCGTGGAGGCGCCGCTGCGGTTGCTGCTGTGCTGATCGGCGAGAGGCGCAAGGCTATTGCTAGGACGCGGGGAGGAGACGTTCAGTTCGTGAAACGATCGACCGCTTCTTCTTTATCGACGCGCATCTACATTGGACCGGGCTGCTCCAACTCTTCTTCTGCTGCGAAGCGCAAATAGTGGTAACTATCCATGACTCCCTTACGTGCATGTTTTCTGGTTGAACGCGGTAGAAAATGAAATATTGTAACTAACGTAGCCTACCCGTTCTCCTACAAGTTATTCATTATGTTCTCTATAGAAAAGAGAAACAATAGACAATGAGACGTCCATATGCTAACCTCCTCTACATGAATTGCGATGCTACAAGCTTGCTTATAAAGTTTTGGTACCTAGGGAACATGGGTCTATTTGTATTGAATTTTGTTTCTAGTTTTTGCTTAAAAAATAAAAAAAAATAATACAAATGTTTGGCTTTTTGAAGCAGATTCTTCACTCCTCTCGCACATCTCATTTCGAGAATAAGACATGGGGCCACAGGTGCATCACCCACCCCACTCTTCTCGCTCCCATCACTCACACACATCTCTCCATCACTTTTTGCACCGCTCGCTGCCTCCTTCTAAAAGCCACTTCTTTCAATTACTACTATTTATTTTTAGCCAAAAACCATCAGCAAAATCTAATACGAATACCCCCGAAGTCAATCAAAGAATCTTCTAGCTGATTTAAGACGAACAACGACAAGCTAGAGTGTTTGTCAAAACCTACCTATATCTTGAGTTTTGTTAATCACACACCCACAAGTTTTATATGGTTGCAAATCCTTATCCATGGTTAGTTGACCAGCTAATCGTTCGATGTGGCTTAGGGGTGCTCAATTGGGCTTAATAAGCCATAGTTTATGGCTTATTTTTTACTGTAGCTAGCTTATTATATACTGTAGCTGATGGTGACTTATTCGATATAATTAAATTTAAAAAAGTAAAAAAATAGGTAGCCTATCACATATAATGCAAACGAATACGAAAAAACGAATCGGCAAAAAAATAAAAAAAACCAGAAAACCAAGAAAAGAACAAAATTTAGGAATAGTAAAAAAATAAATCAGAAGCTCAAGTCAAGATGAGAGAGCTCAAAAGCATTATTTCTTGCTTGCCTCGAAGACTCATGGGCGACGTAGCTAGAGTTTGAGGTGGTGAGGTGGTGGGCAGCACGCATTCGGGTCCGGCTAGGGGTGATTAATCATTAGGGTGTGCTGTTGTAAAGGACTCTACACTGGAATGCCACACAAGTGCCATGTCGGATAGTCAGGTGGTCAACTGACATTAGGTGGAGATTTAAAACTACATAAAACGTGTAGGTATGTGACCGATGAAATTCGAGATACAAATGGGTTTTTGATAAACTCTCTAACTTATAGGTGGGTTTTTAAAACATCCCAGACTACATACAAATCAGCTTGTGCAATATTTTTTCCTATAACAAAATCGAAGCTTGCCAAGTCTGTTGATCAAACAACCACCATTATATTCGTCGCAAACCATAAACATTATCGGCTGGTTTTCTTTTTTCAGACCATGTGGTACTCATAGATCTATTGATGATGAATAATTGGTATTTTGGTTACATTGAAATTTGCATTTGAGAAAGTCTCGGTCGGTGCTCTTAGCAAAAGACTCTAGGTGGATAACAAGGTGGGTTTTCTGTCATTGAACTAGCCATCAGTTGAGGGTAACAGAGAGATATGAGGTCTAGACGGTTGAGGATGATACGCGAGGTGGTCGGACTGATGCTAAAGTACGTGGAGATCAAAGGTGATGATTTGTGAAGAAACTATGGGCGGTGCAGTCCTAGAGGCTTTGACACGTGATGAAGATACAGGAGATACTATCCTAAAGACTTTATCATGTGGTGAGAATGTGGTGAGATTGGAAACGTTATGGAAGGAGTCTGTAATAGAAAGAATTAGAGATATTGAAAAATTCGTGTTTAGAAGGGTTTTGGGTCCCTTAATTTCAGAAGAGATATGGTTGTATGTTTAGGTTGTTAAGGATACGGTTTGAGATGTCCGTGTTTACAATGAACATGATTTAGGGTTCTAGTATATAAAAGTAGGTAGAGGCTAAGGGTTTTAGGGGTATGGCTCTGTGGAGGCTGTTTGTGCTAGAGTTTTTAGGGGTGCTTGAGAGGGCATTTTGTAAATCCACGGGAGATCCTGCAATAAAGATAAGTCTTGAATCAATTTGGTTCTTGTTTTGCTCGTAGAGTGTTGTTGATTGTAGGTGTTGTGGATCTTACGATAACGTTCAAAGCGATCTGGCGAGTGATCAGACAGATCTATCAGTTAAGTGTCGTAAGCACGGATAGCTTGATTTCAAGTGGTTGAAATCCCCTCCGACTGTTGAAAGTCTTCAACAAACGGCGACAATCATTCATCCACTCTTATATTGCTGTCTTTGATCCTACATCTTTTAAAAAGTCGGGTTTGCTATCCATCCCTCTTGCATGGTATTGTGCTTCATAACTTGCATAACCCACTGATTTGGATTACTCCAATATTTGGATTGTGAACTTGTACTACAGTTTCAAACACCTTCAACAGGTACCTCATACTTCCAGCTAAGTGCGCGTCGAAACAACAAGTGCGTCCAGTCCTCATCTTCTACTCCTCGTAATTGACATGGTGCAGACTTTGCCATGTTTGCTGCCATCATCGTTTGACCAACAGGCAAATGCCAATGAGTTTGGAGCTAGACTTCATGTAAAATATTTTAGTTTCCGAATGGACCCACGATTTACATCTAAATTTACATTCTTTTCTGTCCAGTTTATTTTTGTCTCGATTTTGGGGCGCGAAAGCCCTAACAACCCGGTGGTGCGTGCACTAACTTGATTGATCCAAACTCGTTGTCAAAGAAGACAAGAAGAAAAAACGAAAGGATCCAGACCCGAAACACACCGAGGCACGGAGAACACCGTGCGCCATCCCAGTCGGAGAACCCAACCCAAAGCTGGTGGCCCACGAAGCCTTTTTCTCTTAACCGGGCCGAGATCGCTGCCTCGGCTCCGCTGATCGAGAGAACTTGCCGGGCCGGTAGAAACGGAGACTGGGGTGTGCGACGCTTGCTCGCGCGCGCCGCGAGCCACCCGGCCGAGCATGCGCGTGCGAAATGGGCTCGTGCCGCGAGCGAACCGAGTTATTAAATCTTGGTGGTGGGGTTGGTGGTAGGGCTGGAAACGAGCCGAGCCGAGCCGGCTCGAGCCAGGCTCGGCCGAGCTCGTTGTGGAGTGCGGCTCGGCTCGGCTCGGCTCGTTTCTAAAACGAGCAAGAATGGCGGCTCAGCTCGGCTCGAAAGTAGGCTCGAGCCGGCTCGGACGGCTCGTGAGCTCGTGGACAGCAGCACGTAAGCAGCAGAACAGCAGTAGATTCAGCAAGCTCGGACGGGTAGATTCAGCAACGTAACAGCAGCATTAGCAACATCAGCAGAACATCAGCAATTCAACATTAACAACAGCATTAGCAACAGCAAGCAGCAACATTAGCAACAACAACATTCAACACAAGCATTCAGCAGCTGTAGTAGAGGCTCGACGGCGGAGGACGCGGAGGGGGCCGGGGCGGCGACGCCGGGGAGGAGGCGGCGGGAGCACAGATCGCCGAGCTCGGTCTCCTTCCGAGAGCATAGATCGGCGGCGGGGGTCGGCAGGAGGAAGGGAGGAGGCGGCGGGAGTCTGCGGGGGGGAAGGACCGAAGGAAGACGGAGGAGGCGACGGGGGGAGCCGGGAGGGAGGCGCCGGGGGGCGGGGAGGAGGCGGCGGGGAGTGGGGAGGAGGCGCCGGGGGGCGGGGAGGAGGCGGCGGGGGCGAGGGTGGGGAGCGGGGAGGAGGCGCTGAGGAGGCGGGGGGGGGAGGAGGCGGCGGGGGCGAGGGCGGGGAGCGGGGAGGAGGCGCCGGGGGGGCGGGGGAGCGGGGAGGAGGCGGGGGAACGGGGAAGAGGCGGCGGGGGCGAGGGCGGGGAGCGGGGAGGAGGCGCTGGGGGGGCGGGGAGGAGGCGACCGGCGGGCGGCGATTTGGAGAATGCGGGGAGGAGGCGCTGGCGGACTGGGGAATCGGATTGGGGAAAGAGCGAGCGACGGAGCGTAGGCCGGAGTTCGGACGCAAGTAAACGAATGAGCGATTGGATTTGGATATTTGGATGAGTCCGGCTCGTTCGGCTCGCGAGCGGCTTGCGAGCTGGCTCGGGCTCGGCTCGTTTCTGTCACGAGCTAAAACCTGAGCTCGACTTGGCTTGAAAAAATACGAGCTCGAGCCGAGCCGGCTCGAGCTCGTTACGAGCCGAGCCGGCTCGCAAGCCTCAAGCCAAATGTCCACCCTTAGTTGGTGGTGGTGCATGTCACGAACAAATAAAGCACGGTATAAACGATGATCGACGATTTTTCCCTGCGAATCCTCGCGCGTAGAGCCTATGTGGGATATATTCTCAAATGCTCCACCTTATAAACCCTCGTGTTTCAGGGCCTGATCACACTGTTCTGGGTCCCCGTCTACGAAAAACTTGATTCACACAACACATTCATGGTGGCATCCGATTCTCCATGTATTGGTCTCCGGCCAGTTCCATATTCATCAGCATGCCTCTCCTCACGTTCAGTCGAGGACAGACCTACGACGTGACTCTGGCATCGGCCATGACTTTCAGTTAAAATTATACTGTAGCGACTGTTATTTTTTTAGAAAAAATAAATAAAAATTTAAAAATAATTAAAAAGCTGTTATATCATCATACATAATACAAAAGAATAAAAGAAAAAAAGGCAAAAAATAAAAAAAGAGTCAAAATAAGTTGAAATTAGAAGTCGATGTGTTATAAGTAGTTTCTAATTTAAATAAATTAAAAGCTAAAAAAGTTAAAAACTGAAACCGTGTGGAACAACTCCAAACCCCAAATTTAGTGTTTCTAGCTTTCTGCTTCGTCTGTCATTCGCTAGCCGCTAGCCTAGTAGCAACTAGCAAGGTCGTTCCGTGGGGTCTAATAATAATTGTGCACCCAAGGGACGTGATTCGGAGGCGCATCCAAACATCTGTGATTGCGAGAAAAGGGGCAGCGAATTACATTCCCTCGTGCTAATTGTTGTCGTCTACAAGCTTACAGAGGACCCCAATTTCCTAATTAATCAGTCGAAAACAAAACTGAAAATCAAACGGAGAATACACGTTTTGTTCTTCTTGGGCATTCATAATTGCAAAAGTGATATATCGTTCCTCTTGCTAGAGATAGCCGTGATTGTGAGCATGTTGGCTTCGGTGGGGACTCACGGTGGAAGGCCATGGATGAGGCATGGCAGGTTCACCACCATCTCACGCCATTTGTGGGTGGACATACCAATTTTTTATTCGGTGGAGGTAGCCTAAACGTCTGGAGGCAGCGCCAAGCAAATTCGCTTAGAGATCATATGCTACGGTGTGTATCGTCGACGCATGTATCCCTTCTCTCTCTCTCTCTCTTCTTGGAGGCAAAAAACGCCCCTGCTGTACCAACCAGTAAAAGGAGTAATGTCTATCGCGAACTGGTGCCTGACTGACAAGTTCCCTCACAAAGCCACGGCTACTAAAACCTATGCAAAGGCAACGCAATACGCATGCAGTCCCGTCCTAATTAAGGGCGTGGCTAGTAGGTCTTGGGCTTCAGATTTCAGAAATTATCAGAGTTTATAGCGTACAGTTTCTGTTGGAACTAATCAGGACTTGTTAGTGTGCAGCACGGGTTGAAGTGCAGATTTCATTTGGAGTTCAGGTCGGTTTGTAGTTTCAGTCCGGGAGTCCAATTAGGAGATTAGAATTAGAGAGAGGTTTATATTTCAGTTTTGAATTCGGTAAGAGTTCTTTTCGTATTTGAGATGTAATTCAGAGTATTTTTTTCTCGAATGCGTAGGAAAACTGTGCATCAATATATTAAGAAAGAGAAGAGAGTCTCCGAAGACTCAAACAACCCCTCGCCAATTAAGCAAGGTAAATTACAAAATGCCTCACCGACAAAAACTATGCTACACTCCTCAACCAAAAGCAAAATACTGTTAGGAAACCAGGACTCTTGATTTAAAAGGTCATTATCTCTAGTGGGTATCTCATCACATTCTATAAATAGAGAGTCATATGGCTAGATTTGTACCTCAATGAATTGAAGCAATAAAAAAAGATCAAGAGTTCTCTCTATCTCTCTCTGTGTTCAATCTATTATTCTGTTTTCTGTGGTTGATTCGTTCTTGTTCTAAGCAGAGGAATTGCTTGGACTGGTCGCCAGCGAGAGTTCCTCAACACGTTATCAGCACGACTACACTCCGGTGAACGAAGGTAATCATCGAAGCACAGATTGATTTTCTAGTTCGCTTTGAATTTGCAAATTTTCTTCGTGTTCTAGATTGATTGTCTACGGTGCAAATTCGCCCTAATTTATCGCGAGCAGACTTGAAATCGTCGACACAATGTCGATCGGTAAATTGCATGCAAGGGTGGATGTCGATTGCACTGTAGACTGATCTACTGTAAGCAGACTTGAAGTCGTCAGCGAAATCGTCGATCGGTAGATCACATACAACAAAATCGTATTGCAGATTGAAAAAAAATGGATTGGGCACTAGCCTGCCGACCGGCCGACCGCTGCATCCCGCACGAGGCGCCGTCGCACCCGCATGTGCGCCACCGGTCGCCAGCCAGTGGCAGGCCAAAGTGCATACGGCCGCCTTGGCCGACGCACGGGCTGCAGCCAACCCCCACACGGGCCGTCGACGTTGTCGCCGCCGGCCTCGGCCCGGCCGCCCGCGCCACGAATGGCGCCGCACGCCGCCTGGCCACTCCACGCCCCGCACGGCGCCACCCGCCACATCGGCCTCGCCTGCGCCCGCATGCGCCTGCGCCGACTCCCGCCTCGGCTCCCGTGCTCGAGCGCCGCCTGCATGCGGCCCAGCTCGGCCTCCGCTCGCTCAAACCCGATGCCCGAGCTGCCTCCCCGCGCAGTGCCTTGCGCCGCCGCTTCGCAGTCGCTATCTCCCGCGCGCGCCTCGCGCTGCTCGCCCGCTGCGGCGGCTCCTCGCCGCCGACCGCACACTTCGCCGCCGCCGCTCGCCAAGCCGATCGAGCGCGCCGGCCGGAAGTCACGCCGCCCGAAGCCGGCCTCCCACGCTCCGCTCGTCGGCCCGCGACCGACCAAGAACCGCCTCGACTCGCCACCAACCCGCGCGACGCGCCCTTCCCGAATCGCACACAGATCTTATCGCCGCCGCCAAAGTGAAAAGGAGGTAGGGGAAACCCTACCTCCCGTGAGTGTAGGCGCCGGGCGGGCCAAATGGGCCAACAGGCCGCATGGACCAAAGCATGATGGGCCAGGAGGGGGGGAAGAAGGCCCAGCTGGCGGGGTGGCATCGGTATTTTGCGGAAAAAAACCCCCTCAGAAATCTAGAATTTGCACAAATTTTCTCCGAACTGAAAATTTGTGTAAAACCCCCTGGAATTGCAAAATTCACTAAAAATTTGCGTATAAACCCCCAAAAAAATGCAAAATTCGCTGAAAATTCATATTCTATCATAAAAGGGCCTCGGGGATTCGAATTTTGCATTATTTTTAGCATTTAAAACTTATTTATTTTTGTCATTATTATTTTCTATATTTATTTACTGTTTTGGTTATTGGTAATTGTTTAAATTGCTTTTAATCAGCAAAATTAGCAGTAAAATTATGAAAAATGCATAGAAAATTATGAAACATTATGAGAACCTATTGTACCATTTATTTATCCGCAGTAAATTATTCCATGCAAGTTTACCTACAGTAAACTTATTTGTTCCATTCATACACATGTAGATGACTAGCATCACGAACCGGGAGTTCGAGGAGCTTGCCCAGCATGGCAAGAACTATCTGATATGGGCATTCGATGTTGAGATAATACTTGGAGCCAAGAAGCTTCGCGCGGCTATTGGGCTTGCCCACACCTGAGGAGAATGATCAGGCACTTTATTTTCTTAGGCACCATCTCTGCATTACTCTTAAGAATGAGTATATGACGGAGAAAAGCGCGTTAGCACTCTGGATCGCACTTAAGAAGCGATTTGAGAGGCTAAAGTACACCATTCTTCCTCAGGCAGAGCAGAAGTGGATCGGACTGAGATTTGCCGATTTTAAGACGGTCGGGGAGTACAATTCTGCCTTGCACAGGATTTGTACCAATCTTCAACTCTGTGGCAAGCAGATCACAGATAAGCAGAAGATCGAGAAGACCCTGTCCACTTTTCACCCCAACGCTGTACAATCCGCCCGCACGTCAAGACGGCTATAAGGAGTACGCCGAATTGATTGATATGATGCAGATTGCGGAGGCTCAAGATGAATTTCTCCACAAGAATTACGTCGCTCAGCCACTAGGGAGCTCCGCTGGCAGCGAGGCCAACGCCGGGAGCTACAAGGTGCGAAAGCCCTTGATGAAAAGAAGGGGTTGAAGGGTAAGGCCGTTGCCCAGAGAGGCAAGTCAGATGCTCCAAGTAACAAAAATGCTAAGGAGAGTCGTAAAACCTATGGTCAGCAGAACCAAGGTTGCTACAAGTGTGGCAAGTGGGGGCATTAATCGCGGATCTGTAAAGCACCGCAACATGTCATTAATGCCCACCAAGCCCAGAAGAAGAATAGCAAAGGGCAGCCTGAAGCTACTTTACAGCAGTTGAGGGGGAGCATCTTAAGCAGCTGCCTGAAATGATGGAGGTTGAGTCCATCCCGGTAGCAGCACCCCCTTACGACGTAGAGGCAGCCACCTCCATGATTTCTCTTGAAGAGAACATCACTCCTGAAAAGATAGCCGAAGAAGTCAATGATTTTCTAGTCGATTCCGTCTGATGCACAGAATGCATGAGACGTTAATTGCCATTTATTTTGCATTAAATGGACAAGTTAGAACTTGCATGGATGGTACTTTAGTTTTGTTTTTCTCATGATGGTCGGATTATTTTGGAATAATTCATTTATTCAGTTTGTAATAGCATGATATGTTCTAATATTCGTGTGTTTAATTTATGTGTTGTATGTATTCTAATACATATTAATAAAATATCTTATATTAGAACACGTGTGACGCCCTATGGAGGAAGTATGCCTTACTGACAGTGGCACAACGAATACCATATTAAGAGATACTAAATATTTTCAATCGATTCATAAGAGCACTGGCAGCCTTACGACAATCCCCGGAAGCGATGCATGTATTATTGGTTCCGGAAGGGCCACGATTATACTCCTAATGGGCACAACTTTGGTCATTGAAGATGCCTTATTGTACCCAGAATCGACTCGAACTCTCCTAAGTTTTAAGGATATTCGCGCCAATGGTTTTCACGTTGAGACTGAAGAAGAGTACAGTAAGGAATACCTACTCATCACGAAGCGTGAAGAGAATGGCAAAAGGATATTAGAAAAACTTCCTTAATTAGAAACTGGGCTATATTATACCAACATGAAGGCACCTGTAATCTATACTGCCCTGAAGACAGTATTTAGAAACTCTGAACTATTCTGTCTCTGGCATGACAGATTAGGCCACCCAGGTCTTAGAATGATGAGAAATATAATTAACAATTCTCAAGGGCATAATATTAATGTGAAGAATTTTCCGAATCCTAAAGATTTTGTGTGCCCTGCATGTGCCACTAGGAAATTAATTACTAGACCCTGCACTCAGAAAGTGAAGGATGAAGTTCCTGCATTCCTAGAACGCATCTAGGGAGACATTTGCGGTCCCATTCAGCCCATCTTAAGGCTATTTAGGTATTTCATAGTGCTAATTGATGCTTCCTCAAAGTGGTCATATGTGGGTTTATTATCCACAAGAAACCATGTTTTCGCCAAGCTGATCTCGCAGATCATTCGCATAAAAAATGTGTTCCCTGATCATCGCATCAAGTCCATCAGAATGGACAATGCTGGAGAATTTACTTCAAAGGCATTTGATGATTATTGCATGGTGATGGGAATTACTGTTGAGCATTCGGTACCGCATGTCCATACCCAGAATGGTTTGGCAGAGGCATTGATCAAGAGAATTAAATTTATTGCCCGACTCCTTTTGCAGAATTGTAATTTGCCAGCTAAATGTTGGGGACACGCAGTCCTACATGCAGCGAATCTCATCAACTTTTGACCTTCGGCCTACAACATCCATTCACCTATGCAACTAACGCAAGGGTCACCACCGAAAAATTCTCATCTTAGAAGGTTTGGATGCAAGGTTTATGTACCTATACCCCCTCCGCAGCGAACTGCAATGGGTCCTCTCCGTAAGACTGGGATATACGTTGGTTATGAGACTGCATCTAAAATCAGGTATTTGGAACCCATGTCGGGAGATTTGTATACTGCCCGTTTCGCTGACTGCATTTTTGTTGAGGATAATTTTTCAACATTAGGGGGAGGAAATCAACCCCTTTATGAAAAATATCGAAAAATTACGTGGCAAGCCACGGGAATTCCTGCAGTTGACCCGCACACTAATGAAACTGAAAGAGAGGTAGATCATCAATTTGCAAGTATTAGCAAACCAACTGCCTGATCACTTTAGTGATTTGAAGAACGTGACTAAGTCGCATGTGCTAGCACGCAATACACCGGAGAGGGTTGAAATACCAAAGAAATTTGAAGGTATCCTTAATCCCGTCCAGAGGTCTCAGAATAAAAGGACGAGAACTCCGGCTCCTCGAATCCCAAGTAACCGGGGACGCCCGGCGAAAAAAGATAAGAAGGACTTATCACAGTCGATCACCGAAGTTTCCCAGAATGAGAAGGAGAGCCAGTTGAGACCTGGCACAAGTATGACACCTGTTGAAAAGGACATACCAGATCTGAATATCCCCATCGGCATGGATGTGTGTGCACACATCGGAGCCGAAAAACTAAAGAGACTTGCCATTGCAATTGAAAGAAGCGATGCGTAAGGTGAAGCTCTAGAAGAAGCAATCGCTCCAAAAGAAGCAACTCATGAAGAAATAGCTATAAATTATGTGCACACGGGAGAGTTCCTGAACAGGACAACAGCCAGTGTTGATATCTACTTCGCAAATAAAATTGCCACAATCATTGATCTTAATCCGAGTCCGCATCACTCGCTGAATGTAAGAAAAGATTAGATTGAGAAGATTGGAAGAAGGCAATAGCAACTGAATTGCTATCTCTAAACAAAAGAGAGGTGTTTGGGCCCGTATGCCGCACACCTCCCCATGTGCACCCTGTAGGGCACAAGTGGGTATTTGTTCGAAAGAGCAATGAAAGAAACGAAGTAGTGAGATACAAAGCAAGGCTGGTAGCACAAGGTTTCACTTAACGTCCTAGAGTTGATTATGAAGAAACCTACTCCCCAGTCATTAGTGGAATTACCTTTAGATACTTGATCTCAATGGCAGTGAACTTGAATTTGAAAATAAAATTAATGGATGTTGTGACTACATACTTTTATGGTAATCTAGATTCGGAGATTTATATGAAAGTCCCTGAAGGAATATCTCTCTCGAACCAAGACAGAGCAAATATAAATCTGTACAGTGTGAAGCTTAGAAAGTCCCTGTATAGACTAAAACAATTTGGCAGAATGTGGTATAATCGCTTAAGCGACTTTCTCTGCAAGAAAGGCTACACAAACAATGAAGACTGTCCTTGTGTATTTATACGGCGATCCCAGAATGGATTCTGTATAATATCAGTGTATGTAGATGATCTGAATATCATCGGGACAGCAGAAGACACAAAAGAAGCAAGCTCCTACTTGGAGTCAGAATTTGAAATGAAAGATTTGGGCAAGACCAAATTCTGCTTAGGCCTGCAGCTTGAGCATGTTCCTAGAGGAGTCTTGGTACATCAGTCGACCTACACCCAGAAGGTGCTAGAAAGGTTTGGCTTTGAGGAAGCATTCCCATCAAAAGTACCGATGATCGGGAGATCTTTACAGCAAGAAAAAGATCCTTTCCGACTTAGGGAAGAGGGGGAGGAAGTCCTGGGACCGGAATTCCTATACTTGACTGCAGTTGGAGCACTCATGTACTTAGCAAACTGCACTAGGCCGGATATTGCTTTTGCCGTGAACCTGTTAGCATGGTATAGTGCAGAGCCCACTAAAAGGCTTTGGTAGGACATGAAGGACATCTTCCGATACCTCCAAGGAAGTAAGGACCTTGGATTTTTCTACAGAATCAAGATCTAAACTTGATTAGCTATGCAGATGCTGGGTACCTGTCTGACCCGCATACGATAAAGTTACAAACAGGCTATGTATTTCTGTGTGGTGGAACTGTAATTTCCTAAAAATCGTCTAAGCAAAACCTCGTAGCTACCTCGACGAACCACTCAGAAATAATAGCGCTGTATGAAGCCGCACGTGAATGCGCTTGGCTATGCCGAATGGTTCACCACATCCAGCAGTCATGTGGGATGAACATTGTGTAAACCCCCACAATTATTTATGAAGATAATACCGCTTGCGTTACACAAGTACAAACGGGCTATGTGAAGAGTCATCTCAGAAAGCATATCAACCCCAAATTCTTCTATACTTATGAATTGCAAAAGATGGACGAGATTAAAGTACTGCATACTAAGTCTTGTGAAAATCTAACAGATTTATTCACAAAGTCACTCCCCGCATCTAGCTTTGAAAGGTGCGTGCGAGGGATTGGTATGATGAGACTTAGAGAAATGCAGAATTCAGGGGGAGAATTCTCTCAAGCCCGCTAGTGAATCATGATCTTGAAGATCAAGTACTCAAAGAATAAAAGTTCTGAAGACTGAATGATGTTGGGTGAATTGTACTCTTTTTCTCTTGACGAGTTTTCTTGAAGTTTCTCGACTAAGGTTTTTAATGAGGTAATTCGTGCATCGCAGCATAACATGCATCATGTACTCTTTCTCCAAATTTTTCCCACTGGGTTTTTATGGAGTTTTAATGAGGCATGAGTATGTCGAGTAAGTGCCCAAGAGAGAGTGTTAGGAAACCAGGACTCTTGATTTAAAAGGTCCTGCCATATGGCTAGATTTGTACCCCAATGAATTGAAGCAATAAAGAAAGACCAGGAGTTCTCTCTATCTCTCTCTGTGTGTTCAATATATTATTCTGTCTTCTGTGGTTGATTCATTCTTGTTCTAAGTAGAGGAATTGCTCGAACTGATCGCCAGCGAGAGTTCCTCAACAAGTGCAACACTTATGACCATATGGTACTAAGGCCTTTGACTCCTACCATACACCATAATTTGGCCTTATCTCTAGTGTCCTGCAAAACCAAGCTGACATTGGGTGAGGCATCGTCAAAAACACAGCCATTCCTATGCTTCCATATCCACTAAGCCACCAACACGACCAACGAATTAAAGCCATTGCGCCGCTGTTTAGAAACTTTTTGCAAAACTTGATGCCACCATAGGGTAAAAACCAAATCATCTGGCCCTAGAGTTAGCTGTTGCAAACCCACCACTGATAGCAATGAGAACCAAACACTTCTTGTGAATACGTAAGAAGTATGTAAGTGCTGAATATTCTCAACATCTTGATCACACAGTGGGCAACACTCAGGGTGATCAAGACCACGACGGGCCAAATGGTCAGCAGTCCAACATCGATTAAGTGAGGCTAACCATATAAAAACTTTACAACGAAGATGAGCCCAGATTTTCTAAATTTCCTTCCATGGTTCAAATTCCACAGCCCCAAAAAGAAACGACGGTAAGCAGATTTAGTTGAGAACTGGCCCGAGGAGGATGGCTTCCACACATGCTGATCCTCCACACCAGGGGTGAGCATTACTCCGGTTAGTATGTCCCACAGATTTAGAAACATCACCAGGGCTGTAGAAGGTAAGCCCCCCTCATATCATGAACCCAAGTGTTATCAGTGAGTGCTTCTTGCACCGTCCTTTGATTGACCGTTCTCTTTGACACATGCACACAAAGAGAGGGCGCAAGGTTCATTAAAGATTTACTATGTAGCCAATTATCACGTCAAAAGAGGGTCATTCTGCCATCCCCCACAATAGAGCTGATCGATATGGAGAACATAGCTTCTGAAACGGGGTGCCGCTGAAGGACCAATCCAGCCCATGGGCGATCCGGTTGGGTCTTTTTGAGCCACAGCCACCTCATGCCCATCCAAGAATTTTCAAGTCAAGAATTTCCAATCCGCCAAGCTCAATTGGCCTCTTAACCTGGCTCCAAGAAATAAGGCAATGTCCTCCTTTTACTTCTTTATGACCCTTCGATAGAAAAGCTCTTTGTACCTTGTCAATTGCTTTAATTGCCCACTTAGGAAATTCCAGAACAAAGAGTTGATAAATAGGGATTGCCGTGGGCACCGCTCGAATAAGTGTGGTCCGGCCATCCAGGTGTATCATGGCAGCTTTCCATCCGGGCAGCTTGTCCGCAATCTTATCAATTATAGTGAAAAGGTCAGCTTTGGAGAGTTTCTTGATTGACAACGGAAGCCCAAGATATTTGCAAGGTAATTATTGTATCTTGCAAGAAAAGGATCCTTGCACTATCTCAATGTCCTGTTGAAGGCATTGGATTGGGGTCACCGAGGACTTGCTGATGTTGGTGATCAACCCCGATGCCTCTCCAAACACCTGAAGAATCTGCTTGATCAACTCCAATTCTTCCAAGCAGGGCCGCAAGAAAAAACCACATCATCAGCATACAGAGAAACCCGCTGACTAGAACCTCATAAAAGAAGGGGCTGCAATAAAGCATTCTAACTCGTCTTATTAATTGATGAGTTAAGCACATCCATGACCAGAATGAAGAGCATCGGGGATAAAGGATCGCCTTGCCGCATGCCCCCGCTAATGATGAATTAGTTCTCCCGGCATCCCATTCACCAAGACCCGAGTTGTTGAAGACCTCAGGAGCTTAGATAACAAGTTACACCAGATTGGACCTACCTTAACACTTGCAGCAAGAATGGCCAAGACACCGAATCAAAGGCTTTTGAAATATCCAGTTTGAGAAGAATTCTTGGATCCTTTTGCCGATGCAGCACTTTAGCTGTTTGTTAGACCAAAATAAAATTATCATGGATACATCTCCCTTGGACAAAAGCACTCTGATTTGGCGACACCAAGTCCTTGAGCTTCGGAGTCAACATATTGGCTAGAATTTTGGTGACAAGCTTTGCAAAACTATGCACCAAGCTTATAGGTCTATAGTCCTTGATCTCCAAAGCTTCCGGTGTCTTTGGAAGCAAAATAATGTATGCTGAGTTAAGGAGAAACAACTTACTGACATCTCCCTGTAACAGCCTGTTTAGTGCAGCCATAAGATCTACCTTAATTGTACTCCAGCAAGTTTTGTAGAACCGCCCAGTGTATTCATCCAGACTCGGAGCCTTATCTGAAGGAAGTGATTTAAATGTTGCCCACACCTCTTCCTCCGAGAAAAACTGATCAAGAGCTGACAAATCATGGGCTTCTTGGTAGAAGGACTGCAGGTTTAGAGTGCATTGCCTTTGAGCAACAGTGCCAAGTAAGTTTGTGTAAAACTCATACACAGCTTGCTACTTTTCTTCTTGTCCGGTAACAATCTTATCTCCCACCTTGATTTTTACCATGAAGTTCTTTCTCTTGCTGCACCTAGCTTACTGATGAAAAAAAGGATGTATTTGCATCCCCCTTTTTCAACCAAACCAAACTGGAGCGCAAGAGAGCGATTGTGCGCTCGAGAGATGCTAAACCGAGTGCATGCCGCTTAAGTTGTCGCCACAGCCAGTCCTCCTCGCTGGACAGCACTCGGGCATCTTGAGAAATCTCTAGACGATGCAATATTTCTATGGCATACCTGAGCTGCTGCTTAACATTTCCAATTTTCTTTTGGCTCCAAGATTGCAGGTCCCTTGCAAGTCTTCCCAGCTTCACAGAAAGGGTTTGCAGTGGGCAAGAAACATCAACTGGTTTGCACCATGAGCTTTGCACTTCCTGTAGGAACCCCTCAAGTTTGGGCCAAAAACTTTCAAAATGAAAACGTCGTTTCCCCTGCACCATATCCTTCAGACCAAGGATTAGCGGGCAGTGATCCGAAATCAAAGAAGCTGAACTCTGGAGGACGCAATCAGGAAACAAATGCTTCCAATCAGATGTCATGAAGACCCGATCCAACTGGACCAAAGTAGGGACTTCTCGCTCATTCGACCATGTATACTTATGACCTAGGAGAGAAATTTCCTTTAGTTCCAAGTCATCCAAGAACCGGCGGAAACAACCCATCATCGCTCTATTCACGTTAGTGTTATTCTTGTCCTCCGCCTTGCAAATGAGATTAAAAACCCCTCCAATAGCCCACAGACCTTGACAGGCTTGCCGAAAGTCACGTAGCTCTTGTAAAAAGTGCATCTTTTGATCATCCAACTGAGGCCCATATACTCCTGTGAACACCAAGGCAGCCCCCCCTGAGAGTTAAATTGGATTGAAATTGAATATGTGTCAACACGAGAAGATAGAGCTCGGCAAACATTGCCTTTCCATGCCAACAGCACGCCCCCTCTTGTTCTGTTTGCTGGCAATACCGCAAATTGATCAAAATCACTTCCCAGCATTGATAAGATCAAACGACCGGAAATGGTCTCCATCTTAGTTTCCTGCAGACACACTACGTTAGGCCGAGTGGAGTTAACCAAGTTTCTAACGCTGTCCCGCCTTGCCTTGCAGTTGAGGTCCCTTACATTCCAAATGAGAATATTTGAAACCATTGCATTTGAAGTCATTGCAACAGAGTACCCATGCGACCTTACAGTGCACACCCAGGAATCACAAACCACACATGGCCATACTTGGAAAAATAGCAACATCATGCGGTGCATCACCTGGAGATGGAGACTGCCAACCAAAAAGCGCTGCTAGCGCCGTGATATGAGCTTGTGTGAGGGGCTTGTTGAAGACACGGCTTTACCTCTCCATCTCTTGCACAACTATGAATTGATGGTCTGCTACCAGCCCCAATCGACGCATCAGGTTTACTTGAGTTTGAGTGGCTGGCGACGATGTCGCTTCGCACTTCTGCTTCAACCTACTGCTTTGGCGCAACACAAAGTTAGACGGGAGTTGAGTAGCAATAAATAAAACTGAACAGGTGTGGAGTTCGCACCTCTGTTCCCTGCTCTGTTCTCTCGTTGTCGTTACTGTAAATCATATTGTTGTCGCTGAGAGAGAGGAGCAGGTAAGTCTTTCGAGTGTGTAAGCCTTGGGCGTGGCCTTCATGTGGATCTGAGCCTTTGCACTGTTAGTGATATGTCCTAGAAGCAATCATGAAGATGATTGCATCATTTCTATATTTATGATATTTTAAATAATATGTTATTTTGTCCTTTGAATAAATATCTTTCATATTGATCAACAAGTATATGATTTATTCGTGGAACTCTTTATTTATGCTTTGATATTATTCTAAATTATCTATGATCTTATATCATTATGTAGGATAATTATGATTTACAGATCAGCATATGTATTGATTGATGATCATGTTTCACGGTTCATAGATATAAGATATCAAATTAATAATATGGACATATATTAGAGAACAACATGTTGGATTGGCCCACCATAAAACACTACGGGAATTATTATATTCTTAAGTGTCATCAGTTAGTCTCATACATAGTGTATGTAAGATACTTAAACCTGAGATCGTCATTTTTTTCTACATGTGTAATAGTTTACTTAGAGGTTATCAAATACTACTCCGTTACTGGGTGGTCATAAAAATAGCTTTGAAGTTTATTATAAAACATATGGAGGAATATAAATGATCAATATGGAATTTACCCCTTCTGAAAACCTCGCGCATCGATCAATATGATTGATTAATGGAAAATCGGGCCGATCAGACTAGTTCAAAATTGGGTTAATGTGATTAGTCGTACAAGCTAACTGGCTAGCGAGACCGTCGTGCTAAGTAATCGTACCATACATTATAGGTGTTATGTGCTAATATCGCTTGATGGAAGTGAGTTCTGCACATAACTTATTTTTGCACGGTTGTGTGAATAGTATGACCCATTGTGTATGTGATGCATGTATGAGTTTCTGATGGCCTGCGAGTCATGCTGATCTATAGCCATATGCTATATATTATTGTATAACGGTTTGCGTGTCAATTTGTGATGCTTGATATTTTTGTATGTAATTCATTGTTAGCTGTTAGGAGTAATAACTAAGTAGTAAATGTGGTGAACTCAAGCATTGATGGCTCGGCAGACAAGAAGCGTGGTGATGGACATTGCTGTGCTAAGGCCATACTATATCACAGTTTAATATGATTTAATTGTGAATACTTTTATATTCCTATTATACTATTACTCATGTCATTACTTTCTTGGGTATTTTTAATATGATAGGATAGTATCCCTCTAGAAAAAATTTGTCAAACTTGATGCCCTTCCAATAGTTGCATATATCAAAATATTGATCATTAACTAGTAGGTCTACCAAAATAGGGTGCCATTAATTATCCCAATAAAATAGGGTAAGGTGTTGGACACTTCATGCATAATATTAATTTAACTTAACTAGACTATCAAAATAGTTTTTGGTCTATCCGCATAATGTTGAGGCCGAGGCATATTGATGTCACTCCATGTAATGCAATTAGGAAGGGATTGCTCATCTACGTCGCTAGGTTCCTAGCAGTGATGGCAAAGCTCAATAGGATTTAGTGAAATATGGATATTGATTCACTATATGTTATTGGAGGGTACATAATTTTAAACATATAGTAGGAGTATTTTTTGTTAAATTGTTTAATGAAAAATTTTATATAAACATAGTGCTGAATTTTTGCATATACTTTTTATGTTGTAGACAATACCACCATCTACTTCCTCCACACCTAGTTTTAAACTGTGATCTATTCTTGAGAAGGAAAAACTAAATGGAACAAACTTCATTGACTAGTATCGCAACTTGAGAATTATTCTCAAGCAAAAAAAGAATGAATATATTCTAGAGGTTCCATATCCAAATGAACAAGTTGAAGATGCTACTTGTGCTCAAAAGAATGAGTATGAGAAACATTATAATGACTCACTTGATGTTAGCTGTCTTATACTTGCCACCATGAACTTTGAGCTTCAAAAGCAATAGGAGAACATAGATACCTACAATATAATTGTGGGTCTTAAAGGTATGTCTGAGAACTAGGCAAGGGCTGAAAAGGTACAACACCTTTAACTTGTTGTTTGTGTGCAAATTAGCTGACGAAAGTGCAGTCAGCCCTCATATGATCAAGATGATTGGATACATTGAGAGTTCAAAAAAATTTGGTTTTCGCCTTAGCCAAGAGTTGGTTACTGATGTGATTCTCCAATCACTCTCTCCGAGCTTTGAGCTAGTTAATTTGAATTTTCATATGAATGGCGTGGATATGTCAATGACTGAGTTGCATGGGATGCTCAAGTCAGTAGAGGAGAGCATTAAGAAAAGCTCTAATCATGTGATGATGTTTTAGAAGATTAACAACTTCAAAAAGAAGAATTATAAGGTTTTGAGCAAAAGAAAGGGCACGGGCAAAAGTCAAGATAAGATCTCGAGTATCAAATCTAAGTTTTAAAAGCTCAAGATTGGTGCTGCATTTCATGCCATTTGCTACCATTGCTAAGGGACTGGACATTGGAAGAGGAACTGCAAGAAGTTCTTGCCAAAATTGGAAAAGAAGAAGGGAAATAAGACTTCTACTTTAGAAATAAATATTATAGAAATAAATCTTACTACTTCTCATGTCAGTTCTTGGGTATTTGATACCGGATTGGTTGCTCATATTTGTAATTCGATGCAGGGGTTGATAAGGAATTGGAATTTAGCAAGAGATGAGGTTGATCTTCGTGTGGGCAATAAAGCAAAAGTTGCTGTATTGGCTGTTGGCACTTTACCATTATCTTTACCCTCAAGATTAATTTTAAAATTAAATAATTGTTATTATGTTCATATCTTAAACAAAAATATTATTTCTGTTTTATGTTTGAGAGTAGAAAGTTATGAGTTCAGAATAAAGAATAATTGTTGTTCAATTTATTTGAATGATATGCTTTATGGTCATTCTCCATTGATAAATAGATTATATATTTTAAATCTTGAGGATGTGCTTGTCTATAACATTAATGCTAAGAGGCTCGGCCTAATGATTTGATTCCCACTTATATTTGGCATTGTCGTTTGGGTCACATAAATGAGAAGCGCATGGTGAAGCTCCACAAAGATGGTCTTCCAAATTCATTTGATTTTGAATTATTTGAAATATGCGAGTCTTATTTACTTGGCAAGATGACTAAGACACATTTCACTAGTCTAAGTGAAAGGGCAAATGACTTGTTGGTCTTAGTACATTCGGATGTATGTGGACTAATGAGCTCAGTAGACAGAGGTGGTTTTCAATACTTTACAACTTTTACCGATGACTTTAGTAGATATGGATATATCTACTTAATGAGGCATAAATCTGAATCATTTGAAGAGTTCAAATAATTTCAAAAGAAAGTACAAAATCAACTTAGTAAGACAATTAAATCCTTACAATTAGATCGTGGAGGTGAATATTTGAGGCATGAGTTTGGTGATTATTTAAAGCAATGTAGAATTGTTCCACAACTAACTTCGTCGTGAACACCTCAATGGAACAGGGTGTTTGGGCTCGTCAACTGTGTTGGCGCCATCAACCTCTCTGTATAACTCAGGTATGAGTTAAAAAGGGTGCACGAAGCTCCAGAAGTGTGACCTACCCACCAAGAAGTCCTCCCATGACCACAGCTGTAGGAGGATGCAACATACCACGATGACTGACTCCCCACCCGTACTGCACTGCGAGGCGTTGCACAACCCTCGATACATGGCACAGAGCGCTATGGAGCCCCAGCTGTACTGTGGCACCTTGTCCAGCAAGGCGTCTGCCAACGTTTCAGTGAGATAGATGTAGCCAGGGTACACCTAACTCCCTGGGTAGTAGAAAACAAGACCCACCCTATCAGGAACAACAAGTACGCACGGTAGTGTGTCCGCACTAACTCCTCCGTCGCATGCACGGGGCAGGCCATGTACTATTGTGGACACCAATGTGGAACACCTAATATGTTCTTGGGGAGTGGTTGACCGAACCTATCCTCCATACGTGCCCTTCAATCTGCTCCCCTGGGAGGTGGCATTACCGTAGTACCCCACAGTGGTAGACCGGTGAGCATACTAACATCCTACAGAGTAAAGGTCATCTCCCCCACCGAAAGTAGAAGGTGTGAGTCTCCGGTCACCAGCGGTCTACGAGCGTGAAAAACAATGCCTCGTTGAACTGAAATGCATGTGGCAGGTCCAGCATGCAAGCCAACAGTAGAAGCCCGGTGTCCCGTAGGTGTGGGACATACTGATGGTCCAAAGGCCAGTGCTCTCTAGGCCCCTTAAGGTCGAGGCTTGGAGGGCCGACACCAGACGACCACGCCAGGCATTGGTGTCGCCCATGCCCTTAAGGACAAGGCTCGGAGGGCTGACGCCGGATGACCATGCCAGACATCGGTGTTGTCCATCCCAACGTGAGTCCAACAGTTCGTACGCAACGCCACCTAGAGGCCGTGCCATCTCCTGAGGAACATATGAGGATGTTAGTCTGCAAATGAAGACATGAGAAGCAACAAAGAAAAAATAAAGTAAAGCATTTCAACATTTTGAAAATAAAGTAATTGAAAAAACCGCAGACATGTTCGGTACATTTCTACATGACAACAAACAACACAAATACATTTGAATGTATTACAACATCAGGAGAATATGACACCACATGCAATACAACATGGTCACTACTAGGCATTGCTCGAACTAGCTCTGTTTGAGGAGTTGCCTTTGGAGTGGCTGACCATCTTGCATAGTCTACATTGAGGGCACTAACCCATTGACCATGCTGATTTTCATCAATGTCATTACATATACAACGGGATTGTTGTCTTCCATGGCTTGTCTACTTCAGTGCATCATTTGGCAGCCACTTCACCTCTCCTGGTCAGATGTCCCTGTAGTGCATGTCTAGCCCATACGAACTCGACACTCCATGTGCCATAAAGGTGGTGGATGTTGTAGTACTCAGAGATGTAAGGTGCCAAGGCCTACCGCCACACTGTGCACACCGTGTACACATAGGAGCATGTCTTGTGAAGAAGTTGTGGCTTGTTGCTTGTGTAGGACGCTTCGTTGTCAAGTGTGCAGATTTGCTTCCAATCCCCTCTAGTTTGACTCATGACATATTTCGCCCTCAGATGGATCTCGAATTTCTTCCTGATCCCAGACAAGGGTCGAGCATTGCGGGAACGAGCCATCTCAATCTTCTTGTCCATCAACTCCTGTATCACTTCGGAGAATTGCTTGCCTTCCTCCAGATGCTTCTTCGCCATCCTGGCTCTGTTAACAAAACACCCAATGGTACGGTTCCAGGTCTCCTCGATAATTGTGGTGATTGGTAGGGATCAGACACCATTTAGGACCCCGTTGTACACTCCTAACATGTTGCTCATCATTATTTCATATCTTGCATCACCGGAGTCATGGAGGAGAGACCATTTCTCCAAGTTGGGGGCATGGGAATGAACCCACTGCGTAAACTCCCTAACTCTCATGGACCCTCCCACCGGTTCCCTTTTGCCTATATCAGTATGGCTTACATGCTTGCTAGTCTCCTCATCTAGCCATCTCTACACGGCCACGAACTTCCGCCTTTGGTTTTGCATGCACAACTTCTTGAATAGCTTTGTCAATTCCTTGCTTCGAAACCTTGTGTGGAAGTTAGCCATGAGATGCCTCATACACCAATGACTCCTAACGTCGTTCCACTACGAAGGCGGCTCCGTCCCATTCTGCATCATGGTTAATGCAGACAACAACCCAGCATTACAGTCTGAGATGACACAAACATCTGGCCAGTCATGAACAACTGCTTGCTTCACATTGGCCATGAACCACAACCAGCTATTTGTGTTCTCATTGTCCACAAGTGCGTAGGCCACAGAGAGTAACTGGTTATTCGCATCAGCTGCGATCGCGATGAGGATCGTACCCTTATACTTGCCATAGAGGAAGGTGTCATCCATCGTCAGCACGGGACGACAGTATGTCAATCCTTCGATGGTTTGGTGGAAGGCCCAGAAGACTGTCAGGAACAAAGCAATTAGACTCCTTGGTAGGATTCGGCCGCTGCTGCTTGTTAATGTAAGTATTGGTATTTGATTCTACAATTTGATGGAGCATTCTTGGTACTAGGTCGTAGGCCAGCTCGTATATACTGTACATACGCTCCAGAACCTTCCTTTTCACCCGCCATGCCTTGTGGTAGCAGACCTGGAACCCGACCACATTGGCAACATTTGCCAATAGAACCTTCGGCTAAATAGAAATATCTTCCATGATGAGGTGGTTTATTGGGCTCACAAGCATGTGTGGTCCTTCATCACGATTATCCAGAAGTCCGTGGCTGCTCCCCTCGATTGCTACGCACGACTTTGCCAGGACAAGATTCATCCACACACTTCATCATGTATGTGTCTAGGTTTGACCTTCGCACCCAATATGTCCAGCTAATGCTGATGGCGTATCTGGCAATGGCCTGTTGGTTAGCATTCTTGTTAGGGAAGCGCTATCCTAAGAGAAGGCTACCTTCATTGAACCCCAATTATATCTCCTCTAGTTATGGAAGAACCAGAATGCCACTGCGATGTCGTCCAATCTGGACGAGACATGACCACCGTCAGTGGTGAGAACACCACCTACCACACCCCTCGTAGCACCATCTCCATCTTCCTCACCTTCAGAGCTAGCCATCTCCATATCCTTCTCCTCCTCTCTTTCTACTTCTCCCACCTAGTCGGCAATGTACTCATAGCAATCAATACGAGCTACCCACCATTTCCTCATGCATTTATTCGGCTTGAAACCCATGGCACGCCTTTGTAGGTCTCCGTCGCTGGCTTTCTCACTAGTGTGTGCTCCAACCCCAACATCTACATTAGCACCGAAGCCCAACGCAAGCACTTCATTAGCAAGAGCTCCACCAGAACCACCCATGTCAGATGATTCCATCCTCTCCACAAACTAAGCATAAATCATTGGCCTGGCGTATATTACAACGACAGGGTTACACACAACCTCCATGTAATTGGCCCACGACGCATTACTTGTCACCTTCACAAGTTGCCAAAAGGTGGCCCCTACAGCACCCAGCGTCGAGGCATACACCACCTCGATGTGTAACTTCTTCTATGCAGTGAAACGATCAAACGCACTATGCACGCACCTCCATACCTCCATCACGCCCATGTCCTTTAGGCCTAGTGCTCGGATCACAGTTTGGCCTCGACTGGATAGGTCCACCCCGCATGGTTCATCGCATACGAGACAATCCCCATAGAATATAAACAGATCTTGAATGTCTGACATGGTGTACCTGAAACTAGCGTGTACAAAACCCAATTAATACAGGACACGCACCGATCGTGCCATAGAACAACTCAAGTCTTGTGTCGTACGGTGCGATTGCAAATTATTCAAAAAATTACTTTATTGTGTTACTTTACTTTATCGACTGTTTACTAATATGCTGTGACTAATACTTAATAGTACGGTTCAGCTGCTATTCGCACATGATGCAACTCTTAGCTTGCTTTGCTTACACATATGCAATAACGATTAAATGCCACACCTATTTGATATTTAATGTACTCTCGCTTATTCTGTTGCATATCTACTTTAAATTAATTTGTATTTGCTATATACAATTATATTACACTACCATTTTATGTACACTTGCTTATTATGTTCCATACCTTACTTAAAATTAAATTATATTTGTTATGTACAATTATATTTAACTACCATTTCACGCACTCTTATTTATTATGTTGCATACCTTATTTTAAATTAATTTCTATTGTTTATATACAATTACATTACACTACCATTTCATGCACTCTCGCTTATTATGTTTCATATCTTACTTGAAAATAAATTATATTTGTTGTAAACAATTATATTTAACTACCATTTTATGTTCTCTCTCTTATTATATTTTATACCTTTTTTAAATTAATTTCTATTTCTACATACAATTATATTGCGCTACCATTTCAAGTACTCTCGCTTATTACATTGCGTACTTTACTTGAAATTAAATTCTATTTGTTACATACAATTATATTTAACTATAATTTTATCTACTCTCACTTATTATGTTGCATACCTTATTTTAAAATAATTTTTATTTTTATATACAATTATATTACACTACTATTTTATATACTCTCGCTTATTATGTTGCATATCATACTTGAAATTAAATTCTATTTATTATATACATTTATATTAACTACCATTTTATGTACTCTGACTTATTATCTTGCATGCCTTATTTTAGATTAATTTTGATTTTTTATATACAATTATATTACGCTACCATTTCATTTACTGTCGCTTATTATGTTGCATACCTTACTTGAAATTAAATTCTATTTGTTACATACAATTATATTTAACTATCGTTTTATGTACTCTTACTTATTACGTTGCATACAATAATTATATTAAACTACTATTTTATGTTGAATACCCTACTTTAAATTAAAGTCTATTTATTATATACACTGATATTATACAGAATCTATTCTGAGATCGCCGTATAAATACACAAGGACAGTCTTCATTGTTTGTATAGCCTTTCTTGCAAAGAAAATCGCTTAAGCGATTATACCACATTCTGCTAGACTGTTTTAGTCCATACAGAGACTTTCTAAGCTTCACATTGTACAGATTTATATTTGCTCTGTCTTAGTTTGAGAGAGATATTCCTTCAGGAACTTTCATATAAATCTCCGAATCTAGGTTACCATAAAGGTATGCAGTCACAACATCCATTAATTTTATTTTCAAATTCAAGTTCATTGCCATTGAGATCAAATATCTAAAGGTAATTCCACTCATAACTGGGGAGTAGGTTTCTTCATAATCAACTCCAGGACGTCGAGTGAAACCTTGTGCTACCAGACTTGCTTTGTATCTCACCACTTCATTTCTTTCATTTCTCTTTCGAACAAATACTCACTTGTGCTCTACGGGGTGTACATGGGGATGTGTGCGGCATACGGGCCCAAACACTTCTCTTTTGTTCAGAGATAGCACTTCAGTTGCTATTGCCTTCTTCCAATCTTCCCAATCTGATTTTCTCTTACATTCAACAAGCGATGCGGGCTCGGGATCAAGATAAATGATTGTGGTAATTTTCTTTGCGAAGTAGATATCGACATTGGCTGTTGTCCTGTTCAGGGACTCTCCCGTGTGCACATAATTTATAGCTATTTCTTCATGAGTTGCTTCTTCTGGAGCTTCACCTTGTGCGTCGCTTCCTTGAATTGCGGTGGCAAGTCCCTTTAGTTTTTCGGCTCCGATGTGTGCACACACATCCATGCCTGTTTCTTCTTCCATGGGGATAATCAGATCCGGTATTCCTTTTTCTGAAGGTGTCATACTTGTGCCAGGTCTCAACTGGCTCCCCTTCTCATTCTGGAGTACTTTGGTGATCGGCTGTAATAAGTCCTTCTTATCCTTTTTCGCCGTGCGTCCCCGGTTATTTGGGATTCGAGGAGCCAGAGTTCTCGTCCTTTTATTCTGAGGCCTCTGGACGGGATTAAGGATACCTTCAATTTTCTTTGGTATTTCAACCCTCTCCGGTGCATTACGTGCAGCCACATGTGACTTAGTCATGCTCTTCAAATCACTAAAGTGATTGGGCAGTTGGTTTGCTAATGCTTGCAAGTCAATGATCTTCTGGACCTCTTTTTCAGTTTCACTAGTGCGCGGGTCATGTGCAGGAATTCCCGTGGCTTCCTACGTAATTTCCCAATATTTTTCATCAATGGGTTGATTTCCCCCTAATGTCGGGAAATTATCCTTATCAAAAATATAATCAGCGAAGCGGGCGGTATGCAAATCTCCCGACATAGGTTCCCAATACCTTATTATGGATGCAGTCTTATAACCAACGTATATCACAGTCTTACGGAGATGGCCCATTGCAGTTCGCTGTGGAGGGGGTATAGGTACATAAACCTTGCATCCAAACCTCCTGAGATGAGAAATTTTCGATGGTGACCCTTGCGCTAGTTGCATAGGTGAATGGATGTTGTAGGCCGAAGGTCTAAAGTTGATGAGATTTGCTGTATGCAGGACTGCGTGTCCCCAACATGTAGCTGGCAAATTACAATTCTGCAAAAGGGGTCGGGCAATAAATTTAATTTTCTTGATCAATGCATCTGCCAAACCATTCTGGGTATAGACATGCGGTACCGAATGCTCAACTGCAATTCCCATCGCCATGCAATAATCATCAAATGCCTTTGAAGTAAATTCGCCGGTATTGTCCATTCTGATGGACTTGATGCGATGATCAGGGTACACATTTCTGATGCGAATGATCTGCGAGATCAATTTGGCGAAAGCATGGTTTCTTTTGGATAATAAGCCTACATATGATCACTTTGAGGAAGCATCAATGAGCACTATGAAATACCTAAATGGCCCTGAGATAGGCTGAATGGGACCGCAAATGTCTCCCTGGATGCGTTCCAGGAATGCAGGGACTTCATCCTTCACTTTCAGAGTGGAGGGTCTAGTAATTAATTTTCCGGTGGCACATACAGAGCACACAAAATCTTTAGGATTCGAAAAATTCTTTACATTAATATTATGCCTGTGAGAATTGTTAATTATATTTCTCATCATTCTAAGACTTGGGTGGCCTAATCTGTCATGCCAGAGACAGAATAGTTCAGAGTTTCTAAATACTGTTTTCAGGACAGTGTACATTTCATGCGCCTTAATGTTGGTATAATATAGCCCAGTTTCTAGTGAAGAAGGTTTTTCGAATACCCTTTTGCCATTCTCTTCGCGCTTCATAATAAGCTGGTATTCCTTACCATACTCTTCTTAAGTCTTAACGTGGAAACCATTGGCGCGAATATTCTTTAAACTTAGGAGAGTTCGAGTCGATTCTGGGTACAATAATGCGTCTTCAATGACCAAAGTTGTGCCCATGGGAAGTATAAATTGTAGCTCTTCCGGAACCAATTATACATGCATCGCTTCCGGTAATTGTCGTAAGGCTGCCAGTGCTCTTACAAATCGACTGAAAATATTTAGTCTCTCTTAAGATGGTATTCATGGTACCACTGTCGGCAAAGCATACTTCCTCCATAGGGTGCCACACGTGCTCTAATATAGGGTATTTTATTAATATGTATTAGTAGGCATTCAACACATAAATAAAATACACAAATATCAGAACATATCATGCCATTAAAATTGAATAAATGAATGAATTATTCCAAAATCATCCAACCATTACGAGAAAACAAAACTAAAGTACCATCCATGCAAGTGCTAACTTGTCCATTCGACACAAAATAAATGATAATTAACGTCTCATGCATTCTGTGCATCAGACGGAATCAACTAGAAAATCATTGTTTTCGTCAGCTATCTTCTCAGGAGTGATGTTCTCTTCTAGAGAAATCATGGAGGTGGCTCCCTATAGGTCGTAAGGGAGTGCTGCTGCTGGGATGGAATCAACCTCCATCAGATCAGGCAGTTGCTCAGGATGCTCCCCCTCCACCGCTGCAAAGTGAGCTTCAGGCTGCCCTTTGCCATCTTTCTTTTTCTGGGCTTGGTGAGCATCAATGACATGCTGCGGTGCTTTACCGCGACCAATGCCCCCACTTGCCACACTTATAGCAATCTTGGTTCTGCTGGCCATAGGTTTTGTCACTCTCCTTAGCCTTTTTGTCATTTGGACCATCTGATTTGCCTTTCTAGGCAACGGCCTTGCCCTTCTTCCCCCTTCTCTTCATCAAGGGTTTTCGCACCTTGTAACTCCCAGCGTTGGCTTCACGGCCAGCGGAGCTGCCTGGTGGCTGAGTGTTGTAATTCTTGCGGAGAAGTTCATCCTGAGCCTCCGTGACCTGCAGCATATCAATCAATTCGGCGTACTCCTTGTAGCCGTCTTGACGATAATTGCGGGCGGACTGAACAGCATTGGGATGAAAGGTGGACAGGGTCTTCTCGATCTTCTACTCATCTGTGATCTGCTTGCCACAGAGTTGAAGATTGGTACAAATTCTGTGCAAGGCAAAATTGTACTCCCCGACTGTCTTAAAGTCGGCGAACCTCAGTCTGATCCACTCCTGCTCTGCCTGAGGAAGAATGGTGTACTTCAGCCTCTCAAACCGCTTCTTGAGTGCGGTCCAGAGTGCTAGCGCGCTTTTCTCTGCCATATACTCATTCTTGAGAGTAATGCAGAGATGGTGTCTGAGAAAATGAAGTGCTTGATCATTCTCCTCAAGTGTGGGTTTGGCGTCATTCGGTCTACCAAGCCCAATAGCCGCGCGGAGCTTCTTGGCTCCAAGTACTATCTCGATATCGGATGCCCACGTCAGATAGTTCCTGCCACGCTGGGCAAGCTCCTCGAACTCCCGGTTTGTGATGCCAGTCATCTACATGTGATGAATGGAATAAATAAGTTTACTTCAGGTAAACATGCATGAAATTATTTACTGCAAGTTCTCATAATGTCTCATAATTTTCTATGCATTTTTCATAATTTTACTGCTAATTTCAGTGATTAAAAGTAATTTAAGCAATCACAATTGACCAAAACAGTAAATAAATAAAGAAAATACAGAAAATAATAATGGCAGAAATAAATAAACTTCAAATGCTAAAAATAATGCAAAATTCAGTTCCCGAGGCCCTTTTATGCTAGAATACAAATTTTCAGCGAATTCTGCATTTTTGGGGGGTCTATACGCAGATTTTCAGTTCAGAGAAAATTTTGCGTAATTTCTAGATTTTCCGAGGGGTTTTCTGTAAATTTTCACCCCCCGGCCAGGCCCCTGCTTCCCTCCCCCCTTTTTTTTTTGCAAATTTACCAGCCCCCCGGTTGGGCCGATTTTGGCCCAATCCTTTTTCCGGCCAAGTGGCCCGCTCACTCATCCAACCCAATAGACCACCAGCCGACTTCAAAGGGGCAGGGGTAGGGTTTCCCCTACCCCTGTTCATACTGTGGCGGTGGCTCATTTGACCGAGCGAGCATGGGGCTTGGGCGGCTGTCGACCAGCAGCCAAGCACAGGTGTGCGGAGGCCAAGGCAGTCGGCTTCGGGCCTAAGCTGCGGCGGCAACACGCGGGACTGTGGCTCCTTCCCCGGCTCCAGGCACGGGACGGTGGCAACGGCGACCGATCTACGGGGCCATCGCGCGGGGAGGCCGACTTCGGGCGGCGGCGGGGCGCATGTAGGTAGCCAGGACCAGGGGGCAGCAGAGCCGAGCGACCGATGGAGTAGAGCTGGCGGCGTGCGTGTGCAGGCGCGGCGGCGGGGAGGTTGAGGAGGCGGCGCGCTTCGGGTGGCGTGGGCGGAGTCGGCGAGGCCGAGCGGTGGCCTTCGGGCGGCGCGGGCGGAGCCAACAAGGCCGGACGGCAGCGCTTCGGGCGGCGAGGCCGAGACTGACGGCGCGGCGGCGCCGTGTGGCCGGCGGGCGGCGGCCGCCGCTCATGCAGGAGCTGCGGCGCACGCGGGCCGGCGACCACCGGGTGCGCCTCGTGCGGGAGGTGGTGGATGGCCGGCGGCCAGCAGCTGGCTGCAGGTTGGCGGTCTCGTCTGCAATTTTGATGTGTGCATACTTTTTCCTGTGCCATGGTTATGCAGAACCGAACAAAGGAGGATGCAAAATTTTATCATACAGTGATCATGTAGGATCAGGAAAATCATACAAAATTTTTTTCGATGCATTCAACATCTACCCATTTTTCACAATCTACCGATCGACATTGTGCCGGTGACTTCAGGTCTGCTCACGGTAGATTAGGGCGGATTTGCATCGTTTTCTACAGTGCAATCAACATCTACCCTTTTCACAATCTACCAATCGACGTTGTGCCAGCGACTTCAGGTCTGCTCGCGGTAGATTATGGCGGATTTGCACCGTAGAAAATCAATCTAGAACGCAAAGAAAAATTGCAGATTCAAAGCGAACTAGAAAATCAATCTGTGCTTCGATGATTACCTTCGTTCACCGGAGCGTAGTCGTGCTGATAACGTGTTGAGGAACCGTCGTTAGCGACCAGTCCGATCGATTCCTCTGCGTAGAACAAAAACGAATCAATCACAGAAAGCGACAGAATAATAGATCGAACACAGAGAGGTAGAGAGAACACGCTTGGGGGTTGCAGCCCACGGCGCACCTTTTCCACGGAGGCTGACCGCGGCTCACACCAATTTGTGCGCGTGTGCTGAGGCCAGGCACATTTTCGTGCATGCCGGCCACGGATCCACACCCCCAGTCACGGAAATAGCATGTGTCGTCGACATGTTGATCCGCGGTCGGGAATGGGCCAATAGCGCAAAAAAAGGGCACCAAGTGCCATATCTGCCAAGGGCTACTGTAGCAAATAATTCATAAATCTTCCCCCAGATGAGCTGCTGCAAATTGCAATAGAGGAACTGGCGTGCTTCTCACAAGCATCTAAAGAGGTGCAATGGATTGAGGCAATGAATCATGAGATTGCCTCAATTGAGAAGAACGGGACGTGGATGGTCACTAATCTATTGGTTGGGCACAAGCCCATTGGATTGAAATGGGTTTATAAGTTGAAAAAGGATGCTAAAGGAAAGATGGTGAAGCATAAAGCTAGACTTGTGGTAAAAGGCTATGTGCAACGACACGGAATTGATTACAACATAGTTTTCGCTCCGATAAGAAGAATTGAAACAGTACAGTTACTTCTAGTTCTAGCTGCCCAATGTAAGTGGCAAGTGCACCACATGAATGTCAAAACAACCTTCTTGAACAAAGAGTTACAGTTACTCAGCCGGAAGGATTTGTGGTGAAGCATGAAGAGCATAAGGTATATTGATTGTTTAAGGCGTTGTATGGACTTCGTCAAGCACCCCGAGCTTGGAACACTTGGCTAGACAGAAGTCTAAAACAGCTGGGTTTCTCCAAGTGTCCTCAGGAGCATGCTGTCTACATGAGGAAAGATGAGACCAATATCCTGATTGTTGGAGTCTATGTTCATGACCTCATCATGATCGGTTCAGAGGCTACAAGCGTTCAAGAATTCAAGTGTAAAATGATGGGAGAATTTGAGATGACTGAACTCGGATTGCTCACTTACTATCTCGGTATTGAAGTGAAGCAAGGAGAGGACTGAATCACACTAAAATAGTCTAGGTATGCAAGGAGGATTCTCCAGTAGTTTGGCATGGAGGACTGCAACTCGTGTAAATGTTCCATGGAGCCAAAATTGCAGTTAGGCAAAGATATTGAAGGAGAACCTGTGGATCCAACTGACTACTAATGTGTTATTGGAAGTCTGAGGTATCTGCTGCACACTCAGCATGAACTTGCATATTCGGTTGGGTTAGTAAGTAGATACATGGAAAGGCCAACAATTATTCACCAAAAGGTGGTTAGACAGATACTTTGATATCTGAAAGGTACTATTGATTTCGGTTTAGAGCACACAGGTGGAGGAGATGGGAAGCTAGCTGGGTTTACTGATAGCAACTTGGCTGATGACATTGTTAACAGAAGAAGCACTAGTGGGATGGTGTCCTATGTCAACAAGAGTGTGATCTCGTGGGCATCACAGAAGCAAAAGAGTCGCGCTTTCATCGTGTGAAGCGGAGTTCATGGTGGCAACAACAGCCGCATGTCAGGCGATATGGCTGAGAGGATTGTTGAGCGAGGTGACGGGGTGTCCTCCTAAAGCAGTGAAGCTATACGTCGACAATAAGTCAACAATCACCTTAATAAAGAATCCAGTGTTTCATGGGAGGAGTAAACATATCAACACAAGGTTTCATTTTATCCGGCAATGTGTTGAGAGAGAAGAAACTGAGGTTTAGTACATTCCTAGAGGAGAACAGCGTGCAGATATTCTCACCAAATCACTAGCCAAGCTGAGGTTTTCAGAGATGCGTATGTTAATTGGTGTTAAGGATCTTGCACAACCAAGTCCAGATTAGGGGGGAGTCTGTTGGAACTAATCAAGACTTGTTAGTGTGCAGCACGGGTTGAAGTGCAGATTTCATTTGGAGTTCAGGTCGGTTTGTAGTTTCAGTCTGGGAGTCCAATTAGGAGATTAGAATTAGAGATAGGTTTATATTTCAGTTTTGAATTCGGTAAGAGTTCTTTCCGTATTTGAGATGTAATTCAGAGTATAAATAGCAATAAATAAAACTGAACGGGTGTGGAGTTCGCACCTCTGTTCCCTGCTCTGTTCTCTCGTTGTCGTTACTGTAGATCATATTGTTGTCGCTGAGAGAGAGTAGCAGATCAAGTTCATCGGGTGTGTAAGCCTTGGGCGTGGCCTACAGTTTCGCAGGTCTTCTTTTGGACGGTGCGTGATCGCGCTGGCGGACGGATGAATTTTCTGGTCCTCCGCCCCGCGCGGGACACGTGGGCCGGCCCGAGCGCGGCCGACGACGTAACTCGGTCGTTGCACAGCGCTGGACCCCGGCGCGGCCGGTCGACTTCACCTGGATAACGACGTATTCTTGCCTCAGTCCAGTCATGCCGTGGATATGGGATTAAACCTTGGCGTTTGCATCGACCTCAGCTCAGACAGCGAAGGTCAACCATTATATAAAGAATAATTTGGCACGTCTTACCTTGTTGATCAATTAACAATTAGACTCCTTCTTTTCGATTTATAGTTATAATTTATAGTTTCTTCAAATAAATAAACGGAATAGTATCTTCGTCGTCTTTTCAAAATAATTTATCGAAACAGTCTTTTCTAAAAAATTCATCGATTTATCAACATTTAATTCATTTACACAAATACTCATACTAATACTAAAAGCTATTAGTTATAGCCATAAGCTATCAGCTGTCGTCAGCTGCTGCTCAGGTCTTGTGGATGGATGGATGCATAGTGTGAATACTTGTTGCCTGCCAAGTCGCGGGAAGAAGATGGGCGACGTACCAACTTACGCCCCGTTCAACTGGGCTTCGCCCATCGCTAGCGATAGCGATTTTTTCACTGTAGTAGGTACTGTAACTACAGTACCTGCTACAGTAAAATTTATTTTTTTCGTTTTTCCCCCTTTTTATAAATTTACTTATACTTTTTTTTTCATTTTTTGTTTTCGGTTTTTTTTAATTTTTTTACATTTAATTATACTCAATAAACCAACTCAGCTACAGTGTTTTTTCAGCCAACTACAATATTTTTTCAGCAAAAGTTAAAAGTTATCGCCGTTGGATCACCCCTTAGCCTAAGTCGTTTCAAATTGCGACGTTACTCGCACTTTATGTGTTTAGGTGCTGTCGTACAGCGAAGCGAGGTAATCAACGCGACTAACCTCTTCCCCGAGAGAGAATATAAAACCGTAAGTTGTTCTCTGGCAGTTTTTGTGTTGTAGACTTGTAGTAAGTCGACCGCTTTGGTGGTCAAATTATGCAAACTTTTAATATACCAATTAATTGTTGCAACTTTTCATATGTTTATTTATACTTACCTATACTAATTAGGTACTGTGAAGTTAATCGGGATAAAATGAAAAGGATCTAGATGTCCATGCTGTGCACCTAACTTATAACGGCTTAGACTAGGTCTTACAAGATTGGAAGGAGTCAAGGAGATTACAAAATCAACATGCCTATTTTTATTTTCGGAATTATAATATTATGGAATAAAAATTCCAAAAAAATTACTTTTAAATATTAAAAATTCATAAAAATTTTCACGTTAATCGAGATTAATCAGGAGAAAAAGAAAAAGATCTAGCCGTCCATGCAATGGGCCCTTTAAACATAAACAAGAGGAGGCCAAGTAGATATACGAAATCAAATTGCCTATTTTATTTTCAGAACATTTATATTATGGAAAAAGAAAATCATTTAATTTTAAATATTAAAAATTCTTAACAAAAATTAAAGATATTAAGAGTCAGGTGTAAGTGTAGAATAACTCTATTCTCATTTATAAATAAGTTTTAAGGAGGAATTCCAGTAGATTATGAAATCAAATTGCCTATTTTTATTTTATAAATCATAACATTATGGAATAAATATCCAAATTTTTTACTTTTAAACATTGAAAATTTGTAGAAAAAAATTTAAAAATAAAAAAGAGTCCAAGTATAAGTATAATAATGTGGGGACCTCAGGCGTGGATGGCCATCACTTGACGGCGGCTTCCGACAACAGACATGTAGGGGCATCGGGTAGACAGCTGAATAACGTATGTGGGTTCAGGTAACTCCTCAGCGGACGCAAGTACGGTATCCTCCCCGTATAACAGCTCTTGTAAGGTCACGAGTCAGGAGATGGAGATATCCATCAAATGACCTCACTAAGCCCGTGAGATGAAGCAGAGGGGTATTGAATCCCATGGCAGGCACCTAGTAGACATTGTCCTCATTATTTTCCGATCGGGAGGGGAAATAATAGAACATGTCCTCCATCTCGGGAAGGCTATGGCGACATAGGCTGCATCGTAGATTGACATAATTATGCTTGATCCTCATCCATAGTAATGTAGAGGCTGGTCTCTGGGGTATCATCCACGAATAAGCACCTCCGCAAGGTACTCTTTGGACGCTGGGCTGGAGGGAGTGTTGTAGATGGCGTACTCAAGTGCACAGGCGATGCGAACACACAGCAACATCACCCATAGGGTGTGCAGCATGGTGCCTTCCTCGAACGCACTAGTCTGATATTGGGGTGTCCAGTGAATAGGCATCTGCAAATTTTTAAAATGTGTCCTGGGTTAGTTATCGATTTGTAAAAGACATAATCAAGGGATAGGATAAGGAATGACATTAGATAGGTTAAGAATTTTGTACAAGTTCTTGTCCATTCTCTCAAACTAGAGTTATTTTGAATAAGGTGAGAACCGATGATCAAAACAAGACTTTCAGGTAAGAGGAGAATGCTAAAAGAAGAATATAGGAAAGCTTGCTATTCTCACCTCTCCTATTTTAAAATAAGTTGTATTTGGAAGATAAATCCTTAATCAACAGTCATTCTATTTAGGGCTTAACCTACAGTCGATATGGACCCTGGGCATGCGAGCACCTGTAGCCGCCCTATATGTTTTGTACTAGTCCCATGATCAGCAGCTAGTATACACATTCACATCATTGAGCTCACATCCATACACATCGCACATAAATAGTTTACAACAATAGGGGTGATATATATATATATATATATATATATATATATATATATATATAAATATAAAAGCAAGGCATAAAAGAGTCTGTACACATAAGGCCGACTAGCCAATTAACATCAGAGTCTTGAACAAAATGCAGTGAAAGACTAATAACAAAACTATTCGATGATTTGCCCTCATAACCCACAGGCAACCGATTGAAGTCAAATCCTAGAAAGACCCCTCGTCAAATTCTTCGGTGCTAGGGGAGAAATACTCATCGTCGGGCACGTAGTCTTCTTCATTTTTTTGATCAACAACAATTTAAGCAATGTTGAGTACATGGTGTACTCAGCAAGACTTGTAGTGCATTGTAAAGTTTTATATATGCAAGGCTATCAAAGGATGAAGCTCTATACTAAGTTATTTTCAGCATGAGACAAATATCATTTGCAATATCAACAAGTAATAATTTGCAACAAAATTTGTAAAGAGCATTTGACATGTAATAAAATAGCATTTGCATAATTTCCATAATAGTAGCTTAAATCCATTCGTAGCCTTCCTCGGCTGAGAACATACACAAATCCCACCCATGGGCATGACACACGGAAGACACATATATGCCATCCCATATGTTCAGTGAAACAGTTTTGAAAAGGAAAACTATACCTATTGTGGCTGCATCCAAACTTGCTCATGACCACTAGCACAGCTATTTAAATAGTTTTTAACACTCTACAGAGGCTGTATAAATTTACCTTCACGAGATAATCAAATATACTGTCGGCCATTACACGCTTCCTTGGGCGTGGGGCGAAGTGATTATCATATAGCCTTTAGGTCATCTAGTCCTAACCTTATGCCAGCCTGATGAATGGACATGCCCTCACTTGGGTACACCAAGTGAGCCACAAGACAAACCCTCACCACAATGGATTCTGTCCCTTTGTTGAGGCATTCACCATTGTATTAGTGAGCCTCGGTCCCAACACCTCGGTGAAGGTAGCCCCTACAAGCCAGACCGTTCCGCGGAATGCCCTTACTACTTCTATGCCTACCACAATGCAAGGCTAGACCTATACAACTTAATCAGCTAAATACCAGAGCCCATATAACATATGTGGTTGTACGGTGTGACTTAGATGTGCAACAATAATGTTCGGTCCATAATTGACCTGGGCGAGAATCTCCCCCTATATACATGCGAGGTTCCACCTCACATTCAACAGTTTAATATATAACTCGCCCGCATCAAAAAAAAATATGTTTTTCATTTTGTTTTATATCAAACTAACAAAGGTTCCTCATCTGGTCTAACATTTTGAAATCTCCCATATCCATGCGCAAACATTTCTGAAATATCAAACTTAGTGAAGGCTATTCCGAGGCTAAGCATCTAGACCATATATAAATGTAATACTCCCAATTTGACTATATGTATTGTCTAAACCATGTTCTAGAGGTTATAGTAGTGAGGATGTCAAATTTTCAAAGAAATTCAACGCATACAAGCGGTCGTAACTACCATACCCATAGTATAGCCATTTTAGTGAAACAAACACACATGCATAGAAGATTTTGCAAACAATATACAATAATTGAAATACTGGGATCAACATTGTCAAAGGGGGTGCTTGCCTTGCTCTTGTTGCTTAGAGAATGTTTTCGATGTGTTCTCAGTGTTGTCTGGCATGGAGTCATTTATCCGATAAAATCTAGATAAATGCAAATAAGAGACAAATAAATAGACACAAGACTAAAATATTTTTGTACAATCAAGATGTCGAGACCCGAATATGCAAATTCGGACTCCCTGTGTATACTGCACTAGTCCCAGGATCACGCTAGTGCACACAGTCAAACATAGATGTAATCACAACCATATACACGATAAAATAAAGGAAAAGCTCAAATATCGATAAATATCAAGAGTACGACCTTATGGTCAAACTTACAATAGACTAGCCAGAAGGGCTTAACAAAAATTAGCAGTGGAAATCCAAATAAAGCGTAGTAGCCAATCGACAAGCCCACAGGCTATCGAGTGGAGAACGAAGCCTAATCCACATAGTCGTCGAAGTACTCTCCTTTTGGAACTTCTTGCTGGTGATACTCCTTTTCCTCAACTGAGCAACATTGGGCATAAAGCCGTGAGTACATTGGTACTCAGCAAGTCGTTTGTAACAAATGAATGTGATATAGTATGCAAGGCTTATCAAAGGATGGTTGAAAGGTTATTTTGCATAAAATGACATTTAAGGGTAAATACAGTAAATAGATTGAAAGTGAACTTTAGGTAAAACAATAATAATTAAATAATCAAAGAATTTGACATAACCACTTGCAGACCTCCCATCCACAAGGTAAACCAACCGCTTATGGACCTTCCATCCATAAGCTAAACTAACAGTGGAGTAACCATCCACTGTCCAACCACAATCCACAAGCTTTCAGAAATAACTACCCCTCGTATGAAATCACCGAGCATTGTCCATGACCGAGAACGCGGCTATTCGAATAGTTTTACACTCTGCAGAGGTTGCACAACTGTACCCACATGATGTGATAATCCTCACGTTAAAGAAAATCACAACAAGGCCTTTACAAAGTTCAGTTACAACTCAATCCGCCCGTTAGGGTTTCGCATCATACCCCCCATGCGCCACATGGAAATCAGCAACCATGTTCATCTTAATGGCAAGATTAAAGTTGAAATATTCCAAATTAATCAGCCAGGTCCATCCCATACTAGACATGTGGTTTGCACGGTAAGGCTCAGATCAATGGCGCACAAGGTGAAGTCCTTAAGTCTACCCGGGCGATACTGCCACATCCCTCGAAGTGCTCCAACACTTCCCCCTTTATTGCACGATCCCTCGTCCAAGTGCAAAACTAAGTTTGTATAACCAAACCAATGACATACCAATGTCATGACACAAATTTTAATAAACGTGGCACCAACCACTGTTCCATATATCATTAGGTCAAATTAATAATTCACATGTGATGATAAAGCCAATCGTAACTATAAGCAAAGCTAAGCATTCTATCGTACCAACCCATGTGACAGATAACCTAACATCACTAGTATGTTTCCCAACCTATGGTGACAATGGTATCATGGCATTCCAAATTATCAAGGAGGGATGAATTCAATTGGGACGATAACTACTAATACAAGGGTTTGAATAAAAATAGCGATGCAATGTAATTTAAAATAAAATAATTAAATAATAGATTGCAAACTGGGTTCAACATGATCAAAGGACACGACTTCCTTGGTTATGCTCAGCGAGGTACTCTTGGTCTTCGGGCGTAGATCCTGCTCCTCTGGAATCTGAATATAACGAGAGAGAAAACGACTGAAATAAGAAAAATACATAAAATGATAAGAAAATGAACTCTAAAAATCATGAAACTAGAACCAAAAGCTAGAGCTTGATTTTAGATGAATTTAGAAAAAAGAACGGGGTCAATCGGAGCTAGGACGGAGGAGAACGGGCTCTCAGAAAATTGGATCTAAAGAAAAGGCTGAAAATTGGAAGAGTGCACTGTGCTGTGAACCCGGCGCATGAGGGAACGAATCCACCGTGAACTCGGCGCATGAAACAGTGGGCGCGGGTGAGGCGGTACTGACACGGCCGATTAGGGCTGACGTGGCAGCTGCTGGTGCTGCCATGTGTCACTTGGCTGACGTGGCTGCCATGTGGCACCTGGGGGGTGACAACTGCTGACGTGTCGCTGACGTGGCAGACACGTGGCCTGCCACGTGGTGGGTAGGGCTGACGCGGCGCGTGCGGATGCGGCAACGGCGGCGAGGATCCGACGGCCGAGATGGGGACGCTTGGACGCATCCGGGCCGTTGGCTCAGATCTGAGCGTGCGACTGAGATTGGGCGGCCGGAGAGGTGGGAGTCGGCCGATGGCCGACGCGCGAAGCATCGCGGCGCAGGCGCGGTGTGGGGTCTGGCTCGCCGACCGAGGGAGCGGGCGCGAGGTGCGGCGCAGAGGCGACGCAGGCAACACGGGCGGCGACCGGGCGGAGGGAGAGGTCGACGGCGCTCACCGGTGACGGCGACTCCGGCGGCGGCGGGGAACCGGCGCACGACGGGGACGCACGGGGCGGCGGCGGCGCGGGTGCTCGGGCGAGGGTGATAGTTCAGCGCGGTGAGGCACACAAAACGAGACAGCCGCGGGGTTAAAAGCACACGAACCAAGGTGGGTTTGATCCGGAAACGGCTCGGGTGCTAGGGGGACGCGGAGCGATGCGCGGAATGCCAAGATGCGTGCGCAGGGGTGATCGAACGGCGCGGAGCGGGCGGGGCGGGGGCTGCGCTGGTGCTGCCGCGTGGCCGATCGGACGGCTACGCAGTGGCGGTGCTAGGGTTTGCGCGAGGGCGCGGGCGCGGGTTGCGGGATCGGATGGCCAACGCGTGTTGGGGGAGTGGATCGGGCGGCGGTCAGCGGGTGAGAGCGGTGTGGCGCGCGGGTGCTTGGGTTAGGGCTAGCGCGGGCGAGGGCGACGCAAGGCACGGGCGCGGGAGATGGCGCCGCGTGGCAGGAGGCAAGATCGGGCGGTGGGGAAGAGTTGCGCGGGCGGGAGCAAGCTGCGGCGGAGACGCGTGGCAGGCGGAGGAGCGGGCCGAGGGAGATGGGCCAGATGGCCGACACGTGGGCTGAGGGTGGATCGGGCGGCGGAGAGCGGCCCAGGGGTATTTTATTTTCTTTTCTTTTTCTATAAACTCAAATAATGATCAAAAAGCTCTAGAAAATAGCAGATAAATCCTAAAAATTCGCCAAAAATACCAAAAAACTTCCTTAAGAGACAAGGAACTCAAATAAAATATTTTTAACTTATGTTGAAGTTTATTTTAGTCAAATTAAATCCTTTTTAAAATTCCAAAAATTCTATTTAAGCTTTATTAATTCCAGAAAAATTCCAAAAATTTATTTTTTCAAAACAGGGTTTTAAAAATCCCAGAAAATCAGGATGTTACACAAGAAGATCATGATTTAAGAATAATTTAGAAACAAAGATCACTAAATTTAGAGTTTGTATGCAAAAGTTATAAGTGTTTGAGTTTTGACTTGGTTTGAATTATCTCTTGTCGGTTGGTCAGTACTCTTTATGACTACTAACATTCTTCCACTGCTATGGTACTCAGACGCTTTGACTATCGACCATAGCACTTCGACTACACAGGTCTTTGGAGCATCAAACAGGTATTGTAGTTTCAACTACTGACTACGTTTTGTAGGTTTCGGCTACTGGCTACCATCTTGGATCTGTAGGTTTTGACCACCGACTAGGTACTGTGGTTTTTCGACGACTGACTAGGTATTGTAGCTTATGACTGTCGACCAGGTACCATAACTTACGACCGATTTACTGCACTTACGACTGATCTACTGTACTTATGACCGATTTAATGTACGTAAGACTGGTCTACCATTTCTTATGATTACCGACTGGGTACTGTAGGTTTGACTACCTACTACCGCTAGGTTTTGTAGTTTTGGACTATCGACTGCCGACTAGGTTCTGTAGTTTACGACAATACAACCATTTATAGCTATTGACCACTGGAGCTTACAACCACAATAGCTACTAACAACTGGAGCTTATGACCACTATAGCTACCGACAGTTGGATCTTACGACCATTATAGCTACTGACAATTAGAACTTACAACCACTATAGCTACCGATAGCTGGAGCTTACAACCACTATAACTACTGACAACTGGAGCTTATGACCACTATAGCTACCGACCACTGTAGCCTACGACCTTACGACTTACGATCACGGTGCTTTGACCATGGCTGCTTGACCACAGCACCTTGACACAACTATGGTAACTTATGACTACGGTCTAGGTTCAAAGATTATGACTAGATTACGACTATTACAGTCGAAGGTTATGACTATGCCAGCGGTCGTAGATCTTGACTTTGGCAGTGGTCGAAGGTTCCGACAATGGTTGCGGTCGAAGATTTTCGACAACGGTTGCGGTTGAAAAGGTCAACATGGTAGCGATCGAAGATCTCGACTCCAGCAGCGGTCGATGATTTCGACAACGGCTGTCAAAGAGGTCAACACGACAGCAATTGAAGATCTCAACACAGCAACAGTCGAAGAATTTGGGATGTTACAGGTCTACCCCTCTTACAAAGAATCTTGTCCCCGAGATTCAACATGTTCGGTAAAGAGATTTGGAATGTCAGTTCAAAGTTGATCTTGTTCTCACATTGCTTCATCCTTAGTGTGGTTACTCCATTGGACCTTCAACATTTTGATAGTGCAGTTGCGAATTTATCACTCAACCTGATCTAGAATGCTAATTGGATGCTCCCGATAAGAAAGATCGAGTTGCAGATCAATGTTGTCCAACTCAGTGTGTGGAGGCACTTCTTGAGCTGAGAGACATGGAAGATGTCATGCACATTTGAAAGTTGAGGTGGTAGCTTCAGTTAGTATGCCACTTCAACTTTCTTTGCACTAATTCGGTACTTCCCGATGTACCGGGGTGCCAATTTTCCATGGACATGAAAACGGCAGATGCCACAGAGCGGTGAGACCTTGAGATAGATGTAGTCACCTATCTTGAAGTACAGATCACGACGACGGTGGTCGGCATAGCTCTTTTGTCGAGAATGTGCTTCCTTCAATCGGCTTCGTATTGTATCAACTTGTTCTTGAGCACCTTGGATAACAACAAGTCTAAAGAATTGCTTCTAACTAACCTCAGACCAAAATAGAGGGGTTCTACACTTTCTCCCATAAAGTGCTTGAAATGGAGAAATATGGAGACTTGATTGGAAATTATTGTTGTAAAAGAACTCGATGAACGCCAAGCATTTTTCCCAATTCGTGTTATAGGACAGCACGCAGACTCTTAACATATCCTCCAGAATTTGATTTGTCCTTTCAGTTTTGCCTCCTGTTTGTGAGTGGAATGCCATGCTAAAGAATAGCTCAGTCCCTAAAAGCTCATGTAAGCTTTCCCAAAATTATGAAGTAAACTGAGGATCTCGATCAGAAGTTATCGTCTTTGGCACTTTGTGCAATTGGACAATACGATTGCAATTGGACAATATGATTCATGTAGAGCTCAACGAGCTTAGCTCCATGATATGTGGTGTTTACAGGGATGAAATGAACCACCTTGGTCAGGCGGTCAACGATAACAATCGAATCATGCCTGTTTTGGGTTTTTGGCAAACCGATAATGAAATCCATGCCGATGTCATCCCATTTCTACTTAGGAACCTTCAAAGGTTGGAGCAATCCTGCTGGTCACTGGTGCTCTACTTTGATTCTTTGACACACATCACAAATGGTGACGTGTGGTGATGTCCTTCTTCATGCTAGGGCACCAGAATCGTTCCCGGAGATCCGTATACATTTTTGTACTTCCCGAATGAATAGAGAGTGATGAATCATGAGTTTCTTGGAGGATTAGATCCTTGATTTCTTGGTCATTTGAGACATAAAGCCACTGTCCACGCATAACCATTCCACTCGCATTTTTGGAAAACTACAATTCTTCACCACTCTACAAATCGCACTTGATTTTAGCGATCATAGGGTCCTTCAGTTGAGCGACATGGATATGAGATTGAAGGGTAGGTTGTAGCATTAATGTAGCAAGAAATCCTTCCTCGACTTCCTTGAGGTTGAGTCTCCAAGGCTCTCCACTTGACGCTAGTTGATAGACTTCAACCGATGTATTAATGTAGTGAAGATTTCGGCTGAGGACGTCGACTATGACATTGGCCTTACTGGAGTGGTAATGTATATCAAGATCATAGTATTTGATCAATTCAAACCACCTCCTTTGCCTTAGGTTTAGATCTAGTTGTGTGAACAAATACTTCAAGCTTTTGTAATCGGTTTTGTGATCAATGTATAATTCACACCGATTGCCAATAAGATAATACCTCTAGATCCTAAGAGCATGAACCACGGCTGCCAATTCCAAATCATACGTTAGATAGTTCACCTCATGATGTAAAAATTGACGTGAAGTATAGGCCACAACTTTGCCATCTTGCATCAACATGCAACCGAGGCCATGTCGAGATGCATCAAGTACACAATAAAGGTTTTGTGTATGTCGGGCAATACGAGCATTGGGGCTGTGGTGAGCTTCTTTTTCAGCTCTTGAAAGTTCTCCTCACAAGCCGTTGACCATTCAAACTTCTTCTCCTTCTTCAAAAGTTGGCTCATTGGTCTTGAAATTTTGGAGAAGTTCTCGATGAATCAACGATAATATTCCGCCAAACCGAGAAAACTTCGGACTTCAGAAATGGTGCGAGGTTGATTTCAAGCTAGTACATCACGTACTTTGCTAGGATCCATAGCAATGCCTCCTTCGAAAAGAATATGGCCTAGGAAGCTAACTTTCTTCAACCAAAATTTGCATTTACTATACTTGGCATACAGTTGATGTTCTCGAGGTTTCTCAAGCACCATTTGTAGATGTTGCTCATGTTCTTCTGCATTCTTGGAGTAGATGAGAATATCATAGATGAAGACCATGATGAACTTGTCAAAATACTCCATAAAAATCTTATTCATAAGATCCATAAAGCTAGTGGGAGTATTGGTAAGTCTGAATGACATTGCAATGTATTCATACAAGCCGTAACGGGTGGCAAACGCAATCTTTGAATGTCTTTTGGCTTGATCTTGAGTTGAAAATATGCGAGCCTTAGAACAATTTTTGAGAAGACACATGCACCATTCATTTTGTCAAACAAATCATCAATCATTGGGAGAGGATATTTGTTTTTGATAGTGACTTCATTTAGAGACTGATAGTTGACAAACAACCTCAGACTACCGTGTTTCTTCTTTACGAACAACACGGGGCTTCCCCATGGAAATGAGCTAGGATGGATAAATCCCTAGTCTAGTTGCTCCTTGAGTTGTTTCTGTAATTCAACTAACTCATCTAGGGGCATACGATATGGTCTTTTGAAGGTAGGTGCTGTCACAGGCTTCACATACCACGGGCATTTGATCAAGCTCTAGAACTGAAATGGAATTGAGAGTAGGTTGCTGTGAAGACACGGCACGAGCAGAAGAGAAGACAACTTGCTTTCCGTCAGAATTGATGAGAGAGATGGTTCAGTTGGCACATTCTATGACCCCTTTGTGTTTGGTTAGCCAATCCATCCCAAGAGTCACATATAACCCAGAAGTATTTACCATGATAAGGTTGGCTTTGAAATCTACTCAATTGATTATCATTTTAACCCCTAAAAAACCATATTTCTCTTATAGAACTGACCTAGGCGAATGGATCAACATGAGGTTTTCTAGGAGTTTGGTTTCCATGTTCTATTGCACAACAAACTTCTCATGAATAAATGGATAGCTCCAGAATAAAATAGAACTAAGTAGGTGCTGAGTGCACAAGGAACATACCTAGCACTACATAGGGTGCCTCGGTGGCCTCTTCGATAATCGTGTGGTTGAGGTGACCACACCCAAAAGCTTGAACTAGCTTGGGGGTTTGCTGTTGGGATACGGGTAGGCTACACTAGCGCAAAGTAAAAAATCTCTACCGCGTAAACCAGAAAGCCATATGAGTAAGAGATCATAAATCGTTATCACTAGATGCGCAGTGCAGTGGAAGTAAAGTTGAAACAGCCGATTCGACGAAGAGCGCGTCGGTGTAAGCGAAAGTAGTTGATCGTCCTTTGGCCAACCGTCTTCTCCTTGCGATCGTCCCGATCAATGCCACAATCGTAGCAGCGCCTCTACCGAGATCCACATGTCCAGGGAGAAAACACTGTGCATCGGTGTGCTACTACCAGCGTGCACGGCAGGGGTTATAAGAGGTGGTGGCTAGGGTTTTTGGGATATCGTCCTCAGCCCCCGCACTTCTCATTATATAGCCTCCAATCAGATCATTATCCGATACGAGTGGAGATCGAATCCCACTCAAAAACTATCATCCGGACCTTTATTGTTCTAGCCCATTAAGTGTGTGACCCTGTAGATTCGTGACATTTGGCCATGGGCCGAAAGCTCCGTTCCGGTCCATAGATCAGTAGCGATCCCTAGCAGGATATAAAGATCCCCAAATATACATAAAGATCATATCAGACGAACCTATATAATGCTTATATACCGACCCTTTTGGCTCATGATACTAGATCGAACTCAAGACGAGAAGTGTGCCATCCTATGATGGCTCGATCCTTCACTCGAACCTGTGATGGATTACTCAATTGTGATTGACTTTTCAACCACATTCGGTATAGTCATGCACTTTTTTAATCCAATCATATCGAGGGGCCCAGAGATATCTCGCCTGTTATATAGGAGGGGCAAATTTTATCTTGATCGCTCATATTCCTCCGTATGTTTCATAGTAAACTCAAAAGTTACCTTTATAATCACCCAGTTACGGAGTAGTGTTTGGTAACCCCTAAGTAAACTATTTCACATGTAGAAAATAATGATGATCTCAAGTCTAAGGATCTTACATACGCTATATATGAGACCAACTGATGACACTTAAAAATATAACAATTCCCGTAGTGTCTCATGGTGGGTCAATCCAACATTATGTTCTCTAACATGTGTCCATATTATTGATTTGATATCCCATATCCATGATCTGTGAAGCATGATCATTATTAATACATGTGCTGATCTGTAAATTATAATTGTTCACATAATGATATAAGATCAGGGATAATTTAGAATAATATCAAACATAAATAAAGAGTCTCACGAACAAGTCATATACTTGTTGATCAGTATGAAAGATATTTATTCAAGGAATAAAATAATATATTATTCAAAAAATCACAAATATAGAAGTAATACAATTATCTCCATGATTGCCTCTAGAGCATATCACTAACACTTGCTGCCCTCCTCGACCTCGAGTAGGGCCTTGAGGACGAGGTGCAGAAGACTTCTTCTGTGGGCAATCCCTTGCATAGTGCCCATGCTCGTAATAGCTAAAACAAGTAATTGCAGCAGGCTGGTTTTGCCCTCCAGACTGTTGTCCTCCACGATTATATGGCTGAACCATGCCTTGTTGTGGGTGAGGGGATTGCCCTTTGTTCTTTGGAGGGGCTGGTGCTGAAGGACAAACATTGGATGGTTGTCAACAACATGATTTATGTGAGCTACTACATTCTGATTTTGCGCTATCCACTTGCGCTTGCAACTCTCTACAACCGCCCAAGTGCTATCCTCCACTTGAATTGCTTTGTCTATCAAGGTCTAGAAGTCAGGGATGTCGCGAGAAGAGAGAGACCACTTCATTTATTTATTAAGGCACTCCCGAAAGAGAGCAACTTTCCTTTCCTCATTCGGTATCTCAATAGCAGCATACCGAGCGAGGTAGTTGAAACGATGGAGGAACTCCATTAGAGGTAGGTTCTCTTGTCGAAGGTCATATAATTCCTTCCTTTTGATCTCCATGAGACCCGTCGGGACATGAGCATTATGGAAGGTATTCTTGAAGGGGGCCCAAGTGATGACATGGCCTTCGGAAAACATGGTTTGGTAACTTTCCCACCAAGCTGATGCAGTGCCCTGGAGTTGGTAAGATGCATAGAGCACCTTCTCCACATTATTACATTGGGCAATGTTCAGCTTGCTCTTGGTGGAGCGAAGCCAATCATTGGCATCTAGTGGATCTTTGGCCGATGTGAAGGTGGATGGCTGAGTTCGCATGAACTCGCCTAACTTTGACTAGGGCTGAGCATCAATTGCGCCTCCTTGAGCCATAGAGCCAAGGGTGGCGATGTTCTAGACCAACTGTTGCAGCAAGAGGGTGTTGGTTTGGTGTCCTTGCTCGATCATAATGAGCACTTACACCATTGTGGGTGATTAGGGTAGTACTTCTTCTACCACTGATTTTCAATGTGTAGTGCACCTTGAGTAGCATCGGTCTGCTAAGAAGCGGGCGCACCTGAGGGTAGAATGGGGTGCGAAGGGTTGACTTCTCGCCCTGGATGCGGGAACCAGAGGCTTCTCCGCATGCCATGATTTGACTTAGGGAGTGTGTTACTGGCATCTTGCAGAATTCGTGTTGTGGGAACAAGATCAACATGAATAATGTTTAGTTTAGATGGGAGACAAGAGAGAATGAGCACAAGTTAAGTGGGTCAGCAAAAGAGGGTATCCCATACTAAATTGATTCATCTAAAACTAAGATGCAAGAAAGTTTGTGATATGGATCAGCTAGCATGAAACTTTAACATAAAGGTTAAGTTTTACAAGGTCTACAAGATCCTTACTTAAAACACAAAGTAACAACACACTAAACACAAGTAGTAGATACAACCTTGATACATCAACATCTTAGCGCTTTTAATTACCCAAAAGTAGCTCACATAACTTCCTAAAGTGAGCTTTTACTATGATCTAATCTGGTGGTCTAGATCTAGTTTCTGTGGTCAAACATGGCTATGTCAGGTGCATTAGAGTAGCAGGCTCCTCCTCACATCCCTTGTGGAGAGGATGGTGGCATTGCATGGATGGCCATCACTCGACGATGGCTTTCGACTACGTTTTGCAGGTTTCGGCTACTGGCTACTGACTAGGATCTGCAGGTTTCGACCATCGACTAGGTCCTGTGGTTTTACGACTACCAATTGGTATTGTAGCTTACGACTGCTAACTAGGTACTGTAACTTACAACCAATTTACTACACTTACAACCGATTTACTGTAAATACGACCAGTCTACCATTTCTTATGACTACCGACTGGGTTCTGTAGGTTTTGAGTACCGACTATCGACTAGGTTATGTAGTTTTGGACTACCGACTAGGTACTATAGCTTACGACTATACAACCATTTATAGCTATCACCACTAGAGATTATGACCACTATTGCTATCGACAACTAGAGCTTACGATCACTATAGCTACCGACAGCTAGAGCTTACGACAACTATAGCTACTGACAACTAGAGCTTACGACCAATATAGCAAGCAACAACTAGAGCTTACGACCACTATAGCTACTGACAATTGAAGCTTACAACCACTATAGCTACCAACCACTTTAGCCTATGGCCTTACGACTATGACTTATGATCATGGCGCTTTGACCATGGCTGCTCGACCACGGCGCCTCGATGTAACTCTAGTTGTACCACTCACACAAAGCCAGTACAATCGGTCTTCAACCACGCAGGTCTTCCGACTACCGACCAACTACGGTAACTTATGACTACGGTTAAGGGTCGAAGATTACGACTAGATTATGACTACTACAATTAAATGAGATAACTACACCAACCATTGGAGATCTTGACTTTGGCAGCGGTAGAAGGTTTCAAAAATGGCTGCGGTCAAAAAGGTCGACACGACAGCGATTGAAGATCTCGACTCCAACAATGGTAGAAGATTTCAACAACGATTGCAGTCGAAGAGGTCGGCATGGCAGTGGTCGAAGATCTCGACATGGCAGCGGTTGAAGGTTTCAACATGTTAGTGGTCGAAGGTTTTGACAATAGCTGCTGTCAAAGAGGTCGATACGGCAGCGGTCGAAGGTCTCGACTCGGCAGCGGTTGAAGGTCACGATGACACCAGCGGTCGAAGATCACAACCACGCTAGTGGTCGAAGATCACGACTTCAACTACTACTCTTCTCTTCTCAACTTTGAATACTAAGATTTTCTTCTTGAGTTCAACTACTTTAGTTCTCTTTTTTACTATGATTACTTTAGTTCTCCTTTCAACATCGATTACTTCACGAGGAAGGAGGTGCTCACCGAAGACGATGGTGGTTCACGAGAAGGAGCGAAAGAAGCTAGCATCGAAGACCTCGTTGGCAGCGAAGGGGGCCACGGGCGATAACGATGTCCAGCAATAGAGAAGCTATAAAAGGGTGTGACATGAGCTTGCTTGCATGCATGCGGAGGTACGAGCGAAAGGAATTGAGGTATGGCTCATCGGAGAGAGGAAGTCTTACAGCAGCATCCTGGTCGGAGAGGAAGGAGGAGAAGGCCTAGCTCGAGTGATCCACCAAGAGTTCCACTACACGGAAGGTTAATCAAATGATGATCCACCAAGACTTCCACTACACGGAAGGTTAATCAAATGAGTATGGTGCTTAAGGAAGAGGTAGGCGCATTGTGATGGAGTTGGGGAGGAGAGAAGCTCACCAGAGTAGCTAAAATATGGTGGCATGCTCGCCAACATCACGTATGACTTCAATTTCTCGACGTTCCAAAGAGTAGAGTGCTCAAGGATCATGCACAAGAGACCGAGAGGGCAAGCTGAGGAGAAATAACATGGTCAATGGGCTTTATAGGTACAGAAAGGCTGAGGGCTGGGCGCGAGTTCTCGTATGCGTAGTTGAAAACTCACCATGGAACGCGAGGCACAGACAGGGACAAGGGGGACGATATGCATCATGTTTGAGGCGACGGGTAGGCAGAGTTGGCAGCAGCAAAGGAGAAACCACGGGCGTAACATCTAAAACTGGGGGCGGCTCGAGACACGACCATGGCGAAGCTGGCAAAGGCACGTGAGGTGGAAGACGATCTCTGCGCTCGAGCCCCACACGGCAGGGAGAGGGAGATATAGGTAAAGTGAGCAGAGAGGTTTTGGGCATCTATTAAACTCATTAGATGTACTCGAAAGATTATGAAAATCTTTTCGAATGCTCCTGACATAGAGTTAATGATTGCATAATTTTTCAGAGTTTTATCTTTTCTTGACATAGACTTCTTGTTGAATTTAAATATACTTGTTCGATTTGGATTCCATTTGATTTATATTTCATGCACTTTTAATTTTTGAAAATCAAAATTTTCAAAGAAAATCCAATAAAGAGCCAAGGATACAAAATGCATTAAAAAAGTTTAAAATTTTCCTCATTTTTGCATGCCCAAGAATTTGGGATGTTGCAAATAAGTCCATTATCATCTATAATTTCTTTTAAACAACAATACAAATTATGGTCTATGAGGAAATTCTCACGTTAATCTGGATTATTTAGGGGGAAAATGATTTAGCCATCCATATGGTGACCTAAGTTATAACGGCTTAGATTAAATCTTAAAATATAGAAAGGACGGTCCATGTAAATTACTAAATCAAAATTTTCAAAATTTGATAAGTGGATTAAATATACTTAATTTCTATTTTATTAATCATAATTTTCAAAATTTTAAAAATCCTATTTAATTTTTCACAATACTTAAAATTAGTGACTAAAATTAAAAATAAGAAAATCCCAAATATAAGTTGACTTACTCTATTTTCGACAATAGCAATTATTGAAAATGAAAAGTGTCCATGTAGATTACAAATAATTATAGGAGAACGTCTAAAGTATAAATAAAAAATTTGTAATTTTTTGTCAGATTATAACATTCCAAAATAGTCCCCAAATATTATAATTTTAAATATAGAAATGTGAAAATAAAACTTATAAAAAATAGTAAGAGCCCTAGTAGAGATTATTGATTTGTTGTAGAGTTGAAGTAGATCATGTAGTAAAAAATATCTTTTTAATCTAATAATATTATTAATATATGGAAAGAAATATAGTAGTCTAATCCATGGTTATCTGTCTATTAAACTGTATTACTTTATTAATATGATTATATGATTTTATGTTTTGTTGCCTCTGCAGCACTGCCCCATAGGTACCTTTGAGTAACTAAAAAGTCGAAATGACCTAATCAAGTGGTGCACCTTACAAGTTAGAGGATTTAAGTGGCATAGATTGCAAATTTACGAATATACGTCATTTCACAGTAGTAAGTTTAGGATATCCGGACATATCATGTAAAGTACTTCGAGGTTTCCAGAACTAAGCGACACTCAGCTGAAGTTTGGACCTACGATGTAATTCTCTTTTCAGAACCACTGAACAAGAAAATTGTTGCGTCTACAGATTATTTAACTTCTTAGCCATTTCAAATGTATGGTTAAACTGAAACAGGATACCTCAACTTAAAAAGGGCTTACTGAAGTTGTTCAAGATGAAATTTCACTGTAGCTTCTCGCTTCTAGTTGAAATTTCATTGTAGCTGACTTTTTTTACTGTAGCTTAGTTGGCTTATTGGGCATAATTAAATTTTAAAAAATATAAAAACAGAAAAAACATGTTAGTCTATCACAAACAATGCAAAGGAATACGGAAAAAAAGAAAATACAAAAAAGTCCAAAAAATCTAAAAAAATCAGAAAAAGACAAATTACTGAATAGTGAAAAAAACTGAAATTAAAAGCTGAAACTAAAAAAAGCTAAAACGAGTAGGACCCAGTTGCACTAGCAGATGACGTATGGCTGGACCCACCAATCTGGTTTCAGATTACCACTGGCGGTCGGACTTTGCCACGTGTCCTTGCCGCTCGTTACACGTAGGGTTGTAAACGAGCCAAGCTCGAGCGAGTTTGACCTGGCTCGGCTCGAGCTCGGTAGAAACTCGAGCTGAGCTCGAGCGAGCTTGAGATTATCGTCGAGCTTCAAGCTGGGCTCGAGCTCGGCTCGAACAAAGCTCGAGCTCACTCGAGCTCGGCTCGTGTAGGCTCGATGTCGAGGGCGTACCTGTTAGGCCAGAATTGGGTCGAGGAGGGGCGCCGAGTGGTGGCGGCATCGGGCGGCCGGGCGCGGAGGTGGCCTTGGCCAAGGGGAAGAGGCCGAGTGGCGGCGGCTTCGAGTGGGGAGATCCGGATCAGGCTAGATCTGACCAGATCCAGCAAGGAGGGGCGGCTCCGGGTCGAGGAGGGGCGTTGGCGGCAGGGGAGAGGAGGGGCACCGAGCGGTGGCGGCATCGGGTGGCCGGGCGCAGAGGCGCGACGCTAGAAGGTCGAAGAGGGGCGGCGGTGGCAGCGGGGGAGACCGGGAGAGGAGGGGCGCCGACGGGGAAGGGGAGGGGCGCCGGCGGGGAAGGGGAGGGGCATCGGCGGGGCGGGGGGCGATGGGGGGAGAGGAGGGGCGGCGGATGGAGGGGAGGAGGCGGCAGCGAGGGGCGAGGCGACGGGGAGGGGGACGGGGTGGGGAGAGGAGGGGGACGGGGGGAGAGGAGGGCGGGGGCGGGGGCGAGGAGGGGGACAGGGGGCCGGGGTGAGAGGAGGGCGGCAGGGGGTGCGAGGAGGGGATGGGGTGGGGAGAGGAGCTGGCAGGGGGCATGAGGAGAGAGGAGCGGGCGGGGGTGCGAGGAGAGGAGGAGCGGGCGGGGGGCAAGATTTGGGCGGGGGGAAGGGTGGGAGCGCGGGGCGGCCCGCGGCCGAGCGGGATTCGGGCAGAGGGGGGCGGGGCGGGATATGGGAATAGGATAAAATATCTCAAGCTCGCGAGCTATTCGAGTTCGGCTCGTTGAAGCTCGTGAGCTTGAGATCAGGCTTGAGTTCGGCTCGTTTGGAGTTCGAACCAAAATCGAATCGAATCTAAAACGAGTCAAGTTTGAGTAGTTTGTAAGTCTCGAGCTTTTTTTACAGTTCTAGTTACACGGCATGTTCCCCTCCTACTGCATTGCCAACAAGATGCGTCGACTTAGTAAATAAGACTTAGTAAACAACAAGTCTAAAACGAATCCAGTTTGTGTCAGTCGGTAGGAAGGGATCAAACATTCAATGTACACACCATTCTCTCGAGTTAAGTAAGACGACTTAGTGAAGTCTTAGCTACAGCTCGAGTTAAGTAAGACGACTTAGTGAAGTCTTAGCTACAGGGTTTGGCCGACCGTGGCAGGCAGCTATATATGCAATGGCACGACGGAGCACGTCTCGTCATCGGCACCTCAAACTCAAAGGCGCCTTACTTCTGTTCTTGAACTAAGCACCAGAGCAAAGAAAATGGAGTCCACCGAGTCCAATAGCCAGACGGCGTCCAATGGTCGGTCGGACCGCAGAGATGAGCCGTCGTGGGAGTACCAGCTGCGGAAGTACCTCATGCTGCTGGCCACGCTGGTGGCGACGGCAACGTACACTGCGGGGCTCGCGCCGCCGGGGGGAGTCTGGCAGGAGACCGAGGACGGGCGGCACAAGGCCGGCGACCCGATCCTCTACAACACCGGGCGGTACCTCGCCTTCTACTACTTCAACGCGACCGCCTTTGCGGCTTCGCTCGTGGTCAACCTTCTCCTCCTTGTCCTGAACGAGAAGAGACCGGCCTGGCTTGCCGTGCTCCGGTTCGTCATGGTGCTGGACCTGCTCGGCCTCATGGGGGCCTACGCCACCGGGAGCTGCCGGGACAAGCCGACAACCGTCTACGCCTCAGCGCTGGTGGTCGTTCTCGCGGCCTACGTAGGCGTCCACATCCTGGCTTCGTACGCACCATCGGGGCATTTACAAGTGGTGCCGGAGGAGGACCCTCAGGACTCGCTCAAGCTCAAAGAACAGCGCAAGGTGTTGATGCTGCTCGCGACGTTCACGACCGGCATCACGTACGCAGCCGGGCTGAGCCCGCCAGGCGGCTTCCGGGACGACACCGTGGGCGGCAAACAGGCGGGCGACCCGATGCTGCAGGCCGAACAGTTCCCCCGCTTGACGGCGTTCTTCTACTGCAACACCACCGCGTTCGTCGCGTCGCTGTTCGTCATAGTCCTGCTCCTGAGCAGGAGGCTGCAGAGGACCTACGTCGACAAGGTGCAGTCCGCCGCGCGCTACGGGTTCACCCTCGTCGCGCTGCTCGGCCTCCTGGGCGCCTATGCCGCCGGGAGCTCCAGGGAGGCGGACACGACAGCCTATGTCATCGCCCTGGTCGGCGCGGTTCTCGCGTACATCTTCCTTGTGATGGTGGTCATCGTGCTTGCCTCGGATCCTCTGAAGAACAGCGGCCCCTTGCGACTTAAATCGATCTCCGCGTCCACGTCGAAATGGCTGAGAGAAAGAGGATGTCGCCGCGGCCATCAACACAACCATACTGAGAGGTAATCACGCAGCCCTATGCTTATGACAATAATTGCCATCTATACGCTACTCCTAACATTAACTCTGCATCTGCGCAAATTGTAGGGCCGGACAACATAACCCATCGCCGGCACGTGAATTGTTGGCAACATCTGGTGGTGGGCAAGGCAGCAACGTCGATCAGGTGAACGCAAGCAATACGAGCGAAGGCCTGGAGAAGGCTAAATCTCTTGTTCTTCTGCTTGCCACTCTCGCGGCAACCATCACTTACCAAGCGGGGCTAGACCCGCCGGGTGGCGTCTGGCCGGAGGACGGCAAGCAGCACGTGCACAAGGCCGGCGACCCGATACTCTTATCCACGGACGCTAAGCGGTACAAGGTGTTCTTCTACTGCAACTCGACCGCGTTCGTGGCGTCCTTGGTTGTGATCCTCATGGTCAAGAGTAAGCGACTAGTTAAGCGCCACACGCTGGAGGTGGTGATGATACTAGACTTGTTAGGCCTCATCGGTGCGTTCGCTGCCGGGAGCTGCCGAGATGTGAGCACCTCCATCTACGTCGTGGCCTTGGCGGGCGCCGTCCTGGTCTACGTGGTGATTCACGTCGTGTTCTTCACGCTAGACCACAAGGACATGAGCGACGAGGAGCAGCAAAAGCTGGAGAAGCGGCGCAAGCGGCTGCTGCTCCTCGCGATCCTGGTGGCCACCATCACCTACCAGTCCGGGTTGACCCCGCCGGGTGGCTTCTGGCAGAAAGAAGACCAACTCGACCACGCGGGCTTCCCGATTCTCCACGACACCTACTCGAGAAGGTACGAGGCGTTCTTCTACTGCAACGCGACGAGCTTCATGGCGTCCGTCGCGCTCATCATCCTGCTCGTGAACCCGACCCTGTACCGTCCGGGCATACGGTGCTACGCGCTCTACGTGTGCATGGTAGTCGCCCTGTTCGGCCTCATGGGCGCCTACGCCGCCGGGAGTGCCCGGCTTGTGCGGACGTCCATCTACGTCTTCGTGCTCGTCGGCGCGGTGATTGCCTTTATAGTTGTGCTGCTTGTGTTCTTCATATTTAGCGATACCAACGAAGAGGACAAGTCCTCCAGGCGGTCAGTAACCGATAACACAACAAATGAGTCCTCTAAGCCAGGAGGCGGCGCGCGCAACACTAAAGAGAGTTCCAGGCAGAAGTACCTGATGCTGCTCGCGATCCTGGCCGCGAGCGTCACCTACCAGGCCGGCCTGGACCCGCCGGGCAGCGTGTCGCAGGCCGAGCACGCCGAGGGGAACCCCGTGATGCACGACAGGCACCGGGAGCGGTACTACGCGTTCTTCTACAGCAACTCCACCTCCTTCGTGGCGTCCGTCGTCGTCATCGTCCTGCTGCTGCAGGAGTCTCTGCAGAACCACGGTTTGCTGCTCTACGCCATGAACACGGCGATCGTGCTGGACCTGCTCGGCCTCCTGGGGGCATACGCGGCCGGCAGCAGCAGGGACTGGGAGACGTCCGGGTATGTCATCGCGCTGGTCGCCGCCGTGCTTGCCTACATCGCGATCCACCTAGTGCTGTGGTTCTTGAGTAGGAAAGCCCAAGGCCGCGTAACTCAGCTTCAGCTGTCTCATCAGGAGGAAGGAGGCAGTCACTGATGCATTACTTCTGTCTACTCTGCGATTTGGTTGATACGTGGATCCAGTAGTCTTGTTGGAAGTAATTTTGGCTCATGCTAGTCGAAGTGCTCGAACTCATAGTCAAGTACTCGAAATCGTGACCGAGTGCTTGAAATTGTAGCTAAGTGCTCGAAGTCGTAAAAGTACTGTAGCAGTTTGAAATTACTGTAGTACTCATAAAAGTACTGCAGCAGTTGTAAGTTACTGTAGCAGAGAGTAGTCGTAAGTCGTAGGAGTCTGGACATGGTCTCAACGAGACCGGGCTTTTCGGGTAGTGTGCGATGTGCGCGAGTTGTGGAGTCATGATGCGAGGTATGCATAAATCATGGAGTCATGGCCGATAGAACCGGATTACAGGGTGTCTATTTGGGGCCTGTTTGGTACAGATTCTGCTCCCAGCTTCTCAGAGGATTCTCAAGAAGCTGTACCAAACACCCCGATTCTCAAAATGATGAGATTCTGCTTCTCGCGAGAAGCACTATCTAAAATGAACTAGAGAGGAGAAGCAACATTTTGGTGGATTCTCGTGGGGAGCTATAGCCTCTAAAACAATTTACCCATTGAAGTTCCTAATATTTACCCGCAAAATGCCACTGCTATAAAAAAAAGAATCCCACCCCGAGCGCCTCTCTCCCCCACCCGAGCGCTCGTCCTCCCCACGCATCGCGCCCCTCGCCTCCCCGTTCCCCTCCCCCTCCCGCGCCGCCGCCTCCCCGTTCCCCTCCCCCTCCCGCGCCGCCGCCTCCCCTTCCCGTCCCCCTCCCGCGCCGCCGCCTCCCCCTTCCCCTCCCTCCGCCGCCGCCCCCGACGCCACCCCAGCCCCGGCGCCGCCGCATTTGTTGTGATGCTGAATGTATGTATGATGAATTTTCATGTTGTATGAATTTGCATGGCTAATGGCTAATTTTCATGCTGCATTTGTTGTATGAATTTGCATGGCTAATGGCTAATCTTTGTATGATGAATTTTCAGTTTTCACTGCTTGTATGTATGTATGATGAATTTATTTAGAGGATAAATAAATAAATAAACAACACCAGTCAGAACATGGGATCTTGTTTCCATCAACAAGAAGCATTGAAATAAAACAGATGTTCTATCATGTTGGTAACAGACAATATGTAATTTTGTTTCCATCAACAAGAAGCATTGAAACAAAACAGATGTTCTATCATGTTGTCAAAAATGTAAAAGATTTCTCTTGTTGGCCACGAAATTAATGTCAGTGTGCAATCTGAATATTCTCATTGCACCATAATTGGCTGTTGTCAATGTACCTCTTCTTGCGGTCAAGTGTTTTTTGCAAAGGGCTAGCTTGATATGCTTATCTGGCACATTGTTTTGGAAGGCTTCTTTTAAGCATTTTTTTTCAGAAAGTAGTTTTTGCTTCAGTTTGTACCCTTAGTACTTCAGGTGGTGTGAATTATGAGCTAAGTGTGTTATGCTGCATGCATATGTCTGCATTTATTAAGAGTATCTTTCTGCCTTGGTGAAGATATGCTGTCTGCCTCAGCTCACAGAATCTTGTCATTTGTGCAGGCATTTGGCATCTGAGCTCAACAGCAAGAAAATGGCAGGAGGCAGGATTGCACATGCTACCCTCAAGGGGCCGAGTGTGGTGAAGAAGATCTGCATTGGATTCACCCTTGGGCTGTTTGCTGGTGGTCTGTGGAAGATGCATCACTGGAACGAGCAGAGGAAGACTAGGTCCTTCTACGACATGCTTGAGAAGGGGCAAATTAGCGTTGTCGTTGAGGAGTAGTTTTGATGTTTCAAATCTGAAGTTCTATCTCTCTTTCCGTCTTTGTTTTTGCCAGTTATTTCCTAAACTCTCTGGAGAGCATGACAAAGTGAGTGCCGTGGAGATTGTCATGAAAATAAACACAGCCATTTGAGAACATGGGATCTTGTTGAATTTGCTTCTTTCCTTGTCTTGAATATCCCAACTCATATCTGTCGTAAACAACTTCAGGGATTGGATGGCTTCCCTCTGACATTAATATGATTTAGATTTCCTTATATTCATGTCATCATTTTGAGAGTCAGCTTCATCCTTTTGTGTGAATGCAATGGTGGGATACCTAACAGCTCATTTTAAAATTTGTTCGATATCAGTTTGTATGGATCAAGCACCGTCACTCTGACCTATAACTGGTGCTCTTTTATTTGGTGATGTCATTGGTTAGGTCAAGATAAGTTTTCAAGGTTTTCATGTGCCTTTCACCATCGTTTTCCCATGCATCATGGATGTAGTTGCTTTATTGTTTGATGTCAATTTCGTTTTGCTTGCATACATTGGGCACTTAATGTTGCTTTGCACCTTTCACCTTGTGTTTGTGATTTGATATGAACTCACAGCTTTTACTTGCATACAACTGGAAATAACTTGATTACAGGACACGGTTCACCAAATTACAATACATAAACCACAAACAAACATGGAATTAAACCTTACAGAGCACTTGGGACTACAGAAGACAACACTCAATTGAAAACATAAACATAACGTAGAGCACCAAATTAAGCCTTGCAATCCTCAAAGCAACTAGGGGTAATATGGTCTATTTCCCCCAAATCTCCTCTTTTATGAATCTGGATCCAACCCACTAGCCAAACGTTTTTCAGAGGTAACTCCAGATTCTCAGAGAAGTGGATTCTTACAGAATCTGAAGTAGAAACTGAAAAATGAGAATCTGGAGTTCTACCAAACAGGCCCTTATATTTGTTGAAATCAGTCTGTTAAGAAAAAGATGAGTGAATAATAGAGAAAAGAAAAAACAATGTAAGCTATTTTACGCGTCGGCAAATTCTTGTATTCTTTGTTATTTATTGTCTTCCCCGTGAAAGTGTGTGTCCACGAGTAAACCGCGTGTGTGATCCTAGTGTTGTGTCCCAACAATTGGTATCAGAGCCTAGTAAATGCCTAAAATCATACCAAGAAGAATGGAGATCGTTGACCCGGTGGCGTCAGCATTGACGAGCGCACCGACGAAGGAGAGTTCCGCAGTGATGCTTCACTATCCTGTGCTCACAAGGAGCAACTACGCGATGTGGGCAATAAAGATGAGGGTGTACATAAAGGCCCAAGACGTATGGGAAGTTATCGAGATCGACGACGCTGACACACGTAAGGACTAGATAGCATTGGCGGCCATTTACTAAGGTATCCTCGAAGACATGATCCTCCTACTGGCTTAAAAAGAGACAGTCAAAGCCGTGTGGGAGGCGTTAAAGACCATGCACGTGAGAGCCGAGCGCGTGAGGGAATCCAAGGTACATACCCTCAAATCGAAGTTTGAAGTGTTATGCATGATGGAGTCAGAGTCGATTGACGACTTCGCTATCTAGTTGACAATAATTGTCAACAAAATCAGAGAGCTCAGTGATAAGATAGAAGAGAGCTACGCGGTAAGAAAATTTCTTCGTGCAGTCCCCGCTAAGTTTCTACCAGTAGTCTCCTCAATCGAGCAGTTTGGTGACCTCTAGACAATGACGATCAAAGAGTTGATCAGCCGCTTGAAGACACATGAAGAACGATGGACATCTCATGCTATAGGTACAGGGGATCAACACCTGCTATTGATAAGGAGCGAGTGGAAGGCCCGATCCAAGAAGAGCTATAGCTTCGGCAAGAAAAAGAGCGCTTTTGAAAAGGCGAATGTACGCTACTATAACTGCTAGGAGTACGAATATTTTGCAAAGGAGTGTCGCGAGCCGAAGAAGGAGGTGGCTCCTCTTGCTCCAGTGGGTGCAAAGGATGAGCCAGCGCCGTTTTAAATCCAACAAGAAATCTTCATCATTCATTTGATGCATTTAGTTGAGTCCATGTATGAATATTAGTGCACGATTGTATTTTTTTGAGTAACTTGTGTATATGGCATAGTAAGAGTGTTGTATGTGTTATTTATTTGGATCATGCATGCAGAAGGTATGTTACATATGTGCGCATAGTCGTGTCATACTCGTGCACATAGATGTGTCAGTGCATGATGTATGTGTGTGTGAGTCCTTGTAGTTGTGTCCCAAGGTCTCATGTGTGTATGCTTTGATGAGAGTCTCCCTCGCCGTCAAGTTGTGTCATCGACGAAAGACAATTGGGGCTGAGGAAGACGTCAAAGTCGTCGGTAAGGTGTGTCACCGATGGTGAAGAAGTGAAAGACGTCAGTAAGTTGTGTCACTGGCGGCATAGTCAACAAGAAGAAGGTAAAATTCCTTAGAGATGCGTCAAGAGATCGGATTTCGTCTTGTGAAGTTTAACAAGTCAAGATTAGGGGGAGATTGTTGGAACTAATCTTGACTTATGCTAGTCGAAGTGTTTGATGTCGTAGCCGAGTGCTCGAAGTCATGGCCGAGTGCTCGAAGTCGTAAAAGTACTGTAGCAATCAGAAATCACTGTAACACTCATAAAAATACTGTAGCAGTCGTAAGTTACTATAGTAGGGAGCAATCGTAAGTCGTAGGAGTCTAGATGTGGTCTCAACGAGACCGAGCTTTTCGGGTAGTGCGCGATGTGCACGAGTTATGGAGTCGTGGTGCAAGGTGTGCGTAAGTCATGGAGTCATGGCCGGTAGAACTGGATCACAGAGTGTCTATTTATATTTATTGTAATAAGTTTGTTAAGAAAAATAGGAGTGAATAATAGAGAAAAGAAAAAATGACGTAAGTTGTGTTACGCGTCGGCAAATTCTTGTATTCTTTGTTATTCATTATCTTCCCCATAAAAAATGTGTCCACGGTTAAATCGCGTATGTGATCCTGGTGTTGTGTCCCAATAATAGGAGGTGTGCATAAGTCGTGGAGTTGTGGCCGGTAGAACCGGATCACGGAGTGTCTATTTATATTCGTTGTAATCAGTCTATTAAGAAAAAGGGTAGTGAATTATAGAGAAAAGAAAAAACAGTGTAAACTGTGTTATGCGTTGGTAAATTCTTGTATTCTTTGTTATTCATTGTCTTCCCCATGAAAGTGTGTGTTCACAGATAAACCGCATGTATGATCCTGGTGTTGTGTCCCAACAAGTCTTATTCTTACTCTTACCTTATTTTTTTGGTATTGCTAAGACGATTGGTGTTTTCATTTATTGGATGAGCATTCTTTACCGGTTCTCTTTTTTTAGAAAGATTTTTTTAGGGGAAGAGAGAATTAGTACTATGTAACTTTAGATGACTGACAAGTATAAATTTTTAGTCGGCTATATAGTAGTAAAACCGTATTTTTTTTTGTCCTCTTTCATACGCAGCCCATTCATTACTTAGAAGTTAAGTTGATACCTCGCATCATACGTCCTTAAATATGGTTGTCTAAGGATGAAAATCTATGAATTTTGTAGAGTTCTAGTACACACAAGGTGTACTTGGAAACTGAGTAGTTAACTGTAACGCGCAAGGTCTATGAATCTATCGCAACTGGGTTTTGTTTTGAGCGCCGGAAACTTAACCTTTGTATTAGGCGTCATCCTTTTTCTGAGATGGTCGTGTCTACGAAGAATTTGAGTATTTTCTTGTTAAATAGTATTTAAATTTTGAGTCTTTATATTTAGGTCTAATGGGTGAAATCATTTTATCTTCTTCCCTCCCATTTGAGTACTATTTCGTTAAAAAGTACTCAATTTTTTATATGTTTGATGCATATCTAATTCCATCCACTAGTTTGCTAGCTCATTAGTTATTAGCATATAATGTGATATATTGAGAAATACTCTAACATAATTATTCTTTTATTTATGGTGTTCTTACATCGATTATATGCTAGTTTGACATAAATTAAATTATGTAAAAAATGATGTGTTATTTTTTTTAAAAAAAAGAGGAACAAAACAAACTATAAGGAACACAACAAAAAAACTACACAAATCCTATTTGGTCGTTTATGTTGCAGGTCCCGACGACACTAAATAAACCGATTACTTCCTTGTCATATTGTTGACATAGAAACAAAATCACAAAGTTAAAACCATAAAACAAAAACAAAACAACATCTAATAGATAAAAAAATGAAATACTCACAAACAAAAAAAATCACTCGAGCGCCATCTAGCAAATTCCTTCCGAGATATATCAATTAGAACAAAAATTGCAACGTACACAGGTGTTTGCTCGGCGAGGGACACCACAATGCTGCGACAGCAACCCACCGCTTGCGCCGTGCGCCTGCTTGTGCTAGCCCGTGTGTGCAATTATTAGGGTTATAAAAAAACTCGAGACTTATAAGTTGCTCGAGCTCAATTTAAACTCTAAATGAGCTGAATTTGAGCTTAATTTTGAGCTCGTGAGGTTCAACGAGATGAGCTCGAATTGTTCGTTAAGACTCGACTCAACCTTGAATATTGATGCGTGTTAATTTTTCTAAGCTTATTTGAGTCGAGTTCGAGTTTTTTACTATTAAAAATTAGTGCATGTTGAATTATTTTGATTATTATCGAACTTATTCGAGTTAAACGTAAGTTTTTCATTTTTGAAAATTAATGTATATTAAATTATTTTGAATGTTATCGAGTTTGCCTGAGTTGAGCTTAAGCTACTTGAGTTTGAATCGAGCCAAGTTTGAACTTAGATTTAGATTTAGATCTTAACTAGACTCACTTGAGTTTAATCTGAACTTCGATGAAGCTCAAACTTAGAAGAGAGTTCGACCTATTTACACCGCAGCAACCACAACCAGTCGCGCATCTGCTCGCTCGGCCCGCCAACTTCTCAGCGCATCAAGGCCACGCCCACCGCGCACCTGGGCTGGTGCGCTTCCGCCACCTGTTAGGCTGTTACACTTTGGGCTGACGGCCGTTCAGTGGAGCAACCCCGGCAAGGCGATGCCGCAACGTCAAATCTGGCACCGGACGTGCAGCAAGTCAGCAACGGACTTGCCTGAAGCGAATGGGATCGGCAGCAACTACAGTAAATTTAGGACACTGGATTGTTAAGCGCGGACGGCTGCACATCAAGTCTTGCGCTAAACGGATGCTAAAATAAGTCTTCTGCTAAACGAAAATGGATTTGCTGTCCATCGCTCGAGTGAAAATTATGCAAGAACCAATCGAATTTCTAATCTTTAGTGTGCTCCTAGATTCGTGCGACATCACTTCCATCTTCGCAAAGTAGGTCCTTAAATTCAAGTAAATTAGTAAATTGAGTGATAGGCCCTTAAACATACATAATTAGATCAAATAGGCCCGTACGAAATGCATATTTTACTCCTAACTAGTATAAGTGGGTCATAAAGCGACAAGTGGAGATGGTGTGAGAAAGAAGGCAAAGTGAGAGAGAGACATAAGAGCTCCAGCCACAAGTTACTTTTTTACTCATTGAATAAGCGACTATCCTCTAACAGCCCATTTTTTAGAGGGGTAGGATTTTTTTTTGGATAGAAGGGGAAATTAGTACTATGCAACTTTAGGTGACTAAAAGGTAAGAAAATTTTAGTCGACTGTGCAATAGCAAAATTGGCAAAAAAAAATTGTGACATTTGAGCCATATTATTGTAGTGTATCCTGTATAGTGCTAACTTTGGCAAATTTGGACCTAAATAAGTATCTTAAACAAGTTACGCATAGGTTTGATCTACCATGCACGTTACTCGTTATGTTTTAGGTTCTTTTAGTTGTCTATTTGAAGGCGTCATCTAAAACAATGCCGCAGTAGGACAAGATGGTCTGGGAGGAGGCAGCGAAGGTCCAGTGAGCCAAATGAAGGCGCGGCAGATACGACTAACTGAAGGGAGGCCGTGTCCAAATGGGTGGGCAGCGGTGCACACGACTAGCTAGAGGGGCGGTAGTGTGCAAATGGGTGGGAAAAGGATGAGTTTTATATAGAGGAACACGGGAAAAATATCAGGGCGTAAGATTCAGTAAACTAAAGATTAAACTGTTTTCTATAGAAAAAAACACTCGTGTTATATAGACACTCCCATTTCATTAGCGCCAGGACGTGAGGTTGTCAAAATGTCAAACTTATAGTTTTTGAAGAACCATGTTGAAATTGTCCACAATTTATTTGTACTAAGCAATTGGCAATTGATAATCGTGTAGAGCTAAAATTTGCCTTAACGAAAGTTGGGGTTTTTAGTGCTATCTATCACGGGCGGTCTGACCACGCTGCAGATATGGTTGGACCGGCCGGGTGCCCCTCAGGCATTTTGCCAAGGGATAGTCTGATGGGTCAAGAGATCGGCCCTATGGTCTTTTGGTATTTGGACACCAAACTATTATGTAGTAGTGCCTTAAGATATATTTGCACTACGTGCCACCTCAAATGAAGTTTTGAGCTAAAACTAGATAGCGAAATACCAAATTTCCAGGGAGGGTCATTCTGATGCTCTGCCATGGCGGTCGACTAGCTTGAGGCAAGCTGTCAGACTGGTCCAGCGGTCTGACTGATCACCCAGTGGCAGTCAGACTAGACATGACTATTTCTTGGCCAAGAGGGGTTCTGGAACTTATGGGAATTGGTCACGGGTTGAGCTTTAGGTTCTAGGTCTTTGCATTCATGTTACATCAAGTATGTTTGAACTAATATGGGTTAAGTTGTAAAGAACTTATACCTGAAAATAAATTCTTGGTCTTTGATGAGTAGGGTACTTGGAGGCAGCTATGGTCGATGGCATGAACCAGGATTAGGCTCGGAAATGAGATGAGGTACGATCAAGAAAGCCGAACGGGATTGTTAGGCTTAAGCGAGGCATAGGAGAATATAAGAGATGTTGAAGGGAAGGTTCGAGTGACGGTTCATCAAATAGTACAATCGGTGCAAGTAAGGTATGGTTGGGGGAACCAACACGGAGAGATGTGTCAATGCGTGAGCTATTGGTGAATCTACATATTACAAGCATGTGAATTGCTTGTAAATGAAGAGATGATCATAGACTAGGCTTGAGGAAGAGGTGAGATCCTCGATCAAAGTGAGGGTGTTTAGGTGGGAAAGCTAAAATACCGAAATCGACGAAGGGACCAAAACCGTTGTGCTTCGAGAGTAATTTAGGTCAAAGAGGTGCTGAGAAGGCCAATTGGATGGAAGCTTACTTCTTAGCGGGTTTGAATTTATGCACTTTGAAAAGCATGCATAAGTCATATGTGAATGTAAAACTTGGTGTGTAGGGGGTTAACAAGTTTTCTCGATTATGCTAATGGATAGTATCCATTAAGATAAGATATGAGTTGGTTGCTCTATCTATTTGAGTGGGTGAAGGTGGTGGCTAGGAAAAAGGAAGAGAGAAAAGGGGAAGCAACCAATCACTTATTCTAGGGTTTGAGAGAGAGGCTTCCTTAGAGGGGAGGCTTGTGGGATGTGTACACTTGGGGGAGAGAGAGAGCTCTATCCTTCAAGGTGGAGTGGTTATAATCATCATTTGTTAAACATTATTTCCATATCAGTGATCAGTCTGAATATAGAACATTACTTGAATCATGCTAAATGTTAGTTGCTCATTAGAATGCATATCAGTGACTAGTCTGAATATACAGAATTATCATGCTAAATGTTAGTTGCTCATTAGAATGCATATCAGTAACTAGTCTAAATATACAACTCAAACATTTGTCAGTATTTGTCAATCCTGTTTCAACTTGAAGGCTTAATTGAGTTATAATACATAATACAAATGAGATTTGAGAAAGCATCACCGATCAGCTAGTTTTACAGATTCCAGCATCAATAATAGCAGTCCTTGTCTACAATAGAGCCACTTAATTAACAAACAGAAGATCAGTAGCTTCACTTCTCTTCAACCAATCCAGGTCTCCCAACAATTACATGAGCATTGGAAGCAAGGATGATAATTGGAAGCAACTACCAGCTACCACAGGGAAACAAAAAAATCATGATAATCTTATGGTATGTACAACACTGGAGGTAGGCCAGCTCACGACAAAATCAAAACTGTGGCTTCTTTAGCATTAAAGTACACACCATATTTTTAGCTGCATCACATGATCACATCAACTGTAGATCTAACTGAGCATAGAAATTGCTCATAGTATTGAGCAAGCACATAATCTCCTAAAGCTGCAATGAAGTGCGGTTTCTACAGTGAGATCTGGTGGCTGATATACACCATCTTTAAAGGAAAAATGGTTGTTGACATAGGGAATGGTTCTCATTATTTATGGTTGTCGACCTAAGTAAAGATCATTAAAGAAGAAAGATCTAGTTGGGTTGGATTATTCTCAGCAAAGAAAAGACTAGAGCGAGCAACACGAAGAACAATTGAAGCAAGCTAGGCCTTCCTTACCAGCAAAAGAAGGAAGCAATCCAGGTCTAGATCTAAGTATCTATTATCTAACACATTGCGGCAGAGTGACTTATTGACTTACATTGGGGAATGCTTTAGGAATCTAGAGCAGTGGCCGGCGAAGAAGAAGATGGAGGTGGCAGCAGTGGATCCAGGCAGCTCCTGGTGGCGCTGTGGAACTGATGCGAGCTCACGTGGTGCGGTGCCCGGCGGTGGTCTTTACCACTCAGGCCTTAGCCTCTATAGTCCGGTAGAGGGACTAGCGGTGCGGCGCTCGGCGGTAGTGTCTCTAGTAGGCTCTGCCCTCTGGAGCATGGAGTTTGGAGCGAGCGAGCGGCGGCCGTGGTCTGGTTAGGACGTTAGGTCATCATGTGGTGTCGTGGTGGTCTATTGGTCTAGTGGAGGCGTGGAGCGGTGGAGGTGTGGGCTAGTGGGCCAGCTAGTAATATGTCAAGTGTTGGGTTGCGTTCGGATAACCGAGCAGATTTTACCGATTTATCAACTACCGAAGCAATTCGATCATATTTTGTCAATACCAAATTGGGTACCGAATCTGCCTACAGATATCTGGCTACCGTACCGAATCCGACCGAATACCAAACTGGCTTACCGAATTCAGTATCGACCGGATTTGGTGTTGGGTTGGTCAGGAATAACCCGACCCATTTGCACCCCTATCCTTTAGTACATAGAGATTTTGTAGGAAAAAGAACATCCAAGATACAAAAGGCATGCTCAAACCTCTAATTTTTGTGGTTCCTTTCGTTCGCAAACGATAGCGTATATGTCTGCAACAATAGATGAGATATGAAATTGACTCGTCAGTGCCCAAGGGTGGCTGCCACGTATATTAAGCAGTGCACAGTGAAACGTCAGCATGTCCCAAAACTTTGAACTGATCTGGTGTGCTGCTCGTATGGACTGTCATGGTATTGGGATAAAGTACGCACTCATCTCCCAGTTCCTATCACAACAGGATAAGCACGAGGATGACTACAACACAGCTTGAATGGGATTAGGGCATTGAAAGGGGAAGATAGACTATAAATTGGGATGAAAGAATTTTTGAAAGAGAATAGATGGATTCTTATTAGGATCCCTAACTTAACTTTTCTAACAGACATACAATCCTAATGTTTGTTCTTATTTATCTCTAACTGAACTTTCCTACTAAACTGGCCCCGCTCAGTGTTTGGAGAAGCCGAACACGGTGTTAGCGATTAGCGTTTCTTTAATGTTTTAATTTTTGTTTTTTTGTCTTTTTCTTTTTTTTTTCACATTCATTTGTATTGTCCGTGATGGATTAACATATTTTTTATTTTTAAAATTTAATTATGTCAAATAAGTTAACTTAACTACAGTAAAAAATAAATCAACTACAGTACAAAACTATAAATCACCATCATTGTGAACGCTCGTTAAACCAAGGACGTCCTCTGGACACAACATCAGTCCTATTGGTCTCCATTAGAGGTGGCAATGGGTACCCGAAACCCGATACCCGATGGGTTTTTACTCTATTAGGGCATGGGTCTGGATCAATTTTCTAACCCATGGGTCTCTTAATAGGCAAAAAGTCTAACCCATCGGGTCTACGGGTTCGGGTACGTTCCTATAGTACCCGAACTCGTAAACCCATGGGTAATATAAACCCGGCCCATAGAAGTTATAAACCCAGCAAGCCAGCCCATAGCCCCATACGGGTTCGGGTATGTTGGCTTTTGAGAACTTAGCTACCATTGTAGTTTGCCTTTATAAGTAATTTTAGTACTTTTTCATTTTGAGTTGTCTGTTCTGTTAGTATGGTATGAACTCAGTGAACTATGAACTATGAACTCAGTGGGCATGGGTCTGGGCATGGGCGACCCGTGGGTACCCGTTAACCCAGTGGGTATGGGTTTGGGTAAAAATTTGTACCCATCACGGGTATAGGTTTTTTAGCGGGCACGTCCAACTTTCGCGGGCACGGGTTTGGAACGGCAAAACCCAGCGGGTTTATGCCCGTTGCCAATCCTAGTCTCCATCCTGGGCACCGACTCCCTGCTGGTTTGGTCTCTCTCCTCCCTGAGCTGATAGGGACTCCTGTTTCCTGCTGTCCGAGTTGCACAAGGACTGCCGCCGCCGTGCGGGCTGAACGGCTTGCCCTTTGTTGCCACCCGTATATATTCTTATGCACTACCGCTACTATCTGATGTTGCTGCTACCCATACGGCAGATATTGTCAAATAGGTAAGCATATCTTGTCTTAATTGGACTACTACCTGACTACTTGATGGAGGGATCCTAGCTATTATTATTACACAGACATCCGATGGACGATTGAGATATTCTCTTTTTCTGACGATCAATGGAAGAATTTCTAGCAATTTGTCTTTTTTATAATTTAAGGATTATTATGGGAATTTTTAGCACTTATAAAATTTTTACACACAACGGAAATTAAGAAGAACAATGTGTTTTTCTTCACAAAAGAAAGATAGTCTTTAAATTGCATTTCAGATTTGCACTAAGCTGGTATTTACAATACCATGCTAGTAGCCTTTCTAATATTATAGCTCCATACGGATAGCCATGCTAGGTTAGACATATAGCCACATATTGTTAACACTATCTGTGGTGCTTATTTGGGCTTTTGAGTCTGAGCTTATGATTTATTTTATGCTGTAGCGGATTTTTTTTGCACTGTAGTTATTGATAGTTTTTTCAACGTAATTAATTTTTTTAAAAAAATTTATATCATCATGGAAAATGCAAGATAATAAAAGAGACAAAAGGAAAATACAAAAAAGCTAAAAAAACTAAAAAGTCAGAAAAAAAACAAAATTAAAAAAGTAGAAGTCAGAAGCTAAAATTATAATGGGCGGGGTTGCATGAAATTTTAGCTAGTTCATAAAGAAGCTACATCCAACGAGTACATATATAACCACACAATGTAATGTCTTCCAAACTGCAATACAATCTACAGGTGGTACAATCCAACAAACACCTACAAATTTTCAAGTTCTCTTGAGTATAAGTCACAATTTTTTTCGTCCATTGGATCAATATCCAATTATATGGCACATCAATCTCTATACAGATCCAATGTTCAGAAAAATTGACTTAGATTTAAGCAACTTTCATGCGACTTAGAAAAGTGCAAATCCGAATTTACAACCAGAAGCATTGCAGATCAGAGCAAGAGAAACAGCACAAGAAGTCAGCAACCATTACACCAAAGCATCGTTGCCGCGGAGTTGATCGGTACTTCCTCCACAATATTTCCACAACTTCAGCTTTTCAGCCTTCCTCGCCACGGCGTCGAACGAGAGCACAACGTGCAGCGTGATGTAGACGACCACGGCGACGACGAGCGCGATCACGTACACGGACGTCTCCAAGTCCCTGCAGCTGCCGGCGGCGTAGGCGCCAAGAAGGCCGAGGAGGTCGAGCACCACGGCGGTCTGCATCCCCCAGAGCGGCGCGCTATGCCGCTTCAACGTGCGCTGCAGAAGCAGGACGATGACGACGACGGACGACACGAACGATGTCGCGTTGCAGTGGAAGAAGGCGTGGTACCGTGGCTGGTAGGTGTCGTGCAGGATCGGGTTTCCAGCGACGTATCCCTTGTCGTTGCCGCCCCACGAGCCGCCCGGAGGGGCGAGGCCCGCCTGGTACGTCACGCTCGCGGCGAGGATGCCGAGCAGCATCAGGTACTTGCGCTTCATGTACTGCTCGGTGTGTTGCCCAGAGTCCTTGCTCTTGAGGTCGGGCTTCCGTGGCGGCGGCGACAGCGGCTCGAACAGCCGCGATAGGCACGCCGGCAGCTCGACGTGCCTCGCGAACACGAACAGGAGGATCTGCAGGACGAGGAAGGCAATCACAGCGGCCACGAGCGCGAAGACATAGATGGACGTGCGCAGTTTCCGGCAGCTCCCGGCGGCGTAGGCACCCATGAGGCCCAGCAATCCGACCATGACACAGGCGTGGAGCGCGTTGCACCGTATGCCCTGCTTGTACAGCCGCCGGTTCACGAGAAGGAGGATGACGGCGACGGACGCCATGAACCCCGTCGCGTTACAGTAGAAGAACACCAGGTACCGGTTCGGGTAGTTGTCGAGGAGGGCCGGATCACCGGCGTGGCTGAAGCTGTTGCTCTCCGGCCAGAATTCTCCTGGCGGAGTCAGCCCTGTTTGGTACGTGACTGTCGCGGCGAGGATCGCGAGCTGCAGCAAGAACTTGCGCTTCCTCTCCAGGTCGTCGTCCGTCTCGGACTGGCCGTCCGAGAGGTGCAGCTTCTGTAGAACCTTCTGGACCATGCCATCTACCCAGAGCATCAGCTTGTTCTCCCTGCGCTGCCCCAGAGTCGAGAACGCCACCACATTGGCGATGGAGTAGGCAAAGACGGCGACGGCCAAGGCAGAGACATATATGGTGGTGGTGACGTCCCGGCAGCTCCCTGCGGCGTACGCGCCCATGAGGCCGAACAGGTCTAATGTCATGGCCGCCTGCAGGGCGCGGCGCTTGACGACGGCGCCAGAGCTCAGCTGCTTGCTCTGGACAATGACGATCACGACCAGCGACGCCACGAACGCCGCCGTGTTGCAGTGGAAGAACGCCTTGTACCTCTTGGGGTGCATCTCGAGGAGGACCGGATCCCCCGCTTGGTGATGCTTTCCGTCGTCCTGCCAGAAGCCGCCCGGCGGGCTCAGCCCCGCCTGGTATGTCATCGTCGCCGCGAGCGTGGCGAGCAAGAGCAGGAGCGACCGCGACTCCTCGACCGTGTCTGCGTCATCTTCGTTGCCATCGACTTCCGTGGCATCTTCTTCCGGAGCATCACAACCCGTGTTTGGTGGCGTTGCCGGCTTCGGCTTCTTCTCCCTAGCACACATCAGGTCAGCTTGTAGAAAGGATTATACTGTGTAAATGAATGGAAAAAGAAAGGTGCGAGCTTACACGTACTTCACTCGAAGGGGTTCATCCCTGCTGGCCACGTGCAGTTGTTCTTGCTCCACGTTGCGACGGCACTGCAGTATCTTGCAGAGCCCGACTAGCCATTTCTTGATTGTTCCCATCGCGAACATTCCGATCACCACCTGGAGCGCAATGTACAAGAGCACAGCGCCGGCGAGGGAGACGACGTACACGGTCGTCTCGACCTTCCTGCAGCTCCCTGCGGCGAAAGCGCCCATGAGGCCCAGCAGCTCCACCATGACGCACACCTGCAGCGCGTACGACCGGGCGACGCGGCCGCTCAGCGTCCTGCTCATGAGCAGCATGATGATGGCGAGGGACGCAACGAAGGACGTGGCGTTGCAGTAGAAGAACGCCTTGTAGCGGCGCGCGTAGAGGCCGTCGTGGAGCACCGGGACACCGGCGACGTGGCCGTGCTCGTTATTGTCCCAGAAGCCGCCCGGCGGTGCCAGCCCGGCCCCGTACGTCAGCGGCGTCGCGAAGGTGGCCAGCAGCAGAAGGAATTTGCGCCGTTCTTGGCTGTCCTCCTCGGCGCGAGACTCGTCCTGATCGGTGTCGCCTTTCTTGAGCAGTTCTTCGAGCTTCTCCTTGAGCGCGCGGAGCGACGCCTTCAGGCACTTCACCGGTGGGAGCGCCGACGTGGCCACGAGAATGTGCAGCGCGACGTACGCGAAGACCAAGGTGAACAGCACCGAGACGTAGACGGACGCGAGCACGTCCCGGCAGCTCCCCGCCGCGTAGGCCCCCATGAGGGCGAGCAGGTCGAGCACCATGGCGAACCGGAGCACGGTGAGCCCGACGCGGTTGCCGCTGACGCGCCTGTCGAGCAGGATCATGATGATGACGAGGGACGCCACGAAGGCCGCGCCGTTGCAGTAGAAGAACGCTGTGTACCGGCGGTGGTAGGTGACCTGGAGCATCGGGTCGCCGATGAGGTGGTCTTTGTTTTCGTCATCGGGCCACACGCCGCCCGGCGGGTTGAGCCCGGCTACGTACGTGACGCTGGCCACCAGCGTGGCCAGCAGCAGGAGGTACTTGCGCCACTTCCACAGGAACACGTAGTCTTCGGACTCCATTGACGGCTTAGTGTACGATTGACATTGCAGAGCAATGCTGCCGTCTCTGATGCATATATACTGCGCGCCACCATGGAACGAAGCAGCTGCGACGTGATGACGCCGTGGAGCTCCGACGTCCGTTGTGTTAACGGAATCATGGCGATTGATCGAGTTTCCGGAACCGTCTTTCTTTGGAGGAGAATCATGTGCTATAATTGATGGGTTTGATGTAATTGGCATTTTGTCATGAGCCACACGTTGCTTAGTCGCAGCTAAGTCATGGTCTATGGTTAAGAACAAGTACTATATGCGTCGCTGAATTCTGATGAATTCCTGTGCCTGGATGCTTCATGCTTGATGTCTCTCAACGCACAAGGAGTGGAATAATCTAAACTTGATGCTCAGCTAAGCTCAATCATATCTGTTATGGTGCTAAGTAAGAGTAAAGCCTCTACCGAGATATTAGCCGAAGTGGTGAACGCTTGCTCTCCGGTTACTTTTGGAGATACACTGTCTATCCGTGCTCGTGCTCTACTTTTTTACAAGCGTGTTCCTCCCCTGTCTCTTCGTTAAAAATGGTAAGAGTTTTGATTTTTGACCTTTGAATGTGCACAAAAATTTATGCGAATTCTCCCTCGTTGAATCTTTAATCTAAAAATCATAAATTTAGATAATTATTTAAAAGAAAACATCTAGATAATAATTAGACACACCTAAATGGTAATTATGATCATGAAAGTGATCATTTACAAACAGGTGCGGATGCACTAGGAGTTGTTTACTCTTTACAACGAAAACGCACAATCAGTTGCAAAGGGAGGGGTGGCTGGCAGCGGCCGAAGCTCCCCATGATTGGCACACCCCTATCTTTACTATTATAAAAGAAGGAGTTAGTGGTTGCCGAAGCCTCCATCCAATCTGGACTGTCGGATCTTCCTCCCCTCCCGGCCATAAAAATCCCCCCCTCATCCCACCGCCCTCCTCCCCCTTTGTAGATTTCCTCTCGCGCTCTAACCACCGCCCCCTGCCTCGCGCTCCCCCACCGTCCTAATCGCCCCGATCCGCTCCCCCTCGCTCATCCCCCAGCCGCCCCCCGCCTCCCCCTCGTCTACACAGCCCCCCTCCTCCCCACCGCCCCCCTCCTCCCCCTCCGCAGATTTCCTCTCGCGCTCCCCCCGCCGCCCCCCTCCTCCTCCCCCCACCCCGCGCCGCCGCCTCCTCCCCTCCCTCCCACCCCACACCGCCGCCGCCTGCATTGGCCTCCGCTCCCGCACCCACGCCGCCCCGCCGCCGCCAACAGGCGGCCTCCGAGCTCTCCTCCCACCAACGCGACGGTCTTCCGCGTCGCCGACCACGCCGGTCGCTCGCCGGCTTCACCGCCGACGGCCGCGCCTCTCTCGATTCCTCCGCCCGAGTGCATCAACCACGCCGTTTACGACGCGCGCGCTCCCGTCTCTGTGCTCGCGCTCCGCCTTGCGCCTTGCAGAAAAGGCGCAGGTCCGTCCCCATATCATCACCCCTCTCCCTCCTCCGCGCGCATCCTCTCCTCCCTCCGCCCCGCGCGCCACTCCTCCGCGCCCCCACCCTCCTCACCAAAGACGCGCTCCGCCCTCACCCTCCGCCCGCCTCGCGCCACCGCCACCCCCACGCCGCCACATCCTCCAGCAGGTTTATCTGCAAAAAAAACTTTGACAGTTTAATCTACACTGCCATGAACACGTTTAATTTGTTATAATAATAATGTGCTTTTGTCGAACTTCCCTGCAGGTTTCAAGAGCTCATTCTTTGCTTTTGTCGAACGTTTAATAATATTCTCTTCGAATTTCAGTCTCGTAGAGAGCCACACGGACCGCTTCGAGCATCTTTGTAGGCATAGCATATCTTGGCGCTAATGGTTTAGGTACCTTTAGTCAGCATGTACAAACCAAAGGTGCAAATGTAATGACTCTAGACTAACTTTGGCGGACTAAGGAGACATTTGTATTGGTTTTTGCTTTGATAGTATGTATCACTTTTATTTAGTTTTTCGTTGCAACGCACGGGCACTTTACTAGTTACTACACAAGGTTTAACCATGTAATGTGGCGATGAATTTTTCGGTTGTTCACTTAATAATGTACCTTTTATCGTTCGGCTCCCCTGGTGAAATTTTTTGGCTTGTCCTTGCGCACGACTAGTACCCTTCCCGGCATCTATATCTAAATAAATAAAAACAACCGATAAGATTCAAGACACCTCATTTATTTTGAGAACAAGAAAGTCCTACAATAATCCTAAAAAGAAGAAAAATTCTACAAATTATCTCATTAATCAATAGAATAGGAGAAGTATCTATGCCACTTATTTTGGTGGAGGCTAAAATATAACGATGCAGATTAACTATAGATAGATGTTAGAGTTTGTATAATAAATACAATTGTATTTTCAATCTAGGCATTAGAGTTATATAACAAAGATAATTGTAACGTAATATACTAATATATATATATAGCTACACAATTACGCGGATAATTCCACTATTTATTATAAAATGTTTGCTTACTTCATCTTACCCTTATTCCATAGGCACCAGGTACATCCACCACCATTTACAAAGGTAAGCAATGACCGACAACAAATAAAAGATACATGACAAATGATCACAGTTAAAAGAAAATAAGTTGCATGCCAGTAGTTTTTTATATAAAAAAGAGGATTCAACTACCAACAGGCAGTATTTGTTGTATCGGTATTGCTAATTTTTTAGTCAATTGAAACTTTATTACCTTTCAGTCACACAAATTGCACAATACTTAGCCTAAAATTGTGGTGTTAAGTAATATACAATTTTTAGGAAAGCTTTACTGCAATTTTTAGTTCTATTTGTTTCTATATTTGTAGGGTTTACCTACATTTACTTTATTATTGTCTTAATTTTTTTGTCTTTGAATTTTCTAGTGGTTCACCTAGCTTAATTTTTTTTTGTCTAGGTTAAAATATTTCTTTGTTTTAGTCTTTGTCCTAGGAACCAGGAATGCACATAAGAAATGAGAGGGTGATTTAAGTGGTTAGATCCTGACTTGATTTCGGAAAAAAGGGAAAAAGTCTACTTTTCAATCTCAACTATGACTCGAGTCCATTTTCAACCCTCAATTGTAAAACCATCTGAAACGGGTCCCTCAACTATCAAAACCATCGACCTTTCCTCCATTTCACCTTTCCCACACCGGTTTTTATGTGACATGGAGACGGTTTTCGTTGATGTGACAACCAATGCAATACTTGTTGGCTGAGTTAGCTGGAGCCCCCATGTTAGTTGCTAAGCCCTTCTTCTCCCCCTTTCTCTTTCTCTCTCCACCTTTCTCTTAAGCCCGAGCCAACTGGGCTGGGCTCAGCTCACCGCCAACTGCAATCTACCGAGCCTCGTCGGTAGCCACCTCCTCCTCCCCTCCTCCTTCCTTGCCACCAGCAACTGATAGGCCACATGTTGCATCACCAGTGTGCCGCCATAGCCGATATACTGCATGCGCCTTACTGTCACCAACCCCTTATCGCCTCTATAACATCCCAAATTCTAGGTAAATGCAAAAATGAGAAATTTTTTTTAAAAAAGTTGCATACACCATATTTCCTTGGATTTTATTGGGACTACTTTGGAAAAATAATTTGCAACCATAAATTTTGGAAAAAAAAAAGAAGACTTTACATTGATAGAACTCAAATTGAATTCAAAACTAAATATGAAAAAGATAATCCTTAAAGTGACATAGGAGAATTTACAGTAGAAAGTAATTTAAAAACTCACAAATATATTCCTAGCACTGGAAATAAAGTTTTGAACATATTTGAACATGTCTTGAATTTATTTAAGTCAAAATAATGCATAACACACAAAACAGTAGTCTTCCAAGATTTGTTTTGCGAAATTAGATAAAATTCTAGAAAAATTTCACAATTATATACACAGTATCAGGAGCCTTAATAAAAAGTTTTATAATTTTTTGAGCTCATTTGATATGTCTAAAAATTTCTCAAAACTCTCAGCCTAGTGAATATGCCTTCTTCTCTAATTTGTTCTACTTTCAATTATGCAAAAGCATTTTTTTTAAAACCCACCTTCTCTCTGCCCACTTAAATCATGACGCTGACGATTGGGACTAAACCCCACCACCAGACCACCTTACCTCCACTCGCTGATAAGTCGGGCCCGTCCACAGGCTTTGTCGCCCACCTTCATGCGCCGCACCAGCTCCACCATGGTCGTGCTGTCCCACTAGTTTTTGACGCATGCCCATAGCTTCACACCTGTTGCTTCCTACCCCTACCGACTCATCACTTCACTGCATTGAGTCCCCCCCCAATCCTTGTCTCTTCTACGCGTCGTGCACTGACGAGAAGAACCAAGCCGCACTAGCTCCGCCATGCTCCCGAGTTCTCGTGAGTCAATCCAGGGCATACCATCCCTATAAAGCTCTCTCAACCATGTCATGGTCTTCCTCATCTCACCCACACTCCATTCTCCTGAAAAACCAAGCCTTTCCCCCCTTGCCTCGCCCAGAACACAATGTCTCCCTCAGCACTAATGAGCACGCTCCACTGAGCCCCGCTATATCTTGAGCTCTGTAACATCCTGTTTTTCGGCATTTTATAAAGTCTAGATTTCAAAAATAAATTTTTTGGATTTTTTTGAAATTAAATCAAGCTTCAAATGAATTTTTAAAATTTAAAATAATTTAATCTGAGTAAAATAAACATTAACATAAGTTGAAAATATTTTATTTGGATTCTTCAGGTCTTAAATTTTTTTTTGATATTTTTGGTAAATTTTTAGGATTTATTTGCTATTTTCTAGAGCTTTTTGAAGTTTATTTGGATTTCTGGAAGAAAAGAAATCGGGGAAATCTTCTCAGCCGCCCGATCCATCTTCTCCCCACGTGTCACCCATCCGCCCTCGGCCCACCTTGCCACGCGTCGCCGCCGCCCCACACCGCGCGTCCACCTCGGCCCGACCCGGCCCGCGCCCTCGCTCCCGCCCCGCCCCTTCCACCGCCACCCGATCTCGGCTTCCTGCCACGTGGTACCATCCCCGCCGTTAGCACCGCGCGCGTTAACCTTAACCCTAGCGCCGCCCGCTCCGTGTCGTCCGATCTTCCGCGCGCCATTTGGACCGTACGCGTGTCCCGCCCGAGTTCCGTTCACGCCCGCGTTGTCTCCTCCTCGATCTCGCCTCGGTTTGCATGATTTAAACCCGCCGTTGACCTCGATTCGCGTGCACACCCTTGCCTCCGTCCTCGCCGTCCCTCTCTACCGCGCCTGGCTGCCGTCGCCGTCCTAGAGTCCCCGTGCGCCCGACCACGCCGTCGCCGCCGTCCCCGCCCGTGTCACCCGACCATCGCCCGCGCTCGCCGCTCCCCGCGCGCCCAATCACGGCCGCACATCCAGATCCGGACCAACAGCTCCGATGCGCCCACGTGGCCAATTCTCCGCCGTCGGATCCTGCACCGACGCCCGCCGCCGCCACGCACCCAAGCTGTCCACGTCAGCCCTACCCCATGTGGCAAGCCACGTCAGCCCTAGGTCCACGTGGCATGCCATGTGTCAGCCACGTCAGCCAAAACCCACCCCGGGATGCCACATCAGCAGCCACGTCAGTCGTGCCACGTGGCAGCACCAGCAGCTGCCACGTCAACCCTAGCCGCTGCGTCAGCACCCCCTCTCCGTGTGCACTGTTTTGTGGACCAAGTTCACCGTGGACTTGCTTTTCCATGGACCGGATTCACAGCACAGTGCGATTTCTGAATTTTCCGATTTATCTTTAGGGTTTATTTTTCGAGAGCCCGTTCTCCTCCGTCCTAGCTCCGATTGACCCCATTCTTTTTTCTAAATTCATCTAAAATCGAGATCTAGCTTTTGGTTCTAGTTTCATGATTTTTGAAGTTCATTTGCTTATCATTTTATGTGTTTTTTCTTATTTCGGTCGTTCTCTCTCTCGTTAGATTCGGATTTCGGAGGAGCATGATCTACGCCCAAAGACCAAGACTACCTCGCTGAGCATAACCAAGGCAAGTCGTGTCCTTTGATCATATTGAACCCAGTTTGCAATCTATTATTTAATTATTTTATTTTAAATTACATTGCATCGCTATTTTTATTCAAACCCTTGTATTGGTAGTTATCGTCCCAATTGAATTCATCCCTTCTTGATAATTTGGAATGCCATAATACCATTGTCATCATAGGTTGGAAAACATACTAGTGATGCTAGGTTATTTGTCACATGATGGATACGATATAATTGCCTAGCTTTGTTTATAGTTACGAATGGTTTCATCATCACATGCGAATTATTAATTTGACTTAATAATATATGGAACTGTGGTTGGTGCCATGCTTATTAAAATTTATGCCATGACATTGGTGTGTCATTGGCTTGGTTATACAAACTTATTTTTGCACTCGGGCGAGTGATCGTGCAGTAAAGGAGGAAGTGCAGATTCACTTTGGGGGATGTGGTAGCCTCGCCTGGGTAGAATTAAGGACTTAACTTTGTGCGCCATTGATCTGAGCTTTATCGTGCAAACCACATGTCTAGTATGAGATAGACCTGGCTGACTAATTTGGGAGGTTTCAACTTAATCTTGCCAATGAGATGAACATGGTTGGTGATTTTCATGTGGCGCAAGGGGGGTGTGATGCGAAACCCTAACGGGCAGGATTAGGTTGGAATTGAACTTTGTAAAGGTCTTGTTGTGATTTTCTGAGATCGAGGCTAATCACATCGTGTGGGTACAGTTGTGCAACCTCTGCAGAGTGTAAAACTATTCGAATAGCCACGTCCTCGGTCATGGACAATGCTCGGTGATTTTACACGAGGGTTAGTGTTGTCTTTTAAACTTGGTGGTTTATGTTGGAGGTGGACAGGTAGTTCACTGTTGGTTTAGCTTGTGAATGGGTTGTTCACAAGTGATTTATGTTTATTCCTTTGATTATTTATTATTATTATTTTCATTTAAAGTTCGCTTTCAATCTATTTATCACATTTACTGTGAAATATCTTTTATACAAATTAACCTTTTAGCCTTCCATTGGTAAGCCTTGCATACTATATTGCATTCATTTGTTACAAACGACTTGCTGAGTATCAATGTACTCACGGCTTAACGCTTATGTTGCTCAGTTGAGGATAAGGAGTATTATCAGCAGGAGGTTCCAGAAGGAGAGTACTTCGACGACTTCACGGATTAGGCTTCGTTCTCTACTCGATAGCCTGTGGGCTTGTCGATTGGCCACTACGTTTTATTTTGGATTTTCTCTGCTAGTTTTAAAGCCCTTCTGGCTAGAGATATTGTAAGCTTGACCATAAGATCGTACCTTTGAGATTTATTGATATTTGAATTTTTCCTTTATTATATCGTGTGTATGGTTGTGATCACATCTATGTTTGACAATGTGCACTAGCGTGATCCTGAACTAGTGTAGTTTACATAGAGAGTCCAAATTTGCATATTCGGATCTCGACAAGCTCTCCAGTAGACCTTATGATTTTCTAACCGCGTCATCTTATGTTCCATCTCCTAGAGCATTTACCCTCATTTTATTTTGTGATTTGTGTAGACGCTCATCGAGACTGAACCATCGTCTTCGTCTTCGGCCAATACCGCCGCCGCTAGACATTCTTCCTCTCCAATGAGACCTAGCCTAATTCTTCTCTTCCAGACATCCTTGGATCTTCCCTAAGCTCATGTGAGTCTCACTTGTAGCTCTCCCTCGCCGTGGATGACCTTTGCATTATTGCTACTCTTCATCTTCTAGGCACTCCAGAGCCTCTTTGACATCAACCCCCTTGGTAGGGTCCTGGTAGTCCCTAGATGCTCATGTGCTCATTTAATTTAGGAATACCCCACCGTTGCATGGTCTTCACCGGAGCTCTGTATGGCACCACCGCAAGGGTCACTGCCGGCACTCTCTGGTGACCATTTGGTCCCATCAAACACTACCTTTGGCTTCGTCAGGCTCAATACAATTCGTTTCTTCCATGTCAATGCCAAGCCGCTCCTCGCCACCGACAAGCTTGTCGAAGCTTAACTCCGCTCGTCTCTATTTCCCCTCTCTCTAACAATGGCCCCACTTGTCAGGAAGGATTAGTTTAGTGCTAGTGGCACGTTCAAAGTTAATGAATGAATAAATAACATGCAAGCCCAGGTTAATAGTTAACTAGAATTATATTTAAAACCTTCTTTAAAACATGTGAGTATGACATTTAGGGCCCACATGAAGGTAATATTTTAAAAAATGAGAGTACGATATGTAGGACCCACATGTAAGGGAACAGATTTGCACTAACGATAGTTTTGAACCTAATGAGTCTATGACAAGTGAGCTTGGTCAAAATCAAATGAAGAATTTTAATTAAATTAAAAAATAAAATATAAGTCACTAACATATGAGACCCACTTGGTATAATAGTCAAATGTGAATTAAAATCTAGTTTTAAATATGTTTCACTAACAAATGGACTCCACTTGTCAGCCTAATGATGCAATAAATCTAGTTTTTCCCTTAGAAATTATTGTATGTGTGAAAACCAAATACAAGTGGGGGTCGACACCGACCATCTTATGGGCCATCATCCATGAGAGTAAAAATAACATGAGGGTTTATACAGGTTTGGGGGGTCTGAGAGGATCACCCTACTCCTGTCGGTGAGCCAACGGGGGGTTACCTCTAGGGAGGGAGCCTCCGAGGGCTCACCAGTTTGAATGTACTTCTTTATTGCTCATGAGAGCTCCCCTTAAATGAGAGTTATATGGGGTATTTACAGGCTTTTGGGCCTGTACAAATGACTGAAAATGCCACATTGGAGATAGCTACCCTATGGGTACAAATAGGGGGTATAATTGTCCTTTGTGAGAATAATTGCATTTCTTGGTTTGCATGTAGATGTCTTCTATGGAGCGAGGGCTCCGTTAGTAGAAGGATAGAGTATTCCTCCAACACTAGCCCCCCTGCCCCTTCGGGTGTCTTGGAAGGACGCCCAGAGGGGTAATGTTGAATCACCCCTTTGCTATGCTGAGGTGGATGCTGGGCTCAGGACTGGGGGCACCACCTGTGGAAACTTCCAAGGTTAGGTCTTGAGATCATGACGAGCCTCCCTTCTTAACCAACATATCTCGGCCTTCCTTAACATAATTGGACCTCCACCTTCTCTTGTGGTTCATTACCCATGCTTTGGTGGCATCTTTGCTGTAGTCCATGTCCTATTAGCTAGTGGGTGGCCCAAGCAAATTGGAAGCTGAGTGGGCCAGTCAACCAGCTCGTTTATGCGTGAGGCAATAACCTGGTCCAATGGGTGGCCCAAGCGAATTGAAGGGCGAGTGGGCCGGTGAGCCAACCTGTTTATGTGTGAGGGGATAACCTGGTTGTCTTAACCTCCTCATGTCCCTTTGTAGCCGCCAACACCTTGACTCTGGAGTGTTCCACTGAGCGGCGCAAAAGAAAAGTGAAGAGGAGCAGGGAGGCGATGACCCACTCCCTAGCTTCCTTGCGGTGCTGAGCTCAGGCGAGCAAGGGCGGCCAAGCCAATCCATCACCTAGAGTCCTCCTCACAGCGCCGAACTCAGGTGGGTAGGGGCACCAAGTCGATCCATCACTTGGAGGCTTCCTCGTGGTGCTGAACTCAGGCAGATAGGGGTGCCAAGCTGATCCATCGCCTAGAGGCTTCCTTGCGACATCGAACTTATGTGGGTAGGGGCGCCGAGCCGATGCATCGCCTGTGCCTCTAGCCACCTTCTTCGGCTCTGGCTTCCCTCACCAGTCGGTCTCCCTACGCTGCACCTGATTTCGGTAGCCGGTCCCCTAGCGCATTTGGCCTCTTGCACCCTTGGTGTCCTGTGTTGTAGCTCTCGGCCACCTCCCGGCTGCTCCAGCCCGACCTCAGCTCGGTGAGGGAAACAAGGGAGGATGTCCCATTGGGGAATCCTTTGTAGATTCCCTGCCCTGCTTTCGAGGACACTGAGCCCCAGCGAGTATTGTCTTGTGCCATTGCCGGACCCGCTCTGCCATGGAGGCCAATTTGCCAGGGCGTTCATGTGTAGAGGACATCATAGGGGGGCATGTTGGGGTGGCAGGACTTCGAGGTGCGTAGGGCGCTGGGGCTCTGAGGCACGTGGAGTGCACGGGGCACCAGGGTGCTAGGGCATCGAGGCGTGTGGGGCACCGGGGCACTAAGGCCTACGAAGTGCGTGGGGCACTAGGGCATCAAGACTAACGAGGCACCAGGACACGTGGAGTGAGCGAGGCAGTATGGCATCGGGTCACTAGGGAATCGAGGCGCGCGGGGCACCGAGGCACGTGGGACGTCGGGGCACGCGAAGTGGAAGGGGTGCTAGGGCACCGGGTTGCCAGGGCATCGAGGTGTGCGGGGCACTGAGGCACACGGAGTGTGTGGGGCATTGGGGCGTGCGGAGTGCACAGGGTGCTAGGGCACCGGGTTGCTAGGGTGGCTGAAGGGCGTGCCAAGACGTGCCGAGAGGTTATGATGGGGTGGCAGGGCATCGAGGTGTGCAGGGAGCCAGGGCTCTGAGGCACGCAGAGTGCACAATGCACTAGGGCATCGGGGTGCCAAGGCATCGAGGCGCGGGGGCACCAGGGCACCAAGGCATGCAAAGTGCATGGGGTGTCGGGGCACGTGGAGTGCACAGGGCGGGAAGGCACTAGGTTGCCAAGATACCGAGGCACTAGGGCATCGAGGCTCATAGGGCGCTGAGGCATCAAGGCACGTAGAGTGCGCTGGGTGCTAGGGCATCGAGGTACATGAGACACCGAGGCACCAAGCCACACATAGTTCACGGGGCACCAGGGTGCCAAGGCATCAAGACATGTGGGGTCCCAAGGCACCGAGGCACGTAGAGTGTGCGAGGCGCCAAGATGCCGGGGCACCAAGGCATCGAGGTACACGATGTGCAGGCCACTGGGTTCAAGCGAGCGTGTTCACCAACATGAGCGTGTAGCATGCGAGCATCCAGTGGGCCTCGAGCCACTCCACGGTCATGTGCCCTACTAGGTGGGTCAAGGTGCTCACGTGTGCCCATTCTATAGACTTGTTTAAGTTTGGAGCATTTTAAATAGGAGTTGGTAGGATTCCTCAACACTCTAGCCCCCTATCTCTTGGGCGCCTTGAAAGGTGCTCGAGGGGCAAAGAAGAGTTCTGAGGCCTTGTATTCTGTTAATGAATATACTTGCTATTATGTGTTGGGAGCATATTCGACGTGTTCTTAGTAGGGGGCTTGATGGGCATGCGGGCACCCATGCGAGGGGCGAGGGCTTCGCTCAAGGCACGAGGCCCGAGGGATCCATGCGAAGACACCCATGACTTAGCCAAAATTTTGGCTTGATGAACACAAGGGTGCCCAAGACTTAGCCAAAATTTTGCTTCATATCATGAGAGTGCTCTACGCAAGGGCCGAGGGCCTCGTGCGAGGGCCGAGGCCTGAGGGTTCTACGTCAGGGCACCTATGACTTAACCAAATTTTGGTTTGATGTACATGTGGATACCTAAGACTTAGCCAAATCTTGGCTTTATATTACACGAGTGCTCCTCACAAGGGGCAATGGCTTCGCACAAGGCATGAGGCCTGAGCCCCGAGGGGTCCATGTGAGCGCATCCATGACATAGTCAAGATTTTGGCTTGATGGGCATGCGGGTGCTCAAGACTTGGCCAAATCTTCGCTCTATATCACATGAGTGCTCCACGTGATGGGCAAGGGCTTCGTGCAAGGCACGAGGCCTGAGGGGTCCACGTGAGGTCACCCAAGACTTAGCCAAGATTTTGAGCTTGATGGGCACGATGGTGCCCAAGACTTAGTCAAATTTTAACTTCACATCGCTGAATGCTCCACGCGAGGGGCGGCCTTCGCATTGATTGGATGCTGGAGGCCCGCCGTGATAGAAGCGCTACTAGGACGAAGCTTTAGTTGTGATGGCATCTTCCTGTTGCATGCGTCACTAGACCCCTCCCCCCGGTCCCGAGGCGTTGCCTATGAGACAGGCGGTGCGATGGAGCAAACCAGTGGAGGCAAAGTAGCGGACATAGACCATCACACTGAGGAACAACTTTTGAGACAGGCAGCGTATCAGGACGAAGCCTGTGAAGGAAAAGTAATGGACGCGAGGCCACCCTATCGACGCATAGCCTCTAAGGTGGGTGTTGCGTTGAAGAAAAGTTTGCAAAAGCAAAGTAGTTGACATAGGCCTTCCCACCGAGACAAGGCCTTCGAGATGGGTAGCACATCGAAGCAAAGCCTGTGAAGGCAAAGCAGTCAATGTAGGTTGCCCCACCGAGGCACAACCTTTGAGATAGGTGGTGTATCAAAGCAAAGCCCATGAAGGCAACGCAGTCAACGTGGGTCGCCCCACCGATCAAGGCATAGCCTTCGAGCTAGGCAGCGTATTGGAGCGAAGGCTACGAAGGTGAAGTAGGAGAAGCAAGTTGCCCTACTGAGGCATAGCCTTCAAGGAAGGCGATGCATTGGAGCGAAGTGTGCAAAGGCGAAGTCATCGATGCAAGGTTGTCCTACCTAGGCATAGCCTTTGAGGTAGACAGAGCATCAAAGCGACTCCTGTGTCGAGAATGCGAAGTGAGAGCCGTGAAGCCACCCAGTCGAGGTATAGCTTTCGGGGTGGGTGGCCCATCAGAGCATCAACTATGGAGGTGAAGTAGTCGACGTAGGCCGCTCCACCCAGGCATATTCTTCAAGGTGGACAGCACATCGGAGCAATGCCTGTGGGGTGAAGTAGACGACGGGGAATCGTCCCACCAAGGCATTGCCATCAAGGTGGACGACACGTTGGAGTGACGCATGCGGAGGCAAAGTCAGAGACATGGGGTCACCATGCATAGCCTTTGAGGCGGGTGGTGTGTCAGAGCAAAGCCTTTGGTGACAAAGTAGGAGACATGGGGCCACCCTACCGAGGCACAAGTTTCGAGGTAGGTGGCGTGCCGAAGCGATGTCTACAAAGGCAAAATCATCAACACAAGGCCATCCCACTGAGGCTTTGCCTTCCAGGTAGACGATGCATCAAAACAAGGTCTACTAAGTCAAAGTCATCGACACAGGATTGCCCCACTGAGGCACTACCTTCGAGGTGGGCAACACATCAAAATGAGGCCTACGAAGGTGAAAAGACAGAGGGCTACAAAAAACAAGTTAAGAGACATCGAAAATAAGTTGCAAGTCACTGAAAAATTAAGAGCCGCTAAAGAAAAGCTGAATGCTATGAGGAGAGGGTGACAATAATATACCAAGTGAACGCAAGCTCGGAGATGTTATTAGATAATGATCAACACTCGAGCTAGATATGTTGCGGAGGTAGATAACGCAAGATTGGAGCATGAGATTGGAAGTTAGAGAAGAAATGATCAATACTTATTTCTCTTATCAAGATAGCATTCGTTCGATATGATAGATGATCGAAGTTGTTGCTATGGGACAAGTAAAGTCCCGTTACTTTAGATACTGAGATCTCCAATGTGATAGCCTTAGGTGGGCTTGACAACTCTTGATTGATATTCGATCTAGATTGATGGTAGATGATTTGAGCTGCCTGGGAGAGATGTACATGTGTTGTTGAAGATCAACACAAAGTTCTTAGGGGTAGCAATCTCTAGTAGGCTTGAGAGTGCCCATAAGATTAAATCACAGGGCGCCTTGGAGATGCATTCATGAGAATAAATTATGGGCATATTGGAGGGGTGCCTGTGAGACTAAGTCATGAGGCACCTTAGAGGTGTGCCTATGAGATTAAGTTACAAGTGCACCAGAAAAGTGTCCACGAGACAGTCGTGGGGCACCAAATAGCCACTTTGGGTGGTAGCCCCTGAGTGGGCTCAAAGGCGCTCATGAGGCTTACTCATAGTCACTTTAGAGGTGTACTCATGATACTAAGTCATAAGCACACCAAAGAGATGCCCACGAGGCCAAGTCGTGGGGTATCGAATGATCACCTAGGGTGGTAGCCCCCCAGTGGATTGGAGGTGCTCATGAGGCTTACTCATGGTCACCTTGAAGGTGTATTCATGACACTAAATCATAAGCACATCGAAGAGATACCCATGAGGCTAAGTCATGGAGCATTGAATGGCCACTTGGGGTGGTAGCCCCCTAGTGAGCTTAGATATGACCATGAGGTTTACTCACGGGCATCTTATTGGTGCGCCTACGATATAAGTCATAGGCACACCGAAGAGATGCTGACGAGGCTAAGTTGTTGGGCATCAAATGGCCACTTGGGGTGGTAGCCCCCCGGTGGACTTGGAGGTGCTCATGAGACTTACTCATGGTCACCTTGGAGTTGTACTCATGACACTGTCGTGGCACATAGGAGGAGTGCCCACGAGGCTAAGTTGTGGCACTTCGGTGGGGTGCCCACGAGGCTAAGTTGTGGCACTTCGGTGGGGTGCCCACGAGGCTAAGTCGTGGTACACCGAATGATCACTAGGGGTAGTAGCACTAAGTGGGCTTGGAGGTGCCCAAGAGGTTAACTCATGGGCATCTTGGAGGTGTGCTGGTGCCCACGAGGTTAAGTCGCGGGGCACCGAAATATGAGGGTTGTGGAGCCCTTTTACCCCATAGGCGGGGGTTTTTCTAGAGATCAGGAATGCATGAGAATGCTTAACCCTTGCCAAGCAATGGAGCGAGGCATGCAGTGACCCGGAGGTCATTCGGCTCGTGGCCTAGAGTCTAAAGGGGACAAGTCCTAAGCACATCCATCAACTTGGGCACTGGGCCCAAGTTGCCGCTCTTGCCCTAGGTCCAGCAGGACACGAATCACCATGGTGGAGGTGATGGATGTCCAAGCCACCTTGAACTTTTGCAAGGGGAGACCATAGAGGTCATACATCCTATGCACCACAGGGGTGAAATTCCATGTGGGAAAAGTGCCTCGAGAGCCCAAGCGAGGGCATTGGGCCATGTGGGGGCAACGACGCTCAGGCACCATAGCACGGGCGCCCAGGGCACGAAGATGTTGTGTCGTGAGGGCGCAGGGGCGCTGGCCCTACGAGGGTGTCTTGAGCTTCCCGTCGGCTGGACATTGCATTGACCAGCGCAAGGGAGGATGCGCTCGGGAGCCCCGGGGCGCGTAGGACATTGTCCATCCTAGGGTGGAGGGCCCTAATCCCTGACGATGGTGCGTGCCCATTGCTCTTCTGAAAATGGACTTGTCATCCACGAGCTTATTGCACTCCAGAGCTGAAGGAGGCTTTGTGGACTTAGAGTATTTATTGGTAGAAGCCATAGCCTTTCATCAATTAGCTACGGTCCCCACAGACGACGCTAATGTTGTATGTGTGAAAACCAAACACAAGTGATGGGGTGGATGTTGGCCGTCTTACGGGCCATCATCCATGAGAGTAAAAATAACACGAGAGTTTATACAGGTTCGGAGATCCGAGAGGATCGCCCTACTATCGGTGAGCCAATAGAGGGTTACCTCTGGGGAGGAAGCCCCCGAGGGCTCACCAGTTTGAATGTGCTTCTTTATTGCTCATGAGAGCTCAAGAGAGCTTCTCTCCCCAAATGAAGGTTACATGTGGGCATTTATAGACTCTTGGATCTGTACAAATGATCGAAATGCCCCTTAGAGGATAATTGCCCTATAGGTACAATACGGGGTATAATTGTCCTTTGTGAGAATAATTGTATTTCTTGGTTTGCATGTATATGTCTTCTATGGAGTGGGGCCCGATTAGTAAAGGGATAGATTATTCCTCCAATAGAAATAAAAATATAAATTAAAATCAAAATTCATGCACAATATCATTTTCATTTTCTTAGTATTTTTAAAACTGAATAAAATTTAAATGGCCATAACTTTTGCATATGAACTCCAAATTTAGTGATTTTTATCTCTAAATTCTTCTAAAATCATATTATATGCAAATATTCAAAACATGTTTAAATTTTGTCTCTATTTAGTTTCATTTGTCTCTTATGTGTATTTATTCGGATTTTACCAAATAAAGACCGCCACACCAGACAACTTCGAGAACGTTTCTGAACCATTCTCTGAGCAACAAAAGAAAGGAAAGCACCCCCTTTGACTATATTGATCCTAATATTTTAATTATTGCATATTGTTTGCAAAATCTATCATGCATTCGTGTATGTTTCATTAAAATTTGCTATATTGTGGGTAACAGTAGTTATATCCGCTTGCATGCATTAAAACTCCTTGCAAATTTGATATCCTTGCAGTTGTAACATTTAGGACATGGTTTAGATAATAGATAATGTCATTTTGGGTACATTACATTGAGTATATGGTCTAGATGCTTAGCAACATAATTGTTTTCGCTAAGTTTGATCATTTAGAGAAATATAAGTATGGACATAGGTGATTTTGAAATATTGGGCCAAAGGAGAAACTTCTGTTAGTTTGGTATAAAATAAAAAAACCTAGATTTAGATATGGGCAAGTTATATTATGAATTGTCAAATGTGAGAAGGTATCTCGTATGTAGATAGGGGGATATTCTCGCCCGAATGAATTAAGGACTAAACGCTATTGTCATACATCTAAATCACACTGTACAACCACATGTGCTATATGGGCTCTGGTTTTAGCTGACTAAGTTATCTACACTAGTCTTGTATTTTGGTAGGCTGAAATAGTAAGAGTATTCTAGGAAGATTTACTCGTAGGGGCTCCCTTCACCAAGGTATTGGAACCAAAGTTTGCTAATACAATGGTGAATGCTCACTTACGAGAAGGACACACCTAAGTTAGGATTTTTTTTCTTCATCAGGCTGGTGCAAAGTTAGGACTAGATGAACTAGTGAGGACATTCCAGGAAGGCTATATGATAATCAATTTCATCACGTACCCAAGAAAGCGTGATGTTACCGGTAGTATATTTTATTATCTCATGTAGGTAAAATTATACAACCTTTTGAGAGTGTTAAAAACTATTTAAATGAACATACTCAATTGTACAACCTTTTGATAGTGTTAAAAACTATTTAAATGAACATACTCATGGTCATGAGCATGCTTGTATGTAGCCATAATGGGTATAGTTTTTATTTTTACAAAACTGTTTCGTTGAACAAGCTGGGATGGCATGTACAGATCACGTGCCATGTTCATGGTTGGGAATTGTTCAATGATCACAACCAAGGAGGGCTATAAATGAATATGATTTATTGTTATTAAATGCTATACAAATGTTATTTCATTATGTGTCAACTACTCTTTATACTTTCGCTGCAAATTACTACTTATCAATATTACCAACAAAAACTGCTTCATACTGAAAATAACTTATAGAATAGAGCCTTATTTATTGTTAGCTTTATATATATATATATATATATATATATATATATATATATATATATATATATATATATATATATATATATATAGGAAGCCTCTTTTCTACACCGGTGTAATTACACCTATATCTTTTCTCACAACGTAGGGGTATCTCACAGAATTAAAAGTATGTACGTATAGTATACAGTATTTAAGATCATCTAAGTGGTATGAACAATTTTTCAGAGGTAGTATGTATATATTTTTAGACATACTCCTTTTATGTGCGTATATGAAGGTATTTACAAAATACGCTAAAAACTATGGACTCCATATATATATATATATATATATATATATATATATATATATATATATATATATATATATATATATATATATATATATATATATATATATATATATATATATATATATATATAGGAAAAATACTTTCTACACCGGTGTAATTACACCCACCTCTAATATACCACCTAAACAAACTTAAAATACTCCTTTATCACTTTGGATATACTCATATACTAATTATAAGATACTTCAATGTGAACCACATGAAAAAATTACAAGGGAATCAATAATTTTAGCGTATTTTATAAATAACTTCATTTACGCACATAAAAAGGAGTATGTCTAAAAATATACATACCACTTCTAAAAAATTGTTCATACCACCTAGATGATCTTAAATACTGTATACTATACGCACATACTCTCAGTTACGCAAGATACTCCCTACGGTATGAGATACAATATAGAGTGTAATTACACCTGTGTAGAAAAAAGCTTCATATATATATATATATATATATATATATATATATATATATATATATATATATATATATATATATATATATATATATATACACATGTTATGATACACTATAAGTCTTAATGAGTACGTAATGTACTCAATCTTACTTAAATTATTGTTATTCAGAGAATGAGGAAGATAGCATGCCCGACAACACGTATTTTGCACCCTGTACCGGAGAATTCGACAATGGGTCTTTCCATAGCCTAACTCTAATCAGTTGCCTGTGAGCTATAGTGGCACACCGTTGGACTCTTTTGCTTACTTACTTACCTTCTGTTGTACTTTACTCTTGATACCTATATTTATTTGGCCGGTCGGTCTTACGTTGTAAACTTTATTATGCATCACTTATATATTGCCTCTTTGTTATAAATTAATTGTATGCGATGTGTATAGATGTCATAACCTCTTTGTGTATAGAGTCCACAGAGCCTCTAGCTCCTCCGTCCTCTTCTTCCGCATCATTGCCACGAAATCCACCTCCTCCCTCACTGTCATAACCCAAATCGAGATCCACCACCAACCAAATCAGCACACCGCCACATTCCAATCGCATCGACTTTGCCCATTCCATCGTCGCCTGCACCCAATTCGACGCTTTCGCCCCGGCACAAGGCAAATAAGAGACGGCGGTATGTAGCTCATTGGTAACAGAGTTAGTGCCATCAGCAGGGGGCGGTGTGGCACACTCTGGCATGTAGCGCATTGGCCATCAGCACATGAAGACGACAGCCTCACCTCTCTCCTTGTACCCTGTCACATCGCCTGCTCTCCTTCTCCTTCCTCAGACCAACCGAGGAGCGAAATGCCTCACCATTGTTGGCCCCCGAGCTCCGTCGTGACCCCCTTGTCGATCATCCTCTCTGGTGGCGCAAGAGGGTGCTTGGTGGCCGGGTTTGGAGGGATGTGGTGACGGAGGATGGTGCTTAGTCGCCTGATTTGGGGGAGATGGTGGTTGTCTCGATGAACAGATAACCCCACCCCGAAGCCAACATACAATCACGGTTATGTCTAGCAAGAGGATCCATATATCACTTTTGCGATTATGAATGCCCAAGAAGAACAAAACGTGCACTCTCCGTTTGATTTTCAGTTTTGTTTTCGACTGATTAATTAGGAAATTGTGTTCCTCTGTAAGCTTGTAGATGACAACAATTAGCACGATGGAATGGATTTCACGTCACATATATTTGGATGCGCCCCAGAATCACGTCCCTCGGGAGCACAATTATTAGTGCTTTGTCACGCTTCTGCCAGAAGTCCCGTAAGGATGCGTTTTTTGTGCTTTGATTTTACCTTTCGGTTTACAGTTTTTAATTTTTGGTTATTTATGAGAGATAGTACCTAGAAGAAAATAGTTGTATATGATTCTAGTCGGTACAATTAAACTTAATATAGTGTTTACTACAATCTATTTATAGATCCGTCTTAAAAAGATGTATAATTTAAAAATTAATTACTATAGTAAAAATAATAAACCAAAACCAAAACAGAAAAGAAAGCTAAATAGGGCAGAGCAGTTTATGCTGCCTGGATACGCACGGTGCTTGTGAATTGACCCCGCTTAGCGTTTGCTTGAGCTTGTTTTGGTAGAGGCTTATGGTTCAAGCTTGGAGCCCACGGAACGACCTTTGCTAGTGGCTACCAGGCTAGCCAATGACAGACAAGCAGAAAGACAGAAACACTAACTTTGAGATCTGGTTCTGCTCTAAGGGAGTGATCGGAATAACGATGGCTTTTGGCTTTTGCTGAAAAAATACTGTAGCTAGCTGAAAAAACACTGTAACTGAGTTGGTTTATTGGGTATAATTAAATGTAAAAAAATGTAAAAAAAACCGAAAATAAAAAACGAAAAAAAAGTATAAGTAAATTTTAAAAAATCCAAAAACGAAAAATTTTTTTATCAGAAGCGCAATCGTGCGCTACGATGAAAAAATCCGTCCGTCGCCCGTCGCTGGGAGCAAAAGTCGTTCTGATCGGCACCTAAATGGTTTCAACTGGTTTTTTTAGTTTTTAGTTTATTTATGTTAGAAATCATTTGAAATGCATCGGCTTCTAATTTAACCTTATTTTAGCTCTTTTTTTGCTTTTGTGCTTTTTTTTATTATTCTTTTGCATTGTCTAATGATGATATAACGGTTTTTTTATTTTTTATATATTTTTTTCAAAAAAATTAATAACCAATACAATATAATTTTAATCAAAAACAACATAAACCCACAGCCGAAGTCACGAGCCACTTAAAGCGCCGCAAAGAGTCAGGTGTAGGTCTGTCCTCTATGCGCCTTGGTATCTAAACGTGAGGAGAGTGATAAATATGGAACTGGCCGGAGACCAATAGATGGAGAATCAGATGCCACCATGAGTGTGTTGTGCGAATCAACTTTTACGTAGACGGGGGCCCAGAATAGTGTGATCAGGCCAAACACGACGGTTTATAACGTGGATTTGAGAATTTGTCCATTCCGCATAGATGCAATTGAAGATTTACCCATTCATATGTCACTGATATATAGCCCTACGCACGAGGATTCCCAGTGGAAAATTCTCAATTACCCTTTATATCGTGCTTAATTCGTTCGTGACAAGCACCAACCCCACCACCAAGATCTAAAAACTCGCTTCGCTCACGGCACGAGCCCATGTCGCACGCGCATGCTCGGCCGAATGACTCGCGGCGTGCGCGGCTGGTTTTGTCGTGCCGTGCGGGGGATCATGGCGAATGGGCGACCCGGACTGGGCGGGACGACGGTGTCGCCGTGGCCTGGGGGACGCGGTTGTTGCTGTTGAAGGACAATGGTAGGCATCTTATCACTTAGTCTATAAACAGAGGTATCATTGTAATTTATACATGGAAAGAGAAAGCAATAAAGAAAAGAATTCCTCTCTCATCTCTCTATGTTTAATCTATTACTTGCATTATTCTGTGATTAATCTCTCTCTTTTACCTATGAGGAATTGATCATACTAGACTCGCCAGCGACAGTTTCTCAACACATTATTAGCATGAATCGCTCTGGTGGATCGAATGGTAATTATCAAAGCACTCGTAGATTGAATTACTTATCTAGAATCGCTTTAAATTCAATTTTTTGCTTTCTAGATTATTTTTCTACAGTGCAAACCCGCTTTAATCTACCACGAGCTGACTTGAAGTCGCTAGCCAAGCCTCTCGATAGATTTGTACAAAAGAGTAGAAATTGATTGCATTGTAGATTGAAAAAACAGGGGAAACTTCGCACGCGGCCATCGTTGATCAGCCTAAGACGTTGGCCACCCGTACCCCCCAGCACAGCCACTGCTGTCACTCGCCCCGCATGGTGAGCCGCGATCGCTCGGCTCGAGGCGTTAGCCGTCCGCACGCTCGTCGACTGCCCACACGCGCATCGGGCGTCACTCGTTTCCGATTAAGGTCCGCCCAGCCGCTGGCCCCGCGCTGAACGCCGCCTCATATGCGCCACCGCGGCTCGGCTTCAGGCGCAACCACCATCATCGCCTCTCGCACGAGGCTCGCTGCCGGCCACCCATCCGCGCTGCCCGCACGTGGCCGACTGAGTTGACGTCACTCGGCCAATGGGCAAGGCCGCCATCGCTGCTCCCGAGCGCCGCAGGACGCGCTGCTGCTCCTGTGCACCGCCTCCTGAGCGCCGGCCGCACGCGCGCCTCCTGAGCACCGTCGCGTCGCGTGCCCCCGCATAGGGCCACCGCTGCACACACCGCCGGCCCTGACCTTCCATGCGACGCGACCCCGAGCGCCCGGATGCGTCACCATCACCATGAATAGTAGTCATGAATTCTCAAGAAAGGACCCCTAGCCTTTTTGCAAAAAGGCCCTCAAGAAATCAGTAAATCATGCCAAAAAATTTTTAGAATTGAAAATTGACACATAGGCTTCTGGAAATTGCAGAATTCACTGAAAATTCGTATCCTATCATAAAAGGATCTTAGCAATTCAAATTTTGAGTGGTTTTTCGTATTTGAAGGATTTTTAGCATTATTATTATTTTTTATGCTTTTTCGTATTTATTTACTGTTTTGATTAATTGTAATTATTTAAATTCCCTTTAAATCACTGAAATTAACAGTAAAATTATAGAAAATGCACAGAAAATTTCTAAAAATATCACGCGAACCTTTTGTATCATTATCTAATTTATTTCACGTATGTTTACCTATAGTAAATTTATATTTTCATTTTATGCACATGTAGATAACAGGCATTACGAACCAGGAGTTCGAGGACCTGATCCAGTATGGCAAAAACTACTTGATTTGGACTTCTGATGTAGAGATCATACTTAGAGCCAAGAAATTATGTGCTACCATTGGGATTGGTGCATCATAGGATGCCAAACCCACACCTAAGAAAAATAATCAAGCAGTTCACTTCCTCAGGCACCACCTCTATCTCACTCTCAAGAATGAATACATGGCAGAGAAGAGCGCGCAAGCATTATAGACTGCACTCAAGAAGTGGTTCGAGAAGCTGAAATACACAATCTTCCTTAAGCAGAGCAGGAATGGATCCGACTTAGATTTACTTATTTCAAAATAGTTGGGAGTACAACTTTGTTCTGCATAGAATTTGTACCAATCTTCAGCTTTGTGGTAAGCAAATCACATATGAGCAGAAGGTTGAGAAGATCCTCTCTACCTTCTAGTACAGTGTAGTCTACGCGCAACTATCGTCAAGACGGCTACAAAGGAGTATACTGAATTAATTGATATTATGCAGGTTACAAAGGCTTAGGATGAAGTTCTCTGCAATAACTTTATCGCGCAGCCATCTGGGAGCTCCGCGGCTATGAGGCCAATGCTAGGGCTACAAGGTACGGAAGCCTATAATAAAGAAAAGGGGAAGAAAGTGCAAGGCCACAGCCCAGAAAGGCAAGCCACATGCTCCAAAGGAGAATAAGGCCAGTAAACCAAAGTTGGATGACAAATCCTATGATCATTAAGACCAAATCTGCTATAAGTGTGGTAAGTCGGGGCACTGGTCGTAGATCTGCAAAGAGCCGCAACACATTGTTGATGCCTTCCAGCCCAAAAAGAAGAAGGGTGGCAAAGGGCAGTATGAAACCCACTTTACCTTCATCGACAGGGAGAATTCTAAGAAGTTGCCCGCCCCAATGGAGGTGGACTCCACCCCTACAGCAGCACCCCGTCTTGACATTGTAGCCGCTGCCACGATTGCTTAGAAAGAGCATCTCACCCATGAGAAGATAGCAGCCGAAGTATCTAATTTCCTAGCAATTCAGTCTAATGCACATAATGTATTTAGACTTTAAATGTCATCTATTTCATGTGTGAAAGGAATAACTTCGATTTTGCATTGATGATACTCGAAAAATTATTTTTCATGATAGTTGGATGATATTAATTCATTCATTCATTTATTCAGTCAATAATAACATGATATATTTTGATATTTAAAGTATTTTATTTATGTATTGATTATCTCCTACTATATATTAATAAAATAATTTATATTAGAACGCATGTGACACCCTATGGAGGAAGTATGCTTAGTTGACAGTGGCACAACAAATACTGTTTTGAGAGAAACAAAATTCTTTCAGTTAACTAGCAAAAATACTAGCAGCCTTACAACAATCGCCAGTAGCGATGATTATATAAATGACTTAGGAAGAGCCACAATTATACTCTCGATGGGCACAACTTTGATCATTGAAAGAGTCTTATTATACCCAGAATCGACTAGAACTCTTCTAAGTTCTAAAAATATTCGTGCTAACGGTTTTCACGTTGAGACTGAAGAAGAGTATGTTAAGGAATACCTGCTCACTACAAAGCAAGAAGCAAGTGAAAAAAAGGTATTAGAAAGACATCTTTTATTTGAATCTTGGCTATACTACACTAATATTAATACACCTGCAAACTATACTACCCTGAAAACTATATTTAAAATCTCTGAAATTTTCTATCTCTGGCATGAAAATTGAAGGTATTCCTAATTCTTTTCAAAGACCTCGGAATAAACGGACGAGAACTCCGGCCCCTTGAATCCAAAATAGTCGGGGACACCTGATGAAAAAGGACAAGAAGAACTTGACACAACCAATCACTGAAGTCCCAGGAGCTAATTGAGATATGGCACCAATATGGCACCTTCAGAAAATGGTATACCAAATCTAAACATTCCCGTGGAAGGTGAAAGAAGCATGGATGTGTGCGCACACATTGAAACTGAAAAATCAAAAGAACTTGCCCCGGCAATTGGAAAGGGCGATGAGCAAGTAGAAGCACTAGAAGAATCAACCTATGATGAAATATCTATAAACTATATGCACATGGAAGAATCTATGAATAGAGTAATAACAAATGTTGAATTTATTTTGCAAAATAATTGCCACAATCATCGATCTTGATCTAGAACTTGCATCGCTCGTCGAATGCAAGAAAAGATTAGATTGGAAGGATTGAAAAAAGACAATAGAAATTAAGTTATTATCTCTGAATAAAATAGATATATTTGGTCTTATAAACCGCACACCTCCCTATGTGCACCCGGTAGGGCATAAGTGTGCCTCCCCATGAGAACAATGAAATTGTAAGATATAAAGTAAGACTTGTTGTACAAGGTTTCACTCAACGCCTAGAAATTAATTATGAAAAAACATATTCCTTGATCATAGGTGGTATTACCTTTAAATATTTAATCTCGATGGCTGTAAATATGCATTTAAAAATAAAATTGATGGATATGGTAACGACATACATTTATGAAAACTTGGATTTGAATATTTATATGAGGATACCTGAAGGTATCCCTGTCCCGAACCAAGAAAGAGTAAAGAGAAATCTGTACAGTGTAAAACTCAGAAAATCATTGTACAAGCTTAAGCAATCAGATAGATATGGTATAATCGGTTAAGTGACTTTCTATGTAAGAAAGGCTACACGAACAATGAAGATTATCCCTGTGTATTTATACGATGATCTCTGAATGAATTTTGTAGAATCTCAATATATGTAGATGATCTGAATATTATCCAAGCCTTGAAAGATATCAAGGAAGTAAGTTCTTACCTAGAATCAGAGTTCGAAATGAAAAATTTGAGTAAAACCAAATATTACTTAGACTTGCATCTCAAGCAAGTCCCGGAAGAAATATTAGTGCATCAGTCGGTCTACACTCATAAGGTGTTGGAAAAGTTTGACTTTAAAAAGGCATATCCTTTGAAAGTATCAATGATCGAGCGATTTTTACAGTAAGACAAAGATACATACCGACCTAGAGAAGAGGGGGAGGAAGTTCTAGGATCGGAATTCCCATACTTAAGTATAGTATGAGCACTTATATATTTAGCAAACTGCACTAGACTACGCATCGTATTTGTCATAAACCTATTAACAAGGTATAGTGCAAAACCTACTAAAAAGTATTGACAGAAAATAAAGAACATCTTCTGATACCTCCAATGAAACAAAGATCTTGGACTATTTTATAGAAAAAAATCAAGACCTAAATATGACTAGTTATGCAGATGTCGAGTACTTGTCAGACCCGCATACCGCTAGGTTACAAATAGACTACGTATTTCTATGTGGTGGAACTGTAATTTTATGAAAATCGTCTAAACAAAATATTGTATCTACTTCGACGAATCACTTGAAAATTATAGCACTATACAAAACTGCACGGGAATGTGCTTAGCTTCAATGAATGATTCACCACATCCAGTAGTCATGTGAATTGAATATAGTGTAAGCTTTCGTAATTATCTATGAAGATAATATAGGTTGTGTTGCACAAATACAGATGGGTTATGTGAAGAGTCATTTCACAAAGCATATCAGTTCCAAATTTTTCTATGCTCATGAATTGCAGAAGATAGATGAAATTTAGGTATTGCATACTAAGTCGTGTAAAAATTTTGCAGATTTATTCACCGGATCGCTTCTAGTATCTAATTTTGAAAGGTGTATACGTGGAATTGAAATGATGAGACTTATAGAAGTACATAACTTCGGATGAGACTCTACTCGAGCTCACTATAAAAACCTTGATCACGAAGATCGAGTACCCAAAAGGATACATCATGTTGATTAATTGGGTGGATTGTACTCTTTTTCTCTTGATGAGTTTTTGGGAAGTTTCTCTGCCAAAGTTTTTAATGACCAATTCATGCAACACAATATAACATATATCATATACTATTTCTCCAAAATTTTTTATTGAATTTTTATATAGTTTTGATGAGGCATAAACATATCGAGTGAGTGCCCAAAGGAGAGTGTTGGGGAACCTGGACCTAAGCCTGAGGCATTGGTCTATGGTGGATACCTCACTATTTAATTTATAAATAGATGTCTCAATCACTGTAATTTGTACCTAGAAAGAGAAGTAATAAAGAAAGGAGTTTCTCTCTCATCTCTTTATGTTTAATCTATTATTTATTTAATTTATTATTTATATTATTTTATAATTGATCTCTCTATTAGACTTAGAAGATATCGTTCAGACTGAATTCGTCGGGCACGATTCCTCAACAGTTGCGTGCGCCGTGCCGTGCCCGTGCGTGCGGCCCGGGGGCGTTTTGCCAGGAAAAGAGCGCATGCCTGGGTGAAATTGGCCGGGATCCAACGCGCGCGAGCAAGCGCTCCGTTCCTACGGCCTGGCAAGTTCTGTCGATCAGCGGAGCCGACGCAGCGATCTCGGCCCGGTTAGAGAAAAAGGCTTCGTCGGCCACGGACTTTGGGCTGGCTCTCCGACTGGATGGCGCACGGTGTCCTCCGTGCCTCGGAGTGTTTCGAGTCTGGATCCTTTCGTTTTTTCTTCGTTTCTTTTTTGAGAATGAGCGCACCACCGGCTTGTTAGGGCTTTCGCGCTCCAGAATCGAGACAAAATAAACTGGACAGAAAAGAATGTAAATTTATATGGAAATCGTGGGTCTATTCGAAACTAAAATACAGGGTCAGTTGTTTTTGGCTTCTAAAAATAGCTTTAAACATTTGCTATAACAGTTAACTTTTAAACAGAATATTTTTAAATGAGTCTATAAATTAATTGTAGTACACGTTAAAAACCCAACATCTGTACCATCCAAAATCACAAACGATTATCTCTCTCTGTAATCTCTATCATAAACTACTAAAATTTAAAAATTTCAGCTAGAAATTATAAACGAGCCGTATCAACAACTCCCTATTTTACATGAAGTCTAGCTCGAAACTCATTGGCAGCTGCCTGTTAGTCAAACGATGATGGCAGCAAACATGGCAAAGTCTGCACCATGTCAAATACGCGGAGTCGAAGATGAGGACTGGACGTACTTGTTGTTTCGACGCGCACTTAGCTGAAAGTACGACGTACCTACTCAAGGTGTTAGAAACTGTAGTACAAGTTCATAATCCAAATATTGGAATAATCAAAATGAGTGGGTTATGCAAGTTATGAAGCACAATCCCATGCAAGAGGGATGTATAGCAAACCCGTCTTTTTTTAAAGAAAACCAGCTGATAATGTTTGCTGTTTGCGACGAATATAATGGTGGTTGTTTGACCGACAGAATTGGCAAGCTTCGATTTTGTTGTATGAAAAAAATTGTGCAAGCTGATTTTTATGTAGTTTGAGATTTTTTTAAACCCACCTACAAGTCACCTTCATCAGTAATTTCGTCGGTCACACACCTACAAATTTTATGTGGTTTTAAATCTTCACCTAATGTCAGTTGACCAGCTGATCGTCTAACATGGCACTTGTGTAGCATTTCAGTGTGGAGTCCTTTATAACAGCACACCCTAATTAATCTCCCCTAGCCAGACCCGAATGCGTGCAGCCCAACACCTCGAACTCTAGCTACGCCGCCCATGAGTCTTCGAGCCAAGCAATAAGTAACGCTTCGGATCTAAGTAGGGGAGATGACATATTATGGTGTATTGTTATAAAACAGGCCCGTTGCAATGAAATGCAAGAGCCACGTGGCATGTGGATTGACAAATTTTTATGGTGTATGATTGACAAAACTCGAGATACGGTAGGTTTTTGACAAACATCCTGGCTTGCGGACGGGCTTTCGTGAAAATCCCATATAATTCTGATCATCCAAGTCAGGCCTGTTGCTGTTCGTCTTAAGGTCCCGCTTGTTTCAGCTTTTTTTTTCAATTTTAGTTTTTTTCACTATTCAATCATCTTTTCTGATTTTTTTATAGATATTTTGGGCTTTTGTATTTTCTTTTTTTTTCTCATATTCCTTTGCATTGTCCGTGATGGGGTAACATGTTTTTTCTATTTTTATATTTTTTTAAATTTAATTATGTCCAATAAACCAACTCAACTACAGTAAAAAAAATCAACTACAATAAAATTTCAATCAGAAACCATCAATGAAAAGCTTCGCTCCCTTCGTACCACTACCTTATAAGCAAGCTTGTAGCGTCGCGATTCACGTAGAGGAAGTTAGCATATCGACGTCTCATTGTCTAGTGTTTCTCTTTTCTACATGGATCTAGCACCGCTGGTTGCTTCCCTCCTTTTGGACGTTCATCTCCGAATTCAGACGCGTGGTTCTTATTTCCACAACTACGTACGAGCAGGTTCGATATTCTACAACCTGATATCGTGCGTACCTCAGCCTCCAAGACGCCAACAGACGGCAAGTCCAACGATATAACACCCGGGTCATATGGCTAAAGGCGGTTAGAGTCCTACTAACTACGTATTAGTCCCACCCCCACCCACGCGCCCAGTGACGAGGACGACGACCGGAATTAGTACTCGGTCTTTGTTTACCACCGCACCAAAAAAGACTGGCGGACGGCGGCGAGGGAAGGTGATCCGTGCCGGGGCCGAGACCGACCCGATGAACCGTACCCTGGCTGGGGTCGGTGGTCCGGCCAAGGCCCCGAACCAAGCGGGCAAGCCCCCTGCCTGCCCGGTGTTCGACGGAATGCCGAACCGATCTGCCGGGGCTTGCTCTCCCGGCCGTGCCCGCCGGGTGTTCGAACCAATGCCTGAGCCGGGGCGTAAGAGCAGCAGACGCCGAACGGTACTGGTGGTGAGGCACTGAGGCCTGTGTCTCCGTGGAGGCCTCGGCCATTTTCCATGCGTCGAGCACAGGAGACGAGCGGCGTTTCTTGGAGGGTGCTTGGACGCGGAACAGAAAATGTCAAAGATGGCGTTCGAGGCAAGGTGACTTGCTGATGGTACGTGCAAACGGAACAGATATTTTCTGGTCTTTTTAATTCAGATATTATTCGGAGCAAAGGATATCTAGAGATTTTGTCGGATATAGAAATGGAGACCGATATTTTTTGTCGGATACGAAAACGGATTCGGGAAAGACACTATTCGATGAATACGGAGCTATCCGAGTAATTAGCCAAATAGTTACCGGATTATTATTATATGGTTACTATCCGTTAGAAACCCGAGCAAAAGAAATATATTTGTCCTGTGCGGCTGTTACCCTAGCGCCCATCTTGCCATCCAGGATAGATCCAGTCCACTAGGTACCGCTCATTTCAGCTTAAAACCAGCTTCTGTTTTTAGTTTCTGTTTTTTTCATTATTCAGTAATTTTATCTTTTTCTAATTTTTTAAAAGATTTTTTGGGCTTTTTTGCCTTATCTTTTTTTCCCGCATTTCTTTGTATTGTACGTGATGGGCTAACATGTTTTTTCTATTTTTATTTTTTCTAAATTTAATTATGCCAAATAAGCCATCTCAGTTATAGTAAAAAAAATAAGCCAGCTACAGTAAAAAAAGCTATAAGCCAACGCCATTCCGAATGCCCCTCCTCTCTGCCTCTCCTCCCCCACCGCACGGCGGCACCGCCGCCTGCCTCTCCTCCCTCACCGCACGCACGGCACCGCTGACGCTCGCCTCTCCTCCCCCACCGCACGGCGCCACCGCAGCCCGCCCCTCCTCCCCCATAGCATGGTGCCGCTGCCGCTCCTACTGGATCTGAGCCGCCTCTCCCTCCAATCGGGTTATCTCCGGCGAGCTCAACTACAAAACAATTGCCGGGCTGAGGTGGTCCTTGCAGTGCTAGTTTTGTTAGTAGTTGGGAGGTAAGCTACTAACTATATGTGATGAATCGATGATTATATTGTACACTGGTACTTTCATGTGAACTAAGATATGATTCGTTAGATTCACAGCTAGCAATGGCTCTTAGCTCCATGAGCTATCAATTCAATTTCTTAGTTATTTAGTGTTTTCAGTGGTTCGATCTTGTATAAATTATTGAAGTAGTATGAACCAACATGCATGTAACTAGCTATAGTTACATTTTGTCTCTGCAGATAGGCATATATATAAGAAACATGCATGCGAAAGCTCCTAAGTACTTTACTTTGAAATTGCAAACGTGCATGGTATAAATAGCAAAATATTGCTACATGTCCATACCTAGACACATACAGAGAGGTATGCACATAATAAATTTTGTATCTTGTGTATACTGTATACACATACAGAGAGGTATGCACAGAATAAATTTTGTATCCGTTATTGTGTATACACATTCTTACACAGAAATGTTGGATTCTTCTTCCTTGTTTCCCCTTTTATGATAGATATTATATAATGACACAACCAGTGGCTGCATTGCAGTGCAAGTTGGTATCTAGGAAACAATTCCAAGTTAAGGCATCACATTTGTTAGCAGATAATGTGTACTATATGTGTGAATATATATGTGCATATATTTCCTTTCAGTTGTATGACATTTGCTTGATGTTTAATATCCAGAACTTCATATTATTTTCAGCAGAAGCACAACTTATGTTTCTTAACCTATTTGCAGGATATTGATAATTTAAGATGGCTGCAGCAAGTGCAAGTGCGAGTATTTACGCAAGCACAGGAGCATCCCCTGCTGGCATATGATGATAAAGGCCAACTGTCAAATTGACATCACAATGAATTTAGAAAGTAAAATACAACACTTGTTTCGTGACTGGAGGCAGGCAGTACTATATTGCAGTCGTCAACTAAGCATAGAATTGCACCAATCACTATTTTGAATATCAGTACAGAGCATAGTATGTTTATATGACTGTTATATAAGTAAGCTTCAGGTAGTGTCAGCTAAAGTTTGTGTCTCCTTACTTCTCATAGCTTCTGAAAACTCAACAAGGTGAGCATCAATTGACTTGATAGGAGTTTGAGGAAGAAATTCATAAGCTGCTTTCTCTGATTCTACTGAACTAACTGTAGAGATGGATCCATTTTCACTTTGATGTGAGGCCATGGCATCAAGGGTTACTCTCTTATCAAAAAGTTGTAATGCAAATAATGTCAATAAGATAATAGAAAATCTGATGGGGGTAACGAAGTCAACATTTCTCCCTTTTTTGCCCTTTGGAAAGGAACATCCTTTTCATTTTGAAACCAACAAAGTAAACACATCCAGAGTTACTGGCTAACATTTTAAGAGCATGTCTAGCTTAGCTCAGCCTTATTAAGTTGGTTCATTGTGCCCATCAGCCCATAAATAAGCTAACTTACAAGGCAAGCCCTGAAAGATTTATAGATCAACTCAACTTATAAGTCCATACAGACTTGTAAGCTCCATAGCCCATCCCCCACTGGCTTCAGGTTTTCCGTGAATAGGATGCTTATGCTTAAAGTTTAACCAAAGAAATAAGCCATTACTTGCTCCTTTCTGGACTTATTTTGGTACTAATTAAAAACTCAAAGCTTAAAGAATGCTAAATTGGCTCTAAATTTTGGCCCGCGCATGCAGCTATGCAAGTGCTGTGCCAACAATGAGAATATTGTAAACTGAAAATAAAATAAAATGATGATGTTTCTTATTGCTAACTGTATGCTGATTCTTATTGCAACAAACTTTCATAGCTAAAGGATGCTTCCAAATATTGAAAATGCATACTTCCCCCAAACATTAGTGGTTGTTTCAGTTCATTCTGCTAGGAGTATTTTTACTGGTAGTTCTTTAGTTAGGAAGTAGAGGAACCTAGTTTGCCAATGTTTCTAGAGTTACTATAGAACTTTTGCTTAATTATGCATGCATATTCCTTGTGCTGGTTTGTTTAGAGCTCATTTAGTCAAATGATGCTATTTTTAAGAGTAGCACATATGACCGGTTTCTTTAAAACATGTACTGTTATATGGAATCGTTGGTCACATTTGTTTGATGTGTTTGATCTGGATATGTGTGAAGGAGGGTAATGTAGCCATATAGATTTTATCTACAGCCTTTAGATCAATAAACTTTCTTGCATTTAGGTTTTTATTATTCATTCAATAATTTTGTGTTTCAAATGATATTTTTTTTGTAGGATGAGATAATGACCGAGGTTGAGCTTCACTGAAGTATGGTTACTAGTTAGAGATGGTTCACTACTGGCTTTTGCTAGACAAAAATTTGTGTTACTAGCTCATCATGTGATGTAATGAAATTAAATAAACTGGTGATGTACTTGACTATGGACAATTCTTACTTTTGAACCATATGGCATGTAGCTATTACTTGCTTAATTAGTCTCTATCTGCCTATCATCTACTTACTACTTTGTTAGCTACAATTTACTACTTGCTTAACTAGTCCATGTCATTATGTTATATAGTTAAATTTGCTTGTTAAGCTATTAATGTAGTTTCATTACGGACATATAGTATGGTTGGTTGATCCTTATATGTGCGATATATATGGTTTTGTTTTTATGCATTATTCGACTAAATATTCGTAACCGAGATTTACTGTAATCGAAGCGACATGTATTCACTCCGTATTCATAATCGAGAATATCCACATTTGTATTCGTATCCGGCACTATCCGTGTCTGACTCCGATAAAATATATGGAAAAGAATACAGGATGAGTAATATCCATCTGCATTCGCTCCGTTTGCATCCCTAGATGGTATGCTTCGTCGCTTTAGCTTCTATGATGGCGGGTCCAGCTCTAAATTGTTTTAGCCTCTGACTTTTTTTTTTGCCTTTTCGTTTATTTAAGCTAAAAGTCACTTTGAACATGTATGTTTCTAATTTCTGCTCTTTTTTTTCTTTTTCTTCCTTATTTTTTTTGTATTTTTATCATTTTTTATTTTTTTTAACTTAGTCAATGCAATTTTAGCTGGAAGTTACAGCCATAAACTTAAGTTACAAGCTAGGGAGAGCGGGCCCTCATGGCGTGGTTGTTGTTGTAGGGCCACGTGAGATGGCCATTCCCTCCTTGTGTTGCTGTCCTTCGGGACATCGGCTTCGCCGGGTCTTCCCTCCCCCTTTCTCGTATTCTTCCTCTACTGTTCTACTTGTTCACACCATCGTTGACGCCCGAGAAGCTGACCTATCTTTGAATCTTACAAGTGTGTTCACTAGTCTGAGCAGCCGAGTCATCCATCGCTCTGGAAGCAAGCTTAAACATGCAACCTCGTCAAGGGAATGATCGTATGGCCGATGGGCGGCAGCCTTTCCTTGTGAGTCATGCGACTATGTGAGCATTGCAATTCCTCTCTTAGCTCTATGTCAGGTATGGTCTTCCTTTCTCTTCCTGTGTGTTTACTTCCTTAGTTGATAGACCTGGATGTAAGTTGTGACTCACCGTTGCCAGTAGTGTATGACACCCAGTTAACCTCACTAGTTACCCTGCATAATCTGTTAGTGTTAAGAACCGATCTATATGTGTGTTTCGTGATAACAGCAATCGAATCCAGGTATCGAAGTGGTACTGCTAATCTTTTAACCTATTACTGGTATAAACAATGGGGTTTGTCTTTCCCTTGGAGCCTCCTCCAAAGGACTGAAAGCCCTGACTTTTAGTTGTTTTGTATAGTTTTTTTACTACAGCGGTTATTAATTTTTTATTAAAAATATAAAAAACATTGTTAAAGTTTAGAAAAAATTAAAAAATACTGTTAAATCTTTTAGGATAATATAAAAGACAAGAGGGGGAAAAACCAAAAAAAGCTAAAAACAAAAGAAAAATCGAATTTTAAAAGCAAAAATGCAGAAGACTTGCTTATTATGCTCTCGTTTTGAACACCAATCCAGTGTGGGTTCTGATTGTTGACTGGGTCCAACTTATTTCAACTGGGTCATAGTCTCCTGTGGGGCCAAGCTAGCAAGCAAGGTGTTTTTTGACTTTTTCCAGGCACACCTCTGGTTGTTGTATTTGTTTGGTTGACTTCACTATTCACCAAGTCGTTCTTCTTCCTAGCATTCTTCTTTGCCAATGTTCTTTGTTCTTAGCTCAGAACCATCCTTGAATAATCTTTGAATCTTCCAGATATCTTCTCTCACCCGAGGAGCTATTTCCTGCTGCTGCAAATGCAAGGATAGAGGGAAGCTGAGACTTGCAATCTTGGTCGGGGAGCAACCATATGGCGAATGGCAGGCAACCCGAGCTCGTAACTGCTCTGACCAACGCCGCAAGTACTCTGGGACCAGGCAATGATCAGAATGAAGACAGCAACACCCATGGAGGCAACCAAGAGCTTGACATAGTCACTAGCAGCAGCTGGCAAGGTTCCATGGACGATTCATCCAGCAGGTTTTTACTAGTCGATAGCATCAAGGACGATTTTGACCTCTTGTGGAGACTGCGAAAGTATTTGGTACTGCTTGGAATCTTAGCGGTTAGTGTGACATACAATGCTGGATTAACACCACCGGGGGGATTTTGGGCACTAAACAAGGACCGCCATGAAGCTGGTGACCCTGTCCTTCGCGTTGTCTTCCCTCAACGGTATGAGGTATTCTTTTACTGCAATGCAACAGCCTTCGCTGCATCTCTTGTCTTAATCATCCTGCTTCTAAGTAAGAGTGTGACGAGGCAGAGGGTATGGCTCCGTTCAATGCAATTTACCATGATACTGGACCTATTCTGCCTGATGGGGGCCTATGCCGCCGGAAGCTGCAGAGCACCTAAGTCATCCATTTACATCTGGGTTCTAGTTTTTGCTGTTTTCGTATATGTGGGGATTCATATCCTAGTATCCATAAAGGTTATTCCAGAAACATGGAAAGGGAAGGTGCAGAGAACGCTAAGCAAAATTCTATCCAAATGGGGTGCCCGTGACAGTCAAATGAGCAGCCGTCAAGAGAAAGACATTGAGGAGGCTCGCAAGTTCATTTTGATGCTTGTAACTTTTGCTGCTACTGTCACATACCAAGCAGGATTGAGTCCACCGGGCGGCTTTTGGGCTGAAAATGAATATGACCCTTTGGCCAATCCTCCTTACAAGTATCTTCCAGCTACTTCTGTTCTTCGCACTAACTACCTTCACCGTTATAACATATTTGTTAGTTTCAATTCGACTTCCTTTGTGGCATCTCTGGTCATTATCATACTGCTTCTGAGCCCAGAATTGAGCAAGCATGGAATAAGGTCCAAAGCAGTGATTATGTGTGTGGTAGCTGACCTATTGTGCCTAATTGGTGCCTATGCTGCAGGATGCTGTAGGGATGTAGCAACATCATTCTACGTTATGTTTATTATCATCATAGTTTTGATCTGCTTTGCATTTTTATCTGGGATCTTTGTTTACAAACCTGTAGCAGATCGGCTAGAAAAGTTCAAATCAAAGAGTCTGTGGTGCATGCGTAAACTGGGTCGGTTACTCTCATTGAAATTTGGTAGCAAAAGATCGAGCAACACAGAGCTGGAGAATTCTTATGCAAGTCATCATGAAGGTTCAGTACATTCAAAAGGTGCACCGGCAGAAGACAATGCCTCTGAATCCGAACACCAGTTTGCAAATAATCAACAAGTTTCAAATACCAAAGAGGGTGAGTCCCATGAGGAGCATCCTCCTGCAGACAAACAGCAAACTGCAAATACTGAGGCAGTGTCCAACTCACAGCATCCATCAGGGAACAGCCAGCAATCTGCAAACACCAATGATGTTGTGTCTACAGATTACCAGCTAGTTGCAGATACGAAGGAGCCTGTGTCCAACTCACAGCATCCATCAAGGAACAGTCAACAATCAGTTAATACCAAGGATGTTGTGTCCAACCTGAAGTATCAGTCTGCAGACTGCCAGCTAGTTGCAAATATGGAGGAGGCTAAATTCAGCACTGAGCAAGAGCATCCATCTGTAAGCTGCCAGCAAACTGCAAATACCAAGGATGGTATGTCTACAGAAAACCAGCAAGTTGCAAGTACAAAGGAGCAATCTTCAACTGTTATTCCAGTCGAGGGTTTGTCTGAGCAAAATATGTCAGTCGGTGACTGTAATGGAGCCACCGACGATCACATAGTGGATGTAGGACTTTCTTTTCCTGTGGAAGCCAGTGGTAATGTGGACTGTGCAGAACAACACACTTCGGTTGGAGATGATAACTGTGACATTGAGATCGGTGGCATTTCAGAGAATGACCATATTGACAGCAATCGAGGAGCACCCAATCAAAATACTGACGACAATCCAACTGAGGAGCATCTGAAGAAGACCCGGACGTATCTGCTTCTTCTTGCCATTCTTGCAGTGTCTCTGACATATCAATCAGGTCTGAATCCACCAGGTGGCTTCTGGTCAAGAAGTGAAAAACCTCATTTAGCTGGTGATCGCATCCTTGAGGACACCTACCATCCCCGCTTCACTGCATTCTTCTATCTCAATGCAATCGCCTTTGTGGCATCTATTGTCATGATCATTATGCTCCTGAATAAGATGATGAGCAAGAAGGTTACAAAACGACGTGCTTTGCCGATAACGATGATAGTGGACCTACTTGCCCTGACTGGGGCTTTTGTTATGGGGAGCTGCAGGGAGGCAAAGTTGTCCATTTACATATCGGGGTTAGTATGTCTCGTACTTGCTTATGTTGTTATTCATATTCTGATAGCGATACATATAATCCCTCAAGAGTGGAAAAGGCAGGTGCCAGAGAAGCTAAAGCAGTTTTCATGTAGACATTTATGGTCAGCGTCTCCTCAGTCAGGCCACAGGCAGACAGGGGATGATACTAGTAAGGAGTTGGAGCAGAGGCGTAATCTGTTATTGACGCTTGCTATTCTAGCTGCCACTGTCACATACCAAGCTGGCATGAACCCTCCAGGAGGTGTATGGTCTGATGACAACGATGTCAGTGGCAAGCCAGGCAATCCTATCCTTCAGGACAACCATCCAAAACGATATGATGTGTTCTACTACTCAAATTCAGTCTCATTTGTGTCATCTGTAGTTATCACAATATTACTTGTGAATAAGGAATCCTGTGAGCACGGAATCAAGTCCTATGCAATGCGAGTGTGTTTGGTGGTGGGCTTGCTTGGCCTCCTGATTGCCTATGTTGCAGGAAGTTGCAGGAATAAAAAACAATCCATCTATCTCATCATTATTGCTGTGGCAGTTCTTATCTCCCTTGTGATTCAAGTCCTACTCTCTTCGATGCATGATACACTAGGAAGACCATTGGCTCGATTTGTAGAATTTCTACAGAGGCATTTATTTCATACCAAGAATGTTAGGCGAGAAATTACTTCCAAGGTACCAGAGGCTTCAGACTGTGACGAGAAAATAGTGAGAAAGAGACACAAGTATTTGATGCTTCTTGCAATTTTAGCAGCCTCCATCACATACCAAGCTGGCCTGAACCCACCTGGTGGCTTCTGGTCTGATTCTGATAAAGTCCATGTGGCAGGCAATCCAGTCCTTCATGATATTAATCACCGACGCTACAAGACATTCTTCTGCTTCAATTCTTTCGCCTTCATGGCATCCATTGTCGTGATCATGCTTCTGCTGAGTAAATCTATCAGGAAGAAGGATGTGCCACTGGAGGTATTGCACTTGATCATGATACTAGACCTTCTGGCTCTTATGACAGGTTTTGCTGCGGGAAGCTGCCGAAAATTTAGGACTTCAGTCTATGTCTATGCGCTAGTAATTGGTGTTGTAATATACCTTGTGCTTGTAATTGTTGTGTCAAGTGGCATTGCAAAATGTATGAGACCGAAGGAGAGGAGACATCCTGAACGTGCTTCAAGAACAAACACGCCGGTGCCTGGACAGCAAGTTTGAAGGTTCCGTTTTCACAGGAACTCAATTGAGTTAAGAATCTGTTCTTCTGTATTATCTGCAACTAATTGGTGTTTTGGTTGTCAGCATTTTTTTTGAAGTTAAGATAAACTTGAAAACTGGTGATGTTGTATGCTCTTGGACATTTTTTAGCATAGTTGAAACTTGGACGCAGGCCTGAAGCTGCATATGTGTTAGGTGTTTATGTACTCGACATTGCAATGGAACTACAAGTAGGCCATGAGGATTATTTTCATTATTTCATTGTTGCATACGCCTGACAATCTTTTGCATATAATCGCTAGACGCTGTGAAACTGTTCTGAGAATTTAGTGCTTTATTTTCCATCTTTCTGGCTTGTTCAGTGTTCTTTTGTTTTTGTTTTTTTATTCAGTCAAGTTGAAGTGCTTAGTAAGTTGTAAAATGATCCCGTCCAAATAAGTTTGATTACCAGGCTTATCTGGTTTCAATAAAGTATTCCTGTAATGCCAGCCAGTGTATTTAGCTTCTCTATATTTTCTTCTAGTGTAGAGAACCTGTTAAATGGGTTGATACTAGCACACCAAGGCTTTGCAATTCCTTGTAACATTATGAAGTTATCCTTTCTTTTATTCTGATTGTCTTTAAATTTTCTTACATGATGAAATACCATCCCAATGTCATATTGGAAGTGGAACTGGGGTTTGTATTGCATACACGGCATGAGACTCCTAATGTTTTGGAAGCACTTCTTTTGATTGGGTTATATATCTGGTTATCTGTGCTGTATGCAACTTTTGGTCAATTACCTTTGTGATCAAAACAAGCACAGCCACATCACCGGTGTTGGTTCATTTTTGGGTTGATATCTAGTGCGATTATGCAAAGAACCTTTCCCGTATAAAGTTTGAAAAGTTTTTTTTAGAAAAAAATAAGTTGATGGTAGTGCTTGTTATCGTTGGATCTGATATGGCAATTAGAAGGGGTAAATAATACCTTCAAATTAAACCTTCCAAATGGTATCTCAAAACTTTCACTCCACTAACTGTTGGAATCTAGAAATATCATATTTGCTCACTAGCAAAAAACTAACAAAAGTGCAGAAACAAAGAGAATTTAACTCCACTGGCCTCTGGTCGGACCATGGGCTAATTTTTATGTCCCTAAGGAGCAAAGTGAGAACTGGAAATTAGTCCGAATCAAAATAAAAAATAGTGTAATATTCAAAATATATATCTAAATAATTTAAAACTTTGTACATACCTTGTTGAGAATCTCAAAAATATAATCCATCTAAAAATCATATGGATCTTGGCTAAATTTTTAATCTTTTCTCAAGACAAGCATGATTATATCAAAATCAGACAAAACTCAAGAACTTAAGGTATGACTTGCTTGTGGGTTAAGGATAACTAAGATGGCTCTAAATAAATTTTCATATATCACATCAAGCAAGAGCACCCAAATATTCGAGGGCAAAATCTTAAAAACAAGATTTCACTAGAAGTGTTCCAAATCAAATCAAATTGGACAACCTTCAAGATTTTGCTATAACTGATCCCTAAATTGATAGAATATCATTCTTACGAGACATCTTCATCACTTACACATTCTTGAAAACCATCAAATCAAGAGGGAAGGAGAGAGGGTAAAACACCGACAAAAAAATAAGTGCAAAATCAACAAGAAAAGCTACTTCACCATAAAGGACAGACCTCTCACAAAAGCACTCACCCAAAGTTTCTAATACAAGAAAGTCTCTCTCTCTCAAACACTAATAAATGGATGGTTGGTTGGTTTGCCACATGTCTCTAACCTATTCGACTCATATAGATTGAGCAACCAACCAACATCTAACTTTAATAAATATTATCCACTAGCACAATCGGAAAAACCTATTAATCCCGTCCTCACTAGGTTTTACACTCATGTATAACTTGTACATGCTTTTCAAAGTATGTAAGCCCAAAACCTGCTAAAAAGCAAGCTTTCATCCATTTGACCTCAGTGTCTTCTTGACTTAAACCACTCTCCCAACGCCATCTAAGCGTCACAGTTTTGGTCCCATCGTCTCTTCCTGTATTTTGTCTTCCCTGCTAAAACACCATCGCTTTGACTATGGACCTCACCTCTTCTTCGAGCATAGTCAATGGTTACTTCCTCATTTATAAGCAATCATTATGCCTGCAACGTGTAGATTCATCAATGGTTCATATATTGGAAATTTGGACACATGTGGCTTGTTTATTCCCCGAAATTCCAAAAATAGCCTCTAGATCACCGGAATTCCAAAACTAGCCCCCTTCCCGATCGCGGAACAACGGGAGAGCGACACGTGGGCCGGTGGTGCGCCCGGGGGCCGCACCACCCATCATGCGCGAATCGGTGGTGGGCCCCGCCGCACCACCCACTGTTCATGCGCGGTGGTGCGGCCCCCGGGCGCACCACCCACAAATCTCCTCCGATAATTGGTGCGCGTCTGCTTCTCTCCCACGCGTCTGCTCGCCTCTGCTCCGATAATTGGTGTCGCCCGCGCCAAGCCAAGGAAATGATTCCATGCATGCATGCAACATGTGGAACAGTGGTGCACTGTGCATCTTTACGTCATATCACTTCTCACTTTCTTGCCGTGGCATGCGATAAAATCATCGCTCTCATTCCTCCGTTGCTCATTTCCTTCTCCTCCGTTGCTCATTTCCTTCATTTCCTACGTTGCGTCTGAGAGAGTGAGAAAGAGTGAAGAAACTCAAGGTTTAATCGCAGCGCACAGTTAATTCCGTGTGCAATTAGGAGTTTGTGCAATTGAGAAAGTTATAGATCGTCTCGTGGGCTTCAAGAGGAGGTAATTTTTTTATGTCACTGTAATTAAAATTTGTTTTGTGTGATTATTAAGTAATTAGGCAAACTCTCAGTTTGTTCATTTGCAATTAGGAGTTTTTGCAGTTGCGAAAGGTGCAAATCGTCCCGTGGGTTTCAAGAAGAGGTAATTTTTTTGTCCAAATATAACTAAAATTTTTTCCATGTGATTATTACGTAATTAGGCAAACTGACAGTTTTTTTGTTTCACTTAGGAGTTTTTGTAGTTGCGAAAGTTGTAAATCGTCTCGTGGACTTCTAGAAGAGGTATATTGTTTTTCCCCGTGTAACTATAAATTTTTTGGACATGTCATTTTAGTTTTAGCAATGTGTTTATTTTGTAGTTAGTGAATGATGTCTTCTTAGTGTAGAAATATAGTATTAGCCTTGTGTAGTTGGTCTGTGCCCATAGTTAACTTAGAAGAGCAAGTGTTATTATTATCATTAATTAGTTAGTAGTCACTATAACTTAAATTTAGGTAAATGACTTTGCATGCAGACCAAGTAGTTGTATTTGGTATTTAGATTGTTATGCAATATTTAGAATGTTATTTTGTACATAGGACTTAAAAGTCGAAAACTAAAAATGTGAAACATTATTAGTGAAAGTACACAAAGCTATTAGATGAAAAATTTTACGAAATTTTAGTAATTTCAAACATTAGTACAAATAAATAATTTTTATGTTACATGATAAATAATATGCAATGTGTACTGTGTAAAATTTATTTCAAGTATATATGTTGAAAGGTATGCATATCATTATGATAGGTTATTGATGGATTTATATTGTAAAACTGATATTAATAATCACGGTGCCCTGAAAATATGGTGGCCCTGTTGGAAGGGTTCACATAAACTATTATAATTTTTGGAAATCAGTTGTTATATGTAACAACTTATATCATGTTCATATCGGATAAATTTGTGCAAAAATTACAAAATTATGTACGTTGTATCGGAGTACTGCACTTAAATTTTTAAAATTTTTGTAGATTGTGTACTATATTTAAAACTCCAAACAAATATTACACATAAAATGTGCAGTGTTTATTTGTTAAATTCTTTGGTGTGAAGTTATTTTGTACACATATGATGCATAGAGAATTAGTAGTGCAGCGTAGAGAATTTTGTAGGCTTTTTGTTTTGTTAAATTTCGTTGTGTACTAAGGTATTTTGTACGGAATAATCATAGGTACCCATGGCTAACATTCAAGACTTACTCGTGTTCTTTGGGAGTGGGCTCGTACGCGATGGGCCGTGCGGGGCGGACGTGTCAAATTGTGAACGGACTGTGATCCATGCACCCGGTTTGAACACCATGACCCTGCATGATCTTCGGAGGTGTGTCCGTTATGCGTTCGATCGGGAGACCGGTCGGAAGAAGTTGCGGATCGAGGCGTTGTATGCTACTCCGGGAGATGGGGCTGGAGAGATTGTGTGGCAACTTATAAAGGTGACCAGTGATGTTGCATGGGCCCGGTACATGGAGGTCGTATGCAACCCTGCCGCATCGATATACGGCAGGCCAATGGTGTACATTCACTTCGTGGACAGGACGGAGTCATCCGTCGTTGGTGGTTCTAGTGGTTGTGGTGGTGGTGGCGGAGATGAAGCGCCGAGGCTCACTGGCGGTCATGAAGATGCCAATGCGGAAGAAGATCTCGGCGAGCAAGTGGGAGATGGAGGCTTGCAGAGGCGTGTGGAGGATTTCCAGGTGATCGAAGGTGTTGGGAGGTGGTGGGCCGCCCGTGTTGATTGTCACGAGTACCTCGCAGACCATTTGGAAGAAGTTGAAAGTGAGGAGGACGAGGAGGATATGGAAACAGCCAGTTCTGGGGAGGAGGAAGATGACGAGGCTTCAATGGGAGGTGTTGTAGGTGGTGTTGTGACCACGGACGTTTCATACGTCTCCTCCAGACTTGACGACATCGCAGCGGCAAGCCTAGTCCTACCACAGGCAGAGGGTGCGGAGTGGGGGTTCAGTGAGGGCGCACTCATTTTAGGGGAGTGCTTTCGCGACAAGAGTGCCGCCCAGCAGGCTATTGCTAGACATGCCGTCGGCATTAGCCGGAACTATCGGGTGTATAGGTCCAACCCGGACACCTACATTGTGAAATATGTTGACGACTCATGTCCTGGCAAGGTCCGTGCGCGCAGCGTTCAAGGGCACAACCTCGGAGTTCCGGATTACGGTCCGAAGATCACGATTGCGAGCTTGCGGCGCCGCTACGTAAGGCACCGCAACATGACGCTCGGCGTATGTTGCGGAGGCGATAAGCCACCTCGTGGTGGCGGATGTGTGTATTTCTCCCAAGTTATCATTGGCTGAAGTGGCTAACATGGTAGGGTTCAAGTCACTACAAAAAGGTGTGGCGCGAAACGGAAGGTGCTAGAGCGTATGTTTGGAACGTCGAGGAGGCGTGACGACTGGTCCCAAGAATGCTTCATCGATTGCGTATAAACCCGTGAACATACATCAACAAGAAGGAGCGGGTTCATCCCAACCGTGGTCCGAATTGTTATGTCCTTGATAGAGTGTTCTGGTCATTCCGACAGGCGATCGAAGGGTTCAGGTGGTGCCGTCCAGTGCTAACAATGGACGGGACATTTCTAGCTGGCAAGTATAAGGGTACGATCCTCACTGCAGTTCCAGCTGATGCAAACGACCAGTTACTCCCTGTGGCCTTCGCAATTGTGGAGAATGAGAACACTGATAGCTGGCTTTGGTTCCTGGTCAATGTGAAGCGTGCCGTGGTGCAAGATCGACCGGATGTGTGTATCATCTCGGACGCAATGCGGGCTTGTTGTCGCGTTGCGCGCAATGCGATCGTACACAACCCCGCCCGGTGGAATGATATGAAGAACCGTTGGTGCATGAGGCATCTCGCGGTGAACTTTCACACAAGGTTCCGTAGCAAAGAACTAATGAAGATATTCAAGAAGTTTTGCATGCAGAACCAAAAGCGGAAGTTTGACTCATTGTGGAGGCGCTTGATCGGAGACCAGCAAGCATGGACAACAACCCGACTGTGGTGAAGCCGGCCCTGTGGAGGGGGTTTACAAGAGTCGGGAGTTTACACGTGGGTTCGATCGAACGCGTCGACTTGGCGATGTGGTCCTGTTACATGACACCGCGAGCAAGGTACGGAATCATGACAACAAACATGTCCGAGGTGTACAACGGTGTGTTGAAAGGTGTTAGATCCCTACCCATCACAATGGTCGTGGAGGAGACTTGGAACCGCTTCAGGGTATTTTGTGAACAGAGCCATGATGGCGAGAAACATCTAGACGAGGGCAAACAATTCTCCGAGGTTTTCCAGCACATATGGACAAAAAGATAGAGAAGGCTCGTTGCCATAATGCTCGTACCATGGATGGCATTAGAAGAAAATTCGAGATACGCCTTAGACGTAACTACATGAGGGGTCACACAAGAGGATCGCAAGCGTGTCCGCACGATTGATGACAACGCATGTTGCACCCGTAATAAGCCGCAACTTCTACATAAGCCGTGCTCCCATGTATACGCGGCATGCGCGGTATGGCGCCGTGCACCGACTCTACATCTCCGTGTACTTCGATATTCAAAGACCAGATCGGACTCGAGTACGGAGTTCCATTCGTGCACGGGTGGACATGCACTACGTGGAGCTATGGCTAGGCAAGTGAAGTGGGTGCCCAACGAGGCATTGAAGCATGTCGGCCGAGGAAGACGGCAAAGCCGTCGCATCCACAACGACATGGACGACGGCCGGCGTGGGGATCGGCGTCGATGTCCGAGGTGCGATCAGGCAAGACGATTGGGCACTCGTTGAGGCAGTGCCCAAACAGGCCGACGTCAAGCAATGCTCCGCCGTAGTGAGCTCATAGTTATGCAGTGTTTTTTGCTAGTTGTTTTTATGTGTGTGTTGTACTATAGTCAAGTGATATGTTCTACAATTTTGTATGGGGCTACACTTGTTACAATTCGCTATCGTGCCGTTATGGTGCTGCGTTTGTATTTTATTTACTTCATCGCATGTGTATGTTGGTACGTATATTTATTTTATATCTTGCTATGTTTGGTACATGTCACTGTCGTTACGTTTGTTCCACATTGTGTTATCGTTTTGGACTAACATTCTTTGCTTCAATGGCGTGACATGGCTTATGAGATGGTAGACCCCGCTGGGATGAGCACCATCGATGTCGCGTGGATATCGGTGAGGTCCCCACCTTCATCCTTAGGGGCCCCGCGAGTATCGCCTCTGACGAACGGTACATCCCACTTCGCGAACACCGTCCGCTGCCCATTGCCCTCATGGTAAATGTACCACATGCATTCCGATTCGATGCGGCGTTGTTGTCCGCACTTGTTGATCGCCGAAGACCGAGACTCACACCTTCCACTTCCGGTGGGGTGAGATGACGATCACTCTTCGTGATGTGTGCATGATAATCGACTACCTCTACGTGGTGCCGCAATAGTGCCACCCCGACATCCGTGTGACCGGATGGAGCTTCGGTCACGGTTCCTATCGCGATCCCGCGTAGTGCAGCACGTGTCCCTCTTTCTTGGCTTCGACGGTACATGACCTGCCCGAGGATGCGCTCGAGGACGTGGTGCGGACTCACTTCTTCGTGTACCGCTATTCCTCTTTGGGTGGGTCCTATTTCCTACCACCACCGGGACTCTGTTCACCCTAGCTACATACACCTTGCGGAGTCCTTGGCGTATGCCTTGCCACACCAGTGCCCGAGTACGCTTGGGGTCTGCAGTGCTTAGCGCCACATACCGAGGCTCGTGTGATGCCTCGCACAGCATCGTGGCCGCCGAGCCGGTCCTTGCCGTGTGTTACATTCTATTTCGCCAGTGGTCGTGGGAGCACTTCCGGTTGGTAGGCCGACTTTCACAAAGGTCAGACACCCTTATGCCCTCACCCACATTTCTATGCCGAGGACCACGACCCCATTCATGGGCCCACAATGGGTAGTCGTTGGACACACGCCAGCTTCGATGGGCTAAGGACGACCTCGGCGAGTGTACACAGAGTTCCACAACCGCTGGAGAGTCTCCACGAGAGTGAGATAGTTTGGTTGCCATGGACTATAGAGTTCATTGCAGGGTGGCCCCGCACGGCCTATCATCTCGGTGCCACGGGACCGGGCCGATCTTGCCGACGACTTGCCACCTCGCCTTCTCGCACTTCGTCGAGCCGCACAACCCACAACGCGTCATGAGGCGCTTTGGGCTGCACCACCGTTCCACCCCGCCAGACGGCCACTTGCCGCAGACTCCCATCGGTATGTATCTTCAAGGTAATTGTGATTGCTTTATGTATGCATAGTAATACTAACCGTGTTATGTGTCACCCAAATTGTAGGCAAACGAGGAGAGGACGACAGAGAATGATCGACACCACACAAAGAACCGTGGACGGACTTGTGGCGTGACTACGGGACACGGAGGTTGTGTACGAGCCACGGGCCTACGACCGCGACGCATACCGAGTACCTTAAGTGGTATGTTGAAAACACCGCAGCAGACTTCATCGTCCAAAGCCACATCGCCCGCTGGAGGTCGTGCACGAGGTCGCAGACAGCAGTCCGCATCGCCACCGAGCCGCACGAACGCACGAAGTGGTAATTGTGTTTACTTTAATAATACATCTCAATACTCGTATGTCGCCGCCATATCTCTTTACGCTTGTGCACTAATTACTTATTTCATCGCAGTCCGACCGCCTCCATCGTACATGACGACGCCACGACCTTCGCACGTTGGGCTTCGGCGAAATACGGCTCATCGTTAGATGTCTTCATCCGCAACATTTTCAACGAGGTGAGGCTGCGATCAAGACCATCACCGCAAACGCACAGATGAAATCGCCGCACAACACGGTGGGAGGGGACCACATCCAGCTCCACCACCCTCGCCCGACGTCCGTCGCAATCTAGTGCCCGCCCCAACTACGCCGCTCATCATCGGTGCGACTTGGCCACACGGCACGATAATTGCCAATCGTTGTTCGCTCACTCTTTTGCCACTTATTTATCGTAGTTCCACCTGTCCTGCAGCCATCACGACGGACACCGATTTGCTAGAGCCATCGCCGCCAAGGAGGTACACGCAAGGCGCAACGCCCTCTTCCGGAGATTGGCCAGACGAGAGCGACGACTCGCCCGAGATCGGAGAGCGATCCCGGCCAAGCTTTGCTCGCTCGTCCTCCACGCGCTTCGCCCAGCGGTGTGATATTTGCCAACTTTTCGCTTATATACTCGTTGGGCGATAAGTCTCATGCTTCACTTTGTTGCAGCGCTGGCACAGATAGCGCTTTCATGCAGCCGTCGGGTCCCGGAGGGCGACACCACAACCAATGCTCCGCTCGGGCCAACAAGAGCTCCTATTGAAAGTGACACCGACTCAAGACAAAGAAGAAGTCGAGACACCGCCTCCATGCGATTATGGCCGCGACAAGCGTGCATGGAAGTTTTGGTCATATGTATGAGCAGACGCGTCGAAGGGTACATCGCACAGAGTACATGCACGACTTCTCGCCGTATACATCGGTGCGATATAATGTCCAACACATAATATATATGTACGCCGACGCACTAACACATACCGTAAATGAATGCGTGGTTACGCTGAACAACTCGGACACGAAGGCCGTGGTCCTTCGTCTTCATTGCCGAATACGCAGTACATGACTTACTACAAGATTTCAAGACTATAAATGTCGCGTGTTTGTACTAATCAACCTTTGATATGTGCACAGACATAGACCCGATCGCGACCGAATGGCTAAGCGCCGCTTCGACAATACATCGCAGCCCTCCACGGAGTTCTTGGCAACACCGCAGCCTCACAAGACGACCTCCGAGACGCACGAAATACGCCGCAGTGCTCACATACTCTCATGACCACTTACGTCGGCAAAGGAAGCGCCACCACCTCCAACATAATTTTTTGCATTGTATTGAAACTGAAACGGGATGTAGTACATGGAAATAGACTTGCACCGCAGATGGAATTCACATAGCGCACAAAGTTTATTTAGCATGCATTACACATACATATAATAACTCTCCAGCAGGAGAAGACTCGCTAACAACAAACACAAGATACAACATAGCATGAAACATTACCAACATAGACGATAACAACCTCCAGCTCGACATATTCACGCTAAAAATGAACACAACACAATAAAGAAAATACCACACAACATTACGTTTATCTTCCACTCCAGTGTATCGAAACGACGCCCCATCTCCTGGAAACGACGTCGCATCTCCACGAGGTCGCTATCCCCCACGACGACTCTCTCACGACGAACATTATCTGTACTAGTGCCCATTTCATCCTCCCACACCCAGAAGTGACAACCGCCCGGGCCGTCCTGCACTTCATGAGAAGAAGATTATGAAATGTACCTACACGATTTGAACGAATACGAAACAATCGTCCTCACCGAGTGAAAGGGGCACTTGTAGTAGTGCCGCCCAGGATTCGCAGCCATGTGTGAGGTCTTACGTCTCACTACCGCGTTGCATTGTGGGCAAATCACGGAGGGTGCCGATGAAGAGGTGCTGAGATGACTCATTTCGTCGTCCGGGGGAGTGAGCACGAAAGAAAGCTACAACTAACTCAGGAGGTGAGGGAGAGCAATGCAGGGGACTAGGTGAGGAATGCCTCCCTCTTATAGGCTCGGTGGGGGGCCTTCACTCACAAAAGACGAAAGACGACAGCTTTGTAAAAGATCAGCTTTGCGCAGTGAAATGGAAAAAGCGAACAGCTTTGCGCAGTGACATGATAAAAGTGGTCAGTTCTGCAGACATACATGACAAGAGCGGTCAGCTTTGGGCACTGACATGACAAAAGAGGGCAGCTGTACGCAGTGACAAGATGCAAGAGGACATCTTTATGCAGCGATAAGACGAGACAACCTGGCTTTGCATGGTGACATGAACACACCGCGCTTTGTGCATCGACAGGACACGAACACACCAAATAAAATAAAATAAAACACGCCGAATACAAGGTACACCCACACCTCGTTGCCTACATGCCAAACGAGCCTCGTGGCACCCACGTGGAGTATTGCTGAGGTGGACGCCTCGGACGTGGCTGGCCATCGTTGTAGTGGCACGCACATATACAGCTAGGGTTCGCATAAAGAACATCCGGGATCGTGACGAAGCTTCCTATGTTCACGACCTCCTCGTTGCCCGCCGCGTTGCATCTGTGGCGGAGGTCGTTGTTCTCCTCGTTGAGAGTCTCGATTCGCTCCTCCAATTCAAATATTCTCTCCCATAATGTATTCACGTACACAAGCAACATACCGCTCATGAGGCGGTCGATCCAGCGTGAGAAGTCGATTTCGCCATCTGCGGAAAGAACGGTTAACAAGGAGGATCCATAAGTAGTAATGAAAATTGTACTATTAGCAATTTCTACCCCGAGTGTGGGCATCGGAAGAAACGCCGCCGCCATCGATCGGGCCATCGAAGACCTGCACGACCGCATCCTCATTGTGTCTGCATTTTCGCCATGCGGGTTGAGCACGCCGGCTTGGTATCAGGCGGTAGTTTGAATCGAAGTTGTCCCTCCTTTCCAAGGGAAGTTCTTCCTTTGGTGACCTATATTCGACTGGACCTTCGACTTCCGACATGGTATGTTTCTGCACGACGGAGAAGGAGCTGGGGCTTCGTTCGGTTTAAATAGGTCTCTACGTAGGGGCCGGGGGAGGTGTCATCTTGTCATTTCATGGCTTGTTCATTTTTTCTGCACGTGCCCACCCAACCGAGTGAGGGCTACCCACTGCAAAGACTGGATTAGGCCACCTTTCCGCATCGACATGACCACAGACTGCAAAGATAGGACTGCGCACCTTTTTTGCAGTAAGGGGAAGCGATGTCAGCTTTACGCAGTGAGTAGACAGGGAGTACGGCAGACTTGGCGGCTTTATGTAGCGAGCGGTATGGGTTGCCTGCTTTAAGCAGCGACAAGACGAGATGGTCCGGCTTTGGGCAGTGACAGCACATGAGTAGATAGCTTTTCGTAGTCAGGGAAAGATTAGCTCGCTGCAATGACAAGACAATACGGGCCAGCTTTGCACAAAGGACAACCCAAGCCGCGCAGCTTTCTGCGATGTGAGGACAAGACATGACGCGACGGGGCGAGGTGGCCAGCTCTGCACAGCCATTAATTCCTGACCAGCTTTTTGCAGCGTGAAGTAACCTCTCCATACCATCCCCTAATCATACATAAGGAGGTGTAGGGGATTGGGAAGAAAGCACTACAGCATCCAAACCCCACACTTTCAAGATGGACAAGAAGCAGAAGGCACAGTGGGAGAAGATGCAGAAGCAATGGGAGGATACTCGCGACATAGCAAGAGCCGCGGCGGCCGCGACGAACGGGTGAGGGCAGTCATGCGCGCAGCCCAAGCAGCGGTGCGTGCAAGGACGACAGCTCCCCGAGAAGATATCCCGCGTTGCACCGACCCCATCCCGGCGGTTCCAACGGAGCGTTCGCCGCAAGACCCGCCAGAGGGGGAGATGCCACCCCTCTGTTGGTGTCAAGACCTATGTAAGTTCTTCAAGTCGGCACCCGCTCGGCTTGGGTATGCGCCATCGGGGTTGCGCAAACTACTCAGCGACTATCCCGACCGACGTTGGGACACAAGAACCTATCGACAGCCGGTAAGAACCACTTACAGTGTGTTTCTCCCCACTACTTCTCTCTTCATGTACGCACTAACATTTCTTGTGTACTCGTAGTCCCCGGAACCGCTGTGCGGGTATCGCAAGTGGATCGATCTAGAGATCCACCCATACGACCGATGGACTCGACTTCCAACAGCAATGGCTGAAGGGCATCAGAGACTCGCGAGGCGGAGCGCCGGAACGACGAGCAGGCCGACCGTATACGTCGGGAGATGCAAGCTCATTCCGAGGCGTGCACGCGTAGACAGCGCGAAGCTCGCGAAAGAGAGCGCGAAAGGAAGAGGGAGCTAGCGGCCAAGGCAAAAGAGGCAGCCGAGGAGTTCGACGCAGAGGTCGTTAGGAAGGGAAAATGGCCCCGGTCCACGCAGTAGGTGGGGCTATTCCGCGCTGGTCTGGTGAATGGCCCCGGTTATTAGGTGTGTGTGTGTTCGGGTTTATTTTCGTCCGCATAACAATGCGCACATGTATCGTAGGAGTATGTCGGTTTATTTTCTATCGTGCTACGCATGTAACCAAACTTTATGTGCTATGTTATTTCCATGTTTATCACTTAGCATCCCATTCAATTCCATATGTTCAATATTTTTTAATGACGACATTAAGATGAATGATTTAGTATCAATCTCCATATGTTCAATATGTTTCAAATATCTTTTTACGTTTCAGTTACAATACAACGTAGTAGTACCAAATTCGAAAACATAAATTCACATCAAATCAATATTTGGTACGTTATGTATTTGTAGGTAATCTTTACGTGCACGTACGCATTATAAGCCAATGTGTCATACAGTGCGTATGTGTACATACAAATCCACATATGATGCATGCTTCATTGTAGTGTACATAATGTCGTGGTACGAGGCAGCTTTGCCCAGTGACTCGACAAAACGGGCCAGCTTTCCGCAGTGACATTACAAAAGAGTCCAGCTTTCCGCAGTGACATGACAAAAGAGTAAAATTTGCAGGCTCTGACAAGCCTTCATAGGGACATTTATTGCTACACTGCTATCCTGACTATCCTCAAAAGCTTCCCATGTCGTCCTCTCCATGGACTATGACCACTGCACCAGATAACCTGCCTACATAAAGGCCTCCTATGTCTTCCATACCACATCTCCTCCTCAAGCCATCACAAAATCCTACTACACAATAATGTCTTCCTGGAGGTCCGACCCATTTGGAGTGCCGGAGTGGCATGACCACCCGAAGTGCCATTGCGGCTTTAGGACGATGTTGCAAGTCTGGACGGATCGAGTACAACGAGCCAAATACGACCGTAGGTTCTTCAAGTGTCCAGACCTAGATGACGACTTCGTGGTAACAACGACAACTAAATCATTTGTTTCTCGTTATCGTTTTTCAACTTGATCCATGACATCTACCACGCCACACATAGGCTTGCACATTCATCGAATGGGTGGATCGGGTGTCGCCGGCATGGCCAAATAACCGGGCAGTGCAGGTGGAAAATAAAGGACAATACTTTGTCAAGATGACTCAGGCTCGCGAGGTGGAACGACAGATGCGGCTTGAGCAAGAGCGCCGCGTGAGGGTGGACCAAATCCGTCTGAAGGGCAAGGAGGATGAGCTGCAAAGGAGGCGGGAGCAGTTAAGTCTGCGTGAGGCAGCCATCAAGCGTCAGGAGGAAGAGCTTCAAGCTCGTGAGGCAGCTCTCAAGACCAAGAGTGACAGGAAGAAGGATGCAGCGGAGTCATCTTCAAGGCGCGACAAAAAGGGAAAACAACCACGCTACACCCAGTAGACGAAATGTAATAGACCCAGCAAGTTATTTTCCCTAAGGCATGCATGTTAGGACTAGTGGTGGAGAGTTCCACACATGCCACATGCCAATGGTCACATCACTTACCACTTTATGTATCGAATCGTTCCTAAAAAACTTTACCCAATTTTTTTTATGCATCTACAACTTACATTGAACATAAACTTCTATTACACATTTATCTTATTTTCCCGCAGTTTATAATTACAAAATTGACAAAACATACAAACATCACGCGGATTGCAAACCCTTAAAACAAACCAAACCTAAAAGTCACTTACCACTTTATATATCGATCGTTCTACGCACAATCGTTCCTAAAAAAAATTACCATCATTTTTTATGCATCTACAATGAGCCAATCAACATAAACTTGTTTTACAATTTTAACAGATTTTTTTCTGTTTCACAACTACAAAATTAACAAAACTTATAATCATTACAGTTCCTGCACTCAATCCCACGTGTTCAATATCACTTTCATTCATTTCGTCCAATTGTTCATATCACATTTGTGCTCAAAAAAATTTTCATTAAATTGCTTCTAATAAAACAACATACCATGATTGAAATTTGTTATTGTCACTTCAACACATTTTTCACGGTCAGCAATATATGAAAATCACAAATACACTAATCGTTACTTCACACAAATTTCGTTCAGACTTACCAAACAATATTTTAAATTTTCAAAATTGCACAAAAATTAACACAACTATTACAGTGGACTCCACTTCAAATTTATATTTTCCCACTCATTTTATATATGCACATAATTTTTTTTAAATAATTACTTTATATATGTATAAGTAAATATATATTTTGGGTGGAGAATGCATTTCAGGAGAGAGGAATAGCAAAAACCGGATGAAAATGGGGTGGTGCGCCCGGGGGCCGCACCACCGCGCATGAACAGTGGGTGGTGCGGTCGGGGGGCGCACCACCAGTTCGCGCTACAGTGGGTGGTGCGGCCCCCGGGCGCACCACCGGCCCACGTGTCACTCTCCCGTTGTTCCGCGGTCGGGAAGGGGGCTAGTTTTGGAATTCCGGTGATCTAGGGGCTATTTTTGGAATTTCGGGGAATAAACAAGCCACATGTGTCCAAATTTCCATATATTGGCAAGTTTCTTCGTGTCGGTTCTCCTCAACCACACATCACTTACACCGACCATACTATTCGATGAACCATTGCTCGAACCTTCTATTCAACATCCCAAGTCTCCCATATGTCTTGCCTGAGCTCAACTATCCTGCTCGATTTCATTGACCATTCCTTAGCTCATCCCAAGCCTAGTCCCGATCCATGCCATCAACCATTGTTGCCTCTAAGCTTTCTACATATTAAAAACTAAGAAATCTTTGTGAGCACAAATTCTTCACAACTTGACCTACATTAATCTAAATATACACTATGTATGCAATGACCTAGGACTATAAAACTCAATACATAAATATTTTTAACAAATATCTAAAATCTCTCAAATACCTTTAGATAAAACCGATTTGATTGCCATTGAGTAGCCAGTCAGACCGCTGGCCCCCCATTGGACCACCCCATGGCCGATCTAACTGCTCGGGTCGAGCAACTAGAAAATACATAATTGAGAAAAAACACCTACCAACTAGAAACCGATTACACCATATTCCCAGTGGGTCAGACTGTCTTTACTTAATAACAACTCTGAAAATTTACAAACTCTCATAAATTTAAAAAATAATTTGACACGATTGTTAATTGGTGCTCTACGACTTAACCAAATCCCAGGCTCTTCTTCTAGTCTTCTAGAATGAGAGAAAGCGAACAGAGAAGTCAACAAAAAATAGTAAGTCATTTCTGCTGCTTCTTTTGAGAGCAGATTGACCATTTCTGCTTAGGAGAGTCAAGGACAGCACGCACGTCGACTTGCAGCATATTTTTAGGGCTACCTATTCTGAGACATCCTACTTTTGCTCAGTGGCAAATCTTTTTCTTCTACCTACTCGGAGACCTAGTCCAGCAGTCGAGCTCGCGCTGTGGGCGCCCCATGTCCCACACGGCGACGACGGCGATTGATTTACTCCGTCTTTCTCTACTACCTCACCAAAAGGCGAAAGCGAAATACTATAAGACAAAGGGCCTGTTTGTTTTAGCTTCTGACAGTTGCAGCTATTCCCAGAATCTGCAGCTCCCTCAAACAGTCCAGATTTTCATCTAGATTCTAAGTAGGTAGAAGCTACAGAATCCAGAAAATGAACTAGTAGCCAGAAGCTAAGGTTATCCAGCTTCTCCAGATTCTGACTAGCTAGATCCTCACCAGCTGCTTCTCAGAATCTACAGCTGAAACAAACAGACCCAAAGACTCGGAGACTATCGGCCTCGAGGGGACCCGGTCCGACTTGGGCTTGGCGCTGCGTGAGTGTACCCCTTGCACTGCACCTGCACGCGCGTTGTTCGACGAAATGCCGGAGCGAGCCGTTAGCTTGGCTGACGGTCTCAGCGATGCACGTGAGGTGCTCGACGCAATGCCTGTGCGGCGGGGCGTCTCCGGCGGCTCGGTTGCTCCTGGCCTGCAATTGTCCGTGCAAGTGTGCTGCAGTAGTACTATTGGTAGTGTGGCCGTTGCTCCGTGGTGGGCTGGTGGCCTTGGCCGTTTCCATGCGGTGAGGTCAGGAGACGGGGACGTCTCCTGGAACGCGCGCTTGGTGGAAATGCCAAGGTGGCTTCCGAGGCAGGGAGAAGAGAAAAAGGACTTGAGCCAGGCGTGCGGAGATGAGGCAGACATGGAACCCCTCTGAAGATTTTCCAGTGACTTACGCAGTGATGGCGGATTCTCGCGAGGAAACCATATTTGAGTTGGGCATTGCATTCTCTTCCCATGTCAGGTATGGCGGTGTTCCTTTGGCCTGTTCTGCCCATGTTACATTGCTACTTACCGTTGCCAATTTGCCATAGTCTACAGCTCCACATAACATGTCACGAAATTAATTTCTCAAAAACAGAATTCTCTCGAGAAATTCTAGTAACTAACGACGTGTTTATACTACATCTATACTACATCTTTGAGGCTATTTCTAGCTATTTGATGATGGCAACCAAATCTCAGCGCTAGAATGGCACCACTAATATTCGAAGCCCAATACGATATATACAACGGGCTATATGTCTGTTTAAGTTGTACCATGCGTGTGTGCCACCATTAGTTTTGATACTTCTTGCTTTTACTGTGTATCTATGTACTAGCAAAGCGGTGTTGTGATGCTTCTGTAAATGGGGACGCGGAACGCCAATCAAGTTTGTCTGGGTTCTCATCTTCGACCCGGTCCAACTTGTTAGTCATCTACTAGTTGGCAACTCGCACCCAACTTCTTAATAAGCCACTTGGGCATGTATGGTTGGTACAATACATGACGTGGTTATTGTTGTGGGAATGGGATCATGTGAACTGAGCACTCCGCAGTCCCCACTCTCTTTCTGTACTTTTTGTTTGGACATTGACTTCTCCCGGTCTTCTCCTTTGTATCATTCTCATCTCCATTACTGTTCCTTTTGACCTTTTTCACCAACCTTGAGGTATCTCTGAATATTGAAAGCATGTTCGCTTGTCTGAGGAGCCGTTGTCCATCATTTCGAATGCTTTGATGGAGGAGGGCTGCTCAAGCATGCAACCTCAGCTGGGGAATGATCATACGGCGGATGGCCGGCAGCCTGAGCCTGCCACCACCACTGGTCTGCAACCAGTTAATGATCATCAGATGCCAGATGAAGCTGCCAACAGCGTAAAGGGGCAAGACGTCGAGACGGCCATCGACATTAACAGGCAAGATTCTGGCAATGACTCTCCCAGCAGGTCAGCAACAGTCAGTAACCATGAATCCAGAATCAAGGTTGATTTTGAGTTCTTATGGAGGTTGCGGAAGTATTTGCTACTTCTGGCTGTGTTAGCTGTTAGTGTTACGTACAATGCTGGCTTGAGCCCACCGGGGGGATTTTGGACGGACAACGGCCGCGACCACTATGCCGGTGATCCTCTCCTTCCAGTTAAATTCTTCGAACGATATGAAGCGTTCTTTTACTGCAATGCAACAGCATTTGCTGCATCTCTGGTCTTAATCATCTTGCTTCTAAGTAGGGGAGTGTCCAGTCAACATGTATGGCTTCGCTCGATGCAGGTAACCATGATATTGGACCTTTTCAGCCTTATGGGGGCCTATGCTGCGGGGAGCTGCAGAGCACTAAGGTCTTCTGTTTACATATTGGTGCTTGTTTGTGCTGTTTTCCTCTATGTTTGGATTCATATCCTAGTATTCATAAGGGTTGTTCCAAACGGGTTAAAGGAGAAGGTGCAGAATTTCCTACTACAGATTATAATGAAGCTGCAAACAATGTTGAATCCAGTACTATCCATTTTCTCTGTATCTGACGAGCAAAGGATGAGCCAAAATGGCCATGTCCCGGAGGAGCAAAGTGAGAACGAACAAATCGAGGAGGCTCGCAAGTTCATATTGATGCTTGCAACTTTTGCTGCTACTATCACATACCAAGCTGGGATGAGTCCACCTGGTGGCTTTTGGGCTGTAAATCCTTATGGATACCGTCCAGCTACTTTTGTTCTTCGCAGGCACAACCTCCTCCGCTTCAATATTTTTATTTGTTGCAATGCAACTTCTTTTGTGGCATCTTTGGTCACCGTCATACTGCTTCTGAGCACGGAATTGAGCATGCATGGGATAAGGACTCAAGCGCTGTCTGTGTGTGTCATAGCTGACCTGCTTGGCCTAATTGGCGCTTATGCTGCAGGGTGCTGCAGGGATGTTGCAACATCATTGTCTGTGGTATTCATAATTGTTGTAGTTTTAATCTGTGTTCTGATCCTTGTTATGTTCTTTCAATCCAATACTGTAACAATGTGGATCGATGAGGCTGTTAAACCAAGATTTGACAAATTGTTAAGTAGGCTTTCATGGCCACGGGAGAGGCAGTTATCGAATATGAAGCAAGAAGAATCTCAGCCAACTCACCAGCAAGATGCAGAGCATGCAAATTCAGAATCTCAGCCAACTCACCAGCAAGATGCAGAGCAGGTAAATTCAGAATCTCAGCCAACTCACCAACAAGATGCAGAGCAGGCAAATTCGGATTCTCAGCCAACTCACCAGCAAGATGCAGAGCAGGCAAATTCGGATTCTCAGCCAACTCACCAGCAAGATGCAGAGCAGGCAAATTCGGATTCTCAGCCAACTCACCAGCATGATGCAGAGCCGGCAAATTCGGGCACAGAAGTAGAACAACCTGCTGACAGTCAACAAGTTGCAATCCCTGTGGGGCCATGTTCATCAACTGACAGCCTGATGTCCATTGAAGGTACTTTGCCAGTGCAGCACTCATCGAATCAAAATGCAGCATCTAGTGACCTAAGGATAGCCACTGTCACTGATGATGAGATAATAGAGGAATCCCCTAGGAGGGCTTATGCAGAACAGAATGCTCCGCCAATAAGCAATCAGGGTGATGACACAGAAACTGATACACCATTAGAGAATGACAACACCAACAATGGTCAAGGCACACATCATCAAGAGAAAAGCAATGATTACAGCAACAGACATACAGATGATGTGCGTCTGAAGAAGTCACGCACATACCTATTGCTTCTTGCAATTCTTGCAGTGTCCTTGACATATCAAGCTGGTCTAAATCCACCAGGTGGCTTTTGGACAACAAATGGTGGTAATCACTCAGCTGGTCTAAATCCACCAAGTGGCATCTGGAGAACAAATGCTGGTAATCACTCTGCTGGTGATCCCATCCTTGAGGACAGTTACCATCACCGTTACCTTGCTTTCTTTTATTTCAATGGGACTGCCTTTGCAGCTTCCATTGTGATGATCATTATGCTTCTGAACAGGAAGATGAGCAATAAGGTTATCAAACGCCGTGCATTACAAACAGCAATGATAACTGTCTGTCTTGCTCTAATGGGGGCTTTTGTTGTTGGGAGCTGCAGGGAGAAAATGAAGTCCATTTACATCTCGCTGGTGATATTTTTTGTCATTGCGTATGTTCCTCTTCATGTTTGGGTACATAGGCATGTATGGGCAGTATTCTCAAAAAAGCCTGTTCAGTCAAGCGGTGCTGATGAGAAGGACTTGGAGCGGAGGCATGCTGATGAGAAGGACTTGGAGCGGAGGCGTAATTTACTCTTGATTCTTGCTGTTGTAGCAGCAACTGTCACATACCAAGCTGGCCTGAACCCTCCAGGAGGTATTTGGCCTGATGAGGACAGTAATGTTGGCAAACCAGGAAATCCAGTTCTGCAAGACAGCCATCCAAAGCGCTATGCTGTTTTCTACTACTCGAATGCTGTCTCATTTGTGTCATCTGTGGCTCTCATTATACTACTTGTCAATAGGGAATCATGTGAGCATGGAATCAAGTCCTATGCACTGCGTGTGTGCTTGGTAGCGGGTTTGCTTGGCCTCCTGATTGCTTATACTGCAGGGAGCTGCAGGAAAGTAAAATCAATAATTTATCTAATTATCATTGCTGTTGCAGTTCTCTTCTGTCTTGGCATTCAAGTCCTTGTACTCTCGTCAACAGAAGTTGCATTAAAAGGGCGTCTGGCCTGGTTAAGGAGATGGTTGATAAAACCTGATTCTGACAGATCGCTACAAAGTTCAGGTCGGGCAAATGGTGGAAGTAATACTGCAGGGTCTGTGCCTCTGAACTGTGAGAAGAAAGAAAGGAAGAGACACAAGTACTTGATGCTCCTTGCGATTCTTGCTGCATCCATTGCATACCAAGCTGGTCTGAATCCACCCGGTGGCGTCTGGTCTGATGACAGTTCAGATGGCCACAAGGCTGGCAACCCGGTCCTTAAGGACATATACATCCGACGCTACATGGTATTCTTTGTCTTCAATTCCATCTCTTTCATGGCATCTATTTCTGTAATCCTGTTTCTGCTGAGGAAATCTGTAAGAAAGAAGAAGGTTCCACTCCAAGCATTGCACTTCATCATGATACTGGACCTGTTCGCTCTGATGATAGCTTATGCAGCTGGAAGCTGCAGGAAGGTCAGAACTTCAATATTTGTCTTTGTGGTAGTATGTGGCGTCGTGGTGTACCTTATGATTGTTATTATTTTGTTAAGTGGTTTCGCAAAATGGCTGAAAGAAAGGAAAGGAAGGTGGCTTCCGTGCTGCAGATGTCCTAGCCATGTTACTGAAGCAGGCGCGCAGATACCTAAACAGAATGTTTGAATATCTTTCTTTTTCTCCATTATGATGTCTTTTGTACTTTAAATGAAAACCGTAAGTGTGTCAGTTGTATGTTGAGCATTTGCCTACCGTTCAGGATAAGAACGGTGATATTCTTCGTTCTTGAACAAATATTCAACAATGTTCAATTAGGAGAGAAGCAAGTAGGCTGCAGTAAATTATCTCAATAAATTAGATGTAGTTGACTTCACCTATGATGGAACTATGATCTGATTGTGGAGGTTGAAGATGCTTAGATTTCTGTCTTGTCTGTAGCGGGTTGGTTTGATGAAGTCTTGATTTTCTTTTCCTTCTATAGAATCCAAGTGGCGTGCATGCACAGGCAAATGAATTGGACAATATTGCATGATCAGGTTTGCAGAAAAGTCTCATGATTTTATCAGTAAAGGAATCTTCTTGATGCATTTATCGGTGCACATCCCAGTAGAAAGGGCAACCGATATGTATATCGAAAAGAATGGCATCGCCAGGTTCTGCAGTTTGTGATAATATACTCCTTTCCTTCTATTACAGTTCTGATTAAGCTTTGGTTTTCGAGTAAGAACATAGGCTGTATCGCACCAAACAAGAGCAAATAACTGAATTTTGTTTGAGTGAACGCAGCCTTCAATGTCTGTTCAACCATTTTTTGGTTTTGAATTGTAGATTAATATGTTGCATTAGCTTTGTAATAAATAATAAGTTGAGGGGACATTGTCTCCAATCTGGTTAACCTGGCTTTTTTCTTTACAGAAAAGGTATGCGGTCATCACCTGTGCAAAAGAGCAAGGTTGTTACTTAAGCTTGATTGCATCTTTCATGATTAATGCCATTTTTTCTCTCTATATGTACATGTAAAAGGCTATATGTGTGGGATCAAACCCAAACTATTCCTAATACATATACATTAACAAGTATGTGTACAATTCTTGTAATGCCATTATTACAGATGCCAACTATTTTTAGTATTTGAGCTTCGAAGGTGAAAGTAACTAATTGATTCAACTTGGATGGCGACGTGTATTGTTGTGGCTGCAGAACCAAACAGGAAGAGTGAGGACCTTCGGTGACTTATCCTTGGGAAGGGGATAAGATCATAAGACCTCAAGATCCCAAAGGTGTGGGGGAAGACAGATTTATGCTTATGGATTTATTCACCCTTTGTTCAGTGGCCTACGGGGTCTTTATCTATAGTGTTACAAGGAGGGGGATAGGTAGGTAGATTGTTGGCCCTATAAAGGTCTCCACATCTATAGGGGCATCCCGGACACTTCCTCCGTGCGCAGGCTTGGTGCACAATGAACCTCCTAGACGGGGTCTACCACATCATCCTCTGGTCCTTTGGTAGCTTGAAGCCCTCCTTCGGATGACTACGCCCCTTGGGTGTACACAAGAGGGTACCCTCTTCATATTTCCAAAGGGGGTGGGTTTGCTTCCCTACTCGGTCCATTCTGTTAAGGAGATAGAGTCCGTATTAGGATATAGAGTTTGTATTCTATTTTATATACATCTTATCTCTATATAGCATATATTCTCCTATACTCATTTATATATATATGACCCCTTAGGTCTCTTTAATATACACATAATATTCATAACATGGTATCAGAGCTTAGGTAAAACTCTAACCTCGATCTCGATCTACTTTCGCTGTTGCTGTCCTTGGGAGGATCGTTCTCCGCTCCTGGGGGTAGCCACTTCTCCGAGCGGCCACCTCCTACTGCGCCAGATCCGGCAGTTACAGCACCGACACCACCTTGACCTTAAGCGCGCATTTGTCGTTGCCGTCTTCCTGCTGGAGAAGAGCCCTCATGCCTCCCCCTTCCCGGAGTCCGCGCTCGAGGCCCTCTTCTCTTCCCGTTGGACGCCTCCCCACCGGCTGACACCACCACCGCTGTGCCAGATCTGAGGTCGCCTTCCGCCTCCCGGATGACCTCAACCTCGGCGGCGACAGCTCCGCGGGCTTTGACGAGATCGGCTCCGAGGATGATCTCTTCTCCACCTTCATAGACATGGAGAAGATCTCCTCCGACCTCGCCGCCGTGGGCTCCGACCACGACCGCACCACCGAGACCTCCTTGTCCTGCCGCCCAATCACCGCCGACCGCGGCCGCTCCCAAGCCATCAGCACCACCAGCCTACGGCCTTCAAGCTACGCGGCCCCAACGCTACCACCAACTTCCAATAGTCCGGCGACGGCGACGTCGAGGTCCCCGCCGAGGTTGCCGAGCGCCTCCCGCATTCGCCGGCGAGAAAGGGGGAGTGTTGAAGTATAAGTGAATTGCCCACATTTCCTCATAAGTTTAAGCTTTTGGGTGAATTGGTTGGTGCATGCAATTCAATATGGTATCAGAGCCAAGAGGTCTTAAGTTCGAGACCCGTTGGCGTAATTAAAAAAATAATTGCAGCTCACTTTTATTTCACGTTTTAGGCCTGAGGAAGTCTACACATGAGGGAGAGTGTTGAAGTAGAAGTGAATTATACCACCTTTCCTCATTAGATTAAGCTTTTAAGTGAACTGGCTGGTGCATGCAACTCAATACATTTGACCTTTCTCGCGAGACTCGAGGGGCCATTTTACCCTCCTTGGTCAAAGCGAGGGGTCGCCCCGTACCCCCTTGCTTGGACGAGGGGGTATGACTGGTCATTCTTGGATAAGTCTTCAGACTTACCCCCTTGCTTGAACCGAGGGGATGGGTACCCTCTTCGTTGGGACCGAAGATGGTGCGTGCCTTTTAGGATGATGGTCCAGATAGGTTCCCCCTCGCTTGGCCCGGTGCATGCCCCTATGCTTGACCCGAGGGTGATGCATGGCTCGAACCGGTTCTTGACTGCTCCGCTACTTCGCTTGGACGGTAGGGCCGATGGGCCGCCCCTTCAACATGTATAATCTCCCGGTTATCTGTCAAGTGTACACCGTTATTTCATTTACTTGATTGTTGCAAATTTCATCGATCCAACCTGTTTCTGTACTTGGTTGTTGCAAATTTGATGGATCCAACCTGTTTCTGTAGCTGTTAGTGAAGTGGTATGAAGCTTTTGTATGCGCAAGGAAGTAGCTACAGTACACTGTACACAATTGCCTGCAAAATCATGGATGCCTCTAGTTTGGGCACAGAAGTTAAGAGTTTCTCGAAGTAGATAGATGAAAAGGTGCATCTGCACAAAATTAGTTCTCGATCCTACTCCCTGGACTTGTAATTCTTTTAACGTCTGAATGGTACTCTCTTTTCAGGGGTAAATTGGAAATATTCTGATGCCCTTGTTTATTCTGAATGCAGCTGTCAACTTTGAACTTTTTTCTAGGGTTACTTATTGTGAGACTTCTCTATTCTTGTTCATTGATATATTTGTTTCTGCTTCAGGAGACCAGGACCTTGTGAAGTTCTCTAATCCCACACATACTATGATCTCTGAGGGCTAATGCAAACAAAAAGAATATGGAGAAGTCATGAATGATGGGGATTCCCACAGCGCTTATTCGGTAAAAATAGGTTATCACCAAGTAATCAGTATCATTTGCTGTCCCAGAACCAAGATGTGACTATCCTTGAATTCCCTCACATATATGGCGGTTTTTTCTGGTTCTCTTTTGAACATGCTCTTTGCTGAGAACATTGAAAAGTCCTGAAACTTTGGCTTTGTCAAATATAATGGCAGATCTTTTTTTGAAGCATGCTATCTTCGTGTTCCATGTGCATTGCACATGCTTCACCCTGACAGAGCTAGGCGAGTAACTTATTCAGTTGAACTACCCCCTGGAGTTACTGCCGTGCTTGAGCTATTGAATAACTTCCATGGTGCCATCAAGAACATAACAAGGAACTCCATGTGACATGTGCTATTATACTGTAGCATATGCATTTGCTCCTGTGGGGCCTGTAGGGTTCACAAGATCGAATTCCTTTTTCAGTAATTTGTGGTACAGCGTTGGCAGGACCTCACTGGTGGTGGTGCCTTTAGGAGATTAGACTACTTGGTTATCAAAACCTTTACTTTTGGCGGGATCCCTCTGAGGATAGTGTCACATGATTAGCTATGTTATGCTAAATGCAAACCAGTGACCTATCTAGAGCTCCAAAAGACAACATTGAATTGTTCATGCACCCCAATCTCAAATGGCTTCATAAATCATAATGTTGGAAATTGCAAACCGCAGGGAGACTAGGATCAACCTTGACACTGATCTACGGACATAAATAGTGATCATCTGAGATAGTTCTAGGCCACATAGCAGGAACATCTGATCGTGTGTGTTGGACCTGATATAGTAATCAGGGTTGAATGATGCCTCTAAATTTAATCACCTAAAAGGTATTACAAAAACTTTCACTCCACTAGCTATTAGAAGCTAGAAAGATTAGATTTGCTCATCAACAAAGAACTTACAAAAACACGAAAACAAACCGAATTCAACTATGAGACCATATGGAGGTTACCCCATGAGTATGATGAATATTTGACTTTGTTTGTGCTTCGGTGTCAAAGTTTGAGTTTGATTTTGTGTCATTTGCTCTCTGGTTTTGTTATCAAGTTCAGACGGTAGTACCGGCCTAGCATTGGCGGTAGTACCAGTATGGAACCGTGCTACTACTGTAGGTGTGGTGTGATCGCCCATGGGGAGTGGTCTGACCGAAGCTGTGATGGTACTGGCACATAGTTGGTGGTAGCTATTTTCTAGAAATGTGCTAATTACATTGCGCAAAGTTTTTGGAAGTGGTATAATCAATCGTTTAACGATGGTACAACTGAAGGGATTTGGGTGGTCAGACCGGCATAGGTGACATGGTTTGACCGGTCCCTTGTTACCAAGAGGAGTTTAAGTCAGCCTACGGCGGTATGACCAGTTGTTGGTTGGTAGTCATACCGGCCTATGCTGAGTTGAGTGAGTGGAGTTGGTTTCGGTAGTGTGAGTCATGGTGGGAGTCCATGCATGTGGGAGTGAGTCATGGCGTGAGCCCATGCATATGTTGGTTTGCTAATGAGAGTAAAGCGCATATTATTTATGCTCAGATCGGTTGCTTGGTTTTTGATGTGTAGGGTACTTGATGATTGTTACAGTCAACGGCAAGACCGAGGCTAGGAAAGGTGTTCTAAGGCTATAGCATGCCGCGTAAGTCTGGGTGGAGTATCATCTCAAGCGAAGGAGCATGAAAGAAAGGCAAGGATCATGGAAAGGCAAATGTATACATGTGTGTGCCAATTGGACTTGTTCTAAGTGGTGATGGTCCTCGGAGCAGGTGTACGATCTTGGTGGCAAGTAGTTGGGCATCACAGACTATGCTGTGATGTAGTGTGCCATAGGACTTGAGACGTTTTAAGTGGTGATAGCCCTTTGGAAGAGGCATATGATCTTAGCGACAAGTCATTAGGCATCGCATGTTCGTGTGACTTCGAGGAGAAGCATCGTGAAGGCTGGTGGGTGGTACTTTAGAAAATTGTCTGATACTGGTTAGAGAGACAGTTTGCAAAACCACGATGGTGGTCTAAGTACTTTAGGTCATGTCTTGGAGGATGGAGCATGATATAGGGCTATTGGAGCCATGTGGAAGTCACATATTGAAAAGCATATAAGTGTGTGTAAATATAAAATCTGTTTGTGTGTGGGTTACCAAGTTTTTTCATTTGTAAGTGGTTGTATCAACTAAGAATTGTTGGTTCTTTAGGGTTTAGTGGGAGGTGAGGAGTCTCCACTATATAAGCCCTTATGTATGTTGAGAGATGTTTCATTTGAATGAGAGAGGTTAGGGTTTTTTTGTGTTAAAAACTTTGTATGTCTGCTCTAGGCATAGAGCTTTGTCCTCCATGAAGGAGTAACTGTAAAATATTTCTTTCTAAGTAAAATGAACATCCAAACTTTATCCAAGTGAGTTGTGCCATGGATTTCTTCTTGTGTTTTTTATTTGCTTCGCTTTCTTATTTAGATTTTATCTCCTTTTTTATCTTTTCTGGTGATAAGGCATTTAAGAGATGGAGATATCTTTTGAAGATTAGATCCCATCCATCTAGATACTTTCTAGGGAGTGTTCTTGTGTTTGCCCAATTTTCCTCAAGAGAGATGATTTTAGAATTTTGATATTGTGGGCATTTAGCTTGAATTTGTGTTGTGATCTAATTTGCTATGATATGTGAGAATCCATTCAAGATCATCTAGATCATCAAAAACTCAAGAGTAAGAGTAAATCAAGGTTTATCTCTTTTGCCCGATTTTGGTGCAATCTTCTTTGTTTTGGATAAAGGTTGGAACTTGGACACTGATCTTCACCATCTATGATTGGAATAGATTCCTGACATCTTAGGGAGGTCTTGTGCCAAGTTTCATTGAGTTTGGTTTAGTGGTTTGAGAGTTAGCTCTTTTCTTGGATCGTGTGCAGTGATGTTTTATCCTCTGCCTCGGCGAGCGGTCATACCACTGTGACCTAGTAGTATGAACAGCGATCCTGGTCAGACCGGTGATGTAACATCTTGATTTTTAGTGCCTTTCGAAGCTTTTAAAATAAAATTCACTATTTGAAATTTTTTGAAATTGATACAAGCTTAAAATAAATTTTTATTAATTAAAAAGATTCAATATAAATAAATTAAACGTTAATATATGCTAAAAATATTTTATTTGGGTTTCTTGTGTCTTAAAGAATTTTTTAGAAATTTTTCTGAACTTTTCTAAAGTTATTTGCTATTTTCTAGAGCTTATTTTATTTTCTGCTATTTCTAAAATTGAAAAATTCTCAAAAATCCCTGCACCGATCGGCCACCGCCATGCATCGGCCATCCACCGCACGCTGCGCGTCCCTAGCCGTCCTATCAAAGTTGTCGTTCGGACCGTTTGAACGTTCGTACTCATCCAGACCGTCTGATTGGCCACACCGTTCACCTGGCCCGAACCTGCCTAAGCATTGTTTATCTGTGCCATCTAATCTCGGTCGTCCATTTCCTCTCCGAACCACGCGTCGTTCATCTGATGGTCTGGCTACTGTTCATCGTCCCTGAGTTGGACTCCTCCGCCGTGCGTCGCCCGGACTCCACCGCGCCATAGCCGCCTTAGACTCGGTGTCTGTGCCCGAGTCGTCGTCATCCCCGTGCTCGCCATGGACTTTGGGGTCCGTGCGTAAAACCTGAGCCCATGCCTCAAGTCCATCATCCCGAGCCGCTCGCCTTGCCTCGCCGTCAATCTCACGCTGCTATCGGTTTTTCGCCTCGGTCGCTGACATCTTCATCTTCATCACTGATGCTTCAGCCGCCATCTGTCGCCGTCCACCGAGTCGTTGCCGATGAGTCCCCACCGACCAGCCATCGCTCACCTTCTCGCCCTGACCACAGCTTTGCCTCGTCGCTCCGCCTCTCCTAAGTTCATGCCACCGCCTCGGTTCCTGTACAATGTCACACCTCGCCCATTCAGCCACTGAAGAGATGCGTCCCTTTGCCTCCCGCAGCCAACCACCAAGCGACGCGTGTGGTCGATCTTCGGATCGTCCGAACCTCTCCATGCCTCCAGACCGTCTGATCATCATCACCCTCTTCGCCCTGTCCAAACATCTTCAGTCAATCTGATCCCTCCTCAGTTGTTCGATCGATGACGGATTGTCCAATCGTCGCCCTCATTCGGATAGTCCGAACATGCTCAACCATCTAGACCGTCCGATCGTTTTTGGACCATCCGATCGCTGCGCTGTTTGCCTGGTCTGAACTGCCCAGCCGAGTCAGCCATCCACGCCAGTTGCCACCTCAGCCCTAATCCTACGTGGTCGCCACATTTAGCCATGTTAGCTCCCGAGTCGCCCAAGTGCCACGTCAGCCCTACCTACCACCTGTCATACACGTGTCCGCCACGTCAGTCCTAGCTTACCACGTTAGCATACCCAATGCGTGCACACTGTTTCATGAGCCGAATCCACCGTAGACTAGATTTTTCGTGCACTGAGTGCATAGCATAGTAGAATTTTTGAATTTTTAGTATTTTTCTTTAGGGTTAATTTTCCATGAGCTCGTTCTTCTTCGTCCTAACTCTGATTGACCCCGTTCTTTTTTCTAAACTCATCTAAAATTGAACTTTATCTTTTGGTTCTAATTTTGAAGTTTTTAGAGTTCATTTGTATTTTATTTAATTTTATTTTTGTGCCTTATTCATTTTCTCTCTTGTTAGATCGCGTATTCTAAGGAGTGAAAGCATAACTAGAAAATCAAGAATTCATAACTGAGCAAGGTCAAGACAAGTCATGTCCTTTGATCATATTGAACCTAGTTTTTAATCTATTATTTATTTATTTTATTTTAAATTATCATGCATTGCTAGTTTATTACAAACCCTTATACTTGGTAGTTACTATTCTAATTGCTTAATTTCTCCCTTGGTAATTTGAATGCCATGATTCTATTGTCACCATAGAATAAAAAATTTATGAGCAGTACTTCAATGCTTTTCTCTTTAATAAGAGTAGCACTAATCTCAAAGCAAATGAAGAGGTAAGTAATATCTATCCACCATTCGTCATGCTTTAACAATTGTGCAAATCATTATTGAGAAAAGCATTGAAGCACCCCCTAAAATTTATTTAGTGATGCAATACTGGTTGTCACATGGGTTATATGATTAATTTGCTTAGCCATACTTATAGTCTCGTGGATTCATCATCACATATGATCAATTAAATAATTTTGATTTAATGAGATATTGAATCGTGGTTGGTGTCATTGCTATAAAATTGGTGTGGCATGATATTGGTGTGTCATTGGTGTTGGTTATACAAAATTAGTTTTCACTTAAGTGAGTGATCGTGCAGTAAAGAGGAAAGTGTGGTTAGCACTTCGAGGGATATAGAAGTCTCGCCTGGGTAGTGTCTAAGGAAATAATTTTGTGCACTATTGATTTGAGTTTTACCGTACAACCATATGTCTAATATAGGATAGATCTGGTTGATTAATTTGTAATATTTCAACTTTAGTTTCATCAATGAGATGTTAGTGGGTGTCGGTTAGATATTTCCGTGGGGCGCAAGGGGGGCAACTATTAACTAGGTGGTTAACCTACTCAACGGTGAAATCTTAGCGGGCGGAACTGGGTTGAGGTTGAACATTGTAAAGGCCTTATCATGAACTTTTCATCACACACAAAAGGAAGTGTGTTAATTGCATGACAATATGAGATTATCATGTCACATGGGTAAAGTTGTACAACCTCTACAGAGTATAAAACTATTCGAATAGTCGTGTTCCTGGTTATGAATAATACTCGGTGATTTCACACAAGGGGTAGATATTTTTCCTAAAATTTTGGCAGAGAGAGCTATGGAAAGTGAATGATTAGTTCACTGGTGGTTCGTTACGTGAATGGTTGGTTCATGGGTGGTTCATTAGAGTGAATAGTCAGTTCACTTATGGTTTATGTAATTCCTTTGATTATTCATTCATTATAGTTTTCCTTCAAGATTCGCTTTTAATCTATTTATTGTATTTACTTTAAATTATTGCTTTATGTAAAATAACTTTTCAACCATCCATTGGTAAGCCTTGCATATTATATTGCACTTTTATTACAAATGACTTGTTGAGTATCAATGTACTCACGGCTTTATATCCACTATTGCTCAACTGAAGAGAAGGAACCATATCAGCGAAGCACCAGAAAGAGGATACTTCGACGACTTTACGGATTATGTCTTCACTTTCCAGTCGATTGTCTGTGGGCATGTTGAGTGGCTACCATGCTTATTTCTGTTTTTCGCTGCTAATTTCTCAAGCCCTTCAGGCTATTAATTGTAAGCTTGGTCATAAGGTCGTACTCTGATAATTATTAATATTTGAGTCTTTTCCTTTATTTTATCGTGTATATAGTCGATATTTTATCTATGTTACACTGTATGCATTATCGTGATCTTGAACTAGTGCGGTATACACAAAGAGTCTGGTTTTGCATATTCGGGTCTCGACAGGTGACCCGAGCGATACTACCACGCCCTGACCAGGCAGTAGTACCGGTGAGATAGAGGAGTCTATGTTGGTTTGTAGTCTTTAGATCTTGGTTCTGGTGAGCTTGTGAGTTTGTGTTTCTGCTATGTTGAGTCGATAATATCAGGGGAAAGATTTTGAAAAAGGCATTCACTCCTCTCTGACTTGCCATACTGATCCTATAAACTCCTCTGGGTTAGTCAACTGCTATGAGGGAGTGGTTGGACCAATCAAGCGGTCTAACAGCCAGAGATGACTGATCTGACTGGCATCCAATCATACCGTAGGCCTGGGGGTGGTCAGACCATACCCCTATTCTAGAACTAAAAATTAGCCTAAGCCAAAAACAAAAATGGTACACTCTCCAAAATGCAAATCCAATTAATTTAAAATTTTGTACATACCTTGCTGAGGATATCAAAAAATTAATCCATTAAAGGATTGCATAGATCTGGGCTAAAGTTCTAATATTTCCTTAGGACAAGCAAGGTTGCGCCAAAATCGAGAGAAACTCAAGAACTTGATATATGACTTACTCGTGGATTGAAGATTGCCAAGATGACTCTAGATGAGTTTCCACATATTATAGCAAGTAAGAGCACCTAATGATTCGAGGCCAAAACCTTACAAACAAGATATCACTAGAAGGGCTCTAAATCAAATCAAATCGGGCAACCTTCAAGATCTTTCTATAGTTGGTCTCTAGATGGATGAAATATGATCCTTATAAGGCATCTACTTTCCTTATATATCCTTGGAACCCAGCAAGATCAAGAGGGTAGAAGGGCAAAACACCAACCAAAACAAGTGCAAAATTAACAAGAGCAATAATACACTATGTAGTATAAACAAGGTTAATTTGTTGCAATTTGTAAAGGACAGATCTTTCACAAAAGCACTCACCCAAATCTTCCACCACAAGAAAACTTCTCTCTCTCTCTCTAACCCTAATGAATAAATAGTTGGTTCTCCTCCACCTTGGCCACATGCATCCAACCCCTCTAACTTATATAGATGGAGCAACCAACTCACATCCAATCCTAATAGATACTATCCATTATTACAACTGAAGAAACACGTTAACACTACACACACCGGGTTTTACACTCATACATGCCTTATGCACACTTTTCAAAGTGTATAAGCCCAAACCCGTTAAGGAGCAAGATTCTCATCCATTTGGCCTCCTCAGTGTTTTTTTGTCCCATAAACCGCTCTCCCAACACCCTCCAAGCACTACAGTTTTGATCCCATCGCTGCTTTTGGTATTTTGTCATCCCTACCAAAATACCTTCGTTTTGACTGTGGACATCATCTCTTCCCCGAGCCTAGTCTATGGTCATCTCCTTGTTTGCAACCAATCTTTATGCCTGCAACATGTAGATTCACCAATACCTCACACATCAGTAAGTGTCTTTGTGTCGGTCCCCTCCCCTCGACTATGCCTCACTTGCAGACTATTCCTCACTTGCACTAACCACACCATTTGATAAACCATTGCTCAAACCTTCTCTTCAACATCTCTAGCCTTGCTTAAGCTAAACCATCATGCTCGACTTCCTTGATCGTACCTTAGCTCCTCACCAATCCTAGTCCTGGTCTACACTGTTGACTATGGTTGCTCCAAGCAAGTGGTGGAACCAGGATTTCGCTACGCCCTGGGCAGAACTCTAACAATATAAAACTAACACCAATTTATATTCATACCACGACATAACAAAAGTACATCGTAACGCAGGCCGGGAGGGGGCAACGGGGTGGCACTGGCCGGGAGGCGGGGCGACGCAGGCCAAGAGGGGGGTGCCGGACCAACTCTGGCCAGGAGGGAGTCAAGGGACGGCTACTTGGCTAGGGTCTCCATCTCCCCAAAATAGTCTTACAAGCGCTGGTCTGATCGTACTATCCGAACATCGCTACTATTCGATCAGCATCGTCTGAACAACAGGAGATGACTCTTCGGACTGTCCGAACATCGCTACCCTTTTGGCCGTTAGATCTGGATTGGACCATTAGTAAAGCGTATATCTTCGGACGGTCTGAACATCACCAATAACCTTTCGGCTGTTGGATGTACATCGGATGATCAGCAGAGCATGACTCTTCGGACTGGACGATCGACTGAGTAACCCTTGGCCATTGGATCTAGATCAAATGACTATCGGCTGATACCCCTTCATGGGCTACTGGGCTATTGAGCTGAATCCTAGCAATACTACCCTGGGCTGGGCTAAGAATACCTGGGCTATACACTACGTAATTTTTCATGCTCCGGGCTTTAGTCTACCTTGCCAAGGGCCCAATTTCGCCCCTGCTCCAAGCTTCCTACATATCAAAGACCAAGAAATCATTTTCAGTATAAGTTCTTCATAACTTGACTCACGTTAGTCCAAACATACTTCATGAACCATGAATGAAATAATCTAGGACTCCAAAACTCAATCTATGACCATTTCCTACAAATATGTAAAACCTCTTGAATACCTTCAGACAAAACCAGTCTGATCGCCATTGAGCGATCGGTCAGACTGCTAGCCCTAGCCAGATCACCCCTATGGTCTGACTGCTCACATCAAGCTCTCAGAAAATAGCTCTCTAGAAAAAAAACATCTGCCAACTAGAAACTGGTCACATCACATTGGCAGTCCAACCGTCAACCAAGATCCAGTTGCATCAGACTTACGATCAAACCACCCCTTCGGTCGGTCAAACCACCCCCGACTGACAGCAACTCTAAAAACCTACAAACTATCACAAATTCAGACTTCAACAACATGATTGCTAATTGTTAACATATATGAACCATAGATATTCTCAACATAGTTCTACAGTGTGACTGTCCTGCAGCACAAGTCGAGAGTAGAAGACACTTATGATAAGATTAATTGTAGGGACATGTAGTAGGCAATAATAATGTACAATTTTTTTCCAATACATCTGTACATGCAGCTGTTTTTTAAGAGTTTCAGTCTCTACATGTAGATGGAATACTCAAGGAGAAAAATCCAACTTGGCTTGAATCAAACGTATATAATCTGGACCATATACCTTATGATTTCTCCAATCCAGAACTATTTTCAATGAAGTGAGCTCACTTTGGTGCATGAATAAGTAGTTCCAATATCAATATTCATTGAATGCAAAAAAAAAAGTCGCACTGTTTACTTCATATCAACACGGGAAGCTATGGGCCTGTTTTATTAGCTTTTATAAGCTGTTTCTAACAAACTTTGTATTTTATTATATCACAATTTCGTAAATCGTATGATGGTCCGAATATTATAGTTTTTTTTGTTGCACCATCTTTCTTACATAATGCACTACTGTTTATCAGCTATTAGTATTCATCAACCGCTTCTATCAACATTACTATTTATCAGTTGTAGTCAAAATCTATCAGCAAAAATCGATATGAATAGGTCCTATATGTGTAGACACACTCACCAAGTAATTAAATAAAGGTATTTATGTCCAAGACGTGTTCTTTGGGCAAATTAGTGGATGGACATTGGATGCCTTTTACAATTGTTGCATTGCATTATCCTAAAGAAAGATTTTTCAAGCTTTGCAATTTCTCATATACCAGACAAGCACATTTAGAAGAAAAGCATCATCTTTAACTAAGGGCATATTTGTATTAGCTTTTACTTATACCTTTTGGCTATAGTTAATAGAAGCGACTGATGAATAGCAGTGCATTATGTAAACCATATTCAAGCAGCCATATGAGTTATAAAATTGTGACATAGTAAAATATAAAGTGTATTACAATATGTGAAAACATAAAATAGTGGCCGATAAAAAAGGTTTATAGTAGCTGAAGCATTTATATTGACTTTGTTTTATGAGAACAGAAGCCAGAAATCAAAGTTAATATCAACTGTCCTAAATGGATTCGTATCCCCTACCATTCTGTTGAAACGACGTGAGTGCCGTAGAGTTCAGGAAGGTTGATACGCCAAGATGCTTAAAACTTCTCGCCTACCGTCAAAAGGCGTGATGCTCCAGCTGTTTCTTTGGAAGGCATTGGGTTAACTCGAGGTAAGCCATGGCATGATTTTATGAGATGTAAGCTGTGGGGATGCAGATCAAGAGGGCCACGACTAGGGGTGGAATTAGGCTCCTGATAAGATAGACTAAAGTCTAGGATGTAAAAAAATACATATTGTATAGCTTAGGTATTCTCAGTTCAGCTCGAAGTAGTATTGTTAAGATTGAACTCAGTAGTCCAGTAGACTATGAAGGAGTATCGGTTGACAATCATTCGATCCAAAATCAACGGGCAAGGGTTACTCAGCCAATCGTCCAGTCCGAAAAGTCATGCTCTGCTCATCGTCCGATGTATATCCAATGACGTAAACTCAAACTCTATTAAGTTGGTTTTAGTAATAATGACAAATATAACTGCGAGACTAATATGCTTATTAGTTATGATATTACATAGTCTCATTTGGATATAATAAATGACAAATGCAATTGTGAGATTAACATATTTGAATTATTATAATATGGTTTAGTCTCATTTAGATGAAGAGGTGAAAATCATGGAGGTATGTATTCTACATCATATTCCTACATCTTAGTGTATTCATCATATCTAAAATATAGATTGAACTCCACCAAAAGTCTAAAATAAATAAATATATATATATATATATATGTTTTTATTATAAATTCTTGTATGCACACATTTAGGAGGAGTTCACTCTATGTTTTGTGGTTTCATTAGTATTGATACATATTTCTTTTTTCACATATATTAGGATCTCTACTTTGAAACATATCCTTTGAGTATATAAAACTTGTGTAGTTCATATGTACTCACATTGACTCATATTGCTTTATACTCAATTGTTTGTATATGGGACTAACATAATTGTCAAGTGTTTGAAAGGTTTAGTCCCGGATTTTGCTTGACGACTTAGAGATGCTTGTTAAGATTGACAAGAAGATCGATATGGCTCGAGACAAAAGTCATGCATGCATTTTTATTTAAATTCTAAATCTAACAATGCATTAACAGAAAAATCAGTAGTACCGGTATGTATCTAGCGGTGCTACCATAGTGCGGTATGACCAGGATGGTAGTGCGGAACTACCGGATTCTGGAAGTACCAATGTGTAGTTGACGGAACATTTTTTTCTAGAGAGTACCCCCTTGAAATACTTAGTCTCTCTAAAAACGGTAGTACCGGAGTTTGAACAATGGAACTACCTCAGAGCGGTATGACCGCATCTCCTAAGCGGTACTATCAGACCCTGGAGGTTTCGGATTCATGGGTGGTATATTTTTTCAGAAAGGACAAAGTTTTGGTCCTCAAGACAAACGGAAGTACCACGTTAGAAATCGAAACTACTGGACTTATGATGGCGGTAGTACCGCACTTTAAATTTATTGGTTTTATTTTCAATTTTTTAAAATTGTGATGGTTGTCGTCAATTACCAAAATGAAGATTGAAGAATCTAGACCCGCCATTATGAGTTAATGGTATATTTTGGTAATTAATGATAATCATATTGTGGGAGTAATATTTTTTATGAATTGGATAAATAGGTTATGTTCTATGATGATGAAGATTTTGGATGGTTTCATACGTTGAAGATCATGAAGTCAAGGTTCGGGAAGGAAGATAACCTCATGAGTTGAAGGCTATCAAGAATAGAATGCATCATATGATGATGCATGTCAAAGAGGAGATGCATCATGTATTAATGCACATCAAGATCTCAAAAAGAAGATGATCATAAGTTGATCATCAAGTTAAGAGAAGGCAATGATTTAAACTTGAGGTAAAGATATGCGTAATCAAATTTCAAGAGGATGTTCAAGACAAATATATAACTATTTAGTGCTAAGGATATGTTATTAGTCTTTTACCGGTCTTAGTGTTTGGTTAGAAAACTGAATTGCTATAGGTTTACCGTACTATTAAGAGGGGTCTTGTCTAGTGGCTTGAGTCTCATCATATGTTGATAGCTCAATCTCACTTACTCTAGCTCTCCATGGCATGATGTTATTATTTGCGAATGTGTTTTACAAATAGTTGAGACTCATACATCTAATCCTTACAACATGTGACTGTATTTTGCAAATATATTTTGCAAATGGTTGAAGTCAATGTACCTTTTTTTCTTGTGGTAAGATCTAAGTTTGCAAATATATTTTGTAAATTATTGGAGGTCATGCTGGCATGGTCTAATATTGCTTGTTACTATTTTCTTGAACTTAGATCGTGATAGTGACTCTTTGGATCTCTTATAATTCTGTTTTGATCTAATGTGTTTGAGATCATGCAAATAGATGAGTTGTGTAGCCCTCTGAATAGGCTTTTCATAGAGTCCAAGATCACTCAATTCCGACATCGGAGTCAAAAATTATGACTATTTTTTCGAGTGTCGTCTGTACTAAAAAATTAAAAATAAAAGTACCGCCCTTATAACTGCAGTAATTCCAAAAAACAGAAGTACCACAATTATAAGTGCGGTAGTACCATAAATATTGAATAATGGCTATTTTTCTAGCCATTATGATGGAAAACAATAGCACCGCAATTATAACGGCGGTACTACCGATTTCCCTAATTTTTCAAGGGTTTTATTCCCAACGGCTAGTTTTCATGGTGTAGGCTATAAATACCCCCTTGGGTGGTTGGAAAACAATCTTTGGCACCTCATTTCACTCTCTTGAGCCAGTGTAAGTCTTTCCATTTTATTGTACATGTGTTGTATCTTGTGAGTAAGGAGAGAGATCTCTAGTTGGATGTGTTGCATCTAAATGTGGATTTCATATCCACTTAAACTTGCGCATTCGTTGCACATGGTGAGAGTCAAGAAAGGGGCTTAACTTATTACTCTTGAAGGTTGCCGACTCCTAGACGGCGTTAGAGGCGTCATGTCTAGTGATCTTCTCAAAGAAGTTTGTGAAAAAGGCCCAGCGTGTTGTAAAGGTTGAAACTCACCTACCCGAAGCGCGAAAGAGCTACCACTAGTGAAATTAAGATATTTGGCTTAATTCATGGAGCCAGATTAATTCGTTTGGGCTTACCTCAATGTGGACTAGGGGAACCGACAAATCTTCGAACACTAGGTAAAAAGGAACCATGGCATTGTGGTTTATTTTCTTGTGTTCAATTTACATTTAAGTAATTTGTATTCATAAAATTAAATTGATTGTTTGTCACTCTAGGATTGAAAATCTTTGACATAGACTTAGATTATTGGCGCACTTTGGTGAACCTAGTTGAGTTAGATTTTATTTGTGCTAAACCGAATCGATTTACTCTTTCACATTATAAACTTGTTTTAGGTAATGAATTTGAAAACCGCCTATTCATCCCCCTCTAGTCGACCACCTCGATCCTACAAACGGCTTAAAGGTTATTGGTGATGTTCGAACCGTCCGAAGAGATACACTTTACTGATGGTCCGATCCAGATCTAACGGTCGAAAGGGTAGCGATGTTCGAACAATCCAAAGAGTCACCTCCTACTATTCAGACGATGCTAATCGAATGGTAGAGATGTTCGGACAGTACGATCAAACCAACGCTTGTAAGACTCTTTTCGGGAGACAAAGACTCTAGCCGAGTAGCCGTCCCTCGATCCCTCCCGGCCTGCGTCGCCTACCTCCCAGCCCGACTCCTCCCTCCCGGCCTACGTCGCCCCGCCACCTGGCCTACGCCATCCGCCTCCCAGCCAGCACTGCCCCAGCTCCCCCTCCTGGCCTACGCCACCCGCCTCCCGGCTAGCGCCGCCCTGCTCTCGGCATATGCCGCCTGCCTCTCAGACTTCAGGTAGAGTTTTTGAAACCTTACAAATGATATGGAATTGTGGATCATAGATAAAACCAGGGATATATTCATACTGCATATGTGAAGATTATTAAGACTGATTTACAGAATAAGATGAATGATGAGTGGATGGATCATACCATAGTATGCTATATTGAATGAGATATATTTATAAACATTAATGATGATAAGATTTTAGAGCGTTTTCAAGGGATGAGGTCACGTAAGAAACAACTATCTCGTACTAGTGGTAAGTTAGCTTCTTATAAATATAAACTTCGTGTTGTTCGTATTTATTCATACACCTGTTTGATTTACTCTCATATGTTGTCTTTACATGTTCTGATTCATGTCCAATTATCAATGAAGAAATGGCGGGATAGGATAGATAGCAAATCTTCGTGATTTTGGTACTCAAATTATATCTTTATTATGTTATATTGTTTATATTTTGACATCATGCCATGTTTTTCTTATTATACTTTTTGTTTTAGCATTGAACTCAAGTTTCATATTAATAATACAATTATGATGTACTTTTGTTATGTCGTGGTATAAGTATAAATTGACGATAATTTTATGTTGTTAGAGTTCAGTCCAGAACATAACCAAATCTTAATTCGGTCCCTGGTCATGACCCTTAATGCTAACTGTAGGAGGCTGCTGCCACTGCCCCCCATGATTGTGATGTCAAACCTGGATGGCACATTGGTGCAACACTAATCCATTAGAGGTCCAACTCCATGGACCATGGCTTGTCAGGGTCCCCCTACATAACATTCTTTTCTTTTTTGCCGGAAAATGGTCTGCGAAGATCGTATCAGTCGCTGCAGGTAGGCCACCCTAGTGACACTTGCATCACCGGGACCACCCACAGTGACTCTGCAGGTAGGCCACCCGAGTGACACTTGCATCAACGGGACCACCCACAGTGACTTGCGAGTTATGAGCTACGAACTGCATAAGTGAGGGCCTGTTTGTTTCAGCTGTAGATTCTGAGAAGCAGCTGGTGAGTATCTAGCTAGTCAGAATCTGGAGAAGCTGGATAACCCCAGCTTCTGGCTACTAGTTCATTTTCTGGATTCTGTAGCTTCTGGCTACTTAGAATCTGGATGAAAATCTGGACTGTTTGGGGGAGCTACAGATTCTAGGAGTAGCTGCAGCTGCCAGAAACTAAAACAAACATACCCTGAGATTTGTTCGAACACGTAGCAGTGCTCTTCTTTTCCTTCGGGTCCATTCCGAACAGCTTCCACTAGCCAAAGGTCCTCTTTTAACAGTTTTTCTTTTTTTATTATATGTGAAAATATAATAGTGTTTTTATTTTTAACTAAATATCTTAGAAAAAATAACAGCCTTACAGTCTCTCTCTAAAAAATTTCCTATAAACTGTTACTATTTCTAAACCAAAGACAAAATTAAAATCTAATATGAATGGGCCATATATACTGCATATAGCGCGATCACTATTTCTACATTGATGGTCGCTGGAATGGCGATCGAGTGCACACAGAGAATCCAAAACTTCAGTCTAACGAACACACATTTATGAATGCAATTACTCTGCAGTTTCAAATTTGGATTTCTTACTGTACCTCTGCAGTTTCAAAATTTTGTACTCTTGTGAATTTTCATTACATTTGAAATGCTACATTGAACTCCGTGCAATAGGGGAGAGAATCCAAGCTATAAATCCGTGCAACAGGGGAGAGAATCCAAGCTATAAATGAATGCTGAATGAGAGGGCCTGTAGACTCTGCTTCATCCATACGGTCAAATTAGGATTCAAAAGATTCATTAGGCGCTTGTTTTAGCGATGGCTTCTGGCTGAAATTTTATTGTAGCTGATTTTTTTTACTGTAGCTGATTTGGCTTTTTGGGCATAATTAATTTTTAAAAAATGTAAAAAATAGAAAAAAATATGTTAACCCATTACGGACAATACAAAGGAACACAGAAAAAAAGAAAATACAAAAAAGCCTAAAATATCTAAAAAAAAATTCAAAAAAAGACGAAATACTGAATAGTGAAAAAAAGCAGAAACTAGAAGCTGAAACCGAAAAAAAGCCTAAACGAGCGGGGAAAAGACAATAAAATATTTACATGTAGCCTGCGAAACTCTGGCCATGTCCAGCCAAATTTATCCAGGCACAGACTGTAAACTGGACTCCCAGAGCCTCGTTTGGCTGCATGCCTGAACCCTGGTAAAAATTTTATTTTTTAATGAAAAGTGAGGGAGCTCGATTGGCTGCATGCCTGAACCCTGGTAAAAATTTTATTTTTTAATGAAAAGTGAGGGAGCTACCACTGTGACATTACTTGGGGCATTCGTATTGGCTACGACTAGATGATTTTGATTAAAAATAAATAGTAGTAGATAAAAAATAACTTTTAGAAGGAGAACGCGGGCCATAGAAAAAGTAACGGAGAGATACGCGCGTGAGACGGAGCCAGAGTAATTGGGTGCATGATGCTCCCGTGACTTTATACCTTATCTCTGGAGCGAGACGAGAGCGAGAGGAGTGGAAAAACTGCTTTAAGAAGCCAGATATTCATATTTGCTTTTGGCTTCTTTAAGCAGAAATCAGAACCAGAAGCTAGTATGAATGGGACTTCAACCTTAGATCCTGTGCAAATACATATCTCAAAACAGAGTTGTTATCGTTGTATAAGTCTCAAAACTAATAAACTGTGGGCCTGTTCTTTTTGGCTGTGGTTTATGACTTTTGGCTGAAATTTATGAATTTTAGCTATTTATGACAGAGATTACGGAAAGAGAGATATTCGTTTGCGATTTTGGATGATACAGATATTGGGCTTTTAACATGTACTACAATTAACTTGTAGACCCCGTCTTGAAAAACTACGCCGTTTGAAAGTTATGTACTGTAGCAAAAGCCAAAAGCCGTTTTTAGAAACTGAAAAGAATAGATCATGTATTTATTATACAATTGTATCTCTTGACTCTTGTAGCTAATTTGCACCATTATAATTATATTGCACGAAGAAATTATTTATATTCTTTTGGACTCTTCGGATTAATTAGAGAATTTATATGAAACTTGAGAATAGTTGTGGTAAATTTTTAAGTAATTCATGCACTTGTTCTCCCATCCACTAATAATCCTACAAGTGCGAGAGGAAGTGGGAGTGGGAAAAAGTTAGGAGATTTTTTTTAAAAAAGCTTTTGTAACTATATGTTTAATGTACCATAGCTAGCCCCATAAATAAATAGATAGATATTAAATATTGAGAGAATTTCTTGGAATTTTTGTTCTTATCGTAGGATTTTCTAACCCTCAATGGGAAGGTGTCTTTAATCTCACACATTGTTTCTTGTTATTTGTGTTGTGAGGTGTTGCATGGCAGACAATCATGGACTTGTTTTGCTTTTAGGTTTTGTCTAGGTAACATGAACTTGTTGCCCCCACCCCGTGAAAAATCAAGATCATTTAGGTAGTGTTCAAAGTAACTTTTGGTTGAAAAAGTACTGTAGTGGCTAAAAATACACTGTAGCGGCGTTAGCTTTTTTGAGTAATTATTTTTAAAAAATAAAAATAAAAAAGTTATATTATCATGGACAATGCAAAGGAATAAAGAAAAAAATAAAAAACAAAAAAGCCCAAAAGAAACAAAAAAGGTGAAATTAAGAAGCCGACGCGTTCCAGAAGTTAGAAGCACAAGTCATTTAGAGCGGGGCATTAAGCCGTTGGATTGCATCAAGATTCATGCAACCCAAGAAATAAAACTGCCCTACCTCTCTCTACACCATAGCCTTGCCACCACACAAGTTGCTCCCCTTGCCTTACCAGCACTGACCACCCACTCTGCTACCTCCTCGATGTTAACGGCTGAGTTCGGCCCGGCTTTGGCTTTTCATTTTTTTGCTACAGTAATTAGCTTTCAAATGATACATCTTTTTAAGACAGAGTCTACAAGTTGATTGTAGTAGACACTGTACCGAATTCAGCTATACTGGCTAAAATCACATACAACTGTTTCCTCTTCGTATTGTCTCTCATGAATAGTTAGAATTCAAAAATCATAAATCAAAAGTCATAAGCTATAATCCAAAAGAATGCACCCATTGTCTAACTTCTACCCCATCTCCAGTGGCTCACTAGGGGATCCATCGCCACCCATCATTTCTCACTGCTTACTTGCTAGTTTCACCTGTTCACATGCTGCCACTACCTTCTCTGATATCATTGTCATTGGTGCTACTGTCGGGCCTCCCCTACCCAAAATCTAAGTACAAAACCAATAGAACTTTAAATCTAACCTAGCGAAGCCTGCTCACTTGAGCTTCAGTTTTTGGGTTTTAATTTCTAACTTCTAGTTTCTTGATTTTATCTTTTTTTTATGATTTTTTGGTTTTTTTGGGGGTTTTTTGGTCTTTTTTTTCTCTGTATTTCTTTGCATTATCCGTGATGAGGTAACTTTTTTATTTTTAATTTTTAAAATTTTAATTATACAAAAAAAACTACTAATAATTATAGTAAAAAAAATCTTAAATAGTAAAAAAAACCAAATATCATAAACTTAAACTCAAACGAGCACTAATAACTCAAGATGCCATGCTTGAGGACAAATCTGGAATAAGCATTGGACGACTCAGCTTGTGCTTTTTTGGTTGACTGCAGGTTCCACAGACCCCCATCATGTACTGATGTACCTTAGTGTCAGATGAGAGATTGACAGCACCTAACCGAGAAGGAAAAAATCGACAGGATCAAAACCATGTTCGATCGATTTGATTTGGTACGCCGTACGCCTGAAATTTGCTCATCTCTCCATTCCCCAGACCGATTGTAAGTACCGGGTACCGACAAAATGATCGTGGGCAGCCATGTCATTTTGAGATGACATCATAAGACATAAAAGAACGGAGCGCATCTATCTCGACATCAACCGGAGCCCAAATATTAAACAGAATCATTACGTCTGTGAACGAATCCACAGCAATTTGAGACAGAAAGAGGAGAGAAGGGATGAGAGAAAAAGCTGGCCTTTCCTCGATTTTTTTGAAACTTTTAGCATGTTTTTAAATCGTATTTGTAAAAATAGCTGTGTATATGTGGAATTTGTAGAAATGATATTTTTGCCACCTGGTCATTGGATAGTAACGTCGTGCAGCTGACACCTGGGCCATCTGAGCCCGGCCACCGTACAGCGCTCTCCCTGCCACCTCGCCACTGGACGGCAAGTGATTAAACCGTCTACCGGCTAATTAGCCAGTTTAATCGCCTGTTGAGTCAGGAATTTTTATTTACTGATTGTTTGAATTTTTAAATGTAGCAAATGAATTCAAAAAGTTATGAAATTTTATGTGCAATCTTCCAACACAATGTACTTCATTGTATAATTTTTTTTGACAATTTTATCCATTATGAATGCTGCTAAAAAATTCATACTTTATGATATTCTTAGGATTTATTACATATAGTAAATGAGCTCCAAAAATTACAAAATTTTATATGTAGCCTTCCGAGACAGTCGACCTAATTGCTGAATTTTTTGAAAATTTTATGTTCTATGAATTTGCCATGTTATTTTATATTAATTTAATAGTAATTAGCGATATGCGATGCTCATTTAATTAGCGATTGAAATCACCTGCCGCACAGTCACCATGCGGTAGGCATCTTTTGTAGTGCATGACCTATGTCCTTTGCACATATGTCAGTTCGTTGTTGCTATCTTTTCTTTCCTGCTGCATCCTTCACACAATTGTCGCTATGTCTGTGCCGTCTCTCCTCGCACGCTCCATCGTCCGCACTTATGTCGTTATATCCGTACCGTCCCCCTCGTCTGCACATTTGTTAGTATCACCATGTCGTCCCTCCTCGTCTGAAGTGCTGTGTGTCAATAAAGAGTCCTTAATTTGTGGGGTGAGCACACCGGGTTCTCTTTTCGCTCGGCTATAAATACGAACCTCTCGCAGTTAATCATCGCTCACCTCAATCGCTCATTGCAGAAGCTCATTCTCACGGTTATCTCTCAAAATTAAGAGTGTATAGCTCATTATTTTGAGAAGCCAGTGCATAGCTCATTAAGGACGCGGTAATGCTGATTGCTTCTTTGGAAAGGCAGATTAATTTTTGTCGCATGCTTTCGATGTTATTCCCGTAGTCCTAGTTAATTAGTGTTATTTAGTTAGTCGTAATTAATATAGTTTGTATTATGAAGTAAGTAGATCGTAGTAATTTAGCCATAGTTTTTACTATTTTTGTATACGTACGGTACCCAAAATTTGTTATTGTATGGTAGTATGTAATTAAGCAGTCATAATTACTGTAGTGGCAATTAGTTAGGGTTAAGTAATGAGTTAGTGCTAAGTAATTAAGTGGTAAGGATGACAATAATGAATCACTCATAATTTTTTCAGACAGGTAATCAAATTGTTGGTAATTAATGAATTGTTCGTATGTAGTTACATGTAATCACTAACTTGCATGCTTCTTGTCATTTTTTTGTTGTAATGCTTATTACGGATCTGGTTGTTGTGGCTTTAGGTAGTCATAGACATGAAACACTTGACAATATTCTACAACGATGGTCTTGTACAGGTTGGATTCGATGGGTTGGATCTATCAACATGCCAATACAAGGTGCTCCGGGCTGAGGGGCTTGATGTTATGAATATTCACGAGCTTCGAAGCTGCATCCGGAGGGAGTTTGCCAAGGAGGCAATCGTGATGAAACTTGCAATTGAAGGGATCACCTGCACGAATGGTGTGTGGGAGATTGTGAAGGTGAATGGCACCGTAGTATGGAGTTAGTACATGCAAATTGTCTTCCAGCCTAAGACAGCCATTTACGGGAGGCCGACGGTGTACCTGAGTTTCGTGCGTTGGGTGTCGGAAAATGGTGATGAGCCTTGCCCCACGACACCCAGAGAACCACAGGCAGAGCTTCAAGATGATACCACTAAATGTGCTATATCAGAGAGAAGACTCGCCCCCTGATTTCATGCAGAATGACAGGGTGGGCATGTGGTGGTTAGCTCGTATTGACTACCACGAGTATCTACTGGACCAGACACTTGGGTTGGAGTCCAACGAGGACACTGACCTAGGCTCCAATGATACTACTGATGATGCACGTCAGACGGCTAGTCTACCCGGGGGAATTGTGTCATCAAAGGTGCCCTATGTGTCCTCTAGAACTGATAATGTTGCGGTCCATTCGCTTGTACTGCCGCAAGAAGAAGGGTCCCAGTGGGGATTTCAAGCTGACACCCTCTTAGTTGGGCAGCGCTTCCCTAGCAAGGCAGCTGTGCAACAAGCAATTACATGATTCGTCTTGTCTATCAGCCGTGTGTACCGAGTACATCGGTCCAACCTAGCCAATTACGTAGTGAAGTGCGTAGTGGAAGGCTACCCTACAAAGGTCAGCGCTCAACAAGCCAAGATTTTTGGCTTGATCTTCTCGATTAAGGCGATGATTGACCACACTTGCTTGCTCAGCGAGCCCCTACGCCATCATTAGAATGTAACTTTTGCATATGTGGCAAGCATCATCAGCCACTTCATTGCGATAGACGTGTCTTTCTCCCCGAAGATGCTCATGTTAGAGGTCACCAATGTGGTTGGCTATCCAGTCAGCTACAGTAAAGTCCAACGAGGCAAGTAGAAGGTCATCGAGTCCATGTATGGGACGTATGAACAGGGGTACAACCTTATGCTGAGATTGCTTCACCAGAAAGCCGAATCAAACCCCGACATGTACATAAACAAGCTTGAGAGTTCAGATGCTGACGGAGAGCCCAACTACTTCATACTGAACCAGTTATTCTAGGATTTCACCTAGGCCATTAAGGGCTTCAAGTTTTGTCATTCTGTGCTCACAATGGATGGAATTTTTTCTCACAAGGAGGTACAAGGGGACCATTCTCACCGCGGTGGCGGCCGACATGAATGACCAGCTTCTCCTAGTGGTATTTGCCATTGTGGAGAGCAAGAGCACGTCCAGTTGGCTCTGGTTCCTGGCGAACATGAAGCAAGCGGTGGTTGGCAACTGACTCAACGTTTGCATCATCACGGATCGCAATGCTGGGTTGATGGCCGTGCTGAACACCATTCAGTATGGGATTGAATCCCCTCAACAGTGGAATGACGTGTGTACCCGATGGTGCATGAGGTATCTTGCATCTAACTTATTCACACAGTTCCGCAGCCAGGAAGTTCTGAAGATGTTTAAGGCATTGTGTTTGCAAAACCATGGGCGGAAGTTCGAATCCATCTGGACAAAGCTAAAAAGGCAAACTATGAAAGGAGAGCAACCCCGCGATGCCACAAGTTTCTCAGAGTGGATTTGTCGACATACTCCTGAATTAGAAAAATGGTCCCTTCTCTATAACACGGATGGTGCGAGGTATGTGATTATGATGATCAATATGTCTGAAGTGCACAACAATGTCTTGAAAGGCATGCGGTGCCTCCTCATCACCGTGATCGTGGAGGAGATATGGACTCGCATTGTCGGTTATTTCATCAATAGATCCACCACAGCTAGACGGCAAATAGATGAAGGAAAGAAGTGGTCAGAGAACATGCAGAGACACATGGACCAGAAGGTAGAGAAGGCCCAAATGCATGACATTCGGGTAATTGATGGCCTACAGAGGAAGTATGAGATCAGGCTTCGGCAGAAATATGTGAACAGTCATGCCAAGGGTGAAATAAAATAGATATGCACCCTAGGTGATGTGGAAACACGCACCTGCAACAAGGTGAAGCTCCTGCACAAGCCATGCTCGCATGTGTACAAGGCATGCGCGCAAATGAGACAGATGTCCGAGCCGTTCATCTCCCAGTACTAAGACATGCAACACTTTTCAATACATGAAGTGTAGAGTTTCACTTTTACGGCTTGGAGTTAAACTACAGGGATCTTTGGTGGGACATGATGTAATGGGCCCCCAACAAGGCATTGAAGATAATTGCGAAGGGACGTTGGTAGAAGTGACGCTTTTAGAATGACATGGATGTCAGCCAACATAGCAGCATTAGCCACGCACTTAATGAGAGATTGCCCCAATAGATCGAGCTCATATGGTCACCATTCTGTGTTGTGATGTGATGTACCTTTCTATTTATTAAATTAATTCATGTTCGTATCAATTCTACAACGACGTATCAACCATTTAGTTACAATAGGGAAGAACTATGGTACAAGCATCTTCAGATGTGCACACAGGGGAGCGGGCAAGGGGGACAACATAGATACAGCCCTCGCAGTACAACCTCTGAGACGCACCACTCCCCCTATCAGGTTCACCCTTTCCAAGGATCATATACAATGTCAGAGGAAGCGACGGACAGATGCACAATGACTTCTTATATACCATCTTCATGAGCGTTGCGTTATTACCTACACTTCTTTGTATGATGTACGTATGTATAATGCATATCCACGTCTCATTGGAATGTGCTTCTCAAATTCTTTTCCCAATAAAAACGACATCATTCAAATACAACATAAATAAAATGATGTCATTTCTTATAAATAACATCTTTACTAAAAGTTCTATTATAAAACACAGTTTTGCATGACATCAGACCATACGAGGCACACGACATAGCGTTGGAATAGTCCACACAATGAATAGCAACTGCAACAATACATCCATAATTTAGTTACACACTTTACGATTTTGAACATATTCACGTACAACAAGGGAGAGTACTATGGTATAAGCTTCTCTGGGCATGGCTACTGGTAGAAGGTACCTCACGCTACCCACATGGAGTACTACAAAGGGGGGCGTCTCGTACGTGGTTGGCTGTCGTTGTAGTAGAATACACATATATAGCTAGGATTCACGCAAAAGCATGTGGGATCATATAAACTTCCTATGTTGATGACCTTCTCGTTGCCCCTCTCGCGTTGCATCTGTTGGTGGATGTTATTGTTCTTCTCATTGAGACTGTCAATTCGTGCCTCCAACTCCAAGATTTTCTCCCACAATGTATCCACGTACTTCACAACATAGCGTTCATGGGAAGGATCGATCTAACGGACGAAGTCGCATTTCGCCATTTGTTGGAAAGGAGGGTTAACACAGATGCTCTATTAGAAGTAAGAGAAATTAAGCTATTGGCAAATGTACCCCAGAGTGTGGGCATTGAAAGAAACGTCATCCACCACGAAATGAGTCGTCCGAGACCTACACGACCGTGTTCTTCTTGTGTGTTTATTTTGGCCATACCGGTCGAGCACGCATGTTTGGCATCAACTGGTAGTTAGGGCCAATGTCCTCCCTCCTTTCGAGGGGAAGGTCTTACTTTGGTGACCTCGGTTGGACTGGCCCCTCATCATCTACCATGGTATGTCATTGTAGAACAGAGAAGGTTCTTCTTCCTACAAGATGCGAAATATAGTTGAGATAAGCGATGAGCGACTGCGAGAGCTTCGTATTTGAGGCCGAGTGAAAAAAGAACCCAGTGCGTTGCCACCAGAAATTATGAACTTGTTATCAACAAATAACACCGTGGTGAGGGAGGACGGTATGGATAGAATGACATTTGTGCAGATGTGGGAGCGGGTGAGGAGGAACACCATGGACAAACTGACATTTGTGCGGGCGAGAGGGACAGCATGGAAAAAATGACATTTATGCAGGCGAGGGAGCGGGCGAAGAGGGACGCTGTGGTAAGAGTGACGTATGTGCAGATGAGGGAGCGAGAAAGGGGGACGGCACATATGAGCCAACATATGTCCGAAGGAGGGAGGGGGAAAGGGGGGATAGCAGCAAGGGGCTGACAAATGTGCGAAGGAGGGATATCCCGCACTACAAAAGATGGCCACTGAATGTGTATTGCTTGTATGAATGTTGTAATATAGAAAATAAGGTCAAAATATTTTGAAATTCATTTTTAAAGCTCATTACGCAGTGTTCTTGGTTGTGTATTTTTTTCAGAATTTTACATGTTATGAAATTATATGAAAAATTTTACATGTATTTTTTTTTGAAAATTTACATCGTGAATGAAAATAATACTCGCAACACGACACCTTCAAGATAACAACTAATATAAAAAGAAAAATAGCACACAACATTAAGTTAATCTTCCACTCCAATCTATCAAAATGATGTTGCACCTCCGCCATTTCACTAGCCCCCATCACAACTTCCTCCTATGGAACAATGGCAAGCATAGTGCTCATTTGTCCCCATCGCAACTCTCTCACATCCAAAATATGCAACCGCCTGGGCCATCCTAAATTCGATAAGAAAAAGGTTTTGTAACATCTGTTGAATGATTCAAACCAACCTGAAACAACCAGACTCACCAAGTGAAAGGAACACTTGTAGTAGTGCCATCCAGGATTGCAGCCGTTTGTGAGGTCTTACGTCTGACAAGTGTGTTGTACTTTGGGCAAATCACTGCGGGTGCCAATGAAGAGGCACTGACTTGGCTCATATCGATGTCGGGGGGAGAGAGAAGCAAACAAAGGTAGAGGTAATGAGGAGAAATACTTCAAGGCGTGAAGGAGAATAATACAGGGGGAGTGGCTAAGGAATGGCTTCCTTTCTATAGCCCGAAGTGCAAGGGTAAAATGGTCTTTTTACATCCATAATGGAAGGCAGATAATGATCAGTACGAGTGACTGTAGATAACAGGCCAGTTTTGCGCAGTGACAAGATCAAATGGGATAGTTTTTAGCACTGACAATACCAAAGAAGACAGCCTTGCGCACTGGCTGTACCAAACAGGGTAGCTTTGTGCAGTGACAAGACCAAAGTAGACAGCTTGCACAGTGATAAGACCAAACAGGGTAGCTTTATGTAGTGACTTGACCAAACAGGCCAGCTTTACGCATTGACTAGACCAGATGAGGTAGCTTTGTTAAGTGACAAGACCAAAGGACACAGCCTTATGCAGTGACAAGAACAGATGGCTTTGTCGATTTCTGCTACTTTTCTCAGCAAACTATACATTTGTTGCATACAAACATATAATTCATTACCAAAGACATACAACAAAACTTGCTAAATAGCTACCGGAGCAAATTAGTCAAATGCAACTAATTTTCGAGTCACATGAAATCATGAAACCCTAAATTTTGAAATGTAAGGTCCTAATTTCTGACACGTGAACCCTCAATTTTTTAGATAATTTTAGAACATATAAAATTCAAAAAAATAATACACAACCAAGTACACTGCGTAACGAGCTCCCCGGCCATAGCTTTTGCCATGTGTCCGCCTCTGGCTATTCCGCGCTCGGGCGTGGGCTACAACTGCAATTGCATGCCACAGGGGGCCAATGCTGCAAAAAAGGGCCACAGGGGGCCAAAACAGTAAAAAAACATTCTGGTATGTTACTGTAGGATGGAGAAGATTCTTTTTCTATGGTTGGGAGGGTCAAGTACTCCTACTTTCAGAGCGTGGGCCATGCATTTTATAGCCACATATGCAGCTTTGTGAAGTGAGTAGACCAAATATGACAATTTTGCATAGTGACTATACTAGACAGGCTAGCTTTACGCAGTGACAAGACCAAACATGGTAGCTTTGAGTAGTGACAAGACCAGACAGGCCAACCTTGCGCAGTGACAAGACCAAACGGGATAGCTTTCGTAGCGACAAGACCAAATATGGCAACTTTTATGTAGTGAGTAAACCACACGGGCCAGCTTTGCGTAGTGAGTGCACCAGATGGGGCTCTATTCACGATAAGAATTACTATATTTTCTTACACTTTCAAAACTTGTGAAATACCGAGTAGGCACAAATTCCCCCAATTTGCGTGTGTCCACTTTGAAACATGTCAAACGTTATTTTAGGTTTTAGTGTTCATATTGGTTTAGGTTAGGGTTTAGGATTTTAGGTTCAGGTTTATGTTCATGTTTAGGTTAGAGTTTACGGTTTTAGGGTTTAAGTTTACGTTTATGTTTAGCTTAGGATTTAGAGTTTAAGGGTTTAGGTTTAGGTTTAGGGTGTATGGTTTTAGGGTTTATGGTTTTAGATTCAAGTTTACGTTAGAGTTTATGTTAGGGTTTATGGTTTTAGATTCAAGTTTACGTTAGAGTTTATGTTAGGGTTTATGGTTTTCACTGTACATCCTTAGTTTTTTAGACTAAAAAGATAGGACTATGCAAAAAATGACATGACAGCTCCCTGCAAGGTAAGATACAACAACACTTTGCCTCACCAACTTTTAAGATCGACTTAACAACACTAACCTCCTTAGCTTTGCAGACCAAAAAGATAGGACTCTACAAAGTAGGACGTAATAGCTCCCTGTAATGTAAGACATGTCAACACTCTGCCTCACCACCAACTTTTCATAAAGACAAGAAAACACTCCGCCTCATAGATTACTCATATGAAATTAACCACACCATGCCAACCCTTTGGCTTATAAAAGAAGATGGAAAAGATTTGAAATAGAACACCACACAACCAAACCCAATACTACACCATAGCTTGCTTCACCACGGTGGGATGGACAAGAGGTAGAAGAAATAATAGAATAAGATGATGAAGCAATGGGAGGAGACCCACGAACTAGCAAGGTCAGCTATGGTGTATGATCGAAGAGGCTGACTAGAGGGGGTAAATAGGCGGTCTTAAAAATCTCTTGCTAATATATACATCTCTATTTAGTTAAAACCAAGTATATAATGCAGAAGCTTCACTGAAATTGGTTTAGCTTTCTCCTTTCCAAGAAATTCATTAAGTTCTTCTAACAAATCCATCAACTCGTTATATGAAGGTTCATCATTATCATTGTTTATCTTCTTATTACCTTTTGCCATAAAGCAACGAGTTGATGTGGAGGGATTTATGGATTCTTCATTGTCGAAGCTAGAGGTTGAGAATTCTTTACCCGACATCCACTCTTGTATGCAATTCTCATTAGTTGAGGTGGACATCTCATATTTGTCCTGAATTTTGGTCCACATCTCACGAGCGCTCTCAAGATTGCTTATGGAATTGAACATCTACACTCAAAGCACTAAATAAGACGTTAGTAGCTTGAGCGTCAAAATGTGAGCATATCTCTTCCTCAATTGTTGGAGCAAAGGGATCCAATGGAGCAGAAAAGTCCACATCTATAATCCGCCATATTTTTGGGCTTAGGACCATAAAAGAGCATATAATACAGATTTTCTAATAATTATAATTTGGGCTATCAAATATAGGTGGTTCATCTAGGTGCATTATATCCCTAGTCGCCATCCTTTACTCTATAAGCGGTGAAGCCTAATAAAAGAGAGGCCAAGTTCTGATACCACTTGTAAGATCGAAGAGACTGACTAGAGGGGAAAATAGGCGATCTAAAAAACCTCTTGCTAATATATATCTCTATTTGGCAAAAACCAAGTATATAATGTGAAAACTTAACCCAAATTTGTTTACCACAAATATTGCCTAAATCAACTAGGTTCACTTAAGTGCACCAATAACTTAAGTCTATATCAAAGGTTTACAATCTTAGGATGACAAACAATCAATTTAATTCTATGAATATAAATTTTTTGAATATAAATTGAGCACAAAAAAATAAACCACAATTGACACAATTGCTTTTTACCGTGGTGTTCGGAGACTTACCGATCTCTCCTAGTCCATGTTGAGGTAAGTTAAAATAAATTGGACCGATCCACTAAGATTGCTCTTCCTCCACTCCGGAGATGGCGAGCATCACGCTACTCATAATTCGTTGGATCTTCTCATAATCTTCTTTGAGAAGATCACTATGCACGACACCTTCAATGCCATCTAGGAGTCGGAAAACTCCAAGAGTAATAAGTCAAGCCCCTTGCTTGACTCTCACCACGTGCAACAAATGCACAAGCTCAAGTGGATATGAAATCCACCTCTAAATACAATACATGCAATTTAGAGCCTTCTCCTTACTCATAAGGTGTAACACATGCACAATTGAGAGGAAAACCTCACACAGGCTCAGGGGAATGAAATGGAGAGCCAAAAGTCTTACCCCAAACTGGCCACAAGGGGTATATCTACCCACATCACAAAAACTAGCCGTTGAAAGTAAAACCTCTGAAAAATTAGGATTTTTGATAGTTCTACTGTTATAAAACTAGAACTACTGCTCCCCTTACAACGGTTCGAAAACTAGCCGTTATCAGTAAAATTGGTAGTTGGTAGTTCCGCCACACAAAGTCCGGTACTACCAAAATCCGGTGGTACTGCTCGACACCTACAGAACTACCATTTTTTCGGGGAGGAGAAGATGTCCACAAAAGTGTTTCTCTGGAAAAAACATACCACTACACAAGTCGGTACTTCTTCTCCTCGGTCGTACCGCTCACACAGAACTAGTACTACCGTAAACCGTGCTGACCGCTCACACAAAGCTGGTAGATCTGACAATCGGTCGTACAGTGCAACACATGTCGGTACTACCAATGTCCAGTCATACTGTGCAACATATGCCGATAGTTCTGATTTTCGGTAGTACCGCGCCACACAGGCCGGTAATTCTGATTTTCCTGACAAGTGCATATACATCAACAAATTTTGTAAAACACATTTACAAATTATAGTATTATGCACAAAAGAATCAACCATGATTCCCAACAAGTTGCAAAATATATTCGCACACTTTTGAAATCATGACACGAGGTATAGGCACATGGGCTTAATATGTTTGCAAAACACATTCGTAAACCTAAATCACATACTACAAGGACTATGTATGAGCTTCAACCATTTATAAAATACATTTGCAAACATAAGTCTCATACCATAAGGAGTAGGAAACATGGGCTTCTAACATTTACAAAACACATTCGCAATGTATAGTCTCATGTTATAAGGATTCAACACATGAGCCACAATTATTTGCAAAACATATTCGCAAATACAGACATCATGCTACGGAGAGCTAGAGCAAGTAATGTTGAGTAATCAACACATGATGAGACTCAAGCTACTAGATACGACCTCTCTTAATAGTACGGTATTTAACCTATAATTCGGCCTTTCAACTTTTTTTCTAAGACTGGTAAAAGACTAGGAACATATTTGAGAGACCATGTGGAGGTAACCCCAGTTGTGTGATGAGTAATTGACTCGTGTTCTGGAAAGTTAGAGTTTGTTTCGGGTATTTTGTGCTATTTATGGATGCTAACGAATTAATTATAATATTTTGTGCGGTGCTATGTAATGTGTTTTCTTGTCGGTGTTAGCTGTAGGACTTTGAGACGGAGTTGTGGCGAGGCACGGGTGACCGGACTAGGCACAGGCGGTGCTGAGGTCAGAGCGGTCGAGATGTGTCGAAGATGGCGAGGACTCGAAGTGGCTGCGAGGCGTGCGTGGCAAAAAACGAGGAAGCTTCCCGGAAGGTGCAGGAGTGACATTTTGGTAAATGTGCAAGGCTGCACAAAAGGAAGCGGATTGGGTTAAGAAAGAATGGGTAAAGTGGATTTTGTTAGGAAATGATCCATTAGTGGAGAGTTGTTGTGACCTAATGGGTAAAATGATGTGTAAACCCATTAGTGGAGAGTTGTTGTGACCTAATGGGTAAAGTGTTTGTAAACTTATTAGTGGAGGTTATAAATAGAGGTGCTCTCTAGTGGGAGAAGTGTAAGTGTGAGAGAGTGAGATGGGTGTGAGTGTTAGGGTTTTCTAATGCTTGTGCTTTAGGAGAGAGTGGTGTTCAAGAGTTAGGGATTCATTTGTTTCTCTTTGTGTGTGTGTGAGACATGGAAGAGTTGATGTAAACATTCATCTGTTATAATCATTCATCTCTCTTCGTCTCAATATGAATCCTTATGTTTGTGATGATCTGGTCTTTCTTGTGTTTTTGGTTTTGAAGTTCTTGAGAAATTGAGTTCTTTTATTTGCTCCGTGATGGGAATATGCCTCAAGACCACTTGGTCAATTAATCCCTATGAGAAAATTGATGGATACTTGGTTCAGTTACATCTCTCTTTTCGGTAGTATTGCAAATGTTTGTTGCTCTGAACTGGGAAAACTTCTCAAAGCCCTGTTGGCTATTTCTTTCTTAAGAGCAGTGATCATTAATAGCCGAAACCCTCCCATGCAATAGATTGCTGCACCTCTATGTTCTTTTAAATGTTTACTTTGCTCCATAAACAGAGGATGCTTACTTAGTTAGAGTTCTGTATTGAAGTCCAGATCATTTACCCTGAGGAGATCAGAAATATGTGCACTCAGGTTCTTGGTTTACTGGACTGTAAACTTTTTCAGTCTGCTTTTAGTAAATGTCGGCAAGAACCTATCACTGCAGTTTTTGTTCGGTTATATGGTCTCTCGGTTGGTGGTGATTCTGCAGGTAGACTGGTCTTTGTTTTCTTGTTCTGTGCAGTAATCTGCAGGTTCTCTTATTCCAGCTAGGTTCGGCCAACCTGCTTCTTATCTTTTTGGCAGCTCTGCTGTCTTTTCTATTCGGTTCGGTTGCCTACAAAGCTTCTCTGTTTGTAGCAGTAGATCAGTTCTTATCTCCTCTTTTGGGTGGTATTTTCTGCACTGGTTCCGAACAAGTATTTATGTGTTACAGTAGTGTTCGGCAGCTGCTCCCGTGTGCTGTTCAGCCAGTGTTGGTGATGTTTTGATCTGTAGTTTCTGTTAAAGTTTCCAGCCTGCTGTCTCGGTTTTTGGCCTGCAGTTCGGTACTCTCTCAGGTGCTGCTGTTCTGCTAGGAGAGGTGCTGTTTAGCAGTTAAGTAGTGCAGTCTCCTTGCTCCCTTCGGCTGGTACAGTCCAAGTTGTGCTCAGCTAGTACAGGGACTGTTCGGCAGGTGCAGGTGCAGTACTCCCTGTTTGCTGTTTCAGTTAACAGCTGTTCCTTCTCAGTTTTTAGCCCCTTTTCAGTTCATTCGGCTGGCTTTTTGGCTGTTTCTCTGGACTGCAGTTTCTTGGTCAGAACAACCTCTTATCTCAACCATTCCATCTGCAGTAATTGACTCCATGCATCCTTTCAAGAATTATTGTATTTTGTAGTTTCTCTTTTAAGAGTGTTATTCCTGCAGATTTAGATTTTGTTCTACTCTGCTGTTCTTGGTAAGACTTAGTACTCTTATTTTCTTTTAAGTGCTTTCTTGCTTCATAACTATTGTAGTTATCAGAGAAGAAAATCGGTGTGAATATTTTGGGGTAAATTTTAAAAGATACTATTCACCCCCCCTCTATTGCCATTTCCGATCCTTCAACATTTTTAACCCTAACTAGTCATACCTTTACCTTAGTATCTTCTTGAAGCTTGATGACATATATCTTTACTTTAAATCTAGGTTCTTGTCTTATTATGCATCAACCTATGATGCATTCTTCTCTTGACTTGATAACCAACACATGATCATCTCCTATTGTATATGCATATATGAACTATATGTATACAATATGTATACAACACTTGTATACTTTACGATAAGCTTTTAAAGCAAAGGTTACTCATTCGGTTGTCATTAATTATCTAACCATTAACACATAATGGAGGAACTAGATGACAACCCGATTATGAGTATATATGAACTACACAAGCTACATATACTCAAGGGATATGTTTTAAAATAATGATCCTTAATTTATGGAAAGATGGACATGAATCAATACTAATGAAATCTCAAAATATAGAGTGAACTCTCCCTAAATGTATGTATACAAGAATATATAATAAAGACATATGCACATATTCAAGTTTAACTATTTATGGAGTTCAATTTATATTTTGGATCCGAGAAATGCACTAAGTTATAAGAATTTAATGTCGAATGCATACCTCTATGATTTCACCTTTTCATCTAACTGAGACTATGTAATATCATAATTAATCAAACACGTTTGTCTTACAAAAACATTTGTCATTTAACACATCCCAATGAGACTAAGCAATATCATAACTAATAAGCATATTTGTCTTACAATTGTATTTATCATTATCATCAAAACCAACTTAATGGAGTTTGAACTTACATGCGGTCCGCGACGAACAAGCAAGGGCTATTGTGACCTGGGACAAACAAGCAGAGCGCACTAGGAGGTCACTTCCCGCAATGATGCCCCCCGTAGCAGCAATCTATCCCGTCCTAAACATTCCAACCGAGCGTTCGCCGCAACACCCGCCCGAGGAGAAGACGCTGCCCCTCCGTTGGTATAGGGACCCATGCAAGTTTTTTAAGTCTAAACAGCAGCTCAGCCTAGGCATGCATTACTGGGATGCATGAACTACTTCTGTGACTACCCTGAGCACCGTTTGGACACGAGCAGCTATCGGCAGTCGGTAAGGACCAGTTATAGTGTGTTCCCCTATTATTTCTTTTTCAAAGTACGCATTAACATTCTCTCCTGTCTACCTGTAGTCCTCGGAATTACTATGTGGCTACCGCAAATCGATCGACCTAGAGATCCACTCACATGACTAGTGGACTCTCGGCTACGAGGAGTCGGATATCAAAAAGGCCTATGAAATCCAAGAGGAAGAGCACCGCAACGGCGAACAAACCGAGCGTATACATTGGGAGATAAAAGCTCATCTCAAGGCGTGCACGCGTAGGGAACGCGAGGCTCGCGAGAGGGAGCGTGAGAAAAAGAGGGAAATGGTAGCCAAGGTCAAAGAGGCCACCAAGGAGCTCAATGCCGAGACTCGCAAGGAAGGGAAAATGGCCTCGGTGTTGGGCCGTTCCGAACTAGTCCCCTAAAGGTTTCATTCTAGCATATGTATCATAGGAGTACTTCGGTTTGTTCCATCATGTATGATGTTGTTTGTTATGCACGTAATCAAACCCTACGCGTCATGTTATTTTTAGCTTTATTATAAAGTCTATTTTAATTCGCAACATCAAATTTCGTCGTCTTTTTTGCATTCAATTCTTCAAACGAAAGTCCCTTTGTTACCAACTTACCACCAAATTCTAAGGTTCCAAATCCATAAATGAAGTCTGAACTAAATTCAACCATTATCTCGATTTATAATTTACAAACCAACTACAATCACGCATGCAGGCGATTTCAATGGCTAATTAAATGAGCATCGCATATCGCTAATTATGATCAAATTAATAGGAAATAACATGGCAAATTCATAGCACACAAAATTTTTTAAAAAATTCAACAATTAGGTCGATTGTCTCGGGAGGCTGCACATAAAATTTACTTGCTACTTTGCTAACTAGAATTTACTAGTTGCTTAACTTCTCCTTATCATTGTATGAAATTTACTTGTTAAGCTATTAGTGTAGTTCCATTATGGATATGTAGTATGGTGATTGATCTTTACACAATATTCGTGATCGAGACTAACCGTATTCGGAGCGGTATGTATTCGCTTCGTATTCGTGACCAAAAATATCCGTATTCGTATTCGTATCCGATTCTATCCGTGTCTGATTCCGACTTCGACAAAAAAATATGGAAAATGATATGAAATGAACATGCTCCTACCACTTGGTGGCCAGGCTCTGATAGCCCAGATGTCGGCTGCACGGCTCTATCGCCCGGTCTGAATAACAGAAGTATCATTTCTGTTAATTCTACGTACATATAATTATTGTTACAAATACAAATTAAAAATATACCAAAAGTGCCAAAAAAATTCCCTACCACCCCTGCGCGTACACTTCGCCCACACACCCTCACTCGGAGCACAAGAGCCCACAAGAACTTCTTGGTCAAAGGCTCGACGACTCGATCCGTCTCTGCCGAGTTCTTCTTGTCTGTCTGATTCTTGGAGCCGCAGAAGTTTCATCTCTGAAGGTTTTAATCCATTTTGGCGAGATTTCTTTTCTTCTTCTCTTTCTTTAGAGGGCATTACCCTGTTTTGGTTTCTCGTTCTTGGGTTTCTCTTTTGGTGTCATCGGAATGTGATTTGTCTATGCAGATCTGCGCCGCCTGGATGGTTTGTGCCGTTCTTTCTTTGCTCTTTTGTACGATGAATGCGGGATTTCATTCCTCTACATTTTGCAGAAAAGATGAAAGGGCATCCTTGCTTTTGGCGGTTCTCGATTTCTTGCTTTAATTCCCCAACTTTCTGCAAGAAAGTTCGCGTTTCGATGTGACTGGAATGATCAACAGCAGCCATTGCTATCCGCTCCCACTCTGTGTGCGCGGCTTCTTGAAAAGGGATGCCATTAATCTGCAGAGCTGTGCTTACATGTTTCATTTAATTACGTACATTGCGCCTGCAAGAAACTAAAGGGCCTCGTTTTTTTTTTTTTGGGAGCCACCTTTCTCTCTTTTGAGTGGAAAACATGGCGCCTTTAATAGGACAAGCCCTCTTTGCTGATCCCCAACACTTGTTTATTGCAAAGTGGGGAGTGCTAGATCTGTAGTGTTGTATGATTACAGTTAGTGGGAGGTTGTACAGGTTCAATGGTTTTATTAAGGCCATAGGAGGGGAGGCATGAACTTTGTGATACCTTTTGAGGCAGGCAGATAAAATCAGTAAGTGTGCTGTACATTGTGCATCCAGTTGTGACAATTCCCATTGTGGTGGAAGGTTGATGGATCTGAGTGTGGAGGTTTTTCTTGATTGTGTTTGGGATTGTTGGGTGATGATCTTTTGCTCATTGGGTTGATGGATTTCTGTAGTTTTATGCAATTCTTGGCTGCATGTATGCATCTTTGAATTTATCACATTTTTGCTCTTTTTTGCAGATTTAGAATGCAAGGCTATGCTTCAATTGTCCATCCAAGCTTCAATCTTTGATTAACCAGTGGTCTTTCTGCAATCTGGTCTTATCTACACGTTTCTGTTGTCAGAGCAATGGCTTCAAAGACAATGCCTCAAACCCTCCCAGCAATCCCCAACATCCAAGCAGTGAAGCAGTATTCTCAGAATGATTCCTCTCTGGATATCGCCAGTCCGAGTAAACCCAGTGCAGCGGTGCCCAGAAGGTTGCCAGAATCAGCTATCTCAAGCACCCCGAATTATGAAATGGAGTCAAAGGAGCAGAAACCAACTCACCAGCGAAATGAGTCTGTTGATTTTACATCTAGCAAGGTTCCTGAAGAAACCATTGAGACTAAAATTGTTTTGGAGCGTCCTGCAGATGATGAAAAGGAAGTTGTGGAAAATGGAATTATAAATGCAAGTGGAAGTGCCAGGTTGATAGGAAGATCTGAGACTGGAGAAAGAAGTATTAGTGGCAGATGCAGGTGGAGCACAAGCAGTGATGTCAGTGATGAAAGTTCGTGCAGCAGCATTTGTAGCATCAGCAAGCCTCACAAGGCAAATGATTCACGATGGGAGGCAATCCAGCTGATCAGGACCAGAGATGGGATCCTTGGCCTGAGCCATTTTAAGCTATTGAAGAAGATAGGCTGTGGTGACATTGGCAGTGTGTATCTTTCAGAATTGACTGAAACAAAGAGCTATTTTGCAATGAAGGTTATGGACAAGGCATCGCTTGCAAGCCGTAAGAAGTTGCTTCGAGCTCAGACTGAGAAGGAAATCTTGCAGTGCCTGGATCATCCTTTTCTTCCGACATTGTACACCCACTTTGAGACTGATAAGTTTTCATGCCTGGTTATGGAGTTTTGCCCTGGGGGAGACCTGCATACTCTTCGACAGAGGCAGCGTGGCAAGTATTTTTCAGAACAAGCTGTCAAGTATGTCTGATATATATTTTACCCCATGCACATAACAGACTTTACTGTCTTGTACTCCTGCATTTTGTTATTAGTTTTAAAAAATAGTTGTTTTTGTGTCCCGAACTTCCGATACACTGTGGAAACGTGGAGTACAAAATTGATGAAAGGTTATTTATATGGCTGTTTTAAGTAAGCTTTGTGGATGGAATATAGTCAGTAGATTAGCTAATTGGCTGCATAATCTTGTGCGAATTGTCAATAACAAAGCAATACTTGCAAAGTTAATTTGCATGCACATGACTTCATTTAATTCACAATGGCTTACCTCCATATAAGTGAACTAAAGTTGCGTCAAATTAAATGAAGCAAATACAATATACAGTGACATGAATATCCTAGTAATATGCGTCATTCCATAAAATCAAATACTTCTTGAATTTACTTAGTTTTGCAACTTGATTTATTTCTAGTAAATAATGACTATAGCATACTAATCTGATATTGCATTTGCTTCTTAATTGCAGATTCTATGTAGCAGAAATCCTCCTTGCATTGGAGTACTTGCACATGCTCGGCATCATATATCGTGATCTCAAGCCTGAAAACGTCCTTGTCCGTGAAGATGGACACATCATGCTATCTGACTTTGACCTCTCCCTTCGCTGTGCAGTGAACCCGACTCTGATCAGGTCATCTAACCCTGACACAGAAGCTCTTCGAAAGAACAGCCAGGCCTATTGTGTTCAACCAGCTTGTGTAGAGCCATCCTGCATGATACAGCCATCTTGCGCAGTCCCCACAACATGCTTTGGTCCCCGACTCTTCTCCAAGTCAAAGAAAGATCGAATACCAAAGCCTGAAGTTGTCAACCAGGCCAGCCCATGGCCTGAGCTCATAGCAGAACCTAGTGATGCACGCTCAATGTCATTTGTTGGTACACATGAGTACTTGGCCCCTGAGATTATCAAAGGTGAGGGTCATGGTAGTGCTGTTGACTGGTGGACCTTTGGTATATTCTTATATGAGCTTCTGTTTGGAAAAACACCTTTCAAAGGTTCAGGAAACCGGGCGACACTATTCAATGTCATCGGTCAGCCATTGCATTTCCCGGCATACCCGGTTGTGAGCTTCTCAGCAAGAGATTTAATAAGGGGACTACTTGTCAAGGAGCCCCAACAGCGATTGGCTTATAAGCGTGGTGCCACGGAGATAAAACAGCATCCGTTTTTTGAGGGTGTGAATTGGGCATTGATACGCTGTGCGAGCCCTCCAGAGGTTCCAAGGCCAGTTGAGATTGAGAGGCCTCCAAAGCTACCCGTCTCAACATCTGAGACTGCTGCTGCACCTACTGGTGCTGCCCAGAAAGGTTCTGATAACTATTTAGAGTTTGATTTCTTTTAGCGAACATAAGATTTTCCATTTGTTTTTGTCACTGGAAGTAGTAGGTTTTTCGCACGTATGTGTCTGGCAGATGATTGGTATGTACATTTTTGTCTCTGTCAACCTGTTTCAGTTATTTCTAAGTGAACAATTGGATTTCCAATTTGTATTCCTCAGGAAGTTCTGAACTGGTTAATCTTCTACTGAGTCAAAAGCCTATACTTTTGTGATGTGCAGAATTAAGTTCAGTCTTGTCAGTTTATATTTATCGCAGTAATTTCTCGTAGCAATTGTTCTGTTTCATGGAGCATCTCAAGGTAACATATAATGTCTTTTCCAGCTTGGTCGTTCTGTCGTTGCTGGCCTTATATTTGATAACTGTATCATCATTAGCGAGAGCTGAATCACATTAAGTAACAAATCTTGCTGAATAGTGTTTGATTGAAATATGTATGGTCCAGAAAAACAGAGAAGGTTAATGATGTGCAGTGCAAGTTGCACTTACCTTGTCTTGGTAGTGATGACTTTTAACTATTTAAGTTGATCAGTACATGATTGCAGAGTCAATTTTTGCATCTCAATATAACTCACTGATGTCTTCTTAATACATCACATATGCCAATCAATAATTATGCTAATAAATGATTGGTATGTTACGAACTGTGCTCAATCGATTTCAATGGGTCAAAGGCCGTACGTGTACATGTGCACAGTAGGTAAATAAGCAAAAAGGACCCTACACATGAGACTAATTACATGTAGGATCTAACATCCCCTCAAATTTATGGTGGATCAACAACACTGAGTTTAGAGGGGTAGAAGCTGTGTTGAGCTCGAGCCTATGCTTTGTTGAAGAAATTCGCTATCGAAAGCTTTGAAGGTACATATTGGATGCGACAACTTGGTCCTACACTTGCATATCATGTAGGAAGTATTGACACTAATATGCTTGGTAAACTCGTGCTTCAGTAGATCTCGAGCAATACTGATTGCACTGGTTTTATCTGACAAGAGAGGAGTCGGTACAGAGACAAACACCGAAATCGTTAAAGAGCCACCATAGCCAAGTGACCTCAACCATATATGATGCCATAGCCCTTAACTCTGCCTCAGCACTAGAATGAGAAACAACTGTCTGCTTCTTGGTCTTCCAGGCAAGTAGAGAGGCACCACGGAAAACATAATAAGTAGTAAGACAAGGCTTTCAACAAGGTAGTGGTAGCGAGTAGGATCCGCAAGAGGTTCACCGTCAATGGACCAAAGGTGAACTCTAAGTTCCATAGGAGTGTCCACTATTCACTGATCAGTGAGGCAAGCGTGGGCAAGAATATCCTAAATGTACTTTTCTTGGGAGAGGTAGCAGTCATCAGGCGTAGAAGAGACCTCAATCCTAAGGAAGTAGTGAAGGGGACCTAGATTAGACATCAAAAATTACTCACTGAGATGCTTCTTCACAAAATCAATATACTAAGGGTCATCCCAATAATGATCATATTATCCACATAGAGAAGAAGAAGCATCCAACCATGAGGAAAAGTATGGACAAAGAGAACAGGGTTATGATCACTGGCGGAGAAGCCGACAACAGTGACAATAGAAGAGAAGTGCTTAAACTAAGTACGAGAGGCTTGTTTGAGCCCATAGAGAGAGCGACGAAGACAACAAACCATACCGTCAGGGACAAAGTACTCAGGGGGTGGTTGCATGTAGACCTTCTCATGCAGCTTGCCATTGAGAAAAGAATTTTTAACGTCCAAATGAGAGATGGACCACCGACAAACAGAGACCACGATAAAGAGAGTGCGAATAGTGGTTATATAAGCAAAAGGAACAAAGATCTTATCATAGTCACGACTATGCTTCTACTGAAAATCATGTGCTACAAGACGTGCCTTGTAGCGCTCAAGAGAACTATCCGAGTGAATCTTGATCTTGTACACCCACTTGTATGTGATAGGAGTGATACACACAAGTAAAGGGACAAGATCCTAAGTACCAGTACATTCCAGGGCAACAACCTCCTCAGCCATCGTGTGCTGCCGCTCCTGGTGAGCAGTAGCCTTATGGTAAGTCGTAGGCTCAGCAGAGCAGCGGTTGCGAAGCTGTAACACTCAGGAGGCCTAACAATACGATGATCACAAAGATCGTATATAGGAGGAGAGGCTAGAGTAGGACCCAGTAAAGATGGAAGAGTGGGAGGAGAAAAGTCCTCAACTAGAGGAGTGGTAGGCCTTGGATGACGAGAGTAGTGTAACGAAAAGGGGAGATCTCAACAGAAGAGCTGGTAGGAGCCTCTAGAGGAGACACAAAATTAGAGGAGTCAGGACAAAACACTCGTATGGGCAAGTCAAACTGAGTGCGAATCATGGTGGTAAACTACTAGTAAATAGAGAAGACATGTCTACAAGAAGACATAGGGTAGAGCCAAGTATATCTCAAATAATCATTAATCAAGATCACATAGTAGCGATGATCCCTTTCGAAACGAAAGTAGCCAGGCCCCATACATCAGAGCGAACAAGATCAAAAGGATGTTGAGGTGTAAAATCACTAGAGGAATATGGGATTTACAGTTGCTTGCCAAGCTTGCAACCTATACAGTGTAACACATTGTCACCAGAAACAGTGCCTAAGACACTATTCCCTACTAGAGAAGAAAGACGAGAACCACCAGTGTGACCTAACCGATGATGCCACTGGACAAAAGTAGTACTAGAAGTAGTACTAGCTGACTGGTTGGTGGAGCAACGAAAGGGAGGTGTAGCCAGTGAAACTCCCAAAGGTGTTGAGAATCATGGCTCACAGGACCAATCCCATCCAGAGTCCCTGTGAGATGATCCTAAACACAACAAGAGTCAGACTCAAGAATAATATGGTAACTGTAATCAGTGATCTGACCAATCAACATAAGCTTCATTGTAAGTTTAAGAACATGAGAAACAGTGGGAACACGAAAGGAAGAAGTAGAGAGAGTGCCTTGTCCGACAACAAGAAGAGATGTACCATATGTAGTCTGAACTGTGAGAGGAAGATCATGGGAACTCACAGAAGCAAGGTGAGTGGAATCCGATGTCATGTGAAAAGAAGCACTAGAATCTAGGATCCAAGGGGATGTTGTACTTAAGGAAGGAGGAGGTTGTGGTGCAGGGCCAGAGGACCAAGCAGCAAACCCAAGTACTGAGGTAGCAAGGCGTCGAAGCAAAGTAAGCATCTACTGGTGAACTGTAATATCCCAAAATTTTGCCCTTTATTTAACTGAATTTTTTGGATTTTAAAAATCCCTTTTTCTAAAAATTAAAATCAAGCAAAGAGAGTAAGAAATAAAATTCAATTATGTAATTGTGGTCAAATCAAGTCAAAATTATTTTATTTGGGTTCCTTGTCTTTTTTGAGTTTTAAGGATTTTTTTGGGATTTATATGGATTTTCTTGCTATTTTCTAGCCTTATTTGAATTTCTGGGCTTTTCTGAAAATCAAAAATCAAAATTTTAAACCTTCCCGCCTCCCCGGGCAATGCGTGGATGGCCTAGATCAACCCACATTGTTGCCTGAGTTCATCCAGCTGCTTGCCCTGCCTTTCCCCTCTGGCCGACGAGTGGACGGCCAGATACCGGCCACGACCCACACGAGATGATCTCAACTGCTCGCTACCACTTACCGCTTTGCCCCCTCGGCCGACAGCTCCGATCTTCCCTTGCACCACACGGTGATGATCTGGCTGCCCCATCCCTTTCCTTCCCTCCCTCTCGCCGATGCGTGGGCCCTACTTGTCGGGATCGTCTTCCCCACGCGTGTGTCGCCTTCCTTCTTCTCCCATCTTTCCTTTTCTGACGATGTAGCCCTCCCTACCGAATCAGGCCTCTTCTCTCTGAGATTTTTGCAGAATTGGAAACCTTGTGTGACATGGAAATGGATCCCCGAGGTCACGTGGTCCCTTTCCTTCTCTACCCCTCATTTCCTTATTCCCCCTGACCGTGATTCCATCGCTGACTCTGGCAAAGAATTGCCACTCGTGTCCCTCCCTCAGCCCTATATAAATCCTCCCTGAGCACCGCAACACATTACCCCACCTCTCTCTGTGCTCCAATTGCTCTCCCCGCGCTTGAGAAACCCTCTCATTGTAGCTCCCTCTCTCCAAGCTGCTGCCGCACTTCGGCGAATAATCGCCGCTGAACAGAGCGTCCCCGTGCCACGCCACTGCCTCCACCAGCTGCCTTGCGCCTCGGTGAAGCTTGGTGACCGCACCACCAACCAAGAGCATCGCCGAAACCCCATCGCCACCGGAGCCCGAGCACCACCCCTGCCTCTCCTCGCTGCCGACGATCTTCCGGCCATTTTCGGTAATGTTAACGTGCACCATCAGAACCCCCATGCTTCCCTCTCTTGTTTGCACCACTCGTCAGCTACCGCTGTGGACCACATCACCGGTGGCCATCAATCCAGTATGCTGCCCCGCGCCAGCGACGCCATGTCAGACGGCACAGTTCATGTGGCAGACATGTGGCGCCACATGGCGCTCCACCTCAGCGTCTGGCTGCCATGTAGCAGCCACGTCACGCACTGTCCACTGTGTCGGACTGCACACCCACGTGCGTCATGTGTCAGCCACGTGGCATGCCCCGTCAGCTCCGAAGCCCTCCCAAGCCACGTTAGGAGCTACGTCAGCACCACCTGGCAGCCACATCAACATTTTCATCACTGTCAGCCTCCGCGTGTACACCACGTCGCCCTCCCTGCCACTTCTACTTTCCTTTGGTCCATGGACCTGGTCCATGGTAGACCGGGCCCACCGGTCAGTCTCAGTCAACCTAGGGCTAACGTCAACATGACGTCATAATCCTGAATTTTCTTTAGAAAAATAATTCCCAAAATCCTTGCTGATGTCATAAATATCCTTTTTAGTAGAAAAATAATTCCAAAAATTCCAGTTTTTCTTTTTTTAATTAGAATTTAAATTTCCAAAGGCTCGTTCTCCCTCATTCTAATTCTGATTGGGTTTGTCCAAATTTCTAAATTCATCTAAAACCAAGATCTATCCAAATATGCAATGTTTTTAAATTTTGGAGTTCATTTAAATTTTATTTGAATTTGGGGAGTTATTTTTACGTTTAGACTGCAATGATTCCGGAGAATTTTACGTCGACGATTCACACCCAACTAAAGAGCAAGGTAAGTCACACAGTCTTGATCATGTTGATCCTAGTTTACAAATAAATTTATGTTATTTTTAAATTATATTGCATGCTTAATTTCTAATCTCTATATTTTAAATTCATTTTTTACTTTAGTTATTACCCATTTGTTATGACTCCTTTAACTTTGCATATTCTTGTACCTTGTCACCTTAGATTAAAACTCTAGTTAGTACACTAGTATAGCTAAAGAATTTTTATAGTAAATACTTAGACCTGCATAGATATAACTTTAGCTTGGGATAACTTTTTCACATGAAATGATAAGCTTTTAAAATGTATTCTTAACTTGGGTGAGTCAATAAAGTTTTTGAAATGTTTCAAAACAAAATATAAAACTTGGTGTAGACTTAGGCTAATGGATAGGTGGTAGGTGCTGGTATGCATTGTTGTTCGGTAACACAATGTTGATTGTCAGGCACAAGGGGTATGTAGTTTGAGTCTAAGTCAAGTTAAGGACCGGTCTGTGAGCTACTACTACAAAGCCTAGTCGTACTATCACAAGAATGGTATGAGGCAGTTCTGGTTGACTAATTAGCAGGTCTCAACCTGAGTCTTGCTATAGGCTAAATGTGAGCGTGGCGTAGGCCATAAGAAGTCTCACACGGCACAAGAGGGGGCCCCGATTTGGTGGATTCCTTATTAGGGTGAAACCATAGTGGAGGCATGGTTAGGTTGAAGGCTTAGCTTTGTAAAGGTCTTGTTATGGTAACTCAGTCGCACGCCCAAGAAAGCATGTAATGGGTAACACAATGAGTTAATCATATCTTGTGGGTAAAGTTGTACAACCTCTGTAGAGTATCCATGGTCAAGAGCATGCTGAGTAAGGTTTTTTCACAGATTAGATTTTGTTTTTCATAAAATAGATTTAGTTGGAAAAGTGGTATTTTTTTGAGAAAGATGCTTCAGGCGGGATGCTCGTGGTTAGGTTAGTGCTAGGTCGGTGTCTGCACTAATGTTATTATTTTGAATTACAGTCTTTTACTTTGAGTATTAAATCCAGCAATTTCAATCTATTTACTGTATTTTCTTAAATACTATTTTACGCATAAATTAACCCTGTATGCCTTTCTTTGTTGCCTTTATCATTATAATGCATTTTTCTATGTGACTTGCGGAGTATAAGTTTGTACTCACCCTTACTTTATCATCTTAGAGGATAAGAACTTCGACTACGGTGAGGACCAGGACGATTAGGCCGCGTCTTACTGTCGTTTGCCTGTGGGCAGGCTTGGGCTTCGCTTTATTTTGCTTCTGTAGTTATTTCTTTTGCTATTATTGCCAATAAGTATTATTGTAAAATTTGGTCATAAGACCGTACTCACTTATTCAATAAAGTTCATCATTTGTGCTTGATAATAATCTTTGTTATCCCCTGTGTGCACTAACTTGATCCTGGACTAGTGCAATTTATACAGAGAATTCAAGAGTCGTTGCTCCGAGGTCTGACATGAACATCAACATAGGAGCTCTGGTGAGGATTAGAGTGGGAAGAGCCACTAGGACCCTTTGGAGTACGACCACTCTTGCGGTCCTTCCTCTTCTTGTAGCACTGCTGGGACGTGTGCCCAGCACGATCACAATAGGTGTAGTGGAGACCCGTAGTGGTGCCAAACGTCATCGGGGCAGCTAAGGCACTGGTGTAGGAAACAGAGCTAGTGGAGTAGGAGCATAAGCAGCAGCTGGTGGAGCAGGGGACGAGCAGCCAAGACAAAAGTAAGCTGCACTTGACCCCCCATCCACAGCACACGAAGGCGAGTCTCCTCAACATGAATAGAAGTAAGGGTCTCCATTTAGTATTTAGAGTTTAGACTTTCATTGTATATAGATAGTTTAGTCCTTATAATTTATTCATAGATTTATAGCTTTGTATTTGTCCTGTGATTCAAATTTGTCTCGTGATTCAAACTAGCTTATTTGTGGTACGTTTCATATTATCTAAATTTTCGTTGCCATTCCTAATTTTCTATGATATCACTAATTTTGATATGTTTCATACATAGGTGACTCTTCGCTACTTCGCACTCAGGGTAGAATAATTATATATTTTTGGGTATGCACTTTGTATTATCAAGGTACCTACTTTGCATATCTCTATTTTTCGTTGTTTGTCTCCAATTATGTAATTTCTATATGAATTTAAAATTCCATAAAAGTAAAAGGCTATATTTGTGTCAACTTAGTTTAGTCCAATAAATAAATTAGCTCACCCTCAATTTTATTCCTAGCTTTGCCACTGGTTGACGGTGGTGTCTAGTGGTTAGATATGCTGCTGTTATTTACAGGTGAAGGTGAAAATGGTGGTGTCAGATCAACAGTAGTCACCGTTGTAACATCTTTTTCATCGCAGACAATCTTGACTTTGCAGTAGAGAGGTGCGTTCTTCTACATCTGTCATGCCATTGTGCTACCTCTCTTCAACTTCCTGTGTATATTCTAAGAAAATCAGTATGTATTTGCAAATGGCAAGCAAATTATTTGCAAGTCTGTTAATTACCTACTGCATGGTATAGACCTTACCGCATATTGGATTTGGAAACCCCCAATACTAGCTGATAAGGAATTCCCCATATAACATCTCTCCCTACCTCGGCAAACAAGCTCGTCCTCGAGTTGAAAGGATGGATAGGCACGTTTAAACTCCTCTACTGGCTCCCAAGTGGCCTCTGCAGCTGGTAGCCCCACCCATTGAACCAATACGCGCCAAACATCATGGCGCAGGCTGGCCTTCAAAACTTTGGCTAGAACTGGAATAGCCCAGCCATTAACAGTAGGTGGTAGTAGTGGTATGGAAGGCGGTGGAGTCCTTTGAATTTTCTTCAGAAGAGCCACATGGAATACATCATGTAAATGGGATCCTACAGGGAAGCGAAGACGATATGCCACTATCCCCCCCCCCCCCCCCGAGCTAACACTTGATATGGCCCGTAGTACCCGGGACTAAGTTTGCCTTTGTGCTAACTTGGCAATGAATTGGTTGGCCAATGAATGAGTCGCAACCATACCTAGTCATTAACCTCAAATGTGAGCTCACGGTGATGCTGATCATAGTAATGTTTGGCATACAGTTGGACTTGAAGCAAGCGCTCACGGACCTCAGCGAGAAAGGCATCATGGTCATGAAGTTGAGCCTCCACGGCTGCCACCCGAGCTGAGTGTAACACCCTAGGATCCACATCACCATAGGATGCCACTAAACCACTCTACAGCTAGCCAAAATATTTCAAGATAATTTATTTCGGCAACAATTTCTAGACATGAAGCATTAAGCGGAAGCATAAACAACTAAGCGAAATAAGATAATGGTAACAAGTTCAATAACAACCTCTAGCGGATTAAATTAAGAATAGTTTACAAGATCATCATTATTAAATAAAACAACCATCTATGGATAGATAGTCATTTGGCTAGAAATCTATCAACTTTATTACAGCATGAATTGATGAAACAAGTGCATTATTGTGGTGCTGCTCTACCCATCCCATGAATGCTCAGGAATCACCTGTAGGGGGGAAAAACAAGGGTGAGATAAAAATCTCAGCAAGCAAACTGTTCAACAGGCTATTCAGACTACAAACAAATATACAACATCATTAAAGTATTCATATGTCCACATCTACAATGTGCATCCATATTCATTAACAAACTAATTTGTGAGACCCGGAGTAGAAACTCCTAGACCCCCTGTGTATTACTATACTAGTCCCAGAGATCAATGCTAGTACACACAGTTCAAACAGAAAAGATGATACATTGCCAACAACGCTTTATTACAATAGTAACTGAAGTTTTACAAAGGCCATTGCCTTACTAAGGTTCACAGAACCTCAAGCAAAAATAAACACAGCGGAAGCAAATGAAGATAAACAGTCGACCCATCAATCTGCCACAGGCAATTGACTGGGGAAACGAATCCTAGGCATCCGAGAATAATCCACCGCATCCACATTCGGCGCAGAAGTCATACTCTCCAGCTTGATCTTCTTCATGCGGTCTTAATTGCCTTGATGCATAAGCTACCACCCTTCCTTCTTGCATTAGTACACAACCAAGACCTTGTTTTGAAGCATCACAAAATATCTCAAAATCTTTTCGAATATCGGGTAACCGCAGAACCGGTGCTGAAGTTAACCTTTTCTTTAACTCTTGAAAACTATCCTCACAGGATTTACTCCATTCAAATTTCTTCTCCTTCTTTAACAGCTGGGTTAAAGGTCTGGCAATCTTGGAAAAGCTTTCAATAAATCGACGATAGTAACCGGCTAATCCCAGAAAACTTCGAATCTCGGTTACTGTCTTGGGTGGAGTCCAATTTAATACATCCTTAACTTTTCCAGGATCTACAGATACTCCTTCTGCTGAGATCACATGTCCCAAAAACTCAATTTCTTTTAACCAAAATGCACATTTGCTAAATTTGGCATATAACGGTGTTCACGAGTCTTTGCAACACTATCCTTAGATGACCTTCATGTTCTTTGTTATTCTTGAATAGATAAGAATGTCATCTATGAAAACAACAACAAACTTATCTAAATAATCCATAAAGACTTTATTCATCAAGTTCATGAAGTATGCGGTGCATTTGTCGGACCAAAAGACATCACCGTATACTCATATAATCCATATCTTGTGGCGAAGGTCGTCTTTGGTATATCTTCGTGTCTAATCTTCAATTGATGATATCGACCAAGATCAATCTTGGAAAAGACACTTGATCCTATGAGTTGGTCAAACAAATCATCGATCCGAGGTAAGGGATACTTATTCTTTATAGTGACTTCATTTAAAGCTCGATAATCAACGCACATCCGTTGACTACCATCCTTCTTCTTTACTAGAAGCACAGGGGCTCCCCAAGGCGAAGAACTTGGTCTGATGAATCCTTTCTCATACAATTCTTGGATCTGCCTCTTGACTTCTGCTAAATCATCGGCTGACATCCGATAGGGTCTCTTTGATATTGGAGCTGTACCAGGCACCAGATTTATAACAAATTCAACTTCTCGATCTGGTGGTAATCCTGGCAAATCTTCAGGAAAAACATCGGGGTACTCGCGAACTATCGACACATCTTCCAAACTTTTCCCTTTTAGGCTGGTCAACATACTGTCCTTCTTTGAGTGCATAACTGCCTCATGTCTTATCTGAATTCCATCAGAATTGGTAAGGATAATGGCACGATTGGCACAATCTATCTGTCCTTTATACTTGGTCAACCAATCCATACCAAGTATTATATCTAGGCCATCAGAGTCTATTATAATAAGGTTCGCTAAGAACTTTACTCCGCTTATAATTATGGTTGCACTAGGGCTAACCAGATTAGTCCTCAATTCTTTTCCAGGAGATTGGACTATCATAAGGTCCTTTAGCAAACAAATTTTCCAATTATTCTTTTCAACAAATGCCTTTGTTACGAAAGAATGTGTAGCTCCAGAATCAAATAATATAATTCTTTGATGCGAGTTCACTAGAAACTTACCCAGAACTACGTCTGGTGCATCTTCCGCTGCCTCTGCGGTAACATGGTTGATACGCCCTCGATTAATGTTTTGTGGAGTCTTGGGAGTTTGAGGGCTTCCACGACCTTGACCATTGGTTGGAGCTCTTGCTGGTGTAGGGTCAAGATTGAAACGAACCGGGTTACCGCTGACGCTTTACGTGGGCGATTCTTGGCATAGTGTCCCATATTCTTGCAATTGTAGCATTGCACTCCTGCAGCTACATTTCTGTTTTGCTGCAGTTGGGCTGCATTTCCAGTTCTAGGAGCTTGAGGTAAAGGACGAGGTGCAGAAATCGGTGTCCTTATATGACTATGTACTGGAGGTCGGTTGTACTGTGGTGGCGTGAATCGTGAATCGCTTTGATCACGAGCTTGGAACTTCCTCTTCCGGGAGTCGAAGAGTTGGCGTTGAGCATCTTCTTGCAATAAAGCTTTATTCACTAGATGCTGAAAAGTAGGGTAGTCATTGGAGACTAATTGAACCTTGAGGTTGGGGTCTATCCCTCCCATGAACCTCCAAATCTTTGCGGCATCAGTCGCCACATCTTCTGGGGCATATCTAGATAGCTGAATGAATTTGCTTAAATAAGCGGAAACGCTCAGGTTTCCCTGCTGCAGATGATGGAACTCCTTCCTCTTCATTTCCATAATACTCATAGGAATATGAGCATTACGGAAGGCTTCCAAAAATTCTGCCCAACCAATGTTCTGGGCATCCCGGTGTGCCGGGCCATAATTGTCCCACCAAATTGGCAGCAACTCCTTGGAGTTGATGAGCAGCGTATAACCTTCTCATGTTCAGCACATTGAGCTAGATTCAGCTTCCTTTCCACTTCCTTGATCCAATCATCCGCCTCCAACGGATCGGCAGATCCTGCGAAGGTCGGAGGTCGGGTCCTCATGAATTCCCCGAGCTTAGACTGCGGTGGTTGAATAGGTACTTGTTGAGCTTGATTGACTTGATTTTGGGCCAAAGCCTGAAGAAGTTGAAGTTGCATGGCCATCATTTGTTCCATGTTGGGAACTTGGGCTGGCGGAGGTGGAATTGGGGCTTCATTGTTGTTGGGCACTGGGTTGTTGTTGATGTTGCTTCTCGTGTTCACCATCTAAAGCTCCATCAAGAAAAGTACAGAAAAGAGGGAAAAGCATAGATGAGAGACGGGGCAATTTATCATCCCAAAACAACACACAAGATTAACACAACATATTGAGAAAACTCGACTTTTGAAATTCAAATTAACTTTTGAAAATGGCTGTACCACAAATGCACAAGGCTCGGTACAATCCATTTTATTACATCATAACATTATAAAAGCGTTCTAGTATCGATAAATAACTGAAGAAGGGGTAGTCTATCTAACATCTAATTGTCCTCAACGATGATACGCTCCTCTGGCTCCTCCTCGGGATCCTCCTCTCGAGTCCGACGAGTACTCTGTCCACAACCACTGCAGTTGTTCGGTGAACGCGACCGTGATCGGCTCGGGTGAAAGTAGGTGATCTCGAACGGCAGGCGCTGGCGTCCTCGGTGGATCCGCCGATGTCGAGTCGGGTAGCGGATCGGGCGTCGCACACTCTTCCTTACCGTGAGCCTAGTGCGAGGTCACGAGGGTCTCGACCGGGCGACAGCGGAGCCGGTGGAGTTGGTGTAGTGGTGGCAGCTCGAAGACGCTCCACCTCGCCTCGGCGGTGTCCTTGCTCGCATGACATCGGCGTGGCGGCCTCACTCTGGCAGCAGTGTGCTCGGAGAGTGTCGGAGTGGTCGTAGCTCGGCGTCGAAGCATCCGGAGAAGTCCTATCTCTGCGAGCTCGGCGTAAGTCGCGACGATGCTTGGGTGAATCGCACTGATGAGACAGCGTGGGTCGTCCACCACGATCCGGAAGGCCTCGGGGTGGTTACGTCCCGCTCGGTAGTCGGAAAGAAGCAGAAGGGCGACTGTCGTAACTCCTCCTTGTGTCTCCTGCACAATTCTGCTATCGCCATCTTGGCTACATCCTGGATAGCGTCCGTACAGTGGGTCCGAGGGTGCTCAATCCTGCAGTAGACGGGGTCAAGCTGCCCATCCGAGCATAGATGAATACCTCCATGATCCATGAATCCATAGTCATCACTCTAGTGTTCCGCCCTCTGAAAATGGGTGTTGATTATATTTCAGATGCTGCATTAACTGTCGTAGAAGAGTCGCAAAAGCTCCCTCACTCTCGCCATGAGAATGGTGATCCCATGGGGTGAAGACGACGAAGAACCCGCCATCTATAAGTTTGAAAATAAGGAGAGATCGAGAAAGATTTTTAAATAATGAGAGTAGGACAAGAACAAGATACTAAGTAAGAAAAGAGTAGAAGCAAAAGAAACTTATATTTTTGTACATAAATTTTTATTAAATATAAATCCTTAAAGTTTCCCAAAACCTAGGGCTCGTCCTACAGTCAAGATGTCTCTGATACCATCTGTGAGACCCGGAGTAGAAACTCCTAGACCCCCTATGTATTACTGTACTAGTCCCAGAGATCAATGCTAGTACACACAGTTCAAACAGAAAAGATGATACATTGCCAACAACGCTTTATTACAATAGTAACTGAAGTTTTACAAAGGCCATTGCCTTACTAAGGTTCACAGAACCTCAAGCAAAAATAAACACAGTGAAGCAAATGAAGATAAGCGATCGACCCATCAATGCGCCACGGGCAATTGGTGGGAAACGAATCCTAGGCATCAGAGAATAATCCACCGCATCCACATTCGGCGCGAAGTCATACTCTCCAGCTTGATCTTCTTCATTCTCTGCTTTTATATTTATAGAGCAACAGGTGAGTACAAAAATGTACTCCGCAAGTCTTGGGAAAAATGCATAGATGTAAGGTTTCATAAAGGAAGGCTATATGGTTTATTTGCAAAAATCAGCATTTTATTTCAAATCTATATAATTACTTTAAAAGCCATTTTGTAAACAACTTGTTTTTAATAATTGAAATTGGATAAGTACTTTAGTGAAGGTTAAACTACCAACACTAATACCTCAGACCATCACAGCCAAATTTTCAAAAACCTCAGGTTACACCCCCTGATCTGAACATCACGAGAGTTATACTACTCCCGAGTTTTTCTCCAATTCATTTTGTTTTGAAATCAAAACCAAAACTTCTACCATGTGAATGCATTCCTTGCTCGCTCTTGACCGTGGGCACGGCTATTCGAATAGTTTTAACTCTGCAGAGGTCGTACACTTTATCCACAAGAGATAAGTCATCCTTGCAGTCAACACGCTTCCTTTGGCATGAGACTCAGATAAATTATCACAAAGCTTTTCGCCTACTCCAGTATAGTTAAATACCACCCGCTAAGGTTTCACCACAACTCGCATCGCACGAGTTGGAGCCCCCTCTTGCGCCATGTGAGTACAGTAAACGCTGTCCCTCACTATGAGTAACCAGTACACCCTGGCACTCAATACACCACTGTGATATTTAAGTTATACCTTTATAGGGTAATTGGCCAGGTCGTACCCATATAGACTTGTGGTTGCACTGTTTTGCTTAGTTTGGACAAACACAAACGTCGGTCCTTAATCGACCAGGGTGGCTCATTCACAAACCCAACAATTCTCGTGCTAACTGCACCAGCCAAACCTTCCATTCCACCCTTGTCAACTTTTCCCTTTGAAATTCATTTTTTTTACTTTTAAGTTATCAGTGATAACACCCATTACCACTTTTCAAACAAAGCATTTAACAATGGTAACATCCATTACCAATGTTCAAACAAATCATTCATCAAAACATTTGATAAACATGCTACTCATTTAAGTATTAATACATTGATTTGCTACGCTAAGCATTTGCTAGTATTTTAAACATTCAACCAATGTAATGATAACTCATTATTGAGTAAAAGGGATATCCTAAGTTGACAACGGTACAAGGTAAACAATTTTCAATAGAAGGTATAACAAATTGGGTCTTTAACTAAATTTTTGAAATCAAATTATCACTTGATATAACATAAGCATGCATTAATTTAAAATAACTACCTAAACATTTTTCCAAATCATTTGAGCAAGTTGATCAAAGGAAACTTGCAAAACATGGGAGCAAAATGTTCAAAGGAGACTTGCCTTCCTGTGTCTGGTTGAAATCTTCCACAACTTGCTCTTGCAAAACCTCGAACAAATCGGTCTCTACACGTAAATCGAGCAAACCAAATAAATAAAATAAAATAAAAATTCAAAAATTGAAAGTAAACATACCAATTGAAAGATTGAAATTTTTGATAAATTTAGAAATTTGAATGGACCAATTTGGAGTTAAAATGAAAAAGATATGGCTATTTGAAATTCTCGATTTAATTAAATCTAGAAATTCGAAATTACCGACAGTGGGGTCCATCGGTCGGTGAATCCATAATACAATCGGTCTCGACAGGTGGAACCCATGGACTCGGGACCCACTTGTCGGTGACTAGCGCAGAGGGTGGTCGCGGCGGGTGGGGCCTACTTGTCGGCCAGATTAAAGCGGAGAAAACTCAACCTCGGTAGCGGGCGGGCTCGAACAGCGCCAAGGAGTGGGGAAGAGAGCGGCGCTAGCCAAGTGAGCGGGGAGGCACTGCCTACCCCATAAGGGTAGGTAATCCTCTTAAGGATTAACAGCGGGGAGGCCGGCGATGCGAGCGTGGCATACACGTGGCGCCACCGGTGCGCCACGTGTGTCTGGCGGCCGGCGTGGCGGCGAGTGTGTGTGGAGTCTTTGGCGTGGCGGGTTTTGTCTTGACACGGCATCCGGTAGCATCCACGTCTGTTGCCACCGGACGCAGCCACCGGCGTGGCACGCCGGCCGAGCGAGGCGCGCGGGACCCGAGGTCACCGGCATTCCGGCGAGCGGCGCGCCGCCGATGTGCGCAAAAGCAAGAGGAGAGCGGGAATGCTTTGGTACCTTGCGCGATTACGAGGATGGTCGGATCGGCGAGGCGGCAAAAAAAGCGGCGGTCGGAGGCTTCACGGCGGCGGAGGTTCCGGTCGCAATAACTCGAAAAAGTGGTCGCCGAGATCGCTGGGCACCGGCAACGTCGAGGATGCTCGGTGAATCTCGGGAAGGCTTGAAGCGGCGGCGATTGCTCGCGGAGTGGAAGGTGGCCGACGGAGAAATCAAGCGCAGGAGGGCTCTCGGCTCGGCGATGGGCAATTGGAGGTGAAAAAGCGAAAGGGAATCGAGACACGGCTCGGGCGGCAGGTTTTATAGAGGATGAGGCGTGCAGCGTATAAACTCGCCGGACTTGGAACTGCCGGAGAATGAAGCGGCGGCGCCGCGGTGCATAATTAGATGAAATAATGCCGCTGTTGCGGGAAGGCGGCTATTTGAATGTGCATTAGTGCGGGAAATAATTGGCCAGAAACGAAGCTTTTAAAGCTTGGTTTTTGATTAATGGCGGCGTGGCGAGACGCGGGAGGAAGAAGGTGGCGGGAAGGCGATCGGCCGATGGGCCCCGCATGTCGATGAGAGAGGGAAGGAGAGAAGCGGCGGCGATAGCTCGGATGTACGGCGCGCGCGAGAAAGTAATCAAGGCCGTAGGATGATGAGTGAAGGGTAAGTGAAAGGATGCGGTTGAGATTCAATCCGCAACCGGATTCAAATCTGAGCCGATGGGGTGTACTAAGTGGCAGCGGGCGGCTGCGATCTAATACGGCAATCATAAACGATCAAGATGACGACACGCGTCGGGAGGAGAAGAGAATAAAGCGACCGAAGCGGTAAGTGGGAGCGAGAGGCTGAGATTAGCGCGGGTGCGGGCGGATTGAGCGGATGGATGCCAAGTGTCGGCCCGGAGGAGTGAAGGCGGGATGAGAGCGAGAGGCCGAGATGGTTCGGGCGGCGCGGATGAACGGCCAGATGGGCGCCACGTGGCAATCCGGGAGGGTTTTGGATTTTAAAATGATTTTGAAAATTCCAGAAAACATTAGAAGGCTTAAAATATTCAGAAAAATACCAAATAAATTCCAAAAATTCCAGAAAAATTCACATAATTCACTGATGATGTTTTAAACATATGAAAAATATTTCCAACTTATTTTGACCTTAAATTTTCTTTTCAACAGAAACTTTAAATTCTAAAAATTCCAGATAATTGGAAATAATTGATTTAAAATTATTTCTTCAAAATAAAAGCAAAAATTGGGATGTTACATAATTAAACTACAATGATATTAAGCATCAATATCCATTTCCCAAACGACCACAATTATTGCCTCAACCATATTTACTACCAGCAATAGTAAAACATTAGCAAATGAATCTTGATTAACTACTTCATATCATCCACCACCACCACTACCAATGACAATAAAGCATTAACACGATTTACCTCACTAACCTTATTATTCCTCGTGTCCACAACTGCTATCACCACTTACCACAAGAGAAAAGAATCTCATGCCACAATCACAACCCCTTATCGTACCACAAGGGATGAACCACAATCTACAACCACAGACACTTTCCTCATACACATGTGGCTCTCATGAGCCAATTTCACATTACAACTATGAAGTTGCAGTTGTTTGTAAAATAACTTTACCACAATATATTGCATAAGGATGCAAATGATCTTTCCACAATGCAATGCATATGCATGCTATGCTCCATTGCACCTTTACCCAACAAGGTAAAAGTGTGCATCGTGCTACGGTAATGCACGATCTTTGTCAGACGTCTGATCGCGGCTATAAGCGGCGACATCCACAATGCAATATCATGACATGTTATGAATGATATGATAATCATAAACCACAAGAATTTAACCACGAAGGTCAACCACATATTCCACCATCGGTTCACCAAGATCAAAATCAATCGATCTATAGTGTATTCTATCACAAAGACCACAATACGACCACAAGTATTCATTAAGAATACTACCACTAAAGCCACAATAATACCCACTTCAAGGGCATCAATATGATTCTCATGGATTTAACAATAAGGAAATATCATCATAACTACTATGCATTTACTTTCATATACCACAATTAGCTTATTAAGCAAGTTACCATAATACTACCAAAACTCATCCAAACATGGCAATGATTAATATCTTGCTACCACATTCTTCCTTAGAAAATATGTAATCATGGCATATCATTTAACATTACGTAAATCATGCATATTGCAAGTAGTAAGAATAACGAGTTAAACAGTAGCACATCCGCTACGTTTACTTGCCTCTACCGACGAGGCGACGAGATCACGCTCGATCAGAAGCAAATCCGCCTGTCCAAAAAGGTACCTCTAAGCACAATACACAGCAATACAATCACGACTCTCAAAGAAAAGTGTCGCCAAAACCCTAAACCCCACAACATCCTTCCCCGCGTAACGGTTCTACAATATTCCCACTGCAGCGGTGCTGCTTAACATTTTCTTATCTTTAAAAATATAAAACTAATCATAGCAAAAGATATATATCTAGATTCTTCACTTAAATACCTACACTTTTCATGTAGATCATATATTTTTATCTTGTCATTAATAAGGTGATATCTAATGCACAAAACAGAGGACGTCCTCTGTTCTGAAAGTCTGGACAGCCGACTTGTAATGCGTCCTCAGAACAGATCAAGGATCTAAAAATTCTGGTTCTTTTACGGTAGCTAGATTGCTGAATTTCCTACAACTTTCTCAATGGTGGCCAAAAATTTGAAATTCATCTTCTACCCCTAATTCCCATGTGAACAGCAGTCTGTCCCTGACTGCACCCCTGACGGACAGCGCGATTCCAGACCCTGGTACGCCAAAATTGCACAACCAAAAAATCTGAAAAAAATACAGTAGATGCGTATCGTCGTCGCCTACGTTTGTCCTTTTGGGGAGACCCTCGAAAAAAATAGTTTTAGGGGTCGAAACTGCATGAATAGTAACATCGCGCGATTTAATCTACAGACAGCCAATCGGGATTCTCTATTCGGGGTTCTCTAAATTGCTAATCCCTTCAAAACTGGGGCTAAGAACCCTAAATTCGGCATAAAACAGAGAGATTGAGATGAGAAAGAATTACCTAGCGGATTGGGATCACCCTCTTCTTCCTCTCCTTCTCCTTCCCTTCTTCTCCTTCCCTCTCTTCCTCTCCTTCCTCTTCCCTTCTTCCTTCTTCTCCTTCATCTCCTTGCAGCAGCACTTGGGCAGAGGGGAGGTGCAAGGAGGCAGGAGGGTGTGGCTTGGGGTGGGAAAAAGGGGAGGGTGGGCTCCCCAAGGGGTTTATAAAGGGGGTGCTAGGGTTTGGGAGGGGGTACGGGCCCCCGTTTGGGCTAGCGGGCCCAAAGTGGCTGGCCCACCTCTCCGGACAACCAAAAGCCTCTTAATTAATTATTTTAATTCTCTTTTTATTATTTTTGACTATTCCGAAGAATTTATTTTCACCTCCCGTGATTTACTGAAAATCCGGGCGACTCTGCGATTAATTTAAAAACTGAAACCGAAACGACGTTCAGGATATTACATTCTCCCCACCTAAAAAGGATTCGTCCTCGAATTTAACTCCTCAACCTACGAGACTGAAGAATAATCAAGGAAAGAACAACAAAAGGATAGAAAATCCCAAGGGAACCACAACTACGGGTACTCTTTCGCCTCGAAGAGCTGGTGCTCTTCTTATGCATCCGGTCTTCAAGCTTCCACGTCGCATCCCACTCGGACTGGTTCGTCCAGAGGGCCTTCACATGCTTGATAGCCCTCTTCCTCACGGCCAATCTGGCGAGTCCGCGATTCACGTTGGTCTAAGCCGAACATCCGTATAACACTTAGGCCAGCTCTGAGCGGCCAACAAGTCCTGCCATTTTCGTAAAATTTTTCTGCGACAACAATTGAACCACTTTCTAATACCATCCTCCTTCTTAGAACTTTTTTTCTCTATTTATAATAATCGGGATAATACATTGTACCCCTTTAAAAGAATTTGACCACAGATTCCACTCATATCATTTTACTTGAAGCACAAACAATATCTTTTACAAAACGAGCCCAACAAAAGGAGAATAAAGGATTCTCAAGTAACATACCAGCAAACAGCTTTCCTTCAAAGGACCACGATTCAAACCAAAGGATTCACCACAAAATATTTTTCACTCTCCAAGTAGACAATTGGAGAAACCACACCACATAAGCTAAGAGTGAAAATCACTCGACAGACCAAAATAATCATTTTCTTTCCCCAACTGGAAAAGACTATGCCTCAACAATAAACAACTCAATTTGTAGATGACCTCTGCCAAAACACACAGCATAAACAAGAATCAAGCAAGCATTTTACTACTCCAGATACCATTAATTTTTCAATCTATCTCCTTTCAAAATTTTAACTTTCTTGAACAGAGTATTTCCAACTCATCGCCCAACACACCAATTCATTTATCTCAAGTTGGCCACCTCAACAATTAGCTCAACTGAGTACATCATCTACACTATTGTGGATAGACTCTACTACCCCCACAAATCATACTCTAGCCAAGACCTCGACCAACAGAATTATTTTCACAAATAATTCCCAACACACCTCAGTCCCTTAAGGATAACAAATTCGAAATTCTTATCACACCCACACATACTCCCTTACTGCACCTCAAGGATGCTATCCTGATCATCATACTATTTGGATTCCACTCTGATCCACTATTCCTACACAGCAACACAGGGCCTCTAAGGTCCTAGCATAACAAAAGGTAAAACCCAGACTTAGCTTTCAAGACTCCTATAACAAATTTCCCGTATAAGATAGGGAAATCCTCAGGTGAAAACCTTACTATTCCACAATTAACATACGCTCAATTCTTATCATCAACAAATTATTTGACTCCAAGACAAATATTCTATTTAAATCAAATCCTTCCCAAGGATTATTCCATGAAAACAGTATATCATCCAATGTACTATAAACATCGTGATATTTAAGGCTCCCATAAAAAAACATCTACTAGATCACCACTATCCAGTTGCCATCACGCAACAAAAAGGCTTCGCAACCCACAACAATTACCATGTTCTTAAAAGAAGAGGTAAGAAGAAATAAATTCCAGCATACAGAAAATCGCTATCATTCACAAAGAGCCAATGGACCAAGAGAAAACCAATAGCAATAAGGTTGGAAAACACAAGATGAGATCATCTGTACCTCAAATACTTCTAGTAAAACTTTTCTTTCAATAAGAAACAATTTTTCTTTGATAACAGCATCCCGCCAATTCCAGCAAAGAACGCTTGAAGACCACAACACATGGTTTAGTTAAAACCAATAAAAGCATTCATCACGTCGCATTGCTCAAAATAATTTTCGGCTACCAAATAAGTCATAAGGTCCAAAAGAAGACCCCAACCGCGAAACTCAATCCTTTAATTCAATTAGTAACATGGATCTAACAAATTCCTTCATTTGTAAAGCATTCAACACCATAAGCACAACTATATGCTATCAATTGTATTAACAACAAGATAAAACATTCCCTACAAGAATCATCATATCCTCTTATTCCATATTTTTCCAAAAGGAACACCATAAATAACGTCATCATGTTCTTATTATCTAAATAAGGTTCCAACTACTTAATCTAGGAAAAACCTAGAGCATAAGCCACCATATTAAAACAAAGCTCTTTACCAAGATGATATTAGAACATGATATCCTCGCAAACATGCTAGTATAATACTCTTATTAGATTTTATACATCTAACTCTTACCAATGCTCAACTTCTAATTTAGCACAAATTGATTGCACTCCAGTCATTACTGTCAATAATTTGATTATTAATTTTTCATCATCATAGCATTAATGATCCTATCGCTGTTTTGCAATCGTAAAAACAATTATGAGCACAGATTCAATATTCCACCTTATGTTCAGAAATTAGAACAAAATAACTTTAAACATCAATAATACCAGCTTTATAAGACAAGATTTCACAATTCAATACATCAACATTCATCTAATTCTTTATACATATTTCAACAATTTAGCATGGCAAAAGTTACATGAATTTAACGGTTGTACGTGCTCATCAAGTATATAAAGAGAGGACATACTAAAGGTTAATATTATTAAGACAATATTCCAACACCACTGCTCCGATGGTTATCAACCGTGCCGAACGCGGTTGACCTTGCCAAGAAGGCTATCTCCTGCAAGCGAATCGAGAGCACAAGCAAGAGAGGAGAAAATGCAATCTAAAATTGTATTGTAAATAAAGATTAAATTCACAAGTTAGGATTTCTCAACCGGACGTGCGGTGAGACTGCTAAGCAGAATAAACTCTTAAGAAAAACACAAGGAAAACTAAAAGGGTACGATCTCCTTAAATAGGGGTGGGGGAGGCCGCACTTATCTAACAAAAGGGGGTGCGGTACTATTCACAGGTAGTGTTCACGTGAACAGTACGATATGAATAGTACCAGCCCAAATAGTCTAAGTGTGATTGCAAGGTCCAATGCCCACTTTGACTCGGATTGGAAAAGTAACGCAACTTGTTTTGCAGTTTCTAATCGGCTCGGATGGAATCTCGAGGTGAGACCAGATTCATCTGAAAGTAGAGTCTAAAATCTTTTCAACGAGTACTCACGAGCCCTGAGAAACCTTCTGGATCAAAAGTTATGGCCATTTGAAGTAGACGCTGTCAAGCAGTCCGAATCTGAGTCGAACTCGCGAATATGAGTTGGATTTCACTTGACGGTTCCACTTCTACACTTGAGCTCGTTTGATTCTTCTCCATGGTTCCTAAGAACAAGAAAATCACAAGTCTTAGGAAGTATTGAATTCTCAGCGAAAATATTATTGATTCCTAAAAACGAGTTTACCTGATAGTTGAGTTGACGAGCACATACCCGAGTAATTGGATCTTGCCCATCATTTATGGAAGCAATAAGAGGAGTGTTCATATAAGTAGAAGTGATATCCTCATCATGCGTTTTTCTGCATCTGTCATGCCATTGTGCTACCTCTGTTCAACTTATTTGCAAATCAGTATGTATATGCAAATGGCAAGCAAATTATTTGCAAGTTTGTTAATTCCCTGCTGCATGGTATGGACCTTACCACATATTGGATTTTGAAACCCCCAATACTAGCTGTTTTATGGTCAAAACAGGGATAAGTTCGATGATTGCGTCAGCAATTTGATCACTCTTGATGAGGTACACATCAACATTGACCTGAATATATCATAAGAATGAGAATTGACTATCAAATCGATGCAGATACAAACTCAAAGTGCAGTAGGAACTCAGACATATCAAGAACTGATGCAGCTAGTTTACCTGAAAGTTGTGGCACCGGTCTAGAAATTTTTGCAGCATCTCTCTCTTCAATCTCTCTTGTTTCATGTAAGTTTCTACTTGCTCTGGTCTTGCTTGGCTCTTAGGCATCATTCCTACTATTTCAGAAAATGAATGCTCAATGTGTTAGATTCCTGACAAGATATGCCCTTTGACTGAATATTGTTTAGAGCTCAGTTGCGACTTACGAGCTTGAATACATTCAGAAAACTCAACTATTCAGGCCATAACTGTAGAACGTCAGAAACATATTTTTTTCTTTCCCTTTTGTAAATGTGCTAAAAGCCTATTCGCATCAATGAATTGGGTGACGCGTGTCAAAGAAAAGAAGCTAGCAGAATGGAATCTTACTGTACTGAATTGTTCACACTTCAGTGGCAGCCTAACATCGCATACTACTATACTATTATGCGCCCTACTCTCCACGGCATCTCAGAAAGCTAACCCTTACTGTTTGGCATCCTATACACTCCACATATCTGCTAGCCTTACCTTGAGCTCAAAAGTTGAATCTGATGGCTGGGAATACATTCTTCATCTTGCGATGAACCAAAATTCGTATATGTTTGTTGTTTTAGCCTCACCTGAAATCTAGCAGAAGCATTTATTCTTTCTTACTACTAATTAACATCGGACATATAAGGTGAGAACTTGAGAACTAGAGGTGGGCATTGAGCCGTGCCAGCACAGCCCAGGTCCACTGTGTTTCGGGCCGTATCGTGCTATGCCGGCTCGGCCCGGTCATCCTGCCGTACCGTGCCAGCCTACCTCGCTTCCGGCTGGGCTCAAGCACAGCCCAAAGCCTGTCGTGTCGGCGTTCGTGTCGTGCCAGCCCAAGCATAGCCCAAAGTAACTATACACGACGAAAACGACGGCCGCTATCTTCATTTCTCTTGTACCCGCCTCGTTAAAAATCAGTTAAAATTTCACACCATTGTCTCATGCTATTCCACCTCCGAACTTGGTCATCTAGTCTAGTAGCATGCATATCTAGGTGCAAATCGGACTGTGGCGTATGCATCCATCTAGCTAGCCCATTGCTCGGCATAGGGCTGTCCAGCTGGTTAAATAAAAAGTTCAAGCAGAGTCATGAGTGCAGTTTACAGGGTGGTTATCTCAACAAATGCTAGAATTAAAAAGGCAGTTGGTGAAAGGAGCTATGTTAGAATTAGAAGCGTATGTAGTAGTAATTTGCTTACATAAATAAAATAATAATAGGGTGAGCTATGTTGTAAAAATTATAAATACATGTTAGAATATCTGATTTATAAAGACAAAATTGTAAAAAAAATCACTTGGAAGTACATTAGAGTTTGACTTTTCCTATACAGCTATTTTATGGCACTCTCCAATGCGCACCATGTGGTCTTCCAGCGTGACAAAGTGATCGGAACCAGACCTTTTAATGTAGAAAATCTATTTGACCTATTGAATTAGTTTGATTTTTTCTCCAGCTCTACTAGTTTTACGCAAAGAAGCAAGGAAGCTGCGAGGATGCGACCTAGGGTTTGATGGTGGCGACCTAAGGAGGAGAAACATTGAAAAATGCTCATTATTTTTGTATGATAATGTTTCTTAAGAAAGAACAACAAAAAACGCCTCATATCACAAGTGCAAAAATAAATTTGGCCTAAATCATAGCATATCTTAGTCACTTTTTTCAGCCATTGGATTAAGATCCAACCATCCTCATCCTTCTCCTCATCTCATATATATACATCACACGTATATATTTGCATATATTTTCTATCGTCACGGATACGTAAGATCAAACCGCGAAGAAATCAGACTTCTGGAGGGCCTAAACAGATGAAATACAAAGAGAGAAGAACCTCATTGCAACCTCACAAAACAAGGACTAAACATAAAATAGCAAAATCCCCCAATCCTCAAAATCCCTAGCCCAATTTGTCTTCTCCTGAATCTCCCCCTAGCCTCGCTTTGCTCCTCTCTTCTCCCCCTAACCTCGAGGCGGCCGCGAGTGCTGGCATGCCAGCCATGCCCCCCATGCTAGCCATGCTTGCCAGGGCAAACTAGCCTGAGCATGAAACGATATACCATGCTGTGCTGTGTCACCCGACGAGCCGGTTTTCCAGGCCTAGCCCAACCCACCATTCATGGCGTGTCGGTATGGCCCACTATGTGGCGTGTTCGTGCCGTGTTAGGGCTATGCCAGGCCAGCCGGGCCTTGGACTAGCATGGATAAAAACGGTCTAACGTCCAGCTCTGTTGAGAACTCACAATATGAACCATGTAACGCTCTTAAAAAAATACATTACAAGCCAACTAATCAGTACAGGGAGGAATATAATCCTTCTGACCTACTAGTATCCACTAGGATGCCAAGAGAGTTAGCGTCCAGTGACAATTTATCCTCCACGCTGATCGGACAGATCAAATCGTGAGTTTGCAAGTTACTATGCGTTACGCCGCCAAAATGGGAATGTGTCTTGTGAGTCTTGACAATAGAGATCAATCCAAAAAATTCAGGAGGTACAACCTAATACACCTCATGGAGTGATCATCAATGGCCTTGTTCATATGTCCATGCGGCCAGCATCAACGCTTTAGAACTTTCTTGTTGGAACTTAGCAACGGGACAAATTATGCTTCTAGGAAGAGGCCCACAAAGCCCCAAAACTCCAAAGATGCGACAATGCCACCCTTGAAAATTCTAATCACACAAGCCAAATCTCTTAAAACCAGTCAGCCAAATCTCTTAAAACCAGTCCAAGAAAGAACTTGACTTTCGTTACAACAGTCCTGCCAATCTCAGGTTTAAAGATTGCTAGGACCCATTGGTGATCCAATGTCGGACCCCAGAACAATGACTCCAGGATTCTCTGTATAAATCGCACTAGTCTAGGATCAGCTAATGCATACAGTAGATAACAAATATTTATATCATGCACAATGATATTTATTCATTAACTAAATATAGGCATGATAGCCAAAGTTTACATCAATGGTGCATACACCAAAATTAAATATAACCAGCAGAAGAAAACAATAAAGCAGTAGCCCTTCAAGCCTGACCACAGGCAAATGACTATAAGACATGGTCTACTTGTCGTTATCCTCATCGAAGTCGAGGAAGTCGTCCTCTGAAAATAGTGAATTAAGCAACATAAGCACATAAAGTACTTCACAAGTTACATCAGGAGGTTTAACAGAGTTAATACATGCATAAGGGTTGACAATGAATGGCATAGTAAGGTTAATTGAGTATAAAGCGAAATTGAAGTAACTGCTGTAAGTAGATTCAAAAACTGGATTTGTTACAATAGATAGAAAAAATAATTTAACAAAATAATATCATTAGTGTAGGCTCCGACCAAACATTAACCTATCAAGAGGTATCCCACCTAGTTCATCTTCCTCAAAAAATATTCCAAAAATTTCCATCAAAACCAATTTTTTAAAACAAAAAGTCTAATCCATAAAAAACTTTACTTAGCTTGCCCACGACCATATACACGGCTATCCAGGATAGTTTTACACTCTACAGAGGTGACACAACTTTATCCATAAAGATATGATCATCCCATATTGCCATCAGATAAATATACTCCTTTGGTGTATGGCAGGGAGATCATGATAAGACCTTTACAATGCTAAGACGTCAACCTGGTCACGCCGCCACTAAGGTTTCACCACAACATAAATCCACAAGTTGAGCCCCCTCTTGAGCTGTGTGAGATTTCTTACGGCCTACGCCACGCTCACATTCAACCTATGGTGAAACCAAATTTGGGACCTCATAAATTAATCAATTAGGACTGTCCCATAACAGCTTGTTATACTACGATGTGGTTCCATAGCAGTAGCTCACAAACCGCTCTTTAATTTGACTTAGGTGCTATCCGCATACCCCTTGTGTCAGGTATCAGCATTGTGTCACCTAACATAAATGAGAACCAGTAAGCACCCACCACCATACCAATGCCTAAGTCTAAACTAAATTTTATAATTTTATTTTATCAAAATTTCATAGACCTTATTGACTCATCGAAGTCAAGAATAGATTTTGAAAATCATCATTTTTTGTGAAACAAATATACCCACCTAAATTATTCTAAGTATGGCTAAGCAATTCTATAAAATTGCTTGTTAATACTAATATACTAACTAGGTTTTTTCTAGGGTGATAAGGCATATTTGTGTTCAATGTCAAATTTGGCTATATACAAAGGAATTGGGTTTAACTAGAATTTAAAAAAAATTAAACTAGGTTTCAATAAAATTATGCAGGTATAACAATTTAAAAATAATATAAATAATTTAAATTACTAGAAGCAATATGATCAAAGGTATAACTTTCTTTGCTTTGCGAATCAGTGAGAATTGTCGTGAAAATTACACTCCTCCGGAACATCGCAGTACACACGTGAAAAGCGACCAAAATAAAACTAAATTCAAATAAAATTTAAAAAATCCAAAAATTTTAAAATTAATACTGAAAGATAGATTATGAATTTATATAAATTTAGAAATTTGAATAACTGGATATAGAGTTCGGACGGTGAAGAATGATCGATCATAATATCGAACAGATTGGAAATTCTAGAAAATGCAAAACCAAGAGAATATTCTCTAGAATCTTATTTTTGGTTTATTTTTGGATTTATTTGAGTGTATGACATGTGGGGCCCAGCTATCATTGACTAGATTTTTGGGTTTAAAAGTGTTTGACATGTGGGTCCCACTTGACATTGGCTCTAAGCAAAAGAATTGGAGAATTTACAGAGTGAAAAACAATTACATTTATATATTTGAACTGAAGACCAAGGTCTCCATGAGTAAGGCTCCTACCACTAGACCATCAACACTTGTGTCTTATGCTCAAAGCAAAATACTTGAAGCAAACACTAGAACTACTATAGCACAGAGCAATGGTACGGCTCATGGCATTGGGCGTAGCCAAAGTTGGGTAGCGGGAGAGGTGGTGCCAAGGTGCAAAATGGGTTGATGGAACTCCAGGGGAGGTCGGCCAGCAGTGGCGCAAGAGCCAGTGGCCGTGGGCAGCGGCGGCTGGCGTGGTGGCAAGGTGGATGGCTGGCGCATGGGGCGACGACGGCTTTGGTGATGCTTGCGCAAGGTAGAGAAGAGAACCTAGGGATGGCAGGAGAATGGCTCCTATTTATAGCCACAGAGAAGGGAGGAGAGAAGCTCAGTATCGTTTGAGTTGGAGGTTTTTAATGTGCACTGGAAACAGCCAAACTAATGTGCACTAAAAATAGTTGAATTAATGGCTTAAAAACTGAAGAAGAAATGACTCTAGCAGTGAATGAGGACGTTATCAAGCAATGGAAATAATTTGGTTGGGGGAAGAATTGATTTTGGGGCTTGAATACATGGCTTCTGGTTTGCTCTGTTGAAGAAAGAAGAGCGACAGAAGCAGCAGTCCAGTGATGAAGATGAACAGGAGGGAGACAAGAGGGAATAAAAATGGTGGGAGAAAGAAAAACAAGAAAGAAAGATAGGGCAGCTGGTTGCTCTTGGTTGAAACTAATGGGTTAAGTGTGCTTGGCTCAAGGCAATTATAGGATGGGTGACCGAAGTTTTAATTTTGTCAAAAAATGTAGAAGGCTAAGAAAATTGGCTCGACCCAAAAAAATGGAATGGATATTTTTATAGAGATTTTCATATTTTTGTGGAAATTTGAATTTGAATTTTGAACTAAGGATTGGAAATTGAACAAGGAATTGGAATTTGGAATTTAAATACTTGGCTTTGCAAATAATGACCCAAAAACTCTACATATTCAAAAAGAGGGTAGAAATGGGTATTTTAGGATTTCAGATGAATTTAGAAATTTAAACGGGTTCAATCGAAGTTAAAATGAAGAAGAACAGGCTCCTAGAAGTTTAAAATCTAAGAAAAAACAATAAACTACAATTTTAGAATTACTTTTTGTTGAAAAACCAGGATTATGATGTCAGCATGGAAATGGATAAGGAATTATTTTTGTGAAGAAAAAGGAAATTAATGATGTCATCTGCCATGTGGCAGCTGATTGGACTGGATATGTTGATGTGGCACCAGGTGGCAGTGACATGGCAACACGTGATGCTAACATGGCAGGGGGATGGCTCGGGTGCTAACGTGGTGCCTACATGGTAGACACGTGGCAATACATGGCTGACACGTCATCAGTGTTCGCTTATATGGCGGCCACGTAAACATCGAGCGCTGATGCGGCACTTGGCTCTGGCATGGCACCTCCATGGCTGCCACATGGCACTATGTGGCTGCCACAAGGAGCCGTGCACTGATGTGGCTTTGTTGGTCGGCGGTGGTGTACTGAGCCCAAGGCTTGCCGGTGGTAGAAGCCACGGTGGCGTAGGTGATCGGCGTTGGTGGCGAGAATGAACCGGTGGTGGAGGGGCTTAGGGAAGAGGCGATGGCGAGCCTCGGGAGGCACTGAAGCGGCCACAATTGCTCGCTGTAGAGATGTCGGTGCTCGGAGGAGGAGGACCAAGGTACAGAAGTGCTAGGGCGCTCGGGAGAGGAAATTGAGTGAAGGGCGAGGCACGAAGTGAGAAGAGTCTCAAGGGATTTTATAGGGACAAGAGTAAGGGAGGACCAGGGGTTACCTCGCCAAAGTAAAATCCGAAGGTGGCGGGGTAATGGCGATGGTGAATGAAGTTTATGGAAAAACGGGCGAAGTTAAGTGCGGGAGTGAAAAGGGCCTTTAATGGCAGCAAATGCCCTAGCAATAGATGGTAATAGCCGGCATTTAAGAGTTTGGGGGGGAGGAATGGCAATGGCGGGCGGCCGAGGGAAGAAGAAGGCTGGGGAGAGAGAAAGGAGGGAGGAGGTAGCGAACGATGGATGGTTGACGTGTGGAGGGCCGGGGAATACGGACCGTTGGCACGGAGGAAGAGGAGGGGCAAGGTGGGCAAGTGAGCCGCGCTAGTTGGGCCGAAAGGCAGAGGTCGGGTGGGCCGAGAAGGAAAAGACGGCAGAGATGGGGCCGTGTGGACAAATCTGAGTCGTCCACGTGGCGCTCGGAGGGAAAGAAAATTTGATTTTCCTTTTAGATTTCTAGAAAAGCCATAAAACACATAAAGTCTTAGAAAAATAGCAAATAAATCCCAACATTTCTAGAAAAATTCAAAGAAATTTTGGAGACATTTAGGACATAGGAAAATTATTTCCAACCAAAATTTGTATTTATTTTGTACATAAAATACTTTTTAATTTCGAAATTAACTTTTTTAAAACCCAAGAAAAATTCACAGAAAATCCAAATAAAGCCACAAGCTTCAAAATAATTAATTCAACCTAGATTTTTTTTATAGAAAATCCAAATTAATATTTTTTACTTTAGTTTTTTCTTTTACTTTAAATTATTTTTGAGAAGGAGAAATTTTTTTTCAAAAGTTGAAAATCTAGGAAAATAAATTCAGAAACTCAGACAACCAAAATAACACCTATTTTTATTTTAAAATAATTTTTTTACTAATAATTTTTGAAATAAACAGCTAAGCTGTGACATCTCGACCAGACTTCTTTGCAAATTGCAACGTTTTGTTGCCACGTATTATTCTTACCCACTATTACTTGAACAGTCCTTAGTTAGAATTAACCATCTTTAACTCCTGATCACTTGGCTTTTACATTTCCATAAGGCAAAAATACTATTGTTATGATCAGCTCATAAAGGCAATTAACTTAGCTTCATCTCACTATGACCACCAGATGTGCACCAGCTTGATCATATGGTACATGCTAAGAAGGTGAACAAAATTGAACAACTTTTGATCGTTTGTCCAAACATGCAAAAGCCCACATGCGAAAAATCAATTCGAAGAAGGAAAAGAAGTAGACGGAGAGAGGCTTACATGGGGTGGGGATGCTGGTGACCGCGGGGAAGACGTGCACGAGGTAGACGAAGCTCCGGGGCTTGGCGAGGCACCTCAGCGCCAACGACAGCGCCGCCACGCTGGACTCGCCCTTGCCGACCGCCAAGTAGACGCCGTCGGCGTCGGAGGGCGCACCTTGTTGCGACACGCCGACGGCAGGAGGCAGGGCGGTTAGCTGCTTCGGCTCCACCTCCTCTATCTCCCACGTGTTGTGTTGGAATAAACCACGCCGAGTTTTGCGCGTGCGCGTTGAGTGCGTGTGTGCCATTCGTCGAGGCGTGCGGCCAGCTGCGGGCGTTAGTTGTGGTGACCGATTCATGCGCATAAGCCACGCGTTAGTTGCGCTGCAGAATCTCGTGCGGACGTGCGCGCGAAGGTCGCATGAGTTGGTTGCTTAGGCTAAATAAAAACGCATGTAAGCTGTGTGTTCAGATGGGGTTGAAAAATAAAAAAAACTGGCGTTGTGTCGCCGTTGCCGGCATTCTGTTGTCCGGTGAAAAAATCCTCGCGTTCTAGTGTTTGATCTTGGGCAAGTTCCCTCATGCTATTGTCGTAGTTAATGTTCCCGCTCGGCCGGCCAGCGGCATCCTTGACGACGTCCAAGATAGGGTGATGATCTTCTCGGACTACCTTGGCCATGTCATGGCCTCCCTGGTGAGCCAGAGAGCAGTACTAGTAGTTCTTGGTGATGTGTGGAATGTGAGATATGGAGCAACGAAGACGAAGGGAGGAAGGCAAGCTAGGAGGTGGTGTCTGTGTACTTTGCATCGTATCAATGTGGCCAGTTGGACGATGTGGTGTACAGGTTTCTTCTAGTTAATTTGACCTTTTCCAGTTACTATTCTTTCCTGCTACAAAAGCAATTCTATGCTTTCAGAATTGCTATTCTGGAATAGCACATTACATATTTTCAGGAGAAGTTAAGAAAAGAGAACAAAAATATACATCATCTTGTTACACCACTGCCTCATTGGGAGGATACGGTGTTGTGACATAATACAACCACACAGCTAATTTTGATTCTAATTGATAGTAGCACATGAGTAATAGTTTTAAATTATAATATGAATTCATAAACGTGTTCAAGTTGACACATACGTCGATCTCATCTCGATGTAGTAATCTCTTATGACTCTTATGCCTTAGCCTACATATGTATCTCTGCGGTAACACGGTTGAGTTACATCGAAGTTTTTCATGCTTGTAATTTCTCGACATAAAGTGAATTTCGTCTTCATGTATCCGTGGTTTTTTTCGTAATGGTTTCTCACGTTAAATCCTCGTTTCCCGTTCTTTTGATCCTCTATACTTGTCATGTATTTTATAATAGGTGATATTAGAGCTTTGGGTTCAAAAATCTATCCGCTATCCCGAGAGGAGGCGACTCCTAGGGCGGCCATCTCGTGACCAGCATGCGGCATCAGTGTGACATCTAGGAGGTATCATGAAGCAGCACTTGAGTGACATTGCACACCATCAAGGAGCGATCAACTTACAACAAAAGAAAAAAATCATCCGGTTTGTCACAATTCTCGGCAATATTGACTTAGCCTCCATGATCGAAACCGCAGTGATTCAGGACTCGAAGCAGCAGTGCATCCGTGTTCGTGAAAGACACAAAGTTGACTCGTCGTCGGATCGTAAGCAACATCCATCCAACCAAATCTAAGGCATAGAGTCAGCGCTTTGGGAGATAGCAGATACCAAAAGGCACCTCTCAGAGTATGTTTCGAATTCATAGCCGGTCTACTGTTTTCACAGAAGTCAACAAGGCAATGAACCTGAGAAGCACACATCAAACATGAGGAAAAGCAGTGAACCATTCCTTCATGACTTCATTGGCACAAAAGTGCAATTGGACCTACGTTGCTAGGTGCACACGTTGCGTATAAGAGATTCTAGAAAAGTTTGGCTACATGCACATGAATATGTACTAGGAGAATTTCAGACCTCAATTGCTTCACGTACACAAAGTTGTACCAAGATTCTCGGTGCCACTCAGTGCGCCAACCCTGGCGACTGTCCCATCTCTAGTTCCATCGTTGATTTTCAACAACCTCAGCTCGGCGATTTCGACTCGCCTCAACTCTATACTTAACATCAACCCGAGCTCTACTTCGATGACTGTTCCAGCGCTAGGTTCGTCAACACCATCATCCATACCACTCGACGCCATGCCTTGGTGTCATACTATGTCATCTCTGTCAAAGATCTTCTGCCTTAGTCGATCATAATCTTCCATCAAGAGACTATATCGTCATCTCTGCATGTTTTTTGTTGGAGGTAGAGTTCATTACAATTTAGACCGTTGTGTCTATTACTGGCAGCATCTATGCGGGATTGATCATTGGCAATCCTTTGTCTACTACAGATTACTACGACAAGATCTGCAAATGAACAGTCTAAGGTAGAATTGCAGGCTTTCAACACAATGAGTTAATTTAGGTTATGGTTGATTGAATAGACTTTGAAAAAAACAATGTAAGTTAGAGAAAAACTGTCTTTCAATGAAACCTTGAGGGCAGCTACATAATACTCTCTAGAGTTTTTTATTCATTTCTGAAGGTTAAGCTTTAAATATCAGTTTGAGATGAAGGATTTAAAGTGCAAGAAGGAGTTAATTATCTGCATAGATACTACAACATTCAGTATTGTAGGTGTAATACATTTTACACTACTACAAAAGAGGATATACTAGACGCCTACATCATAGATGGTTCCTGTGAACCGTCTGTGGTATTTTCACAAATGATTATTCATACGAACCGTTTATGATAACGCAAGATATCACAAGATGGTTATTACTAATAACTGTCTATGATGTATCACCGACAGTTATTGATACAAACCATTTGTGATAGTGGCAGACATCACAGATGGTTCATACTAATAACTATCTGTGATACTTTACATATGATTTGTATTACAAACCGTCTATGTTAATGAAGTTATCACAGACGGTTTGTATTAAAAATAGTCTGTGATATGTTTCCTGTCTCGCAATCCCCTAAAATTTCATAATCTCCCGCCTCATGGAACCGTCCAATCAGGATCGATTATTCGGATAAAAGCTAATGTTCGGACTAGTCTGGACAGACACAAATCAAAGTTGTCCGATAGTTTGCAATTAAAGGAAATCGAACGGCTAGGCAGTTTTGGAGTGGTTCGAACAGCTAACCAAGAAAGTTCAGAATGGTCCGAACATCCACCTTCTTTAACAAGAAGCATTCAACATAATAGGCTTAATGCTCAAAATTCATTGTTTGTGATAAATATTCGAAATGCTCAACATAACAAGAAGCATTCAAAATCCACCTTCCCTATAAATATTCAAACACATCCCCTACCTATTACATGCGCTCAAAATCTCTCCAACCTCCTCAACGTCCTCCTCTCTCCAACCACCTCTCCATCCCCGATGTCCCTTATGAAGTAGACAGGACGCAAGTATACAGACAGCAAGACATCATGGAAGTCAGCGCTACCAAGACGGCGCTTAAGTCGGCGCCAACATCAAGGACATCTAGCTCACGCGCTGCATCAGGGGTGAAAGGGCCTAGGCATAGAGGCGTTATCGGCGCGATTGAGCTTCCACTGTCTACTAGGATCTCCACTTCTTCTATGTTCTCGCCGTGTTTAAGAGTTGCGTTTGTAGGATTAGGAGACGTGTTGCTGCTATGTTTTTGTTGTGTTAGCTTTTTAACCTGCTCGTTATCTTGTGATGCTGTAATGGTGGATTCTAATATTAATAGAAATAGAATGTGCTATTGTATTTGCTTGTTTTCAAAGGGCATAACTGACATTTCCTGAGGCTAGCCAAAAAACAGAAAAAAATAGGTATAGAATAAACTATCACAAAATGTTTTATGATATAAACCGTTTGTAAAGGACTATCACAGATGGTTTAAACCAAAAAAACTATATGTGATACTAGTACCATCATAGACGGTTCTATCTACCAACCGTTTGTGATAGAAAAGTATAACAGATGGTTCTATATACGAACCATCTATGATACTTACACATTACAGACGGTTGGTAGCTAGAACCGTCTGTGACAATGTTCTTCACAGATGGTTCTAGTTATAAACGTCTATGTTGTAATTATCACATATGGCTTAGAAACCATTTGTGATAACCTCCGATTATTGCTAACACATAAATTCGGACAGTTCAGAAAATCATCCGTGATGATAGTTCCGAACCATCTGTGATGACCCTTTTTATATAGTGTTAGTTGTCACAACTCAATGTGAGGGTTCTATTACAGAGATTATTTCTACTCTATTGATGACACAACAGTTACTTTCATTCAGATGCTCTTCTACAGGAGTATTTTTCCACAATGTCATCAAATTCACTTACTTTTAAAGTCGACAGTTTTATGTACGTAATGGTCAGACGAGCAAGTTGCTCTTTAATGAATATTGTTTTCTGAGTTATGTGTTTGAAGTGGAGCATGTAAAAAGTCTATGGGATGAGTTCTTCATTATAGTTATCCAACATCACAGGAGAAGTATTGTAACAGCCCAAGTTTTTCTTTAAAAAAAGTAAATAAATAAACAATAAAATAAATAAAATAATAACAAAGTTAGTTTAAAATAAAAATCAAAGTTATTTGGTTTGTTGAAATTTTAAAATTTTAGTTGACCTAATTTTCTGCTTTACAGAAAAGAGCCTTTTGTATGAATCTTTCTAAGATTTTTAAGCTTTATTTGTAATTTATTATATTATTTTAAGCTAGAAAAAGAAAAACATTTAAAAAAATTAAAATATACTTCAATTAATTCTGAAATTATTTTATTTAATATTTTCAGGTTTCAAGGATTTTTATAAATTTTTTTAAAAAAATTTTCTGAATTTTCTTTTTCTTTTTTCTCTTCTCTCTCTTCTCTCTTCTCTCTCCTCCCTATTCTCTTGTTCCTCCCGTGGCTGTTCGTGCACAGTGAAGAGAGGCCACCATGAAATCGTTTTGAAGCTTATTTAAACCTCCATATCTTTTGATTTTCTCAACGGATTTGTGTAAAATAAATTGCATTCACTCCTTCTCATCAAGACTCCTCATTCCCCACCATTTTCCCCTCATTCATGAGCCGTTTCACGAGAATTTAATTCATACCATTCAAAGACATGCAACGTCGATCTTCCTCCTTATACCTCCTCAACCCCTATAAAAGAGAGCACCGTGAGCCCTTTCTCACCCTCACTCACCCTCGAAAATCCCAAGTCCTAACTCCCTTTCTCTTGGCCGCAATCAAAGTTCTTGTTTCGTCGTTCAAGTGTGTTCTTCGGCTTATTGCGTCACCTACAATGGAGCCCCGTCACTTTTGACCATACTGTTGGCTTCGCCTCATCGTGTTCTACGTGATGCTCCCCTCGTCTTCGCTGGAACTTTGCCAGAGCATCCTCGTTCCTCGCGTCGCCACCGGCCGAGCGTGCATGCACAACCAAAACCAAGGTGAGCATGTTCCCCCTGCTCTCCTCTTCGTTTCGCCGCAACTCTCGCATGTTAACTCCTCTCCGTTTGCCTGGAACGGCGATATCAGTCCGTAGGTTGCCTAAAGGCTTATCCACTGCGTTTCGCTAGTCCGTTGGCCGAGCCGTCTGCGCCGTTGAGTTCGTCTTGATGCGTTCTACACCGTGCTCCCCTCCGTTTGTCTAAAAGCTTTCCACAAATTTTTGACTCTGACGCCTAGCCATAGCCGCAAATGGCACTACGCGTCCCCATCTGTCCGGGAATGCTTTCAACAATCCATTTGCGTCAAAACATGCCAAACCATCCCAGGTGTTACCTGTCAGACGGTTTTGGATTCGCCTCACCGAGCAAAAAGATATTGAGTTTTTCATTTTTCAATACCATCGTCGTTCAAACGACGATTGTGTCACCTCCGGTGAGTTTTCGGCTTAGCTGATATTTTTTCTAGAATCACGCCACATTCTGGGCCATGCTCACCTTACTTCTCCATGTTCTATGCCTAAAAATTATTCTTCTCGTCAACCCTATGTTATTTCTCACCATCTGCGTCGTCATCGTGTTCCGTTTAACGTGCCGTCACTTCCTTCACGTGCATCAGATCCTTAGCAACCCATTTTGCTAGTTGAATTCACCTCCCGTGTCGTTTTCCACCAGTGCCACGGCCAAAAACTACTATATGTTAGTTTTGCGCAGGAATATTCTAAAGGAATATTCCTGATTTTTCTTTTTCCAGAATTTTCTGATCGTCAATTTTTCAACGCTCGTTCTCCTCCGTCTGAACTCCGAATCAAGTGATTCAAATTTCTAAATTCATCTAAATTCATAATCTATCTTTCAATATATATTTTATAATTTTTGGATTTTCTTGACCGGCCATTTGCTGAGTTTCCTCACCGCTGGAACACCGTCGCCACTGCCGCCCGAGTTACGCCACCGCTTCACCTCACCGCTAACCACCTTCCAGCCACCTCCAGTATTGCACATGAGCCCCATCGCAATCCTCTCACTCTTCTCTCCATATTTTGTACCTCGCCAACCGCCGCCATGCCCCACACCGCTAGCAAGCCACAGGCTTCGTGCGCCGCACCGTCGTCACTGTTTGGATGGTCTGAACGTCCTCTAGGACCAATCGGACTATCCAAACTCTTCTAAACTTTTAGATGGTTCAAACTTCTCCGTGCATCATCACCGTCCGATTCCTTTCTAACGGCTTCCACTAAACCATTCCCTTCTCTTACCCACTTGGCAAGCTATGTCCGCATCCGACCCATGTGGCGTGCCACGTCAGCACCTGACCACTCCCTAGAGCTTTCGACCATCGATTACAGATATTCAATCACATCGTGCTTTCTGACTATAGCTTTCATAGCTTTCGACCACCTGAAGATCCACAAAGTATAATTACTCCGACCATAGTATAAACTCCAATCCTTTCAACCACAATTATTTTTCTGACTACAGTCACTCACGACCACAGTTGCTCCCAACCACTGCGGTCTCCATCTACCTCTGATCTCAATCGCTTCTGACTGTTGTCGCTCTAAGCCTCCAGCCACTTTCGCTTTTGACTATTGTCGCTTTCGACCACTGGCATTCATTGTTGTCCCGACCACGCGACTCCGACAACCTTTTGTTCTCAATTGCTACAGTGTTCTTTGACCACTGTACAGTTTCGACTGAGTCTTCGTCTGAATCTTCGACTTCGCCTTCACCCATATTTGGAGTCTCCGTCTTCGACTTTGACCTTCGCAATTTCAACCGTGTTATTCGGCCATGGTTTCAACTACGGCTTCAACTACGTCTTCCATCATGGCTTCGACCATACACAAATATTGTAGCTTCCGACCGATTTATTACAAGAATTCCTTTTATTCATTTCTTTGGAATTCAAGCTACCAGAAGTTGTTCTCCTTTGCCCTAACTCCGATTGGACCCAATCAAATTCCTAAATTCATCTAAAGTCATATTCTATCTCCCAGCATATATTTTATAATTTTTAGATTTTATCTCGATTTTATTTGAGTTTAGTTATTCTAATTTTTCGCGTGTAGACTACGACTAATCTGGAGACTATAACTTCAGCAAACCCCAGCAAACTTCGAAGCAAGACAAGTTACACCTTTGATCATGTTGCTCCCAGTAATTTAAATTATTTATGTTATTTTTTTAATTATTATGTATGCGTACTTTTATTCAAATCTAATTTAAATTTAATTTAAATTCTAGTTATACCCAATTCATTTGTGTATGGCCAAATTTGACATTGAACTTCCTTATGCCTTGTCACCTTAGATGGAAACCTAGTTAGTCTAATAGTATTGACTAGAAATTTTATGGAATTGCTTAGCCATGCTTAGCATGATTTAAGTGGGAATATTTGTTTCACTTCAGAATGATGATTTTATAAAATATATTCTTGACTTCGGTGAGTCAAGAAGGTATATGAATGTTTCAAAGGAAAACATAAAACTTGGTTTTGACCTAGACTAATGGTTAGGTGGTGGGTGTTGGCATGCATTGTTGTTCGGTGACACAATGTTGATTGTCAAGCACAAGGGGTATGTGGATTAACCCTAAGTCAAGTTAAGGACCTGTTTGTAAGCTACTGTTGCAAAGCCATATCGTACTACCACAAGGCTGGTATAGGATAGTCCTGGCTGACTAATTTGTGAAGTCCCAACTTTGATCTCGCTATAGGTTGAATGTGAGCGTGGCGTAGGCCATGAGAAGTCTCACACGGCACAAGAGGGGGCTTCAACTTGTTAATTCAAGATATGGTGAAATCTTAGTAGCGGCGTGACCAGGTTGAAGGGTTAACATTGTAAAGGCCTTGTCATGATCTCCTCGTCGCACACCAAAGGAAGTGTGTTTATCCGGTGGCAATATGGGATGATCATGTCTTGTGGGTAAAACTGTATAACCTCTACAGAGTGTATAATCTATCCTAGATAGCCGTGTCCACGGTCATGGGCAAGCCGAGTAAAATTTTTTATGGATTAGACTTTGGTTTTCAAAATAATTTCTGAAAAGACCTATGGAAGCATAGAATCCATAGGAAATTAACAAGCATATGGATGGATGGAATCTATGTGAGATATTTTTAGAAAAGATGGACCTGGTGGGATACCTATGAATAGGTTAGTGTTTGGTCGGAGCCTACACTAACGATATTATTTTGTTAAATTGCTCTTTCTATCTATTCAGCTTTTGAATCTATTTACTGTATTTACTTTAATTCTGCTTTTACGCACAAATAACCTATTATGCATTTCATTGTCAATCTTTACGCATGCATGAATTCTGTTAAACCTCCTGGTGTAACTTGTGGAGTATTTTATGTACTCATGTTGCTTCATTCACTATTTTCAGAGAAGGACTTTATCAACTTCGGTGAGAATAACGATGAGTAGGCCACGTCTTGCAGTCATTCGCCTGTGGGCAGGCAGGATGGGTTGCTGTTTTATGGTTCTTTTTTCTGCTGCTTATATTCATTTTTGGTTTATGAACTATTGATGTAAACTTTGACCATCAGGTCCATATTTAGTTAATGAATAAATGTCATTATGCATGATATGAATCTTTGTTATTCACTGTGTGCACTAACTTGATCCTGAACTAGTGCGATTTACACAGAAGATACTGGAGTCGTTGCTCTAGGGTCCAACAAGTATATGGAGAAGATTGATCTAGTCTTACTTCTTGATTAGTCATATGGACTTTAAACACATAAAGATCATTGATGATGAATTATGATTCGAGGAGATTCGATTTGTTTTGACTACATGAGCAAATTCAAGCTACAGGAGCAAATTCATTTCAATTTGAAGATTGTTAAGTGTGTGATTCAAATTTGTCTTAAGGTGGAGATTGTTGAAATATGATATGAATTTGTATATGCATCCAAGTGGACACACACGCCGATCTTGTTTCAGTTTTGTAATCTTCTGACTCTTGATCACTAGCCTATATATGTATCCCTGTAAGTCACACAGTTGAGATACACTAAAATTTTTCATGCTTGTAATCTCTTCTTATATGGTGAATTTCGTCTTCATGCATTTGTGATTTTTTTGCACAAGGATTTTTCACATTAAATTATTTTCTTCTATTTTTTATCCTCTATATTTACATGAGTTTTATAAGAAACAATGACTACAAAGACATGTGCATATGTAGGGGTGCTTTTGTCCGCAGCGATGCATATGCTGCTCATCTTGTCCTTCAATTGGTGTGACAAATGGAAAGGAGCTGAGTTCCTTGGATAGTGCACCGATGTCGCTTTTCTTGTGTAATTTGGCCTTTAGCAACAACAGCTGCTGCACATGTAACATTCATGTTCACTTGTGTAATTTGGCCTTTTGGTCAAGAAGTTACTAACAAGATCAAGTGAATCAAAGGATAAGAACTTAGCAGATTCAAACTAATGTACTTTTAAAAAACATGTATGAGTTAAAGTATATGAGTAAAACCCTTGGTGTGTGAGGTTAATGGGTTTCCCCCTAATGTGCTAGTAGATAGTATCCATTAGGGTTAGATGTGAGTATGAAAATCATCCAACCATCTCTCATTCCGACCAAGTGCTCTAGGGTTAGGATTTGAAAAGTGTGAGTGTTGTGTTGTACTCTCTTGTCCTCCAGGTTAAGTGGCTGTAAAACCTTCATTCTCAAGTAGTAATAGATCAACTTTGTTCTTCACTCATGCAATCTTCTTGATTTGATTGATTTGCTCTTGTTCTTGTTGGTTTTGATCTCTCCTCTCCACTTGATCTTGCTATATGCCAATAACGTGTGAGTGATGGAGATGATTCATGGAGATCAATCCTCATCTGTCTAAACATCAGGTAATGCAAGATTTTGAAGTTGCTCGATTTTGCTTAGATTTGACCTCATCTTGATCACCAAGTTTTTACTTCAAATCCTTGAGAAAAATAGCTTGCTATAACATGTGAGAACTCATCTAGAGCCAACTTGGCCATTTTCTGCCCACGAGGAAGTCATATCCTGAGATTTTGAAGTTATCCGATTTTGATGAAATCTTGCTTGTTTTATGAAGAAGTTGGAATCTCAACCAAGATTTATGCGATCTTTAGATGCAATAGGTTTCTAGACCCTTAGCAAGGTATATACATAGTTTTATCTCTTTTGATTGAGGATTTTGTGAGTTGCACCTTTTTTAGTCTTAGCTCGGGCTGATTTTCTATTCTAAAAATAGGGGAGCGGTCAGACCGCCTCTGGGCCTGGTCCAACCGACCACTGGTTAGACCACCTTAGCCCTGTCTGTCAGATTGGGTAGTAGTCACACCGTCGATGCTCCATCGGTCAAACCGGCTTCCCTATGGCAGTCAGACCGGTGAGGAGTAGATTTCTCCTTCTCACGGGTTTTTGAGTTGATCGCTTTAGTTTTGGGTTCTAATCCTGATCTTCATAGCTCAGTAGCTACTGAAGAGAAGGATTGTGAAGACTGGGGTGTGTGTGGGGGGTGGTCTTCGAAAGCACTATTCACTCCTTACCATACGAGTCCTACAATTTTCAACAGTGCATGTACTTTTGTGCCAGTCATAGAGAGTGAGCACGATTATACGGAGGCCATCTCTTCATTATTGACTATTAATTTTGGTCAGCAGAATTCAGAACTGGAAGATGGGACAATTAATTAAGTAGGCTTGTTTCAGACACTGGAACACATATGGATCAATTAAGAAGGATTGTATCATTTAGAGCGCATCATGGCAGGTGAAGCAAACAATTAATGGAGTAATGTTGAGACCCAAATATGCAAATTCGAATTCTCTATGTATACTACACTAGTCCAGGATCACGCTAGTGCACACAGTGTACACATAAATGAAATATCGACCACATGCACGATAAATAAAGGAAAAGACTCAAATATTAATAATTATCAAAGTAAAATCTTATGAGCAAAGTTATAATTAATAGCCTAAAGAGCTTAAGAAACTAATAGTGAAAAACAAAATTTAAGCATAGTAGCCATTCGACATGCCCACAGGCAATAGACTAGGAAACGAAGTCCTAATCTGCGAAGTTGTCGAAGTATCCTCCTTCTGATGTCTCTTGCTGATATGGCACTTCTTCTTCAACTGAGCAACAGTAGGCATAAAACCATGAATACATTGGTATTCAGCAAGTCATTTGTAATAAAGATGCAATATAATATGCAAGGCTTACCAATGGATGGCTAAAATGTTATTTTGCAGAAAGTAATAATTTAAAGTAAATACAATAAATAGATTGAAAACGAACTTTAAAAAAATCAATAATAAATAAATAATCAAAGGAATTAAATAGACTATAAGTGAACTAACTATCCACTTAATAAACCACTAGTGAACTACCTGTCCACTTCTTAAAATTATCCAACCCAAGTTTTATGAAATAACTACCTATCGTGTCAAATCACTGAGCATTTTTTATAACCCGAGACACGGCTATTCAAATAGTTTTACACTCTACAGAGGTTGCACAAATATACCCACACGATGTGATCATCCTCACGTTAAAGAAAATCACAACAAAGCCTTTGCAATGTTCAATCTTAACCCAATTCCGCCCACTAAGGTTAATGTAATATTCCAAATTTTTGCTTTTATTTGGAAAGACTAATTTTAAATTAATTAATTCAAATTATTTGGATTTTTTCAGAATTAAAGTTTCTGTTTAAAACAAAAAATTAATACCAATATAAGTTGAAAATATTTTTCTTAAGTCTAAAACCTCTCCAGGAATTTCTGTGAATTTTTCTGGAATTTTTAAAATTTATTTGGTATTTTTCTGAGCATTTTAAAGCCTCCTGGTATTTTCTGAAATCTTTAAAAGAAATAAATTCCAAAAACCTCCTTCGGGCGACACGTGTCGCGCATCCGGGCTACCTTTCCTCGCCGGATCTAATCCGCGCCATCCACCCTCACTTACCCCTTCGCCTCTCATCCGACGGCCCGAATTCTTTCCCTCCGCCACCCGTCGCCCATCCGATCACTCGTCTCTCTCTCTCTCTCCCTCGCCGACTGGTGGGCCCCGCCTGTCAGGCCGTCGTCCCCGCCCGTTTCTTCCTCCGCGCACCGTCGCCATTAACGTGCCGCCCCCGAGCTTCCGTTTCCGCTTTCCCCGGCCGTTTCCCTCCGCCATTAATGGTCCCGGAGCACCCATGTAACGTGTGCAATCATTTTCCGTCGTTTCCCCTCGCGTTACTGCCCATTTCCGCCGTTTGGAGCGTCGGAAACCGTCGCGTTTTCTCCGGCGAGTTCGTGCGCCCGTTTTATCTCCGCGAGGTATAAAAACGTCACCGGGGAGCCTTCTCGCCCTTCGCGTACTCCTTCCCCTCCAGCCTCGCGTGCGTCGTCGCCGTCGAGTTTTTGCGTCGTCACCGAACGTTTTCACCGCCGCCGGTGAGTTCCTCCGCCGCACCCGTCGCCTCGCTCCGCCCCTCGGTCCCCGCGCCAGCACCGCGCCCCCGCGCCCGCTCCCTCGGTCGCGCCGCCCGCGTTCGCGCCCGCGCGCGCTCGCTCGCATCCGCGCGACGCTTCGCACGGTGAGCCCGGGCCACGCGTCGTCCATCGTTGCCTTCCCGCCTCCGCGACCCCGCATCTCCACCGTCCGTCTAAGATCGGAGACGTGAGGCACCAGCTCGCGCCACGCGTCCCCTCCTCCGCCGTTGGATCCCGCCGACGCGCCCTCGCCTCGCGCTCGCGTCCACGCGACGCTTCGCACGGCGAGCCCCGCCACGCGTTACCGATCGGACGTCGTCCCGCCCTCGCGCTGCCGCATCTCCGTCGTTCGCTCAGATCTGAGCTGAAGGCTCAGATCCGGCCGCGTGGCCGCACCCCAGCCGCCCGATTCCGTTGCCGCAGCCTCACCTGAGTCGCCAGCTCAGCCCTAGCCACGTGGCAGCACCAGCGCGTGCCACGTCAGCCCTAGTCCACGTCAGCCAAAATCCGCCCCCCAGGTGCCACGTGGCAGCCACGTCAGCGCTCACGTCAGCAGTTGACACGTGGCGGCACCAGCACGCGCCACATCAGTCCTAGCTTGCCGCGTCAGCACTACCGCCTGCGTGCACTGTTCCGTGGACTCGGTCCATCGTGGACCGGTCCCACCTGTCAGCCTCTGTGGTTTTATTTAAATCCTGTGCTGACGTCATTATTCCGATTTTCCTTTAGAAAAATAATTCTTGCTGACGTCATAATTCATTTTCAAAATAAATTTAATTCCAGAAATTATCCTTTTTCTTTTTCTTTGCTTTGAAACTTCCAAAAGCCATATCTTTCTCATTTTAACTCCAAATTGACCCATTCAAATTTCTAAATTCATCTAAAAGTCCAAACTTTCATTTGGTATATTTATTATTAATTTTTGAGTTTTTATTTTATTTTATTTATTTGGTTCTTCTCGTTTCTCGTGTAGAAACCGAATTCTCGGAAGATTTTCAAGAGCAACTCCAGGAAGATCCTCGCTTACTTCAAGAAGGCAAGTCTCCTTTACCATTTTGATCCCAAATTTTGTAAATAATTTCATGAATATTTTAAATTAATCGCATGGCTATGTTGTATAAATTGATAATTTAATATTAGAAAATTTAGATAAATGCCAAGCTTGTTATATCCTCCTTTGAAAATTGCTTATCATGTACCCTTGTCAACATAGAATATTCTTTGACTCATAAATGAGTTAGTATTATCTATTGTTGAATTTAGATTAGTATAGCATGCTTAGTTTAGCTGATTAATATAAAAAAATGCTCATATGGGAAAAGTTGTTGATGGATGTTTTGTATTTAAAAATTTGTTTGAGCTAGTGGTAATGGATGTTACCACTGAAATTTTAATTTAAAAGGGAAATTTAAAATGAAAACAAGACAGGGGTGGATGGAATGATTGACTGGTGCGTTTTAGCACGAGATTTGGGATTGTGAAGGAACCACCCTAGTCAACTAAGGACCGACTCTTGTGTTTGTCCAAACTGAGTAAAACAGTACAACCACAAGTTAACATGGGTACAACCTAGCCAATTAACCTAAAATAGTTTAGTTTTTGTGTCACCATTGGAAAGTGGGTACCAGGGATTTACTGGTTACTTAAAGTGAGGAGCAGGGATTTACTGCACTCACATGGCGCAAGAGGGGGCTTCTGAATGTGGTGGATTTAACCCCTCAGCGGTGAAACCTCAGCGGATGATATAAAACTATACTAGAGTAGGTGAAAAGCTTTGTGATATTTTATCTGGGTCTTATGCCAAAGGAAGCATGTTGACTGTTAAGATAATTTATCTCTTGTGGGTAAAGTTGTACGAACTCTGTAGAGTAATAAACTATTCGAATAGCTATGCCCACGGTCAAGGGCGAGCAAGGAATGCATTCACATGGTAGAGTTTTGGTTTTGAATTTAAAAATAAAATATTTTGTAAAACTCGGGAATGGAAGGAACTCTCATGATTTTTGGTCTGGTGGATGTAACCAGTTCAGGTGGATTTAACCTTCATTTTAAATCTTGGCGGATATAGCCTATGTTATTAGTGTAGGTGGATGAAACCTTCACTAAATTATTTCTTTAGTTTCAATTATTGAAAATAAACTGTTTAACAAATTGATTATAAGATAAGTATGTAAATTTGAAATAAAAGGCTGATTTATGCAAAAGAACCATATAACATTCCTTTGTTAAGCCCTGCATCTATGCATTTTTCCCAAGACTTGCGGAGTACTTTATGTACTCACACGCTACACTTCAAAATAACTCTCAGAGGAGGTCGAAGCTCAGGAAGGAGATTACGACTATTGTTTAACTTCTTGTTGTGATGGATTCTTCCCCGAGGACTAGGTCGCTCTTCCCCAGTCAATTGCCTGTGGCGTATTGATGGGACTTCGCCGGTTTATCTTTTGCTTCCGTTGTGTTCTGTTTGTGTGAGGTCTTAAAACCTCATTTGTAAATAAGACTTCGAGGTCTGTACTCTCGAGTATTGTAATAAAGCGTTGTTGGTTATGTATCATATCTGTTTAACTGTGTGCACTAGCTTTGATCTGGGACTAGTGCGGTAATACACAGAAGATCCTGGAGTGGCTGCTCCGGGTCTTACAGTTAACCACCTAGTCGATAATTACCCCCTTTTACGCATCATAAAAATCAGCAACCATGTTCAACTCAATGACAAAATCAAAATTAAAATATCATAAATTAATCAGCCAAGTCTACCCCATACTAGATATATGGTTTGCACAGTAAGCCTCAGATAAATAGTGCACAAAGTTAAATCCTAAGATATTACCCAGGTGATACTTCCACATCCTTTGAAGTAAATCAACACTTTCTCCGTTACTGTACAATCACTCGCATAAGTGAAAACCAATTTTGTATAATCAACACTAATGACACACCAATGTTGTGGCACATAAATTTTATAACTGTGGCACCAACCACGATTCAATATCTCATTAAATCAAATTAAATATTTATTCTCATGTGATGATGATCCTAGCGAAACTATAAGCATGACTAATTATATTAATCGTACAACCCATGTGACAACTAATATTGCATCATTAAATAAATACCCATCATATGGTGACAACGGTATCATGGCATTCAAATTATTAAATGAGGGATTAATCAACTAGGACAATAACTAACATGTACAAGGATTTGTAATAAAATAGCAATGCATGATAATTTAAAATAAAATAAATAAATAATAGGTTAAAAACTAGGTTCTATATGATCAAATGATATGACTTTTCTTGGTCTTACTCAGTTATGAATTCTTGATCTTTTGGTGGTACTTCCACTCCTTCGAAGATATGATCTAACAAGAGACAAGATGAATGAGATATAAAATAAAATCAAATAAAATTAAAATAAACTCTAAAAACTTCCAAAAGTAGAACCAAAGATAGAGCTCAATTTTAGATGAATTTAGAAAAAAGAACGAGATTAAACGGAGCTAGGACGGAGAAGAATGTGCTCTTGAAAAATCAAATCTAAAGAAAAATACTAAAATAAAATAAGAAATTCTACTATGTTGTGGACTTGGCGTATAAAATAGTGGGTCTACGGTGGACTCAGCTCATGGAATAGTAAATGACATGACTCGGTTGCTTATGTGGCGGCTAGGGCTGACATGGCATACTAACATGGCACTAGGATGGTTTGGTTGGCTGACGTGATATTCACGTGGCACAACCCGTGGCAACCATGTAGGATTAGGGTTTGCATGGCTGCTAAGATGGCGGCTGACTCAATTGCTGTCTCGGCCGAGGACGATCGGACTAGGCCGAAAGGAACGATTGGACAGTCCAACGACGATTGGACGATCGGATTGGTCGAAGAGGTGACGATGATCGGACAATTCGAATACGATCGAACGGTCCAGAGGGCTGAGGACATTCGAACGGTCTGAACGGTGATAACACGCGTCGCTCGATGGTCGTAGGTGTGGTCGAACGACACTGAGTGGTAAGGCTATTGTGTGGTCGTCGATGTATGTATGGTCGTAGATCAGCTGGTCATGGACATGGTCGGATGGCTTTGGTAGTTAGATGGCTTTGATGGACTTGGGACTCACCGGCGAGTCGGGCGAAGTTGAGACGGCGGCGACGAAGTGGATCGGGTATGGTGGCGTGTTCAACTTGAAGACAGTAGTGGAAGAGACCAACTTGGCCATGAAGGCCGAGGCGTAGCTAAGACGGGTACGACGACATCTGTGGGAAGGAGGTAAACAGTAGCCAGGATAGTGGATTGCTGACACGTGGTGTTGGCTAAGGATTGGACGGCTGAGGCATAAAGTATAGATGAACAGTGCCTGGCATGTCGGACCGGCCGAACGAGATGGCCGATTGGATGGCTCGAGGGGTGCGAGGTGCGATGGATGGCTGACATGTGGTGGCGGCCGATCGGACTGATCCGAATGGTGCTAGAGTTATTTAGATATTTTCAATTTCAATAATTGGAAGAATACAAATTGAGCTCTAGAAAATAACAAATAAAATCCAGAAAATGTCATAAAAAATTTCAAAAAATTCATTGAGACGCAAGGAACCTAAATAAAATATTTTCAGGAAATGTTAATATTTATTTTAGTCATATTAAATCTTTTTGATTATTAAAAATGTAATTTAAACTTAAATTAAATCTAGAAAAATCTAAATAGTGAATTTTATTTTAATTTTTTAAAGAAAATCTCTGAATATTAGGATGTTATAAATAATTTACATGTGTATGCAGTAGTAATGTGAGGCAAAGGGAAAGCCCTGAGCTGCTGGTCTCGGGTTGGCTGGTGGTTGTGAATTGTGCCTGCGAGGGGAGAGCTGAAAATGTGACATCTTAATTATCCTCTGCTGTGTGGCTCACCTTTCGCTGATACAGCAAAATATGCTCGTTAGCTTACGAGCTTGGCAAAAACTCGAGCAGTACTACATCTCCATCCCCTAACAAAAGCGCCCCGGCAAAGATTAATCGTCGTCCGTGTAGCTGGCAATAACTAGCCATGCAAGGACATCTTCAGTAGATCTTCATACTGCAACAATTAATCAAATTACAAGCTCTACGGTTAAAATTCTTCAAAATAAAAAACTAGCCGAATTGTACACGCAGGTGGAATAGAGACGTATTTATTGTAATACAGTACAATTTCATTTAGAAATTATACCTATTATTGAAACATGAGTTGTATTTGTTATTCAACTACAACAATACAACAACAGCTATTACACAGAGCAGATCAAGAAGATGGCCGATCCACAAAGAAGAGCAGCAGCATATCTCTTGAAGTAAAACAGCATCAACAACAGAAAATTACTTACATAATTATCCTCGTCACTTAAGACGTACGGAGTCACACATCACCGTGAAGCGTTGCACCACGCACACATGGTATTAAGGTGCTGAGCTTAATTAGCCTTGAGGTTGGCAGCAAACTCCTTCATGCTCCGGTCGCTCGAGCCGCCCTCGGCGACGGCCTTGTCCGCCTCCTCGCCGACCTTCGCCGCCCTCGCCCTTACCGCCTCGTCGGCCATCACCTCCTTGATCTTCTCCCCTATCTCCTCTCCGCTCACCAGCCTGTCCTCTCCGTCCCAACTCCAGTGCTCCACCCACACCCCGACGCCGCCGCTCACCACCACCGTCGCGTTCACACGCTGCTCGCCGCCCCTCGGCCACGCAAGAATCGGCACGCCGTACACCGCCGCCTCTGCCACCGAGTTCCACCCACAGTGGCTCAGGTACAGCCCCACGGCCGGGTGCTTCAGCACCGCCTCCTGGTCCACCCACGCCTTGGTCACCAGGCCGCGCCCCTCCACGCGCTCCAGAAATCCGTCACCGAGCACGTCCTTGAGCTCCGCGGTGTCTTCGCGGTCCACCACGGTTGTCTTCAGCACCCACAGGAACCGGCAGCCGCTGGCCTCCAGCCCCGTGGCGATCTCCCGGATCTGGTCTAGGGTCACAATGTTACGGTTGCCGAAGGCGACGTACACCACCGACTGCGCCGGCTGCTCGCCGAGCCAGGCAAGAGGGGAGCTCGCGTCCACTTTCTCGCCCGCCGGGGAGCTGGGCGACTTGAGAGGGCCGATGGCGAACACCGGCGGGAACCCCGGGACGACTGTGCCGTCCCGCAGGGCAGCGAGGGCCCCCGGCTCCAAGGTTTCGAACGTGTTGACCAGAATGCCGTCGGCTTTGGTGATCTCGCGGCCGTTTTGGATGAATTGTTTTGTGAATAGTTTGTTCAGGTCGAGCAGCGGCTGCGGGAGGGAGGGTTTAGGGATGCGACGCACGCCGGGGATGTCAACGTCGCCGACGCCGTCCGTCCCAGCCTTCGTGTCGAGGTAGACGGGGAAGTAGGCGACGAGCGACAGCATGGTGGCGCAGGAGATGAAAAGAACGTGGCACTGGAGGTGCAGCTCTTTAGCAATGGGGATGACGTGGGAAGCCAAGGTCACGTCGGTGACGATGGCCGAGACGCGCGGCGTGGCGCCGGCGATGAGCGGGCCGAGGAGATGGGCCGAGCGGCGCAGGGCTTCCCAGCGGAGCAAAAACGGGTCGCCGCCGGGGAACTCAGAGGTGTCCAAGGGCAGGAGGTGGAAGTCGATGCGGCGGGTGCTGGGGAAGGCGGCGAAGAGGCCGGCGAAGTGGTCGGCCTCGGCGGCCGACACGGTCGGAAGGACGGTCACGACGGAGATGTCGACGGCGTGGCTCGAGAGGGCGGCGATGAAGCGGAAGAAGGGCTGTAGGTGGCCCATGCCAGCGCTTGGGATGAAGATGACGTGCGGTGTGTCTCGGTCGGGCTCGCCAGAGCTCAGCTTTGCTGCCGGGGCCATGGTCGAACACTTGGTTTTGTGACTCTTGAGGATTGGCACACGTTCATCTGTTGGTTCGTTTTTATAGCAGTTTAGTATGTTTCTCATTGTCTGTCATCAGACAATGAGAGTGCAGAGAGAGAGAGTTCAGAGTACACACGAGAGATTTTGCGCCGCCCTCAACTTCCTGCGACTTTTCCGTCTTCTTTTTTTTATTCAGTATTACATCAGCCAGTTACATGCAAAGTAATGGCTTGAATCTTGCTCAGTTTAGCCCACGATCCAGAGAATCGGTCCACTGAAAAACTGCTAAAAAAATAGAGCTTCAACGTACTCCACGATTGCAGTATTCTTACGAATTTAACTTCCGAACACGACTGCTACAATACTTTTATGAGTACAACCGTTACATTAATCTTATGACTATGACTGCTATTAAATTTCTATAACTATGACTAAGCAAAGCTTATGACCATGATCAAATTAACAACTATACGATCATGATCAAACAAGCTTGTGATCATGACCAAGCAACCATACTACCATGATGAAACCAAACGAGCAGTGGAAATACATCAACATTTACACGCCATCAGATGTCACCTTCGTGTACGGCAAACCAGATTTTGTTTCACAAAATCTCTAAATATAAGTATACCTAAAACCCAGTTTTGAGCCCAACAACGTTTTCATTTAATGTTATCCAAACCGACTCATAACTTAAAATCCGAATCGCTAAAATCGCCTAAAAACGGGCTTACATAAAAACGAAAATGTATAACCACAACCGCTTTGTGGCTACGAGCGCTATGTCGGTCGTTCCCTGTGCTCCAAAATTCGTGTATTTAGAGAATAGGAAAATACAAATGATATGTATTCGAGAGAAGAGAGACTAGCAAAATACAAGTGATATGTATTCGAGAGAATAGGAAAATACAAGCGATACGTACCTGAGAGGAGGACATTTCGGAGGGAGGATGGGATGGATGTTTGAATTTGAAATATTTTGGCCGTTTGAGTAATGCTTGTGGACCTTGTGGTAAACCTACCCTCTCACATAAAATCGCTTAACAAAACTCCGGGTCCGTACGACCACAAACAAAAGGAAAAAGGGCAATGTAGAAAGCTGGATACATCGCGAAAATGGGATCGTTATCAAGCAATGGATGTGTTTTTTGAATTTTGGACAGATTTGACACTGTTACACAGTAAAATATCAAATCTGGCTCTCTGCGCGATAAAATGCCAAATCTAGCTCCCTTCCAACCGCATACACGCGTGACACCTGTTAATCGTGCGGTCGCTGACCGCACGATTGCACTGTTCACCGAGTCGTGTGCTCGGCGACCGCACGACTGTATTGTTCATCCGCAATTTAGGTCACTTTTCCACTGAAAGCATGCCCGTGAGTGTATGAATGCATGCTAGAGATTCCATTGCATTGCTCTCTCCATGAGTGTATGTGCTAATAATATATTGCTCTCTCTTTATGTCACTCTTGCACGGAAAGCATGCCCGTGAGTGTATGAATGCATGCTGGAGATTCCATTGCATTGCTCTCTCCGTGAGTGTATGTGCCAATATATTGCTCTTTCCGCTCACTGTATTGCTCTTTCTCCCATCATTTGCTTTTCCACAAATCAGATCAAAGAGCGAGAGACTAAGAGGAAGTGAAGAAGGAACGAAGAGTTTTATCGTGGCACTCAGTTTTTTTCATTTGTAATCAGGAGTTTTTATAGTTACGAAAGTTGTAGATTGTCTCGTGGGCTTCAAGAAGAGGTAGATTTTTTTGTCTCGGTGTAACTATAATTTTATAGGTACGATTATCACGTAATTAGGCAAACTATCTTTTACGAAAGTTGTTGTATGTCAATCTTTAATTTTGCAATTTAGTAGTAGCACAAATTTCATATATGAAGAATGGTGTATTATAATATAGAGAATAATGTAGTTTGATTTATGTTAATATTTGTGTTATGGTGTAGTTTATTTGTGAAGTTATGTCGGTGTTGCGAAAGTAAGTATTTATGTTACAACATTTCTATATGTTGACAATAGTAGTTAGATTAGCATCATGAATGTTGTAATTAGTAGGCTTAGAAAACCATCGTACACAATTTATCTGGTCGTAGAACTGAATTGTAAATAAAATTGAACGGGAAGAATGAAATTAGAACAAAGTAATACATTGCCAACTATAGTACATTGCCAACTATAGTTTTATCAGTATGGTTAGTATGTAATTAGGCGAACCGTATGTTAGAAATGTTGGTCTATATCAATATTTAATTTTCAGTTTTTTAGTAGGCAAAAATTCTTATATGAGCTTCAATATATTGTAGCATAGAGAATGATGTAGTTTATTTTTTTTGTTAAATTGTGTGTTATGGTGTAGTTTTTTTCTATACATATGTAGTTGTAATTGGGTTGGCGTTGCAAAAGTAAGTATTTCTGTGAGAGCATTTGTATGTGATGAAAACGGTAGTAGGATTTGCAACATAAATGATATAATTAGTAGAGTTAGGGAACCACCGGACATAATTTGTTGGGTCATAAACATAATTGTAAATAAATTTGCACGAGTAGAATAAAATGAGAACAAAAGTTATACAAGGTTCCGTAACAACAGAATCACAAAAATAAAAATACAAGAAATTAATATACGGATTTGTGTACAAAGTCGTAAGTATAGTCCTAATGTGATTTATATTTAGAAAAGAATTGAAGAGTAATTAGTAATTGGAATTTTACATTAATTTGGGAAAAAAATACGAAATACGAGTGGATTGGTATGATTGTTGCATATTGTGTACTAAGATTTGTTTTGTACACACTAATCGTAGGTACCCCATTGGTGACATTCAAGACTTATTCGTGTTCTATGGGAGTTAGCTCATCCGCGATAGGTCGTGCGGAGTGGACCTATCAAATTATGACCAGACTGTGATCCAGGCACCCAGTCTGAACGCCATGACCCTGTATGAGCTACGAAGGTATGTCTGTTCTGTGTTCGATCGGTTGACGGCTAGGAAGAAGTTACGGATCGAGGCAGTGTATGCTATAGTGGAAGGTGCTACTAGGGAGATTGCGTGGCAACTTTTGAAGATGACCAATGACGTTGCATGGGCCAGGTATATGGAGGTCGTGTACAACCCTGCCACAGTGATATATGATAGGCCAATGGTCAATAGTCACTTCGTGGATAAGACAGAGTCATCCGCCATTGGTGGTTCTGGTGGTGGTGGTGGAGATGAAGAACCTATACTAGTCTCTGGCGCTCATGAAGATGCTAATGCAGAAGAAGATGTCGGCGAGCAAGTGGGCGATGGAAACCTCCAGAGGCGTGTGGAGAATTTTCAGGCGAACGAAGGTATTGGGAGGTGGTGGGCCGCCTGTGTTGATTGGCACGAGTACCTTGCGGACCAGTTGGAAGAAGTGTACAGTGAGGAGGAGGAAGATGTAGAAACAACCAGTTCTGGAGAGGAGGAAGATAACGAAACTTCAATGAGAGGTGGTGTAGGTGGTGTTGTGATCACGAACGTTGCATACGTGTCCTCTAAACTGGACGACATCGCAGCGGCAACTCTAGTTCTACCACAGGCAGAAGGAGCGGAATGGGGGTTCAACAAGGATACACTCATTTTAGAGCAGTACTTTCGCAACAAGAGTGCTGCCCAGCAGGCTATTGCTAGACATACCGTCAACATTAGCCGGACCTATCAGTGCACAGGTCTAACCCAGACGCCTACATTGTGAAGTGTGTCGACGGCTCATGTCCTGGCAAAGTCCGTGCACAGCGGTTCAAGGGCACTGCCTCGGACTTCCGGATAACAGTGATGAAGAATCACAATTGCGAGCTTGCAGCGCCACTATGTAGGCACCGCAACATGACGTCGTCATATGTTGCGGAGCTGATAAGTCACCTCGTGGTGGCAGATGTGTCTATTTCTCCAAAGTTACTATTGGCGGAAGTGGCGAATATGGTAGAGTTCAAAGTTAGCTACAAGAAGGTGTGACGGGCGAAACGGAAGGTGCTAGAGCGTATGTTTGGGACGTACGACTTGGTCTCAAAAATGCTACATCAAATTGCAGAAGCAAACCTAGGCACATACATTAATAAGAAGGAGTGGGTTTATCCTAATCAGGGCCTAAATTATTTTGTCGTTGATAGAGTGTTCTGGTCGTTTCAGCAGACGATCGAAGGGTTCAGTACTTCAGGTGGTGCCATCCAATGCTAACAATGGACAGGACGTTCCTATCTGATAAGTACAAGGGTACGATTTTCACTGTAGTTGCAGCTGACGCAAACGACCAGTTACTCCCTGTGGCCTTTGCAATTATGGAGAATGAGAATACTGATAGCTGGCTTTGGTTCCTGGCCAATATGAAGCAGGCTATGGTGCAAGATCACTTGAATGTGTGTATCATCTCGGACCGCAATGCAGACTTATTGTCCGCGTTACGCACAATGCAGAATGGTACGTAACCCCCTTCCAGTGGAATGATATGAAGAACCGTTAGTACATGAGGTATCTCGCAGTGAACTTTCACATAAGGTTCCGTAGCAAAGACCTAATGAAGATGTTCAAGAAGCTTTGCATGCAGAACCAAAAGCGAAAGTTCGAGGCATTATGGAGGCAGCTTGATCAAGAGAGTAGCAAGCATACACTACATCCTAACCAGGCTGAAGCTAAGCTTGTGGATGGAGGTTCCACAAGAGTTAGGAAGTTCACACAATAAGTTCGGTCGAATGCATCTGACTTAGAGATGTGGTCCCTGCTGCACGACACCGGTGGAGCAAGATACAGAATCATGACAACTAACATGTCGGAGGTATACAACGATGTCTTGAAGGGTGTTAGATCCCTACCAACACAGCAGTCGTGGAGGAGAGTTGGAACCATTCTGTCGGGTATTTTGTCAATAGTGCCATAATGACGAGAAAACATCTAAACGAGGGTAGACAATCTTTGAGGTTTTGCAAGCACACATGGACAAGAAGATAGAGAAGGCTTGTTGCCACATTGCTCATACCATGAATGGCATTAGGAAGAAGTTCGAGATCCGCCTTAGACAGAACTATATGATAGGTCACACTAGAGGGGATCGCAAACAAGTTTGCACGATTGCTGACAAAGTATGTTGCACCTACAATAAACCGCAGCTTCTACATAAGGCATGTTCCATGTGTACGCAGCATACGCAGTATGGCATCAGGTGCCGACACCTTACATCTCTAGGTACTTCGACATTCACCACTTGTATCAGACCTGGAGTACGGAGTTTCATTCGTACGAGGTAGACATGCACTACAGGAAGCTATGACCAGGGCAAGTGAAGTGGGTGCCGAACGAGGCATTGAAGCACGTCGGCTGAGGAAGACAACAGAGCCGTCGCATCTGCAACGACATGGACGAGAACCAGCGTGGGGATCGGGTTTGATGTCCAAAGTGCAGACTTTGTAAGACGATTGGGCACTCGTTAAGCCAATACCCAAACAGACCGATATTTAGTACGTACATTTTATTTATGTCTTGCTACGTTTTGTATATTTTACTATCGTTACGTTTGTTTCACATTGTATTGTCGTTCTGGACTAACATATTTTGCTTCATTGGCAGGAGATGGCTTACGAGATGCTAGACCCCCGTTGGGATGAGCAGCACCGATACCTGGTGTGCTTGTCGAGTGCTAGCCCTCCGAGCTTGATCCTTAGGAGACCCCACAATTACTGGCCTCTAGACCAACGGTACATCATACTTTTACAGGACACCGGGTTACTGCCCATTGCCCACATATTGGATGTACCACATGCGTTCTAGTTCGATGCAGCATTGCTGTCTACACTCGTTGATCGTTGGAGATCAGAGACTCACACCTTCCACTTCCGGTGGGACGAGATGACGGTTACTCTTCAGGATGTGTCCATGCTAACAGGACTATCGCTGCGTGGTGCTACAATAATACCACCCCCAGGCCAGCGGACTAGAAGGCCCATCTGGGTCACCAGTTCAGTGACCCGATCCTGAAGAATGTATCAAGTGTCCCACATTCGTGGCTTCGACACTACATGACCTGCCCCGTGCATACGCCTCAGGTGGAGGGCGGATGCATTTCATTGCGTACCTACTGTTTCTCTTCGGGTGGGTCCTATTTCCTATCACCACTGGGGACTCCGTTCACCCTAGGTACGTACACCTTGCGGAGTTCTTGGCGAATGCCTTGACCAATGAGGTGCTGCAATACAGTTGGAGATCTGCAGTTCTTAGCATCACGTACCGCACGAATCGGATGGTGACCGCACGACTCGGTGAATAGTGCAGTCGTGCGGTCGGCGACCATACGATTAACAGGTGTCACGCGCGTGCGAGTCATGCGGTCGGAAGGGAGCCAGATTTGGTATTTCATCGCGCAAAGGGACAAATTTGGTATTTTACCATGTAACAGTGTCAAATCCGTCCAAAATTCGTGTTTTTTTGCTATGATTTATGACTTATAAATTTTAGTTGTTTATGAGAAAGTACAGAGTGAGGTATCTACGTGTGATTTAGAATGTGTTTATTTGGGTTGAAAATTGGTAGCTTATGACTGAATTTGCACTATAACTAGTCTATTTTGCACTATAATTTATGGTGACTTATTTGGTATAACTAAAATTAAAAAAAATCTAAAAATAAAAAAATAGATTATCTTATCATGTATAATGCAAACGGGTACGAGAAAAAAGAACCGGCAAAAAGCTTAAAAAAAGCAAAAAGTAAAAAAAAAGACAAAATTTAGAAATAGTAAAACATAAGTTAGAAATCAAAAAATTAAGTAAAAATGCGCGAGACATTAAATCGGTATGGATAAATTTAATATGATGTATATTACAACAAATTTGTTGATATAAAGTCACAAACAAAAATTTAAAAAAAGAACTCACCTAATAACTGCAGCTGAAGCTGCCAGATAGGTGACCTGTGAGCAACTAGCACACCAAACGCACGCGTCATGGTAAGGGCCATAAGATGATTATTTTCGTGGGGCTGGAACCACAAGTTGTACCTACCGCTGCCTCATTGTTATTTTGCTGTTAGGTGAGCGGTGAGCCATATGCGTCTCGGAGCCGAGGCTCATTCGAGACGAGTCGAGAGGGACTCACGAACGACATGGATGTGCAAAGCTGAGCACCTTCTCCCATGACCATCTCTGTGCTTTCGGGCCACACGATCTTCCTACCACCTTACGTAAGCTTCGCAGTAGTTTCGACAGCTAGCTTAGGCAGCTACCTACCACGCTGCCTTGGTTGTTCACTGAAAGAACAACCTGCCCACACTGGCTCAGTGAGCAAGTGTAAAAAATAGCTATTTTTTAAGCTTTAATAGCTAAGACAAACTGCAAAGATTAAGAAATAAAAAATCTAAAAATTCGGATGCTATACTAATAGTTTGGTGAACAATAAAATAACACTATTTTAAATCAAAAAATCATGTAACTTTTTATCTGTAAATTTAAAAGACTGGAAACTTGAATTAAAGTTAGATTATAACTTTAAGAATCTATCCCAACAAAAAATCTTGAAAAACGTAAGGGAATTGAAATTTGTTAGTTTGTGAAACTCTGCTGCACGAAAACTGGGCCAAAGCCATAAATTAAACAAACTCCTAAACCAAACCTCTAAATCACTTAAAATTTCGTATGTACCTTCTCTAAGATGTCAGAAACATATTCCAAACAATGATCAAGGAAATTGTTACCAAAGTTCTAACATTTTTCCATTCGAAGGAAGATTGCACTAAAACTGGGTAAAAACGAAAAACGATGGATATGACTTATTGGTGGGTGATTATGATTAAGATGGCTCTAGATGTATTCTTATATGTCACAGAAAGTTAGAATACCCAAGTAATCGAGACAAAAATAACAAGATCAAGAAATCACTTGGAGAGGGTAAATGAAGCAAAAATCAGACAACTTTAAGAATTTGCCAAACCTAATATAGATAGATGGAGATTGATTTTCTAAGGTATATTTTCATCACTTGTTCATCCTTGGCATTCAGTAAGTTCAAGAAAGGTGAGAGGTAAGATCAAAACCTACCAAAACATGAGGAAATCAACCAAAACAAGAGAGATGTAGAGAGATGAATAAAATTGATATATTACTACTAGAGTATAAAGGTTTTGCAATCACTCTACCTGAGAATAAGAGAGCACACTACAACACTCACACTTCTCAAATCCTAACCCTCGAGCACTCGACTTCAATGAATAAAATTAGAATAGCTGGATGATTAACTAGCAAGCACTACTGCAGAAAACGTTATCACAGACAGTTTAAAAACATCATTACAGACGGTTTTGTGAGCCGTCTGAATTTATAGGTCAGTAATGAAATGAGATTATCATAGACAGCTTTCGAACCATCTGTGATGCAACTATCACATACAGTTTTAATTACAAACCGTCTATGATAGTTGATTGTCACAAACGGTTTTCAATCGAAACCGTCTGTGATAAATAAGTATTTAGTCTCAAGAATTGCTAACCATGCCCTCTGAAACAAGCAGATCAACACAGTATATATTCAATTCACATTCATTCATTTCAGAAACAAAAACATCAATTTCACGAATCAATTAATTGAAATGAAATAAATTATCTATTAACAAATATGCACATGTATAATTAAGATCAATCTTATCCCAATCAAATTCATTATACATTATGGAACTCTCCATCTGATTTTATGACTTTAGTTATCAAAAAGTGCGCACACTCTCCTCGAATTTGTGCAAGTTTAACCTGTTCCAACACAGTTATAGCGATGAGCGCAGCCTGTCGATAAAAATATCAATGTTGTGCGTATATATATAACTTGATAAGTATAAAATAATTATTGCAAGATTGATAAACCCGAGGATCACTGATCTTTGAGGAATCGAGGAGTAGTTGCATATGACGGCAAACATAGAATCCACAGGTGTTACCCGGCGGCTATTGGTGGCACTACAAAAATTGAATTTATTAATTTAAGAGGTAGTACTATGAAGTGTTATATAGGATTACTATGTACTAGCAAATACCAGGAAATTTTGAACATGTTGTAGGGTGTTGGTCCCTCCACCCTCTCTTTGATTTCGGTACCTCTATAACGTACGTGGTGAACGACCTATGTGATTTCAAAATATCAGCCTTAGTCATTGGGAAGGAAAGAAAGACTACAATACAGTTATATATGGAGAAAATATATTTACCTATCGATTAATCGTCTGATAACTGTGAAGTTAGTTTTATTCTTTTTTAGAGAATTAAGGTATATTACCTATTCTATTTTGGTATAATTATAATTAGAATCCAGTAAAATCTACACAGGTATGTCGTCATGGTTATTAAACATAATCTCGTGCTGCTCGGCAAGGAGTTGCACAAGTTATTAGAAACTTGGCCTTCTACAACTCTTTGTCAATTTTTAGCAATCACAGTGACAACTCCTTACAATTCTACTAGTTTGATTATGTAAATATTACCTCAGTACAGTACAATATCAATAGCATAAAAGACAGATAGCAGACGTCAGCCGAAATCAATTACTAATAATAGATTTATGCTACTGTGGAGATGACAAGTATATTTGATAATTGCATAAACAACATGTACATATATATATATATATATATATATATATATATATATATATATATATATATATATATATATATATATTCGCAAAGGATTAATAACAATATCTGGGCAAAACAAAAAATGTACCAAGGCGATTGACAAAGCTAGCCATTACATACAACAGAGGTAATCAACCATATACGAAAAAATCACACTAGCAGATGAGTCTAAATTATCACTGTAATCTCAATTTGGTAGAGATCCTCATCAAGCAACTAAAAGCCCATAATCTATTATGCAAATGACCTTCGCTAGATTTTTTTTGCAAAATTTTAGAAATAATAATTAGTACGGTTGACAAATGTAGAATATATAGTAAAAGAAATAAAGAGCAATCTCACAGAGCGACGACACTTCAAGCTACTGTGACAGCAAAAATGGCTAGAAGAAGACGGTGTGAGGCTGAGGTACTAGGGCTAGGCGAAACAGCAAAATCAATACTCAGAAGGCTTAGAGGAGGAGGAGGGCGCCGAGGAGGAGGGCTACCGGAGTCGAGGGAGGCGGCAACGAGCTCTGGGGAGGTAGCATAAATCTCAGAGAGGCAGCGTGCTCGGGGGAGGAGGAGGGCGCCAGGCATAGGGGAGGAGGTCTGCCGAAGTCGGGGGAGGTGGCAACGGGCTCGGGGGAGGTAGCATTAAGTGAGGGCTGGTGCAGCGTACATACAATGCAAATAACCCTAGAGCACAATATATATATAGGGGTAATAATCACAGACAGTTCTATTTGAGAACCATTTGCGATATTTATCATCACAGGCAGTTGTAAAGTAAAACCGTTTGTGATGATTTATTATTATAGATGGTTCTATTTTAGAACCGTCTGTGAAGATTTATTATGATAGATGATTGTATTTGAGAACCGTCTGTAATGAGTATCATCACAGACAGTTCTTAAATAGAACTATCTGTAATAAGAAATCATAGGCAATTTTTCTTTATAACCGTTTGTGAAGATAAATATATATAAATGTAAGTTCACATATATATGACTCATTCTCATATATATAAATGCAAATTTTCATATATATATATATATCACACATTCTCATATACATAAATGTAAATTCACATACTCTCTCTCATCAAGTTCACTTCTACATCGCGAAACATCTGATCCAAATTGTCATCGTGCAGTCTATCTAAATCCGAACTATAATCGACATCATCCGATAGCATATCATTGACTTCATCAGCGATGTCATTATTACTATTTTCCTATGTAATCTCATCTTCGTCATGACTGGTCCAACGCGTATACCCCTTTTTGAAACCCCTTCGAATCAAGTGTGTTTCAATCTGTGCTCGGTTCTTAAACATCTTTAGATTCTCGCAGTCAATGCATGGATAGTACATATATTCCACCCCTTTATTCAACATATTCTCCTCGGTAGCTCTTGTAAAAGTAGACACGCTATTAATGTACTCTTCCCTCATACGGTTTGCAGTGTACATCCTGTTTTGGTCCTATGTTACGCATATATATAACAATTTAGTATTAAATATTAAATTAATTAATTAGTATACTAGATATATACCACATACATTGAGGCTTTGCTAGCATAACACAAAAGCCATTTTTTCGGGAACCAATTATAACAAATAATTTTGACTAATTTGGCCTATCCGTATGACAGGAACTGATCATGCATGGCCAAGGAGATCTAAACTATTTTCAATTCTAGTCACCAAAAGTTATATCTAAATTTTAATGCAACGAGAAACAAATTACATTACTAACCATAGGTAATCAAGAATTTGATGAATCTTCAATCACTCTTTCCAAATAGTCTCTTTTCACCAAATAGCCTGAAAGCCTTGCCTCCAGCTCAAAGCAGCAGCTTAGATCTGGAATTCAAGACAGAAGGTCCACAGTTCTACGCACAATTAATATAGTGGAATTATCATAAATGGTTTTTAATACAAACCATCTGTGATGACTTAATTATCACAGATAGTTTGTATTATAAACCATCTGTGATAATTTATAGACAATGTTACGTCTAGTATTAAGCTTTCTGTAGTAGTGAAGTTTCCATCCTGACCCTTTAAATAGATAGCAACCAATACCTATCTAACTCTGATGGATACTATTTACTCAGCATATACAGAGAAAAGCCGATAACCTCACACACCATAAGTTTTACTAATGCACTACACTTATACACGCAAGCACATAAGTTTAAATCCACTAAAATTCTTAGTCTTATGATCCAACTTAATCTTCTCAGATTCTTTTTGACTTAAAACGCTTTTCCAAGCGTCATGATTTTCATCTAAAATAGTTTGCAAGTTACTATGCATTACACTGCCAAAATGGGAATGTGCCTTGTGAGTCTTGTCAACAGAGATCAATCCAAAAAATTCAGGAGGTACAACTTAACACCTCATGGAGTGATCATCGATATTGGCCTTGTTCATATCTCCATGCGGTCAGCATCAACGCTTTAGAGCTTTTTTGTTGGAACTTAGCAACGGTCCAAATTATGCTTTTAGGAAGAGGCCCACAAAGCGCCAAACATCCAAGATGTGACAATGCCACCTTTGATAGTTCCAATCACACAAACCAAATCTCTTAAAACCAGTCCAAGAACTCTTTACAACATTAATCTTGCCAATCTCAGGTTTAAAGACTGCTGGGACCCATTGGTGAGCCAGGACCAAACTTCTTTGCAAATTGCAATGTTATGTTACCACGTATTATTCTTACCAACTGTTACTTGAATAGTCCTTAATTAGAATTAACCATCTTTAACTCATCACTTAGCTCTTACTTTTCCATCAGGCAAAACATACTATATTGTTATGATTAGCACAAAAAGGCAATAAAATTAGCTTCATCTCACAATGACCACCAAATGTGCACCAGCTTGATCATATGGTACATGCTAAGAAGGTGAACAAATAGGAGCAAGTTTTGATCGTTTGGTCCAAACATGCAAAAGCCCACATGCAAAAAATCAATTCGAAGAAGAAAAAGTAGACGGAGAGAGGCTTACATGGGATGGGGATGTTGGTGACCAGGGAAGACGTGCACGAGGTCGACGAAGTTCCGGGGCTTGGCGAGGCGCCTCAGCGTCCACGACAGCGCCGCCATCCTGAACCCGCCCTTGCGGACCGCCAAGTTGACATCGTCGGCCTCAAAGGGCGGGCCTTGTTGTGACACGCCGACGGCAGGAGACGGGCGGTTAGCTGCTCCGGCCCCACCTCCTCTATCTCCCATGTGCTATCATTGTTGTTGCTGTTCCCACTCGACCGGCCGGCGGAGTCCTCGACGATGTCCACGATACCGTGATGATCTTCTCGGATTGTCTTGGCCATGTCACGGCCTCCCTGGTGAGCCAGAGAGCAGTACTATGGAATGCGAGATGGAGCAACAAAGACGAAGGGAGGAAGGCTAGCTAGGAGGAGGTGTCTGTACTTTGTGTCGTATTAATGTGGCCAGTTGGAAGATATGGTGTATAGGTTTCTTCTAGTTAATTTGACCTTTTCCAGACACTGTTAATTCCTGCTACAAAAGCAATTGTATGCTTTCAGAATTGCTATTCTGGAATTGCACATTACATATATTTTGGAGGAGTTAAAAAAAGAGAACAAAAATATACATCATCTTATTACGTCGCTGCATCACTGGGAGGATGCGGTGTTGCGACATAATACAACCACACAGCTAAATTTTGATTCTAATTGATAGTAGTACACGAGTAAGTGTTAAAATATGATATAAATTCGTATACATGTTTAAGTTGACACATATGTTGATCTCATCTCGATTTCATAATCTCTTAAGACTCTTATTCACTAGTCTATATATGTACCTTTGTAGTCTACGGTTGAGTTACACTAAAGTTTTCCGTGCTTGTAATTTCTCATTTATATAGTGAATTCTGTCTTCGTGCATCCGTAGTTTCTCTCGCAAGGGTTACGTTAAATCCTTATCTCCTGTTCTTTTGATCATCTAAATTTGCCATGTATTTTATAACAGGTGATATCAGCGCTCTGGGTTCAAAAGTCTATCCGTTGCTGGGAAAGGAGTTGACTCCCAGGGTGGCCATCTCGAGGCCAGCTTGCGGCATCAGTGTGACATCCAGGAGGCATCATGAGGAGGCACTTGAGTGACATTGCACACCATCAAGGAGCAATCAAAATACAACAAACGAAAAAAAATCATGCAGTTTATCACAGTTCTCGGTGACATAGACTTCTCCTCCATCTGTGATATGTCTGTAATCAAAACCAAAGTGATTCAGGACTCGAAGCAGCAGAGCATCTGCGTTTGTGAAATACTCAAATTTGACTTGTTGTCGAATTATAAGAAACATGATACGGGGGTGCCCGATCTTCACAACATAGAATCTCTCTTGAACGATAAATATGTGGCTAACCAGAAATCCCGTAGATTCTGATGAACAGAAGCACACAATTATCTATCTGATTAAGACTCCCATGTACCAGAATTCAACTAGCAACACACTCTGGATCTCCGTCTTCTCACCACACTAAGGAAGACGACTTCGCTGGTCCACAAGGAACAACAAGAACACTGGTAACCGGTAATTTGGTGGAAAGCTAACTAGTCGGCTTCTCAACTCCTATGGTAGCACACGACATAAACCAAAAAGTAAGAAATTGTTTTGACTCAAAATTAACATTCCATGGTTACAAGGGACAGTGGTCAAGGCTTTATACCCTAATACAAGCCTAGCTACACTCAAAGTAGGGAAAAAACTAGAATCCTATTCTAATTCTTAATTTAAACCAAAACAATAAGAAGTGGCTAGTTGGTCATCTTGGTTTGGGCGCCCATGAGGTGGGCCCCACGTGGCGGCTGGTGCATGTGGGTGGCACACAATTCCCTTGATAGCAGTCCAACTTCTCTTGCGGCCCAAGTATAAAAACTGGACACAATCGAGTTTCAGAATTGAAGACTGGACACAATCGAGTTTCTGAATCATAGTCTTCTCCAATCTTCAATTTAAAGTTTAAAAACTTGATTTCAACCTCTTGGTGGCCTTTTCTACTGATATAAGTGAAGTTTCATCGTCTCCTCTTTTTAGACTTACTCTTGGTGCGTCGGCCTTCCTCACTTCCTGCTTGGTAGTACCAAATTCTTGCTCTCCTAATAACCTAATAATACATAAAGTGAAAACATTAGGTAGCAAGCCGTCCTTAGCAGTAAAATAAAAGGAACTTAGGATCAGATTCATCTGTTTAGTGAGTTCCCTTACTCTAGTTTGAGTGATTGGTCTCTTGTACAATTGTTGCAAAGTTTTAGCCATTGGACCAACACTAGTCTAGTTATTGTCATTATTACTTGAATATGGTGATAGAGATAATAATTATGTCGATGAAGCTTTGATAATAGTGATGTCCTCATCATCCTCCTCCTCTTGAAAAGTAGTCGACCTCGACTTTGCAGGGTTAGTAGAACCAAAAAAGATGACAAATCTGCAACATTAAATGTAGCACTATTACTGTAATCTTCACTAAGCAGTTCTAACTTATAAGCATTATTGTTTATTCTTTCAAGCACTTTGAATGGTCCATCTTCACGATTCATCAACTTAGAATTTCTTTTTTTTAGGAATTCTATCTTTACGAAGATGTAATCAAACAAGACCACCAAGTTCAAAGATCATTTGTTTTCTATTTTTATTTCGTTTTTCAGCAATATGACATGTTTTTTTCTCTATTTCTTCCTTAGTTTTCAAAAGTATACATTTTATAAAATCAACGCGTTTGAAAGCATCAATATTAACTCTTTCAATGAAAAGCAATGGCAATAAATCTAATGGTGTATGTAACTGAAAACTATAAACAATTTCAAATAGAGAAAGTTGAGTTGTAGAGTGTACCGCCCTGTTGTATGCAAACTCAACATGTGGTTCGCAGCATCGTTCCAAGAGTACGATTCACCACTTCACTTTGCCCGTTAGTTTGTGGATGGTAAGTTGTGGAAAACAATAACTTCGTGCCAAGCTTAGTCCATAATGTCTTCCAAAAGTAGCTCATAAACTTGACATCATGATCGGAAATAATAGTCTTTGGTATGTCATGCAAACGCACTATATCCCTGAAAAATAGGACAGCTACATGCGATGTGTCGTCGCTCTTATGACAAAAAATAAAATACACCATTTTTGATAATCTATTCACAACAACAAATATCAAATCCCTCTACCCTCTTAGTTCTAGGCAATTCCAAAAGAAAATCCATACTAATGTGTTGCCAAAGAAATGTAGGAACTAGAAGAGGAGTATACAAACTATGTGGATTTAGCCTCGTGACATGTCATAGATTGCAGTACATACCGTTTAATGTCACATCTCATCTTCGGCTAGTAGAAATGATTGGCCAGTATGCTCAATGTTTTCTCGCGCCCAAAATATCCTATCAATCCCCCACAATGCGATTCCTGCACAGGAAATAAATGAACGGGCGAATTTGGAACGTATAGTTTGTTAGCAGAAAATAAGAACTCATCATGAACATAAAATTATCCCATCTTTTCCCATGTGAGCAGCGAGCAAAGGGTTCAACAAAATCACAATCAGCAGCATATAACTCTTTTAAACTCTCTAAACCAAATACCTTAGTATCTAATGGAGTTAAAAGAATGCTTTTTCAAGACAAAGTATCTGCAACAATATTATCTTTGCCCTTCTTATACTTACTAATATATGAAAAAGTTTCTACAAATTTCATCCACTTAGCATGTCTGTGGTTCAACTTAGATTGGCCTTTCAAATACTTGAGAGATTCATGGTTAAAATATATGATAAAAGCATTAGGCCATAAGTAATATTGCCAAGTTTCAAGAATATGTACCAGTGCATAGAGCTCCTTATCATAAATAGAATAATTGAACTGAGCTCCATTAAATTTTTGAAAAACAATAAGCAATTGGCTTACCTTCCTATAAAAGAACACCACCAATACCTATTCCACTAATATCGCATTCAATCTCAAAAGTTTTAGTGAAATCATGTAGAGTAAGCAGTGGCACCTCTATGAACTTTGTTTTCAGAGTATGAAAAGCTCCCTGTTGTGCCATCCCCCACACAAAAGGCACTCCCTTTTTTGTCAACTCATTTAACGGGACAGCAATAGAACTGAAGTCTCTCATGAATCGACGATAAAAGCCAGTAAGACCATAAAAACTACGACTTGACTCACATTAATAGGAATAGGCCAATTCTTAATTGCATCAATTTTAGAGTTATCAACTTTAATTCCATGTCCAGAAACAACAAACCCAAGATACACTACTTTATCAGTGCAAAACGTGCATTTAGCAAAGTTAATGAATAGTTTCTTAGTTCTAAGCATATCAAGCACTTGTTTTAAATGATCTAAGTATTCAGCCATGATTTTGCTACATATTAGAATATCATCAAAGTAGACTATTACAAAGCGACCAATGAAAACTCTTAAAACATGATTCATCAAGCACATGAATGTACTGGGTGCATTAGTTAAACCAAAAGGCACGACTAACCACTCATACAATCTAAGCTTTGTTTTAAAAGCAATTTTCCATTCATTTTCTGGTTTCATACGAATCTAGTGGTATCCACTTTTAGATCAATTTTTGAGAAAACGTGTGCTCCACTAAGTTCATCTAGCATATCATTAAGCCTAGATATGGGATAACATTATCTAATAGTAATATTATTGATAGCACGACAATCTTGCACTTGCCGCTGTGTTTTCTTGGTTTGATTGGATTAATGCGGTACGACGGTCGGTTTGGCAGCGAGGCACTCAGCATGAAGTTGATCTGGTGCTCAATCCCATGAAGTGGTGGAAGTTTGGGTCACGTCTCCTCAGGAAAAATATCATTGTATTCTTGCAGCAACAACAACTAGACAATACTAGGTAGAGTGTGTAGATCATTAGTTGTAAGCATAATCTTAGTGTTCTTACAAACAAGAACAAAGTGCATAACACTAGAATCATTGGTGACCTCTTTCAGATCTGTTTTCATCATAATCTGGACCTTTTGAGTGCTTACCTTTGTTTTATCTTGCTGAACAACACGCTGTGACTTCTTCTGGTGTTTATGTTCAGCAGCTCGTATTTGAGAAGGAGTAAGCGGTAGTAAAACCGTATTATTGCCCTCCCATTTGAAGTTATAAGTATTGGCTCATCCATCATGTCATACATTACAATCAAACAACCATGGACGATCCAGCAATAAATGACATATTGTCATAGGCACAACATCGCATAAAACAATATCTTCATATTTATTAATGTAATATCCTGTTTTTTAGAGCCTTTTTAAGTTTTTTAAATAAAATTTATTAATTGGATTTTTTGGAATTTATTAAAGCTTAGAATGAATTTTTGTGAATTAAAAGGATTTAATCTAATTAAAATAAATATTAACATAAGCTAAAAATATTTTATTTGGATTCCTTGTGTCTCAAGAGATTTTCTAGAACTTTCTGAGAATTTTTCTGATTCATTTGCTATTTTCTAAAACCCCTTTTATTTTATCTGATTTTTTGAAATAGAAAAATCCTTAAAAACCTGTTAACAGTAATGGGCCAGTCCACCACTGTTCACCGACTTGTTCGCTCGCAGCTGCCGGATCGTGCCGCGGCCATGCGTTGCGCATGCGGCCAGCCGCGCAAGCCGTCTCACTTGCAATCGCCAGATAGGCCCCGCGCCACGCGTCGGCCATCGGATGGGTCACGCACTATGCACCGTTGCAATCTCCCGCAACTGTTCAATCCTTACCTGAGCCACGCGTCGCGCATCCAACGGTGCGAGCACTATGCTTCATCTCTGACTCGGACTCGCCACCGCCGCCGTCCTACTCGCGCACGCCTCGGTGTCCGTGCCTGAGGCAGACTCCGCACCCATGCGCGCCTTCTTTGAGGTGGTCTCTCGGCCTTCGTGCATAAAACACCACCGTGAGCCCCGCCCTTTGCATCCTCTGAGCCGCCGCCATCCCTCACCATGCGCTGTGCCGTCCCGAGCCCACGTCACCAGTTGCCGGAGCGAGACGCCTAGAGCGCGAATGTACTCCGCACCATTCCACCGTCTGCCATCGTCAACATTGCCGCCAGTGAGTCTCTGCCGCGTGCCCCTCGCTGGAGCTCTACCGTCCCACACTGTCACTTAGACCCACGCCCGCTGTCGCATTGCACGCTTGCCCACATCGCATCGCCACTCGGTCCCCGCGCCCACGCCCGCCCACACGTCACGACGCCTCACACCACACACCCACCACGCGTCATCGCCCGACCGATCATATCTCTCCATCACGATTGTCCCTCCAGATTTGAGTCTACGACTGAGATCTTGCCATGCGTCCACATCGTCGCCGTTGGATCTGGCCGATATCATCCCGCACCCACGCCCCGCCGACGGTTCACCTCCTCGGTAAACCCGATCCACCCTGAGCCGAGAGACTGACAGACCAGTCCCACTTGTCAGCCGCACTGTGCCATGGACCCGTGGACTAGGTCCATATGAGTCAGCAGCCAGCTCAGCCGACACGTCAGCCCTTGCCGCCGTGTGGTGCCATGTCAGCACCGACCGCCCCCAAATGCCATGTTAGCCCTAGTGCCACATGTCAGCCCAGTCAGCTGCCACGTCAGCCGTAGCCGCCGCGTTAGCATCCGCGTCGTGCACTATTCCGTGAGCCACGTCCACTGTGAACCAGCTTTCCTGATTTTCTAGTATGTTCCAGCCAATTAATTTTCTGAGAGCCCGTTCTTCTTCGTCCTAACTCTGATTGACCCCGTTCTTTTTTCTAAATTCATCTAAAATTGAGTTCTACCTTGTTGTGCTTGTTTTGAGGTTTTTGGAGTTCATTTGAATTTTATTTTTGTGCCCTAATCATTTTCTCCCTCGTTAGATTGCGTCTTCGAAGAAGTAGGAGCGTCGTCAGAAGATCCAGAGGCTCTCACTGAGCAAGGCCAAGGCAAGTTGTGTCATTTGATCATGTTGAATCTAGTTTATAATCTATTATTTATTTATTTTATTTTAAATTATTATGCATCACTTTTTTAATTACAAACCCTTGTACTTAGTAGTTATCATCCCAATTGATTAATCCCTCCTTGATAATTTTGAATACCATAATAACATTGTCACCATAAGTTGGGAAATTATTTAGCAATACCATACTAGATGTCACATGAGTAGTATGATTAATATGCTCAGCCATGCTTATATTACGGTGGGTTCGTCATCGTATGTGATTAATTTAATAATTTGACTTAATGAGATATTTAATCGTGGTTGAAGCAACAGAGAATCGTGGTTGGAGCCACAGTGATAAAATTTGTGAGAGACCATGTGGAGGTAACCCCGGTTGTGTGATGAGTAATTGACGCGTGTCTTATAAAGTTTGAGTTTGTTCCGGGCATGTTTATGATAATTACTGATGCAGATATTTAATTATATCATCTGGTGCGGTGCTATGTAATATGTTTTCTTGTCAGTAATGACTGCAGGACTTTGAGACGGTGTCGTGGTGAGACACGGGTGACCGAACTAGGCACAGGTGGTGCTGAGGTCAGAGCGGTCGGGATGTGTCGAAGACGACGAGGACTCGAAGTAGCTGCAAGGCGTGTGCGGCAAGACACGAGGAAGCTTCCAAGACAAAAGGAAGTGGATTTTATTTGGAAATGATCCATTAGTGGAGAGGTGTTGTGACCTAATGGGTAAAATGGTGTGTAAACCCATTAGTGGAGAGGTGTTGTGACCTAATGGGTAAAATGTGTGTAAACCCATTAGTGGACAGTTGGTGTGACCTAATGGGTAAAGTAAACTTCTAAATCCATTAGTGGAGGCTATAAATAGAGGTGCTTTCTAGGTGGAGAAGTGCACTTGAGAGAGAGAGAAAGAGAAATGGGTATGAGTATTAGGGTTTCCTAATGCTTGTGCTCTTGGGAGAGAAATTTTGTATGCAAGTCTTAGGGTTCCTTTTTCTCTCCTTGTGGGTGTTCTTGAGTGAGACATGGAAGAGTTGATGTAAACATTCATATGTTATAATCTTTCATCACTCTTCGTCTCAATATGATAGTTCTTTTGGTGGAGATGTTCTGATTGTTCTTTAATTAGTTTTTATTCCTCAGCTTGTGTTGATTTCTTGTGAGAATTTCCCTAGTTAAATTAATAGTGTTCAATGTTATTTCTTGATATGAGTTGATTCCCTGTTTAATAGCTACAAGTTTTGTTCTTGCTCTGTGATGGAAACGTATCTCCAAGACTATTTGGTCAATCTAATCCCATAGAGTCATTTCTGTTTAGTTCCTTTTAAGCAAGAAGTTTTCTTGTTATAATTGTCTGGCTCTCTACCAAGTTTGATCTATGACTATGCCTACCTCTACATGTCTATCTACTCTTAGAGGTGAAGTCCAGATCGTAGGCTTTGGTACTTTACTTGTCTTGTCAAGCAGATTTTCTAGCAGTACTCTGTCATCTGTCGAGTAGGTTCTTTGTGCTCCTAGCTCTCTGTTCTTCGGGTGTTGCTGCTTCCAAACTGTTCTTAGGTGCTGCCGAACCTTTGCTTTGCTGCAGTTCGGTCAGTGGTTGTCCAGGGCATTCCAATCCCTTCTGCTGGTGTGTAGTCCTGCAGTCCTTGTTTAGTTGATCTTTGTGCTGCTTCGTGTTGCTAGTCGAACTGCAGTGGTGCTTCAAGTTCTTAGTTTGCAACAGCAGTTTGCACTTTCGGTTTGTGTGTGTTCTGGTGGTTCTTCTCTAGTTTTACTTACTGCATTCCTTAGCTTTTCTTGTTGGTTCAGCAGATCTCTTGTTTCGGCAGCTTTGCTGGTCTTTTGTTTTGGTGAGCTGTTCTTTTGCTCTCTGCATTGGACAGCATTTAGTTTGCCTGTTCTTTCTCTTTTTTTTCCATTCGGTCCAGGCAGTGTTTTGGTACCTGCAGTTTTTCAAGCTCTTGTTGGCAGCCCAGTACCTTTCGGTTTGGGTATCTTTTTGCCATCTGTTTTTGGGACAGCAGGTTGATCTCTTTTGCAGGCTGTTTGCAAGTCTACTGCTCCTCATTTTCGGACAGCAAGCTGTGCTTTTTCAGGTTGTTAGAAACAACTACTTTATTATTTTTGGCAGCAGCTTTAAGTTCCTTGGTGCTGTGTGTTTTTAGTCATCCCAGCTCGATACTTTGGGTTCAGATGAATGTACATCTGGACAGACCTTTGATTACTGCAGGTTTCGGTTTTTTAGTTGCAGCATCTGTCTCTCTTTCTTGTTTCAACCAGCAGGCAACATCACCTTTAGTGCTTTCTCTTTCTTTTCTTTGGCTGATTTTCAACCATTTTGCATGCGATCTAGATGGTGTTACTTTCAGCTGAAATTTTTACTGGTTAATCTCTGATTTATGCTGAATTTTTTAATATCGCATGCGTTCCAATCTTTTCTTCTTTTGCATGCAGTCCAAAATTAATTTTCTGTGAGTTGCTGCTTCCTGTTGAAAAATCAGTGTACGAATTTTCAGGAGCGAATTTTTATTGTAGAACGACATTCACCCCCCCCCCCCTCTGTCGCTTTTCGGTCCTAGAATTCGTATGCCATGACATTGGAGTGTTATTGATGCTGATTATATAAAATTGATTTTCACTTAAGTAAGTGATTGTGCAGTAAAAGAGGAAGTGTGGATTCACTTCAAGGGATGTGTTAGTCTCGCCTGAATAATATGAAGGATTTAATTTTGTGTGCCATTAATCTAAGGTTTACCGTCTAAACCATATGTCTAGTATGGGATAGACCTGGCTGATTAATTTAGGATATTTTAATTTCAATCTTGTAACATCGCAAAATTTTTTCCTTTTTAAGATATTTTCTGGAATTTACTTGGATTTTTCTGAGTTGTGAAAAATTGAAGTATTTCATTTTACAAAGGTCAAAATAAATGTATCTCATTTTCCTGAGTCAAATCTATAATTATAATATGTTTTAGGAATTTATAAAGATTTAAAACTCCCCTTTTAAAGTTAAAATTGTGTTTTTGTAAAATCTAAATATCAAATTGGGTTGAAAATATTTTTATTAAGTCTAAAATAGTTCTATATGATTCTCTGAATTTTTCTGGAATTTTCAAAGTTTATTTGGTATTTTTGGGAGCTTTTTTAAAGCCTCCTAAGTATTTCTGAAAATTAAAAAGAAATTAAAATCCTAAACCCTCCCCGGGGCTGACACTTGTCGCCCATCGGGTCGATCCCTGCCGCCAAATTTAATCCGAGCCATCCACCGTCACTTAAAAACCTTCACCCCACCTTCCTCGCCTCTTTGGCCAACACCTGTCGCCCATCGGACCGGCCAGCCCTCCGCCCGATCTAATCCCAGCTGCCCATCGCCACTTACCGCTTCGCCCGCTCCTCTCTTCTCTCGGGATGACGCATGGCTCGATCAGTACCATCGACCGTTGTCGGATTAAATCTTCACTGCCCGCAGTCACTTAACCCTTCGACCCTCACCCGAATAGCTCCGATTTCATCTTTGTTGCTGGATCGAATCCTGGCCTTTCCCTCTCACTTAACGGTTCGCTTGGGATCTGACGGCCCTGCCCACGCCCTCCTGCCACTTGTCACAGATCCGACCACCGCCCCCGCCCTTTCCCTGTTTCTTCTCTCGCTGACCAGTGGCCCCGCCTGTCATACCCTTCTTCCCCGATCTCTTTCCTCCTTCTCCGCGCGATCACCGTCGCCGCTACCGCCATTAACACTAAAAATGGAAGCTTTAAAGGCTTCGGTTTCCTTTCCAATTACCCTCCCGCACTAATGCAAATCCAAATTCCCGCTCCTCCACAACCGTTCCAGGCATAATCACCCCATTTACGCCCCTGTGCATCGTCACATTGATCCTCCCGGCCGTTTCCAAAACCGGCAAGTTGTGCGCGGCCGTTACCACCCCTCCCTACCTATAAAAAGGCACCCCGAGCACCCTCTCCACCCACAGCCTCCCCCTCGCTCTCTAATTCGAGCGTTTAAGCATCGGAGCTCCTCCCCGTGCTTAATTTCTTCGCCGGCCTTCGACGACACCGGCAAGCAATTCCCGCCACCCCGAGCCTTCCCGTGCCGCGCCGCCGCCACTCCAAGCTTTAGTGGAGCCATGTGCACCTCCTCCACCTCTTTCCCGAGCCTCTACACCGTCGGAGCACCTTCGCCGCCGTCGACCCCTCCTCCGACCGCCGCCTCTCTTCGCCGACTCGACACTCCGGCCATCCTCGGGTCCCGTGGAAGGTATCCCTGCATTCCCCGTGATTCCTCTACCTCTTGGTGCCGTCGGCCAGAGCTACCACCCACCGGAATGCTGGCGACCATCAGTCCCAGTGCGCCACCGTCGGCCGCCCCTGCCATGTCAGCAGTCGGGCCGAGGTGGCAGCCGACATGGCTGCCACACAGGCGCCACGTGCGCCCTAGGCCGCCCACGCCAGCGCCACCCCGCGCGCCCGCTCACTCGCGTGCCACCTCAGCACGGTTCGGTCCGTGGACACAGTCCACCGTGAATCGGGCCCACACGGCAATCTCTTCCCGAATTTAATAACCCCAGGGCTGACATCAAGCTGACGCATTAAAGCCGATTTTCCCATTCAAAATTAAATCGATCGAAAATGAATTACCTTGCTGACATCATGATCTTTTATTTCCTTTAGAAAAATAATTCCTACTGACGTCATAAATGCTTTTCGGTTTAAAAATTATTCCAGAAATTAAGTCTTTTCTTTTTCTTGATTTAAATCTTTAAAGGGCCATAACTTTCTCATTTTAACTCCAAATTGACCCGTTCAAATTTCTAAATTTTTCTAAAATCATGAACTTTTCATTTCTGCCCTACTTTTGAATTTTTAAATTTATTTGAATTTATTTGAAATTTCTTTTGAATTGGCTCTTCACGTTAGATTTTGACGATTCGGGAGATTACGACTTCGACGATTCGCAGCAGGACATCAAGCAAGGCAAGTTACACCTTTGACCATGTTGACCCTATTATTTAAAATTTAATTATATTATTTTACTGTATATGCATGCGTACTTTATTCAAACGTAATTTAAATTTGATTTACACTTTAGTTATGCCCATGATCCTTGATTGTAGCCAATTTGAATCTCGAATTCATACACCTTGTCACCCTAGCTGAAAACTAGTTGGTACCATAGATTGACTAGAAAAGTTTATAGAATTGCTTAGCCTGGCTTAGTTTGATTTTAGGCAGGATCAAAAATTTCACATGAAATGACAGTTCTTTTAAATGAGTCCTTGACTTTGATAAGTCAAGGATGGTCTATGAAATATTTTAAAACTGAAAATAGAAAATTATGGTTTGGACTTAGGCTATTGGTTAGGTGGTGGGTGCTGGCATACCTCGTGTTCAGAGACACATGGTTGATTGTCGTGCAGATGGGTATGTGGATTGAGCCTGAGTCAATTAAGGATCGTTTCTGTGAACCCTTTTACGAAGTCATTTCATACTACCACAAGTCCGGTATGGGACGGACCTGGCTAAGTAATTTGTGAAGTCCCAAATATAGTTTCACTATAGGCTGAATGTCAGCGTGGCGTAGGCCGCGAGAAGTCTCACATGGCACAAGAGGGGGCTCCAACTCGTGGATTCGAGTTGTGGTGGAACCTTAGTGGCGGCGTGACTGTTTTGGTTATGGATCATTGGAACAGCCTTGTCATGAACTCTCCGCCGCACACCTAAGGCAGTGTGTTGATCGCGTGGCTCAAGTGAGAGAGAATGTCTTGTGGGTAAAGTTGTACACCTCTGCAGAGTTTTAATCTATCCTGGATAGCCGTGTCCACGGTCATGGACATGCTGAGTAGAGTCTTTACAGATTAGAATTGGATTTAATAAAACTGATTTTACGGATAAAAATGATGGTTTGGACAATGGTCCGGGTGAGATGCCTGTGGATAGGTTAGTGTGGGTCGGAGCCTACACTAACGATATTACTTTGTTAGATATGGTTTCATATGATGTATTAAAAGTCAGCTTTTGCACTTATGATATTGTATTTAAATTCAGTACTGTTTTTCGCGCAAATAAACTTATTAAAGTCTTCCTTTGCTATCCCTATGCATGCATTCACTCTGTTAAATTTTCTGGTGTAACTTGCGTAAGTATTTAATGTGATTACCTTGGGAGTACTTTATGTGCTCACCTTGCTAAAATCTGTTGCCAGACTTCGACGGCGACTACGACCGTGAGGACTACTTCAGCGAGTAGAACGCGTCTTACAGTCATTCGCATGTGGGAGGCTGGATGGGCTGATTTGCTTCCTTTATTGTTTTCCGCTGCTTTTATTTTCAGTTGGGCTTGTTCCATTTTATTGTAAGACTTGGCCGTATGGCCGTAAATTTGCTTAATATAATTGTGGTGACTTTGTGTGATATACATCACTGTTTACCCTGTGTGCACTAGCTTTTCCTGGGATAGTGCGATTTACACGGAGGGACTTGGAGTGTTGTTCTGGGTCCCGACAAATCTCATCATTATAATGAACATGGTTGCTGATTTCTATGAAGCGCTAGGGGGGTGTGATGCGAAACCCTAACGAGCGGGATTGAGTTGAGGTTGAATATTGTAAAGGTCTTGTTGTGATTTCATTAGCGTGAGGCTAATCACATCGTGTGGGTACAGTTGTACAATCTCTACAGAGTGTAAAACTATTTGAATAGTTGTGTCTCCGGTTATGGACAATGCTCGGTGATTTCACACTAGGGGTTAGCTTATGGACAATACTCTGTACAGTGATTTCATAAACTTGGATTGGTTAACATTGAAAAGTGAATGGGTAGTTCACTAGTGGGTTAGCTTATGGATGGGAGGTCACAAGTAGCTTATTCAATTCTGTTGATTATTTATTTATTATTGCTTTCCTTAAGTTTGCTTTTAATCTATTTATTGTATTTACTTCAAAATTATTGCTTTCCGCAAATTAACCTTTCAGCCATCCATTGGTAAGCCTTATACATTATATTGCATTCATTTGTTACAAACGACTTGCTGAGTACTAATGTACTCACGGCTTTATGCTCACTGTTGCTTAGTTGAGGAGGAGAAGTTATGCCAGCAGGAGGTATCAGAGGGAGGATACTTCGGTGACTTCACTAATTAGGACTTCGCTTCCTAGTCGATTGTTTGTGGGCATGTCGAATGGCTTTCATGCTTGTTTTTGTTTTCAGCTATTAGTTTCTCAAGCCCTTCGGGCTAGTAAGTTGTAAGATTAATCATAAGGTCGTACTCAGATCATATTAATATTTGAGTTTTTCCTTTATTTTGTCGTGTATATGGTTGATATTTCATCTATGTTAAACTGTGTGCACTAGCATGATTCTGGACTAATGTGGTATACACAAAGAGTTTGGATTTGCATATTCGGGTCTCGATAGAGATAGTATCATAGCAATATCGTCTGTAGGACGAAACCCTAGTTAGAGTGGTTGTTTTAACCCAATTTCAAAACCTATTTTCTAAATCAAACCAACTAAATTGGATACTTAGTAATATCTCTATTCTCTTACCACTTTCTTAAGGTTCTCGCTCTTTGTCCTACTCTCGAAAATTTATTTTTTTTCCAAATTCTTAAACTGATCTCTACCTTATAATGCATTAGATGTCACAAGCTTCTTACAGTCAGACAGGAGGATGGCGAGCACTTCTATGAGTTTTGTTGCGGAGCCTTGGATTAAAGAGATCGCCCATCTACGTCACAAAGGACAAGAAGGAAAAAGGCCAACGTATCAGAAGCATTATCAGGTTGTACTTCACCACCAAGATCGGCAACCAAGTTCTACATCACAACTTCAAGAATACCGGTGCATGTGGAGAGTGGTCAGCACAAGGAGCCGCGCATAAGGCCATCTAACGACTTTGCAAGCTATACAAAATCAGCATGCCCAGGCTCATTCGGAGGTTCAAGGAGCGATATGGAGCTACCCCCAGTGTAGCGGAGCCAGCCATGGAGGAACCTCAACCGTAGTTGCCAATACACCTACTCTCGCCTACATCACCGAGCTCGGAGTAAAGACGGTGCATAACAGGCAACTGACAGGAATATCTTCGGCACTTCATTACAGCTATAGCTGAGGAGCAGTTTACCATAAGTCCACAACCTGTGGGTAGTCTATAGCGACTCAGAGGAGGAGTTTAGCGAGCGCTACTTGTCCGAACCCGAGTGGGAGCATTGGTTTTATTTGCAGTTGTGTGTGATGTGAGCTGCAAATCTTGCCCTTAAAAGCATTATATTGCATTCATATCAATTTTTTTGTTGGAGTTATTTGCTTAGTTTTGCTGTTAGCCTCTTGGGTAAGTGCTGCACCTGAATTGCAACAGCGCCTCTTCCTGAAGTTGTTTTTCCACTTTGATTGCTAAGTGTTGTAGTTTAGTCATAGTGGAATTTGGCTGAAAGTTGATTATCTTGTGAATGTTGATGTTCAGACCATGCAAGAATCTCGCCATTATTTGTTCATTGTCCTCCAGGACTCAACCCCAAATTAAGAGTTACTCTATTTGCTTGTAGTACTTTTCCACAGATTGTGCACCTTGCTTTAGCTCTTGCAATTGAATAAGAATATCTCAATGGAAATATATAGGAACAAAACGAGTACACATCTCTCGCTTCATTGCTTCCCATGTTGCGATAGGAGGGTGATTCTTGTCTCTACAGTTGCTTTGCACTTTCTTCCACCACATCAGCGTATAATTCTCAAATTCCAAGGAAGCAAACTTGATTTTACGGTCTTCGCTGAAGTTGTGCACACGGAAGATCTTGTCCATGCGCATCAATCATTTTTTAATATTCTCCCAGATCTGTACCACCAACAAATTTAGACATAAAAATTTTTACCTTAGTGAGAGGATCCTCCTTGCGTGGTATCGAAACATGTCCAACACAACCGCGGTGATGGCCACGATCTATCAATGCCTAGTTGGCATCGCAGTCCTCCTTAAAGGTATCAGTTTAGTGCCCATCATCATCATCGGATCCTGACCCGTAGTGACCAAGCCCTCCTCCATGGGCGCCACCGCGTGCTGTGGCTCGCCCACATGTGACTCCTCTGCGGCTCCCGGTGGAAGAAGATGTACATCCTGCGATGCGCAAAGTAGACATGCTTGTCGTGCTTGCTCTCCATGCTAGTGTTGAAGAGCAAGATGAATATATTCTTCACACCTGCGAACTACTTCTTCTTCCTCTCGATGAACTCAGGCAATCATCTCTGTGTCGGTCTCATCGAGTCCATGCTCTACCATTGTGTTTTCACCTATAACGGGGTTAGTTACAAAATTGTTATGCTATTCTCTTAGTTCTTACAATTCAGGACGAATCTCCTCAAGCATTTTATTAAACCCCTCCACATTTCGCTTGACATCATCCATGTTAGCAAATCGATCCATGATGGATGCTCCTCAGCTAATATGTCCCCTAACATGGTTAGCACAGTCGGAAAATAATAGAAACGATGTATACTACGCAAAGAAACACCTAATGATACTACCGGCTACGTCTCTTATCAATTTCTACGTGGGTGGTGAGAGACAAGTCATAGGTGTCACTAGCTGAAAAACATATCATAGGAGCTGTACTCACCAAGTTTATGTGGAGCTGGGATAAGGTTAGTGTATAATACTACCTCAATTCAAATGTTCAAGATATTGTAAAGCTAGTAAATAACCTATAAAGTTACCAAAAGCCTAATTCCAATGTCCAAGATATAAGTGATGCACATACACGCAACGATTAATGTGACTTGATATAAGCAAAGGAAGTTCTCACACCAAGTGCTAGAAGAGACGCTAGCCTATTACTCAAACCTTCGTCTAGGGCACAAGATTGTTTACATGATGTTGAGTACAAAAGACAATATAACGATGCAATGTAAACAACCCTCTAGTTAAGAAGAAAACAACAACTGGCCTTAAAAGATGAAGTAGTAAAGTTTTATATGGCTTATATATGCTCGTTTGAAATATTTCAGAAAGATCTATAACTTTATAGTTGAGGCAAACCTCAAATTCCAAAAGAAAAATCAAAATTTTTTTGGCAAAAATATAATCTAAAAATTTTTGACATCAATTCAGGTCTGAATCTGGCCTATTTTGAAGGTCTCAAACAAATAAAAAAGATGTGCCACATCTTTATCTTTTCAACAAGTATAAGAACATCAAAAACGGACTCCGTATGCAAAAGTTATGCCCGATTTACTGAAGGTGTTTCGGAGTCAAAATCCTACTCAAATTAGAAACTGACTTGGACTCAATTTGAAACTACTATATCTTTCAATTCCATGGTGCAAACTTACTAAAATTTTTGTGAAAGTTTGTGGCTCTATGTAGAATGTCTCCACCAATTTGCACTATATTTGGCATCGGTTTGCTATGCTTTGCAATTTTAAAATGGTGACTACTTTTTAGAAAGTTCTACACGGTTTCTCCATGGAATTCCAAAATAAACTAAATTGGAGGCTATCAAAATATGTTGTACACATCTGGGACACTTTCAAACATAAGCCCCATCACTGAGACAAGTTACAGATGCAAAGTTAGGAGATCAACCACACTAGATTTTGTATTTTAGGAGATTTAACAACTCAGAAGGGTAAGAGAATATTTTTTGTTGTGATTTAGGCAGTCTAAACCAAAATAAATTTTTTATGTAGATTAGAGGAGTTCTAACCCATGAATTTTCTATTTGTAAATGCAAAAACAAAGAACCCTAAAAGAACGATTAAGCAACACAAAGGAAACACGAGATGCAATGTACAACAACTATGCAATTGAAACTAATGGATTAAAAACTAACAAAACTCACAAGATGCAAATAAATTGAAAATTAAGGCTAAGATTTTTTTGCTTTGTATATAGGATTAAAAACTAACAAAACTCACAAGATGCAAAGTAAATATGTGGCTAACTTGAAATCGTGTGGATTCTGATGAACGGAAGCACACGATTGTCTGTCTCGATTACAAACTCTCATCTACCAAAATTCAATTAGCAACACGCTCTGGATCTCCGTCTTCTCACCACACGAAGGAAGAGGACTTTGCTGGTCTACAAGGAATAACAAGAACTTTGGTGGAACGCTAACTTGTCGGCTTCTCAACTCCCATGGTAGCACATGGCATAAACCGAAGTGTAAGAAATTGCTTTGACTCAAAATTAACATTAGAGGGTTACAAGAGACGGTGGCCAAGGCTTTATGCCATAGTTCAAGCCTAGCTGGACTCAAAGCCTAAACCGAAGCATAAGCCTAGCTGGCCCATGAGGGTGGTACATAACTCTCTTAACAATGGCCCAACTTCCGTTTTGCGGCACAAGTATTCGTTTTCAACCCGTTTGAAGCTTCGCCATTGCCATCACCTCAAAACTAAACCAAAACAAATACTAAAACCCAAAACAACCTTAATATTTCTTATTATAGATACAAACTAGTCCATGACATATGGAACTTGGCCAAAAACTCAAACCAACTTAGAATTGAAGACTGGACACAACGAGCTTCTTAATCGTAATCTTCTCCAATCTTCAATTTAAAGTTTAAAAACTTGATTCCAGGATCTTGGTGGTATTTTACACTGATATAAGTGAAGTGTCATTGTTTCCACCTTTTGGACATTCTCTTGGTGCGCTAGTCTCCCTCACCTCCTGCTTAGTAGCACCAAGTTTTTGCTTTCCTAATAACATGAGAATACATAAAGTGAAAGTATTAAGTAGCAAGTTGTTTTTAGCAATGAAATAGAAGGAACTTAGAATCAAACTCATATGTTTAGTGAGTTCCCTTGCTCTAATTCGAGTGATTGGTCCCTTATACAATTGTTACAAAGTTTCAACCGTTGGACCAATACTAGTCTTGTCATTGTTATTATTACTTGAATACAATGATAGAGGTAATGATTGTGTAGATAAAGTCTTGATAATAGTGATGTCCTCATGACAACATCTGTCCAACCAAATATATGGCTTCGAATCAGCTCTTTGGGAGATAGCAGATACCAAAAGGCACGTCTCAGAGTATGTTTTGAATCCAGAGCCGGTCTACTTTTGTCACAGAAGTCGACAAGGCAACGAACCCGAGAAGAACACATCGAACATGAGGAAAAGCAGTGAACCATTCCTTGGTGACTTCATCGGCACAAAATTGCAATTGGACCTGCGTTGCTCGGTGCACACGCTGTGTATCAGAGATTCTAGAAAAGTTTGGCCACATGCACACGAAGTTTGGCCAGAGAACGATACAAACTCTTCTCTCTCTTCTCTTCCATGGCTACCATGCCATCTTTCAATCCGAGCATTATTTCAATGTCCACCTAAAAGGAAAGTTGTGCCAAATCACGCAAGGAATCCATCCCATCTAGCCTCTTTGCGTTTCGTTTATCCGTTTGTCTTTTATCCCTTATTTTTTGAAACAGACTCACAAAAATATACGAATTGGAGTCAGTTTCTATCTCTTCCAAGCCTATAAATGTGACCCCTTGACCCCTCTAAATCTATCCCAAGCTATGCCAAGTCTCCCTAAAGGCCAGAACACCATCGGCACCGAGGCCCACTGGCCCTGAAATTGCTCGTCGTGTCCCGAGCTATTCGGTGAGATTTTTCGTGATTCTTTCGTGTCACATCGTGTCCCCATGTACCATCTACCTTCTTGCCAAATTAATTTAATTTTGGTGTAGCCAATCTCTTGAAATTGAGTTTTCCCCAATCTACGCCAAGATCGCTTCCCGACGTCGATTCGTCGCCTCCGGTAAGCTTTAGCCCTTGCCGTCGCCTCTCTTAAATTTGCCTCGTCATGTTCTATGCCGTGCTTCCCTCTTTTGCCCTAAAAAGCCTCCATGGCCACCTAGGGCATTTCATGTCCCTATCTATCCGGTGATGCTTTCTCCAATCCTTTCACGTCAAAACATACCAAACCATCCCAGTTAGCTACCTTTCAAATAGTTTTGGATTTCGTTTGCCGAGCACCAAGATATTAAGTTTTTCATTTTTTCCTACCGACATCATTCAAATGTCGATTGCGTCGTCTCCGATGAGTTTCCGGCTGAGCCGATAATTTTTCTAGCTTCACAATGCCGCATTCTAGCCCGTGCTCACCCTACTTCTTCGCGTTCTATGGCCGGGTATTATTCCTCTCTCCTACCTATATCGTTGTCGCCGCCTACACTGTCACCATGCTCTGTTTTTCGTGTCGCCACCTTCTAGGTGTTCCTCAACACCCCAGCGACCCATTTTGCTACCTATTTCATGGGAATATTCCCTCATTTTTCTTTTTTCAGCAATTTCTCATTCGGCAAACTTCAAATGACTCGTTCTCCTCTGTCCTAACTCCAGTTGATCCGATTTTTCCCTAAATTTATCTAAAATTGATCTCTATCTTTTGGGTTTAGTTTTGTATTTTTTGTATTTTATTTGAATTTATTATTGTATTCGTTCGCGCGATAGACAACGTCTTAAAAGGAGCTAAAGCAAGATTTGAAGATCTCGAATTCATAACTGAGCTAGACCAAGGCAAGTCATATCCTTTGATCATATTGAACCTAGTTTTAATCTACTATTTAATTATTTTATTTTAAATTATCTTGCATCTCTACATTATTACAAACCATTGTATTTAGTAGTTATCATCCCAATTGATTAATTCCCCTTAATAATTTGAATACCCTGATGCCATTGTCACCATAGGTTAAAAAATTATTTAGTGATACCATACTAGATGTCACATGGGTGGTACGATTAATATGCTTAGCCAAACTTATATTTTGATGGGTTTATTATCATATGTGATTAATTAATTTAACTTAATGAGATATTGAATCATGGTTGGAGCCACAAAGAATCATGATTGGAGCCACATTTATAAAATTTGGCCATGACTTTGGTGTGTCATTGGTGTTGGTTATACAAAATTGGTTTTCACTTGGGCGAGTGATTGTGCAGTAAAGGGGGAAGTGTGGATTCACTTCGAGAGATGTAGAAGTCTCGCTTGAGTAATATTAATGACTTAACTTTGTGTGCCATTAATATGAGCTTTAACGTGTAAACTACATGTCTAGTATGGGATAGACTTGACTGATTAATTTGGGATATTTCAATTTCAATCTCGCCATTGTGATGAACATGGTTGCTAATTTCTATGAGGCGCAAGGGGGGAGTGATGCGAAACCCTAGTGGGTGGGATTGAGTTGAGGTTGAACATTGCAAATGTCTTGTTGTGATTTCCTTGGCGCAAGGTTAATCACATCGTGTTGGTACAGTTGTGCAACCTTTACAGAATGTAATACTATTCAAATAGCCGTGGTCTCGGTTATGGATAATGCTCGGTGATTCCACATAAGGGGTAGAGTTTCCATAAAAACTTATTGGTTATTGTTGGAAAGTGAATGGCTAATTCACTATTGGTTTCGCTTGTGGATAGGAGGTTCACAAGTGGTTTATTCAATTTAGTTGATTATTTATTTATTTCTAATTTTTAAAAAATTGCTTTCAATCTATTTACCGTATTTACTTTAAAATATCGGTTTATGCTGAGTACTAGTGTACTCACGGCTTTATGCCAATGTTACTCAGTTGAGGAGGAGTTATACCAGCAGGAGGTACCAGAGGGAGGATACTTCAGCGACTTCATGGATTAGGACTTTGCTCCCCAGTTGATTGCTTGTGGGCATTTCGAATGGCTTCTACGCTTATTTTATTTTCCGCTGCTATGTCTTTGAGCCCTTCAGGCTAGTAAGTTGTAAGCTTGGTCATAAGGTCGTACTTTGATAGTTATTAATATTTAAGTTTTTCTTTGTTTTAGCGTGTTTATGGTTGATATTTTATCTATGTTAAACTATATGCACTAGCGTGATCCTGGACTGGTGCGGTACACACAGAGAGTTCGAATTTGCATATTCGGGTCTCAACAGAAATGGTATCAGAGCCGACCCTCGTGGTTACATAGGCGTGTGCGGGTCAAGGGCATGGGCATATGACGCATGGCGCGTGTGGGCCTGGAGTGGACACACGGTATGGTATATGTACCAGTATTGAACGCATGGACGTGTGCTAAGAGGGGAAGATCCTGGTCATTTGCCCCAGTGTGGGTATGTTGGACCGATGAGGACGTTGGATTCTTTGAGGAGGGTGTATGTGACACCTTGGCCCATGATGGCCCATGTGTGTGTGCACATAAGGATATGATTAGTCCTACATTACTAGTTTAACATGAGAAGCATCAACATATAAACCCATAGACACCATTGGTAATAACCTCTGGTTAACCGTTTTACGTGAAGCGAGGATGAAAGCACAAGCAGGTTGTTACGTGTGCGTGGCTTATCTATAATGGGGTTAGGTCTAAGCCGATTTGGACCCTAGTGCGTTACAATTTCAGACCTCAATTACTTCACGTACACAAAGTGTACCATGATTATTGATGCTACCTAGTGCACCAACCCTGGTGACTGTCCTATCTCCAATTTTATCAACTTTGACTCATGACTTTTAGCAACCTCGACTCAGCAATTTTGACTCACCTCTACTCTATATTGAGCATCAACCCACGCTTTACCTTGACGACTGTTCTAGTGCAAGATTCATCGACACCATTGCCCTTACCGCCCGACACTCTGCCCTGGTGCCATATTATGCCATCTCTATCGACGATCTTATGCTTCAGTCGATCGTCATGTTCTATCAAGAGGCTATATCATCATTTCTATATGTTTTTGTTAAAGGTGGAGTTCATTGCAATTTAGACCATTGTACCTATTACTAGTTACATCTGTGTAGGATTAATCATTGGCAATTTTTTGACAGTCCTTTGTCTACTACGAGTTATTGCGACAAGATTTGCACATGAACAGTCTAAGGTGGAATTGCAGGTTTTCAACACAAAAATTTAATTTGGTCTATGGTTGATTGAGGAGACTTTGAAAAAAAATCAATGTCAGTTGGGGGGACAACGGATTCACCGTTCGATGACACCCTGATGTTAGCTACATAATACTCTCTAGAGTTTCTTATTCATTACTGAAGGTTATGCTCCAAATATCACTTTGAGATGAAAGATTTAAAGTGCAATGAGTTAATTATCTGCATAGATACTACAATGTTTGGTTCTATTGTAGAGATTGATTCTACTTTATCGATAGCACAAGAGTTACTTTCATCCAGATGTTCTTCTACATGAGCAATTTTTAACCATGTCATGAAATTCTGTTACTTTTAAAGTCGAAAGTTTTATGTACGTGATGTCACATGCACAATTTTCTCTTCAATGAATATTGTTTGACGTGTTATGTGTTCCAGGTGGAGCATGTAAAAAGTCCATGAGATAAGTCCTTCACTATAATTATATAGTGTCATAGGAGAAGCATATGGAGAAGACTGATCCAATCTTACTCATTGATTAGTCATATGAATTTTTAACACATAAGGATCATTGTTAATGAATTATGATTCGAGAAGATTCGATGTACTTTGACTACAGGAGCGAATTTAGGCTACATGAGCAAATTCACTTCAATTTGAAGATTGTTAAATCTGTGATCGGAATTAGTCTCAAGATGAAGATTGTTAAAACATGATATGAAGTTGTATATGCATCCAAGTGGACACACATGTCGACCTTGTTTCAGTTTCGTAATCTTCTAGGACTTTTATTCCCTAGCCTACATATTTATCCCTGTAGTCGCATGGTTGAGATACGCCGGAATTTTTCATGCTTGTAATATCTTCTTATATAGTGAATTACTCCTTCATGATTTTGTGACTTTTCCTACAAGGATTTTTCATGTTAAATTCTCGTCTTATGCTTTTTTATCCTTTATATTTACATGAGTTCTATAAGAAATAGTGACTACAAAGACATGTGCGTATGTAGGGGTGCTTTTGTCTATAGTGATGTGTATGCTACTCATCTTGTCCTTCGATCGGTGTGACAAATGGAAAGGAGTTGACTTCCTTGGCTAGTGCACCGATGTCGCTTTTCACATGAAATTTAGCCTTTTGTAACAATAAATGTAGCACATGTAACATGCTTGTTCACTCGGGTCGTATGCTCCGAAAATAAACCAATGCCATCTTTTGGATGTCATGTGATGAACCATTGTAATTACGTGGAGTTGAATTTTGAATTTTGCTAAATTTATATTTTTAGAACCTCTTTCAGACCTAGCGGTTAGACCGGTTGATGACAGCAGCTTGATCGACAATCGTTTGAGGCCAGATCGGCTGAAGCCAGCGGTTCGACTGGCTAGAGGGTGATTTTGACTAAAAATTTATAGTTTAGAAAATTTGGTCTTGGTTTGTTTTGTTTAGATCTGGTCAGTGCATTTATGTTGTATATAGTATGCTTTTGATAACATGGGTCAAGTTATAAAGAACTTGTGCTTGAAAATAATATTTTTATCTTTTGATGTGCAGGGAGGCTTGAGGTTAACCATGATCAATGGTGAGGATCGGGGCTATGCTCAGGAGGAGCTGAGGTCTAGAACGATCAAGAATGCTAAGTGAAATGGCTAAGCTCAAGTATGGTCCCAAAAAAGACAAAAAAATGTTGAAGGAAAGGTTCAAGCGATGAGTTAGACCAAATGGCTTGGTCAGTTTAAGTGAGACGTGGTCTGATAGAACCACAACATGAATATACAAATCCAGACTCTTTGTGTATGCCACACTAGTCTAGGATCATGGTAGTGCACACAGTATAAACATTGATAAAATATCAACCATATGCACGATTAACAAAGAAAAAGACTTAAATATTAACAATTATCAGAGTATGACCTTATGGCCAAGCTTACAATTAAAAGCCTGAAGGGCTTAAAAAACTAGCATCGAAAAACAGAAATAAACATGGTAGCCATTCGACATACCCATAGGCAATCGACTGGGAAACGAAGTCCTAATCTATGAAGTCATCGAAGTATCTTCCTGATATGGTATCTCTTTTTCAACTGAGCAATAATAGGCATAAAGCTATGAGCATATTGGTACTCAGTAAGCCATTTGTAACAAAGATGCAATATAATATACAAAGTTTACCAATGGATGGCTGAAACCTTATTGTCCAGAAAGCAATAATTTAAAGTAAATATGGTAAATAGATTAAAAGCAAACTTAAAGAAAAATCATAATAAATAACCAAAGAAATTGAATAGACTATAAGTGAACTACCTATTAACTTAATAAACCAACAATGAACTAACCATTCATTTTCCATTGTTCTCTAAGCCAAGTTTATAAGAAATATCCACCCCTTATATGAAATCACCGAACATTGTCCATAATCGGGGATATGACTATTCGGATAGTTTTACACTCTACAGAGATTGCACAACTGTATCCATACGATGTGATTATCCTCACGTTAAAGAAAATCACAACAAAGCTTTTATAATTCTCAACGTCAACTCAATTTCTCCCACCAAGGTTTCGCCGTCGAGTAGGTTAACCACCAAATCGAAAATTACCCCCTCTTACATCTCATGGAAATCAGCAACCATGTTTAACTTAATGGTAAAATCAAAATTAAAATATCACAAATTAATCAGCCAGGTCTATCTCATACAGGACATGTGGTTTGCACGGTAAGGCTTAGATCAATGACGCACAAAGTTAAGTTCTTAGATATTACCTATGTGAAACATGCACATCCCTTGAAGTAAATTCATACTTCCCCCTTTATCGCACGATATCTCGCCGAAGTGAAAACCAAGTTTGTATAACCAACACCAATCACTACTACAGAAAGTCTAATACTAGACGCCAAATCACAAATGGTTTGACAAAATCGTCTGTGAACGACATTAACACAGACGGTTTTAATTTGGACACCGTCTGTGTTGATGGCGTCGGAGAAAATGAGTATCACAGACTGTTCTTACCAATAAACCCTCTGTGATATTTCTGTATCACAGACGGTTTTTATTACAAACCGTCTGTGATAATCTTAGAATTATCACAGACGGTTTGTAATACAAACCCGTCTGTGATGTTGTCTGTCCGATGTTAATATATAACTACAGAACGGTTTGTATTACAGGTTGCTTCTAATAACTTATAACCTACAGAACTACTGAGACAAGAGATCATAAATTAAAGGGAAATTTATTACAAAAGTCGCACATAAAGAGATTCCCAGATTCTAATCTTCAGGGCTTCGTACGCTTCTTCTTCGACTTTGTCCGTTGGATCAGCCGTTGAGTTCTCGAATGCCGTTAAGATTGTCCTTGCACTCAGCACTTCCTCCTCCAGCCTGGGCAAATGATCAGTAGCATAGTCTATAATCTCGTAGAGGATTGCATTGTAAGCTTCCTTAGACTCTATCGTTTCTGCTCGATCGGCAATGCTATCCATTAGTCTGTGCAATGCCACAAGAGCTTCTTCCGCTCTGTGCACACTGTTGAGAAGAACTAGGGTGAGGGCGAATTCCCTTTCTTGAGCGGCAGCGAGACGCCTCCGTCGACGGCGGATGATCAGGTCGAGCTGACGGATGCAAGAAAGTTTGGGAAGGAGAGCAGGGTGTGTGCGGAGAAGCTGCTCCAGATGTAAATTGCTGGTCGCCTGTGCAAGGTTCTGGCCGAACAACTCTTGATGAACAAATGAGAGGAAGGAGATGATCACTAAAGCCATATTACACGTACTGCGTTGAGAATTAGGCCCGCGTGCATATTTAACCTTTAGCAGAGACGGTTCATATACCAAATTAATGATCAAGACGGTTCGTATGCTGAGACACTTCGTATAACGATAGTGCTACCGAGTCCCAATGGAGCTATCACAGACGGTTTTATTTTGGAGACCGTCTATGATGAGTATCACAGACGGTTCTTACTAACGAACCATCTGTGATAGTCAAACATCACAGACGGTTCTTACCAATAAACCGTCTGTGATAATCGGGAATATCACAGACGGTTTTAAACTAAAAACCGTCTGTGATGGTTGATATCACGAGCGGTTTTGATTAAAAACGTCGTGATATCACTGACGATTTTAACTACAAACCGTCTGTGATAGTCAAGTATCACAGACGGGTTGTTTTTAAAAACCGTCTGTGATAATGCTGCTATGTATTTATTGCGCCGCTCAGACCGCATCTGTCTTCATTTCGATCCAGATCTAGCCGGTGCTGCAGCTGGAGGTGGCAAGGCTTTTAGACCATTTTTTGTGGAAGGAGGCTTTTTTGGCAGGAGATTCATTGAGTTCTTGGTTGCCCTAGATATGGTTAGTAATGAAATTTATTTTTGGTTGCAATATTAAAATAAGTTTGATCTAGCTAATTAATTTTCAGTGAACTGTTATATATATTCTTTGAAGATCTAGCTAATTTAGATGTAGCTAGCCTCAATGCATGTGGTATATATATATGTAGTAATAATTAATTAAATTAATTTTAATACTAAGTTGTTATATATGTGCATAATATAGGACCGAAGCTGGATGTATACCGCAAACCGTGTGAGTGAAGAGTACATTAAAGGCGTGTGCCTTTTACAAGAGCCGCGAGGAGGATATGTTGAATAAGGGGTGGAATATATGTATTGTCCATGCATCGATCATGAGAATTTAAAGATGTTTAAGAATCGAGAGCAGATTGAAGCGCACTTGATTCGGAGGGCTTTCATAAAGGGGTATACGTGTTGGACCAGTCATGGCGAAGTCAATGATATACCGCCGGATGACATCGCTGGTGAAGTCAATGATATACCGCCGGATGACATCGCCGGTGAAGTCAATGATATGTTGCTGGATGATGATTGTGGTTTGGATTCGGATAGGCTGCACGATGACAATCTGGATCAGATGCTTCATGATGTAGAAGAGAACTACGATGAGAGAAAGTATATTAAATTCCGAGGCTTGATGGAGGACTTAGAGAAACCTTTGTTCACGTGTTGCAGGTCAAAACAGACGAAGTTGTCAGCTGTGCTTGAACTGTTGAAATTGAAGGCAAGCAATGATTGGTCCGACAAGAGTTTCACGGCGCTGCTAGGTCTTTTAGCGGACATGCTTCCGGAGAGCAATGCGTTGCCTAAAACCACGTATAAAGCCAAGAAGGTTTTTTGTCCATTGGGAATGGAAATGGAAAGAATACATGCATGTCTGAACGACTGTAACCTCTACCGTAAAGAGTATGCAAACATGCATGTCTGTCCGGTGTGCAACGCATCCCGATACAAACGTAACAATCAATCAGATGAAGATGGCAAGGGAACAAAGGTGAAGAGAGGACCTCCTGGAAAGGTGGCATGGTATCTTCGTATAATTCCCCGTTTGAAGCGGTTTTTTGCGAATCCAAAGGAGGCAAAACTGCTGCGATGGCACTCGGAGGAGCGCAAGAAGGATGGAATGCTGAGACACCTTGCTGATTCCACCCAGTGGAGAAACATCGATAGGTGCTTTGCAGATTTCGGTGCAGAACCGAGGAATATAAGGTTTGGATTGAGTACAGATGGAATGAATCTTTGCATCCATAACCCTCCTCCTTGGTTGTGTATGAAGCGAAAGTATATTTTGTTGTCGGTACTTATCCAAGGGCCAAAGCAACCTAGGAATGATATTAATGTGTACCTAGCGCCGTTGGTGGAAGATCTAAAAGTACTGTGGGACCAAGGGTACAGGTATGGGATGCATACAAATGAGAGAACTTCACTTTACGCTCCTTATTGTTCTGCACCATAAATGATTATTCTGCCCTTGCCAACCTGTTGGGTCAGAGTACAAAAGGTGCCAAAGCTTGTACTCACCGCTTAGATGGTACCGAGAGTGTGTGGTTGAAACACTCACGTAAAACCGTGTACATGCGTCATCGTCGATTCCTTCGGAGGGCTCACCCATACCGCAAGATGAAGAAACAATTTGACGGAGAGAAGGAGGACGGTTCAGCTCCAAGGTATTTAAGCGGAAAAGAGGCTTATAATATAGTTAAGGATTTAGATCTTGTCCTCGGAAAATGACGTAAATTGAGGGGTCGTGAGAAGAACATCTAGAAGAAGAGATCAATATTTTGGGACTTACCTTATTGGGAGTACCTAGATGTTCGACACTGCATCGACGTCATGCACGTAGAAAAGAATATGTGTGACAGCTTGATTGGTCTCTTACTGAACATTCGTGATAAAACAAAGGACGGCGTCAACCCACGGCTTGACTTGGCTGATATGGATATCAGGCGTGAGTTAGCACCGGGAACAACATATAATGGACGAACGTACCTTCCCCCCTGTGTGTTACACTCTGTCCAAGGCCGAGAAAACAGAACTGTGCCTGTGCTTGCATGGTGTCAAAGTTCCGTCTGGTTACTCCGGTAATGTGAAGAAACTTGTTTTGATACAAGATTTGAAGTTAAATGGAATGAAGTCTCATGATTGTCATGTGCTGATGACACAGATGCTCCCTATTGCAATTCGGAATATTTTGCCGATCAAAGTCTGAGAGACAATCATGAGGCTATGTTATTTCTTTAACACAATTGCTCAGAAGGTCATGGATCCCGAAGGACTAGATGCTCTGCAGGACGAGGTGGTGATGACTCTATGTCATCTTGAGATGTATTTTCCTCCTTCATTTTGCATATCATGGTCCATCTCATTGTTCACGTTGTGTGGGAGATAAAAATGTGCGGGCTCGTATTCCTACGTAGCATGTACCCATTTGAGAGGTTCATGGGAATTCTCAAGTCATATGTACGAAATCGATCTCGGCCGGAGGGCAGCATCGTCGAAGGTTATGCAAGCGAAGAAGTCATTGAGTTTTGTATCGATTATATGGCTCAGATTCAACCGATAGGTGTGCCTCAATCTCGTCATAAGGGGAGGCTCAAGGGTATCGAAACTATAGGAAGGAAAGCAATCACTCCAGATATGGACGCGTATGCGCAAGCCCATTTCACGGTCTTGCAACACATGACTGAAGTGGCCCCTTTTGTCGACCAGCACAAGGATGTACTTCGGCAATAGAATCCGGAGCGGCCGGATGTTTGGATCACGAGACAACACAACAGTCGGTTCAACCAATGGTTGAAGGAGCAAATCGCTAGGAGCTCGTCAAGTGAAATGCTGACATGGTTGGCAAAAGGGCCAACATTTACAGTTGTGACATGGCAAGGATATGACATAAATGGGTACACATTCTACTCACAGGCTCAGGATATAAAGCGTGCTGAGCAGCGATTGTCGCATAGATGCGTTCAGTATTGATGGGGTGATAAACTCGTACTATGGGTTCATAGAAGAGATTTGGGAGCTCGACTACGTGGTTTTCAAGATCCCCTTATTTCGCTGTCGTTGGGTGCATCTCCCACAGGTGAAGGTTGACAAGTACGGTGTTACTACCGTGGACCTCCAACATGTCGGGTACAAAGACGAACCATTCGTACTCGCCAACCAAGTTGTTCAAGTTTTTTATGTAACCGACCCGGCAAATAAAAAACGCCATGTAGTTTTTTATGGAAAAAGGAGAATTATCGGAGTAGAGAATGTAGTGGACGAGGAAGAATACAATCAATTTGATGAGTTACCTCCGTTTGAAAATGGCATAAGGGTCAACGACGAACAATGTTACGAAATTAGTTACGTACGTATTGATCATCATGAAGGGTTAATTTTTAAAGGAAATAAGCAAGTGGAATAAGAATGGCGACATATATGTGGGCATTTGCATTAATGTATATAACAATGCATGTATGGGATGTATATGTGAATTGGCATTTATGTATATAACAATGCATGTATGTGTGTGATATATTTGTGAATTTGTATTTATGTATAAGTGAAAATGTGTGATATATAGGTGAATTTTGAGAATGAGTCATACAAATGTATCTCTATGTTCATTGGGCTGTTGTAAAGAAATATACTGGGTTGTTGTAAAAAAATAACTACAGCTGTGCAAAGGCTTATTGAATGCTGGTTAGTGCAGTTATATTAACTACAGCCGGGCAAAGGTTTATTACAGACGGTTCTAAGATTAAAACCGTCTTGATAATAAATATTACAGACGGTTCTTATCGCAGAACCGTCTGTGATATTTATTATCACAGACGGTTCTGAGATAAGAACCGTCTGTAATAAGCCTTTATATAAAATCCAAAGCTAGGGTTTTGCGCGTACACTGCCAGTTATTAGCAATACCAACCTAGACTTAGTCGCTCTCCCGATCCCTCGAGCCCGTCGCCGCCGCCGTCCCCTGAGCCCGTCGCCGGCCTCCTCCGGTCTCCGAGCCCGTCACCGACCGCCTCCGTCCCCCTGAGGCCGTCGTTGTCCTCGAGCCCGTCGCCAACCGCCTCCGTCGAGCCCCCGAGCCCATCGCCGTCCCCGAGGCCGTCGCCGTCCATGCTCGAGCTCCTCTCACATCGCCAGAATCCCCTCGGTGAGTCCATCTTCAATTCTACGTATTGATCTTTTCTGTTATAATCAATATTATTCATATCAAATGAATGTTAGATTGATTATGGTGATCTTTTCTGTTGTCCAGTAAGTTATATTCATGATCTGTTAGTTTTTTAATAGAAAATGTTGATTTAAGCTTAAGATCTAATATATAGTTGTCATATAACTGTTGCATAGCATTATGCTGATTTTAGATACATGATATTTATGTTGGGCATAAATTTCTACTTGAATAACTTAAAATGTTTATATGTGTATATGTTGATTAAGTCATTTTTATGCCTCTGGTATCATGCATGTTGTATATCTAGGAAAGAATAGGCACTTGAACATATATTCTTGTTATTTCATAAATCTTATTGTTGTTAAATCTTATTGTTATGCATATGCATATGTTTTTGTATATATATATTGCTAATGAACTTAGATATGTATATGTATACTTGAATATATGTATACATATATTGGAATTAAATTTAAGTATGTGCTTATACCGCACTATTTACGTATATACGAGAAGGTCAACATGTCATCCGCGTATTCTTCAACATCATCGCCGGAAGCGTCCACTCCAAAATCAACATGCAAAGCAAGAGGACTATCGAAAAAACCTGAGGGCCGATTTACCATCACAGAGGTCGATAGATCTGGGACTCCTCTCCTTCCTCACAAAGCAGTAAGGGCATTTCGAAGAACGATCGGAATAGTTGCACGAGAACGAATTGAGATCACATTCGATTCGTGGAAGAGCGTGAGTGAGACTCGGAAACGTGAGCTGCTGACAGAGATTTTTGCATCGTTCGAGATCCCAGAAGAACACCACGACTCCGTGCAACGACATGCATTGGTAGCGGCGTGCAAAGCATGGAAGAACTTCAAGAGCGTGGTTGTCAAGGACTATGTGCAGAAGGATCTAATGCCCTTTGATAGGTATCCATTCCTGGAACCACAATGGGACGAGTTCAAGGCGATGAAGACGACTGAAACTTTCAGAAGTGCAAGTGCGGCGCACAAGGCCCTCCAGGCAAAAAACACACATCCCCACAGACTCGGCACAGCTGGGTATGCGGGTAAAATCCCGCAGTGGAGGCAGGAGGACGAATAGGCAATCCTGTGGAACACCACCCCACCATTTGCCACGATCCCGGATGAGCGCGCTCGAAATTGGATTAGAGCGAGGTCATCTACCACGTCGTCGGGGGACATCTCCTTCCGGAAACCTGCAGACCAGGAAGTGTCCCACCACCTGGTAAGATATCGAACTACGTAGCTTGTAATTACTCCACTACTTCCCTAAAAACTAAATGACATGTCGGGCTCTTGCAGGATGCACTGAGTGTCGAATTTTCCCAGGGATCATTCCAATCAATTAGGGAGAAATATATACTCTCCGCAGCACTGGGAAACAAGGAGCACCTGGGTCGTACGAGAGGCCTTGGGTTTTATGTTCCTTGGAATCAAGGTTTCTCAGATAACCCCGAATTGTATCGGAGTAGGAAGAGAAACAAAACCGAGCATGACACACGGCTACGAGAGGAGATCAAGGCATCTCTTAGAGAGGAGCTTGCTGATTACGTCAGAGATGAGGTGCAAAGACAAACAGAAAAACATCAGCAGGCTGCCGTCGCTCCTGTGCTAGCCAGCCCCCCAACCATCGGAGTAGCTGCGCGTCCAATCCTACGACGAAATGCGAGGGCAAATTTCCTGTGGACGACATCTTGCAAGCTACGAAGTGCAAGCTCCAAGTGAGATATGCCTCTGTTGCCTTGTGCGCTGCTTGGGGCCTAGCATATCCGTCCGGTGAAGGGGCCATGGTGCACCGTACACCTTTAGCTCTAGGCTTCGGAAAAGTGTCTGTGGATGGTGTGCATGCCAATTTCGATGTCGTCCCACTACCGAAGCCCCCCAACGACGACATCGTGACTCTAGGGCAAGCCATTGGAACCTTCGTCCAGTGGCCCAAAAGAGACATCTGCCTGGAGACTTCTTTACCGGTGGCAGGTTCACAAGGGCAATACGAACCAGAGCAACTTGCACTGGTGCCATCTCCACAAGGTCTATCTCCACCACCGCTACCTGCACTGGTGATGAGTCCACGGGAGCTATTCCTAGTGCAACAACTTCCACCGGTGCTACCTTTACCCTCCACTTATAGCCGAGGTAGTAAGGACAGCTAAGGCAGCAAGGGCAAAGCAAAGAAGACCGATGATGATATCCCGTACCTGCCATTGGCCCGCAAATTTGTGCTTGGAGAGCCGATGGTCGACCCAGTGAGGCGCCTCCCATTACTATCAGTTAGTTGCAATGAATTACACATGTGGTATATGGAACAATCCAATAAGCCAGAGCCAGAACGGTGCTCAGGTATCACTGTTAAATTCAGGATGTGTCATTTCCAGCACGAATTTCAAGATAGTGTCTTCGTGGTGACCTTCGATGATTTATTTAATCTTTTCATGCTCAACGCTCTCGACGCCTCACTCATTCAATGCTGGACGCTGTAAGTGTGTACAATCACAGTCTCTGTTCATGTCATACCGATAAATGTCATATATAATTTGTTGCTTTCGTGTGTGTATATATGTAGACACATGGTGACTATAGCTAGATCAACCAACTCATCGGTTGGTTTCTTGGACCCACACATGGTCGCCAGTTCTACTATCAAAGAGAATACTGCCTTCGTCAAGAGATACCTTGCAGCAGCACTGCTGGCTTACCGCGATAAGGAATATGTACTTATGCCCTACAATCAGGATTTTCATTGGATTTTAATAGTAATTGTACCAAAATGGAACAAGATAATATACCTTGATTCCCTAAGTAAGAATAAAACCGACTACATAGTTGTCCGCAAAGTAATCGATACGTAAGTAAATTTTCTCCATACATACCTATATTGTACTCTTTCTTTCCTTCCGAATGACTAAGCTTAACTTTTTCGAATCACGTAGGGCATTCACGATATACACTGAAAAGGCACAGCCTTCGACGCAAGGGGCCAAAGCCCTGACACATGATCTAAAATTTAAGGTATTCGCTAGTACATATTAATTAATCCTATGCAACAGTTGGTAGTAATGCCTCTTGAATTAACACATTCTATTTTTTGCAGTGCCACCAGCAGCAGCCGGGCAACTCGTGTGGATTCTACGCTTGCCACCATATGAAACTACTCCTCGATTCCGCGAGGATCACCAATCCCACTTCTAAGGTTTGTCAATATTCCCATAATTACTTCATACTTATCAAGCTATATATACACACACATTGATATTCCTATCGATAGGCTGCGTCCATCCCGAAAACTGCATTGAAACAGCCCAACCTTGAAGGAATTCTGGGAGAGAGCACCTACTTTTTGGTGGCTAAAGTCCTAAATCCAAAGGGAGAGTTCCACAACGTACAGTGACTTTTTTTATTGCTCTTATCACTCCGGAATCGAGGTCTCGCGAAAGAAATAGATCCATAATCAACGACTTGTCAGGCTGCACAAGCAATACTTGGATGGCAATCATGCACCATCCAAGTAATGCTTATACAGCCTGACAAGTTCGTTGATTATAGATCTGTTTCTTTCGCGAGACCTCGATTCCGGAGTGATAGAGCAATAAAAAATGCAATGTTACCATCTAAGTGCAAATGCAATGTAGATCTTTTGCAATTGTGTATTGTTAATAGATATTTTACTTCATTTCAATTAATTGATTTGCGAAATGGATGTTTTATGTTTGTGAAATGAATTGAGATGTGAATTGGATGTTATATGTTTCTGAAATGAATTGAGATGTGAATTGGATGTTATATGTTTCTGAAATGAATTGAGATGTGAATTGTCTGTATGTGTACATGTTGATCTACATGTTGATCTGCTTGTTTCAGAGGGCATGGCTAGCATTTCTTAAGGCTAGCCAATAAACAGAAATAGATCTAGAGGTAGGAAAGAATAAACAGAAACAGATGTGGTTACAAACCATCTGTGATATGCCTATATCACAGACGGGTTTTTCTTACAAACTGTCTGTGATGCTAGCTATCACAGACGGTTTGTAGTTACAAACCATCTATGATATATACTCCACAGACGGTTTGAAAACCGTCTATGATAACCTTCGATTATTACTGATCCATAAAGTCAGACGGTTCAGAAAACCGTCTGTGATGACGTTTTTGAACCGTCTGTGATAATGGTTTCTGTAGTAGTGAATGAAATAACAATGTTATGACACACAAATTTTATAATTGTGGCACCAACCATGATTCAATATCTTTTTCAGTCAAATTAATTAATTGATCGTATAACCCATCGTAACTATAAGCATGGCTAAGCAAATTTATCGTACAACCCATGTGACGACTTGTATTGCATTACTAATTAATTTTCCATCCTATGGTGACAATAGAAATATGGCAATCAAATTATCAAGTGAGAAATTTAAACAATTAGGACAATAACTACCAGGTATAATGGTTTTACAATAAAATAGTAATGTATGATAATTTAAAATAAATATATAATACATTGAAAACTAGGTTCAATATGATCAAAGGACATGACTTGTCTTGGCCTTACTCAGTTATGAATTCTTGTTCTTTTGGTTGTGCTTTCGTTCATTCGAAGATATGATCTACGAGAGAGAAAACGAATGAGACACCAAATAAATTCACATGAAATTCAAATAAACTCAAAAAACTTCAAAAAAAAAGGGGCTCAATTTTAGAGCTCAATTTTAGATGAATTTCAAAAAAAGGGTCAATCGTAGCTACGATGAAGGAGACATGGACTGACATGTGGCAGCCAATGTGTCATGCTAACGTGGCACTCGGGTGGCTTGGCTATGCTGACGAGGACTGAAACATGGTGACACGTGGCATCTGGGCTGATGTGGCGTCTGAGCTAGCGGCTGACTTGGCTTGGCTGGCTCATGGGTTCACGGTACAATTGGCGCTGACATGCCGGTCCCGGTTGCAATCTCTCGGCTCATGAAGACTCAGTCTACTGAGAATTTGAACTAACACATTGGCACGGGTGTGATCTGATGTCAGCCAGCTAATGTCAGCGATGCGTAGCATGAGACGACGCTTTGGTTAGTGGACGGCATGGACAGCAGAGCGAACCGAGGAGCGGCGCGGAGAGTCATCCCATGGAGTAACGATGGCGAGGTAGGGGACGGTGGAGAATGGTCGGAGGGCTCACCGGTGGTGAGTCGGACGACAGCTTGGCTCAAGCGTCGGTGGCTCACAGTGAGCTTTGGTGACAGTGACGGCGCAAATCTCGGTAGCACACAACGAACTTTGCTAGTGGCGCGAAGCTCGGCAGTGGTTTGCGGTTGTGGGACGACATCCGAGAGGAAGGCTATGGCTTATAAAGGCGCAAAAGCCGAGGACTCTGCTTCTGCGACACCGATGAAGGAGTCTAGCTCAGGCACGAACGCCGAGGCTAGATCAAACGCGGACGGTGGCGGAGAGACCGGGAGGATGACGTTGAATAGTAGATACTATCCACCGATTCGCGACATGTGGCACTTCGACGAATCGGATGGCTGGCAACAGACTGCACAAAGGCATAGTACTCGGGCACACGGATGCCTGATGCGTGCCACAAGGAGAGATCTGGCGGTCTGTTTGGGTGAACGGCTGGATGGGTGACGCGTGGCAGGCTGAAGATTGGATCATTAAGACTTGGCGAGCTGGATGAACAGTAATGGGTCCGGCCCATTACTGTTTTTTTGGATTTTTGGGGTTTTTCTTAATTCAGAAATTCAAATAAATCCTTATCAACTCTGAAAAATAGCAAATAAATCCAGAAAAAACACAGAAATTTCTAGAAATTTCCTTAAGACACAAGGAACCTAAATAAAATATTTTCAGCACATGGTAATGTTTATTTTTTTCATATTAAATCATTTTAACAAATAAAATTTATTTTAAGTTTGTATTAAATTCAAAAAAATTAAATGGTGAATTTTCTTTTAAAAGCGTCAAATATACCCTAAAAATTAGGATGTTACAAATCTCTTCCTCTTAAATAGGATCTTGATCCTGAGATCTGGGCTCACTAAGAGAGTAGGTTTGGGAACTCTGCTCTGAGATCCTCCTCGCTCTCTGAGGTGTCTTCTTTCTCAGAATGGTTACTCCACTGGGCTTTGCAAAAATGGATGACTTTGCTCCTGCTCACACGCTCTGACACTTCCAAGATTCTCACAGGGTGCTCCTTATAAGATAAATCCTCCTAGAGATCAACAGTTTTCACTGGCACTACTTCCTCTAGCACACGCAGATATTTCTTCAGCTGAGACACATCGAAGACGTCATGTATCTAACTGGAGGACGCAGGGAGCTCTAACTGATAAGCAACTTCTCCTCTGCGCTTCAAGATCTTGAATGGCCCGATATACCTTGGCGCAAGTTTCTCTTCTATTTGAAACCTCTTAACACCTTTGAATGGCATAATCCTAAGATACACATAATCATCTGGCTCAAAACATAACTCTCGACGACGGTATCTACATAGCTTTTCTATCTTGCCTGTATAGTTCTTAACCTCTCCTGGATGGTTACTATCTTTTTAGATACTCCATGGAGACTCACAATTATCGATATGTATAATTATGTCAATTTATTACCTACATAGGTTATTCTGACTGAAATACAATGAGCAATCTTTGTTAATCAATCCACAATTACCCAGATTGAATCGTAACCATCCTTGGTCTTGGGTAATCCGATGATGAAATCCATATCAACTTCCTCACACTTTCACTTGGGAATTTTTAGTGGTTGTAGCAAACCTGCTGGTCTCTGATGCTCAACCTTTACTCTTTGACACACATCACAAAGTGCAACATACTTATCTTTGATATCACACTTCATGCTTGGTCACAAATATTTGTCTTTGATATCCTAGTACATCTTGGTGCTGTTTGGGTGCATCAAGTACAACGACTCGTGAGCTTCCTTGAGCAATAACTTTTTTAACTTCTTTTTATTCGGCACACACAAACGCTCCTTAAATCGCAATGTCCCATTGTCATCCTCTGTGAAACATGATGCCTTACCTGTACTCATGTTAGTCTTGATCTGCTGAATATTTTCATCCTCTATTTGAGTTTAACGGACCCGACAACCAAAAGTCACCTGTAACTCCATCGTGGCTAGGAATGTTTCTGCTACCAAATTCAAGCTAAGCATTTGAAATTCCTCATGCAAAGCTGGCTGACTTTTCTTGATCATCATCGTATTGCAATAAACCTTTCTACTCAAAACATCTGCTACCACATTGGCATTTTCTGGGTGATAATGTATCCCAACATTATAATTTTTTATCAACTCCAACCACATTTTTTGCCTAAGATTAAGATCAGCATGGGTGAAACTATACTTCAAATTCTTGTGTTCTGTGCAAATCTCACATCGATTACTCATGAGATAATGTTGCCAAAATTTTAAAGCAAACACTACGGCTGCTAGTTCCAAATCATGTGTGGGGTAATTCTCTTCACGTGGCCTCAACAAACGCGAAGCATAAGCTACCACTCTTTTGTCTTGTATTAACACACATCCCAAACCTTTGCGGGAAGCATCACAATAGATCTCAAATGTCTGGCAATACTAGCACGGAGCTATAGTCAAACTCTCCTTAGCTTTTGGAAACTTTTTTCACACTCTAGTGTCCAAATAAATTTCTTTTCCTTCTTTAACAACTGTATAAGTGACCTTGTCACACTGAAAAATTTCTCAATAAAATGTAGATAATAACCTACCATTCGAAGAAAACTCCTGACTTGCGTCACAAACGACGGTGATTTTCAGTCAAGCACATCTTTTGTTTTTCTAGGAACAACTGTAACTTCTACTGACATGACGTGTCCTAGGAAAGCAACTTTCTTCATCCAAAAGTCACACTTACTGAAGTTAGCATATAGCTTATGCTACTTGAGCTTTTGCAAGACTACCCTCAAATGTTCCTCGTGTTCCTTCTTATTCTTGGAGCAAATCAAAATATCATCAATAAACACAATCACAAACTTGTCCAAATATTTCATTAACATATTGTTCATCAGGTACATAAAATAAGCTAGGGTATTGGTTAAACCAAAAGACATCATTCTGAACTCATACAGAGTATTACGAGTTGAAAAAGCTGTCTTAGGTATATCGTGATGAGGACATAGCCCCAGTGGATACAACCATATTAGCAATGCTTGTCGTTCTAATTACAAGAGTTCCTACGCATCACTTAAATTATCTGGTGAACTTATTTTCAGAAGTGCCTTTATATCATATAAACTATATGATGCTACTTATGATGAAAATGCATATTTACGCAGCTATACAAGGACGGTTGCATCAACACTACGAGCTCGTAGTTGGGGTGTACCGAAAGGGAAGACAATCAACATATCAAGACCATGTCGATGTCTTCCCCAACTCTTCCTTATGATCACCACGTCACTTTTCGATCAATTCAAGAAAGAGTTCATGTGGGACATGTTTTGGAATCCAATTCGGCCTCCAGATCAATTTAGATTCAGCCTGACAGGTCCAACTTCAAAGGAGCATAACTTTTACATACGGAGTCCGTTTGAGGTCCATGAGTATTTGATGGAAATCTTTTCTTGTTCTCTTTCCAAGGATCCAACCTTACCTGCAAATTCCTTTTGTATGCTCCGTAATCATCAAAAGAAGTTACTACACTACCTATTTAGGCTAAATCAGGCTTTGTTTCTTAGTTTTGTGTGGCTTTTACTCCTCTATTTAAGGAGCTTGCACCCCTCTAGTTTTCTCGAATTTCGTTTATGTTTAGTTTGCTTGTGTTGCAACTTGTATCTTCTGCGTGTGTCGACTAGACCACCCAGTCAAGATCATTATTCAGAATCCCACCATATTGAGTATTTCAATTCTATTTGCAATTTGAGATTGCTTGTTATCTTGTTCTTATGTGTTCTTCGGTTGCATACAGTAATAGACCTTCGTGGTCAGGTCAACCGCGTTCTTGGCACGATTGATAACGACTCGGAGTATGGTTTAGCGATTGCTTAGTGTTCTGGTCGTGACCGGTTAGTAGCCACATCGTTAAAGTCGTTCTTCTTCAAATCGAAATTACTATCCTACCGGAAGATCGGGACCCCACCCCCTCATCATATCGTCTTGACAAATTTTTTTGATGGTAACCTAACCTCAAATCAATCTTGGAGAACACTCTAGCTCCTTTTAGCTGATCAAACAAATCTTCAATTCTAGGCAAAGGATACTTATTCTTAATAGTAACCTCATTGAGTGCTCGGTAATCCACACATATATGTTGACTACCATCCTTTTTCTTGGTGAACAACACTGGTGCTCCCCACAGAGACAAGCTAGGTCTGACATAACCCTTGTCCAATAATTTTTGAGTTTGCTTCTTTAATTTTGCTAATTCATTGGCAGGCACCTGGTACGGTCTCTTTGATATTGGCGAAGTACCAGGTACTAGCTCAATCAAAAACTCAACCTCTTGGTCAGGTGGCATTCCAGGAAGAACATCTGGAAACACATTGGGATACTCTTTGACAACTGACACATCCTCTAACAAGATCCCTTTGCTCTGGAAAATTATAACCTTTTCTGACTGACTCATGCTGGCTTCGAATTTCACTTTTCTTCCATCTGAACTGGTCAAGGTAACAACACTGCTTCCACAATTTAACATTGCCTGATGCTCCTTAAGCTAATCACTCAAGATCACATCTAAAGATCGTATATCCAACACGACAAGATCGGCTAAGAAATCCACTCCTTGAATAGCTATCTTGACTTCTAGACAACCTAGGTTTGTACTCAACTCGGAGCTGGAGGATTGAACCAAAAAAACATATCCCAGAACAATATTTTTCAACCGTTGCTTCAACGCAAAACTCTGAGAAACAAATGAATGCGAAGCTCTAGAATCAAACAAAATAGTAGCAAGAACTAAATTGACTAGAAACTTACCGATCATGACCTCTGGCCCTGCTTGGGCCTCCTCTGCGGTGACATGGTTCACTTGTCCTTGCATAACTAATGGCTGCACTCGACTAGCCTGGCCTGACACTTGGGGCACTCCACGTCTTGATCATGAAGTAGGGGTCCGATCTGGTGTGGCTCTCAGATTAAAATAGATTGACGTCAGGGCTTGCCTTTGAGGGTACTTGCCGGTGTAGTGTCTTGGCTCATGAAACTTGAAATAAGTAACTGATGATGCAGGGTCAGTATTCCTCTGTTGCTGATTACTTGATCCAATAGGATGGAGTCCTGACTGAAACTGATAGGGTGCTGGTGTGAGAGTCTTGAATCCTAACTGCTGTGGCACACGAGCTAGCTGGTAAGTGTTGAAATGAGCCTTTTGGAACTGATGCATCTTGCTGCACCATCCTCCTCTTACGAGACTCCTCTAGCTGACGGTGACTTTCTTCAATGAGCATTGTTTTGTCTACCATACTCTGAAAACTAGCATAGTCATTTCTTACTGCTTGAACTTTGAGTTCTAGGTTCAATCCTTTCTTAAACATCTTCTAATGGACATCATCTGTGGCAACATCCTTCGGTGCATAGCGAGCTAGCTGAGTAAACTTGTTGAGGTACTCACGACTGACATGTTCTTTTGCTGTAACTCACGGAATTTCTCCTTCTTCATTTCCATCACCCCATCCAAGATATGAGCATGATGAAATGCTGTTATGAACTCAGCCCAAGTGATGCTGCCCTGATCCTCATGAGCGGCGTAGCAGTTCTCCCACTCCCTCTAGCTGATGGGAGACGTAGAGCACTTTCTCTCAATCAGTGCACTGAGTGAGGTTCAGTTTCTTCACTACTGAACGGATCTAATCATTTAACTCCAAAGGCTCAGAAGACCGTACATAGGTGGGTCATCTCGTCCTCATGAATTCTATAAACTTTGATTGCTGATGTGCTGGCTGAGACACAACTGCTTCCTGATTCTACCGATTCATCATAGCATTCATGTTCTCTATCTGATGTAGACGGGGGTGCCCGATCTTTCGATGAGATTGATAACTATCGATTTTGGTGGAGGTGACTCTCGCGATCCGACTACAACCGCACGACAACACTTGCGTCTTAGAAATCGTTGAACCAACTTTGAGATATTATTGACCAAGCTGGAAGCGCGATCAACCTGAACACAAAGTTCAATTCCTACGAGCAATCGAAGAACTAGCAAGAATAAGATGTATCCAACTGATATTGCGAATAAGATTGTATTGAAAAACAAATGTGGGATCCTGAAAACAGTCTTGACAAGTGGTCGTTTGACACAACTGAAGAAACAAATGTGGGATCCTGAAAACAGTCTTGACAAGTGGTCGTTTGACACAACTGAAGAACAGAAGTTTGCACAATGATTAAACCTAAATTCAATGAAATCTAAGTTCTCGTAGAGGGAGGCGGCGGCTCCTTTATAGGGAGACGACCAAGCGTGGTGGTTAGGGAACTGGCCGCACGTCCCTAGGGTTACAAGGCTCATGGTCCCAAATAGAGGTGGCGCAGCACCCTTTTCAACTCAGATTCAGAAATAGATATAGACTCTTTTGACAATTGTGGTTGGCTTAGATGGAATTTGAAGATGGGATTGGATCCGTTGGAAAGTAGACTTGATAAGCTTTCAATGAAGTCCAAGAACGTCCAAAACGGAGTCCGTTTGAACTTGATACTATTGCGACAGTCCGAATCTGATTCCAAAACGGGCCTAATTCCAACTCTTCCTTGACTCAGCCCCAAAGTGACATGATGACCTCCATTGTACCTTCCATGCATGTCCATGACTCCACATGCCTCTCCTTCATCCTTTCCCATGTTTCTAAGCACAATTAAATCACTTGCATTAGGTAGCGGTCTATTCTCAATAAAATACAAACATAGGAACGAATTCACCTGGTAATTAAGTTGGCGAGCACGAGCTCGAGTAAGTGGACCTTGTAACACTTTGCCGTGGATGAATTATGTGTGTAGACATGGTTATATCCGTAGGAGGGATGTCCTCATCACTATCATAGTGTGAATCAACTGAGTCTAGCCTATCATGAACTGACTGAGTGCTGGATCCAATTCCATTAGGTTTGCTTGTAGTTCTTGAGTTGATGGATATGCGGTGCTACTTCTTGGGTCCTAATTCATCTGACTGTGTCCAGCTGAGTTTCAGGTATTAACTATTTTTCACTACTCTAAAAGGAAACATAACTGCTGAGAACTAACTTCACAAGGCTCGAAAGGTGAGAGAGAAAAGCATAGATAAGAGGTAAATTCGTCTAAGGGGATTTTGCTAATGGCAATCCTAAGCTAAACAAACACTTACCCAAGAAGGTTAACAATAGAACTAAATAAATTACTCAAATAAAGGTTTTGACATGACTGTAACATAATGCTTTTAAGGCTAAGACTGTAGCTCACATCACAAGCACTTGCAAATAGAACCAAAATGTTCTAATCACACTTTCTAAACTATACAAGGATCTAATCTAAGGGCTCCCATTCAGGTCCTACCAAGTAGGGTTTGCTCGACTCATCCTCTAAGTCAATATAGATCACCCATGAGTTGTGGACTTGTGGCAACTGTTCTTCGACTACGACTAGAATGAATTATTGAAGGAAATCCTAACGGTTGCCTGCTATGCTGCGCCTCTCCTCTGGACTCGATGGCATAGGTGAAGGTAGGGGTACTGACAGCTGTGGTTGAGGTCCCTCCAGGGCTCCCTCCTGCTCTGCTACACTAGGAATAGCTATATATTGCTCCTTGAACATCCGAACGAGCTTGGACATACTGATCTTGTACAACTTGCAAAGGCGCTAAATGGCCTTGTGCACGATGCCTTGAGCGGAGCACTCTCCACAAGCATCAGAGCACTTGAAACTATAGTATAGAACTTGGTTGCCAATACTGGTGGTGAAGTACAACCGGGTGATGTATCCAATACGTTGGCCCTTTACTTCTCATCCTTGGTGAAGTAAATTAGCAACCTCTTTAATCCAAGGCTCCACAACAAAACTCGAAGAAGTCCTCGCCATCCTCCAATCTAGCTATAGAAAGTTTAAGACATCTAAGATATTATAAATGAAAGAATTCAATTTAAGGAATTGGAAAAAAAATAAATTTTTGAATAAGGTGGAGAGCAAGAACTCTAAGAAAGAGGAAATAGAAAAGATAGTTTACTAAATATCCAATTTGGTTGGATTGATTTAGAAAATAGATTTTAAAATTTTGCTACGATGATCACTCTAACTAGAGCTTCATCCTACAGTCGATATGGCTCTGATACCACCTTTGTTGAGACTCGAATATGCTAATCTGGTTTTTCTGTGCATACTGCACTAGTCCAGGATCACGCTGGCGCACACAGTATAAACATAGATGAAATACTGACCACATGCATAATTAACAAAGAAAAAAACTTAAATATTAATAATTATCAGAGTATGATCTTATGGCCAAGCTTACAATTAATATCCTGAAGGGTTTAAAAAGCTAGCAGCAAAAAACAGAAATAAATATGGTAGCTATTCGACATACCTATAGGCAACCGACTGGGAAGCGAAGTCCTAATATGTAAAGTCGTCGAAGTATCCTCCTTCGGGTACCTCTTGCTGATATGGTTCCTCTTCTTCAATTGAGCAATAATAGGCATAAAGCCATGAGCACATTGGTACTCAACTAGTCGTTTGTAACAAAGGTACAATATAATATGCAAGGCTTACCAATGGATAGTTGAAAAGTTATTTTACAGAAAGCAATATTTAGATTGAAAGCAAACTTTAAGAAAAATGATAATAAATAACCAAAGGAACTGAATGGACCATAAGTGAACTACCCATTCATAAACCACCAGTGAACTAACCATTCACTTTCCACGGCTCTCTCAGCCAAGTTTATAAGAAATGTCTACCTGTTGTGTGAAATCACCGAGCATAACTAGGGAAACGGCTATTCGAATAATTTTATATACTGCAAAGTTTGCACAATTATACCCACACGATGTAATCATCCTCACATTAAATAAAATCACAACAAGGCCTTTACATTGCTCAACCTGAACTAAATTTCGCTCGCTAAAGTTTCACCGTCAAGTAGGTTAACCACCTAGTCGATAATTGCCTCCTCTTGTGTCTCATGGAAATTATCAACCATGTTCAACTCAATGACAAAATCAAAATTAAAATATAAAAAATTAATTAGCCAAGTCTATCACATACTAGATATGTGGTTTGAACGGTAAGGCTCAGATCAATGATGCACAAAGTTAAGTCCTTAGACACTATCTATGTGAGACATCTACATCCCTCGAAGTGAATCCACGCTTCCCGCTTTACTGCACGATCACTTACCTAAGTGAAAATCAAGTTTGTATAACCACCACCAATGACACATCAATGTCATGGCACACAAATTTTATAATTGTGGCACCAACTACGATTCAATATCTCATTAAGTCAAATTAATTAATTAATCATATGTGGTGATGAACTCATCGTAACTATAAGAATGGCTAAGCAAATTAATCGTACAACCCATATGACAACTAGTATTGTATCACTAATTAATTTGACAATGGAAATATATCATTCAAATTATCAAGTGAGAGATTTAAACAATTAGGACAACAATTACCAGGTATAAGGGTTTTGCAATAAAATAGAAATGCATGATAATTTAAAATAAAATAAATATATAATAGATTGAAAACTAGGTTTAATATGATCAAAGGACATGACTTGCCTTATCCTTTCTCAGTTATGAATTCTTGATCCTCTGGTTGTGCTTCTGCTACTTCGAAGACGTGATCCAACGAGAGAGAAAACAAACAAGGCACCAAATAAATTCAAATAAATTCTAAAAACTTCAAAACCAGAACCAAAAGATAAAACTCGATTTTAGATGAATTAAAAAAGGGGTCAATCGGAGCTATGATGAAGGAGAATGGGCTCTTAAAAAATCAAATCTAAAGAAAATACTGAAAATTGAAAAATGTTACTGTGTTGTGGACTCGGTACACAGAATAGCTTGTCTATGGTGGACTCGGCTCACGAAATAGTGCATGGGCAACTGGGCTTGCTGACGTGGCGGCTAGGGCTGATGTGGCAGCTAACTGGGCTGATAGGTGGTAGGGTAGGGCTGATGTGGCAGGTGATGTGGCCTAACACATGGTAGCTGACGTGGTATTCGGGTGGCTCGACTTTGCTAACATGGCGCTGACGTGGTCTGACATGTGGTGACACGTGGCAACTAGGACTAATGTGACGTTTGAGTTGGCAACTGACTCGGCTTGGTTGGCTCATGGGTTCATGGTACAGTTAGCGCTAACATGCGGGGCCCGGTTACAGTCTCTCGGCTCACGAAGACTCAATCTACCAAGAATTTGAACCAGCGTGTTGGAACGAGTGCGATCTGACATCAGCCAACTGATGTCAGCGACGCTTTAGTTGGCGGACAGCGCGGGGTGGAGGAGCGAACCGAGGAGTGGCGCGGCGGGTTGACCCACGGAGTAACGACGGTGAGGTAGGGGACGACGGAGAATGGTTGGAGGGCTCACTAGCGGCGAGTCGGACGATGGCTTGGCTCAAGTGTCGGCGACTCACAATGAACTTTGGTGACGGTGACGGCAGGAAGCTCGGTAGTGCACAGTGAACCATGGTGGCGGCACGAAGCTTAGTGGTGGTTGGTGGCTGTGGGATGACAACCGAGAGGGAGGTGGTGCCTTATAAAGGCGTAGAAGCTGAGGACTCCGCTTCAACGACTGTGATGGAAGAGTCTGAATCAGGTATGAACGCCGAGGCCAGATCTAAGGTGGACGGCGGTGGAGAGATTGGGAGGAGGATGATGAATAGTAGATGAGATCCACCAATTGGCGACACATGGCACTTCAGTGAATCAGATAGCTAGTAGCAGACCGCACAAAAGCACAATAGTCGGGCGCACGGATGCTTGTCGCGTGCGACAAGGAGAGATCCAGTAGTCAGTTTGGGTGAACAGATGGATGGGTGACGAGTGGTAGGCCGAAGATCGGACTGCTAAGAGTTGGTTGGCCGGATGAACAGTAATGGGTTTGGCACATTACTATTTTTTTTTGGATTTTTGGGGTTTCCCTTAATTCAGAAATTCAAATAAATCCTTATGAGCTCTAGAAAATAGCAAATAAATCCAACAAAACATAGAAAATTCCAAAAAAATCATTGAGACATAAGGAACCCAAATAAAAAAAATTTAGCACATGCTAATATTTATTTTATTCATATTTAATCATTTTAATTAATAAAAATTGATTTTAAGTTTGTATTAAAACTAGAAAAAAAATTAAATGATGAATATTCTTTTAAAAGTTTTACATAAACTCTGAAAATCAGAATGTTACATGACAGGGTCAAGAAACAGTATTTTGGTAAGGAGGCCAAATACTGAAAATCATATGAATCAAAACCATAGTGCTTAGGAAGGCGGTTTTGGTCAAGAAGTTGCTGAGAAGATTAGATGGATCAAAGCTTAAGGACTTAGTGGATTCGGTTTAATGTGTTTTTAAAAAGCATGCATAAGTTAAGTATATGAGTAAAATCCTTGTTGTATAAAGTTAACGGATTTCTCCCGAATATGCTAGTGGATAGTATCCATTAGGATTAGATGTGGTCGTGAAAATCATCTAACCATCTCTCATTTCGACCAAGTGCTCTAAGGTGAGGGTTTGAGAAGTGTGAGTGCTGTGGTGTACTCTCTTATTTTGTAGATTAAGTGGCTGTAAAATATTCATCTTTAAGTAGCAGATCAATTTTGTTCTTCACTCATGGAGTTTTCTTGATTTTATTGATTTGTTCTTGTTCTTGTTAGTTTTGATCTCTTCTCTCTCCTTCCTGATCTTGCTGTGAGCTAAGGACATGTAAGTGATGGAGATGACTCATAGAGATCAATCCTCATCTATCTAGACATCAGGTCTTACATAATTTTGATGTTGCTCGGTTTTTCTTGGATTTGACCTTATCTTGAGATTTCTTGATCCCTGAATTTTTACTTCAAATGTTTGGGAGAAATAACTTGCTATGACATGTGAGAACTCATGTAGAGTCATTTTGACCATTCTCTGCCCATGAGGAAGTCATATCTTGAGATTTTAAATTTTGTTCGATTTTAATGCAATCTTGTTGTTTTATGGAAAAGTTAAAATTTGACTAAGATTCATGCGATGTTTAGATGGAATAGGTTCCTAGACCCTTAGCGAGGTACATAGAATTTCATCTCTTTTGATTGAGGATTTTGGAAGTTGCACCTTTTTTGTCTTAGTTCGAGCTAATTTTTTGTTTTGGAAACAAGGGAGCGGTTAGACCGCCCTTAGGCCCGGTCCAACCGACCACTGGTTAGACCACCTTAGCGCTAATGCTCCATCGGTCAAATCGGCTTCCTGTGACGATCAGACCGATGAGGAGTAGATTTTTACTTCTTTCTGGTTTTTGAGTTGATTGCTTTAGTGGGAATCTCTTAAAGCACCATTCACTTCTTGCCATACCAGTCCAACCGTTTTCAACAGTACCTGTACTCGAGTGAGCACGGTTTGTATGAGGTCATCTCTTTATTATTCACTCTTTTTAATTTGGTCAGCAGAATTCAGAACTGGCAGATGGAACAATTAATTAAGTAGGTTTTGTTTAGAGCGCATCAATTAAGAAGGATCAATTAAGAAGGATTGTATTATTTAGAGCGCATCATGGCAGAAGAAGCAAACAAGTAATGGGGTGCTATACATATATGCAGTAGTAGTGTGAGGCAAAAGGCCAGCCCTGAGCTTGGATAGTTAAACAACCAACCCATCTGAGGTCTCAGGTAGGCTGCTGGTTGTGAATTGTGCCTGTGAAGGGAAGCTGAAAATGTGACATCTTAATCATCCTCTGCTGTGTGGTTCACCTTTCGCTCATACAGCAAAATGTGCTTGGCAAAAACTCGTGCAGTACAACATCTCCTAACAAAAGCGCCCCGGCAAAGATTAATCATCGTCCGTGTAACTGGCAATAACTAGCCATACAAGGACATCTTCAGTAGATCTTCATACTGCAACAATTAATCAAATTACAAGCTATACGGTTAAAATTTTTCAAAATAAAAAACTAGCCGAATTGTACACGCAGTTGGAATAGAGACGTGTTTATTGTAATATAGTACAATTTCATTTAGAACTAATACAATTTCATTTAGAACAATTTCATTTAGAACTAATAGAGACGTGTTTATTGAAACTTGAGTTGTATTTATTATTCAACTACAACAATACAACAACAGCTATTACACAGAGCAGATCAAGAAGATGGCCGCGCCACAAAGAAGAGCAGCAGCATCTCTTGAAGTAAAACAGCATCAACAATCACTTAAGACGTTCGGCAGTCACACATCACCGTAAAGCGTTACACCACGCACGCATGGTATTAAGGTGATGAGCTTAATTAGCCTTGAGGTTGGCAGCAAACTCCTGCATGCTCCGGTAGCTCGAGCCGCCCTCGGCGACGGCCTTGTCCGCCTCCTCGCCGACCTTCTCCGCCCTCGCCCTTACCGCCTCGTCGGCCATCACCTCCTTGATCTTCTTCCCTATCTCCTCCCCGGTCACCAGCCTGTCCTCTCCGTCCCAACTCCAGTGCTCCACCCACACCCCGACGCCGCCGCTCACCACCACCGTCGCGTTCACACGCTGGTCGCCGCCCCTCGGCCACGCAAGAATCGGCACGCCGTACACCGCCGCCTCTGCCACCGAGTTCCACCCACAGTGGCTCAGGAACAGCCCCACGGCCGGGTGCTTCAGCACCGCCTCCTGGTCCACCCACGCCTTGGTCACCAGGCCGCGCCCCTGCACGCGCTCCAGAAATCCGTCACCGAGCACGTCCTTGAGCTCCGCGGTGTCTTCGCGGTCCACCACGGTTGTCTTCAGCACCCACAGGAACCGGCAGCCGCTGGCCTCCAGCCCCGCGGCGATCTCCCGGATCTGGTCTAGGGTCACAGCGTTACGGTTGCCGAAGGCGACGTACACCACCGACTGCGCCGGCTGCTCGCCGAGCCAGGCAAGAGGGGAGCTCGCGTCCACTTTCTCGCCCGCCGGGGAGCTGGGCGACTTGAGAGGGCCGATGGCGAACACCGGCGGGAACCCCGGGACGACTGTGCCGTCCCGCAGGGCAGCGAGGGCCCCCGGCTCCAAGGTTTCGAACGTGTTGACCAGAATGCCGTCGGCTTTGGTGATCTCGCGGCCGTTTTGGATGAATTGTTTTGTGAATAGTTTGTTCAGGTCGAGCAGCGGCTGCGGGAGGGAGGGTTTAGGGATGCGACGCACGCCGGGGATGTCAACGTCGCCGACGCCGTCCGTCCCAGCCTTCGTGTCGAGGTAGACGGGGAAGTAGGCGACGAGCGACAGCATGGTGGCGCAGGAGATGAAAAGAACGTGGCACTGGAGGTGCAGCTCTTTAGCAATGGGGATGACGTGGGAAGCCAAGGTCACGTCGGTGACGATGGCCGAGACGCGCGGCGTGGCGCCGGCGATGAGCGGGCCGAGGAGATGGGCCGAGCGGCGCAGGGCTTCCCAGCGGAGCAAAAACGGGTCGCCGCCGGGGAACTCAGAGGTGTCCAAGGGCAGGAGGTGGAAGTCGATGCGGCGGGTGCTGGGGAAGGCGGCGAAGAGGCCGGCGAAGTGGTCGGCCTCGGCGGCCGACACGGTCGGGAGGACGGTCACGACGGAGATGTCGACGGCGTGGCTCGAGAGAGCGGCGATGAAGCGGAAGAAGGGCTGGAGGTGGCCCATGCCAGCGCTTGGGATGAAGATGACGTGCGGCGGGTCTCGGTCGGGTTCGCCAGAGCTCAGCTTTGCTGCCGGGGCCATGGCCGAACACTTGGTTTTGTGACTCTTGAGGATTGGCACACGCTCATCTGTTGGTTCGTTTTTATACTAGTTTAGTATGTTTACTGTTAGAAACCGACTCATAACCTATATCCGAATCGCTAAAATCGCCTAAAAACGGGCTTACATAAAAACGAAAATGTATAACCACAACCGCTTTGTGGCTACGAGCGCTATGTCGGCCGGTCCCTGTGCTCCAAAATTCGTGTATTTAGAGAATAGGAAAATACAAGTGATATGTATTCAAGAGAAGAGAGATTAGGAAAATACAAGTGATACGTTCCTGAGGGAAGAGGACATTTCGGAGGGAGGATGGGATGGATGTTTGAATTTAAAATATTTTGGCTCTTTGAGTAATGCTTGTGGACCTTGTGGTAAACCCACCCTCTCACATAAAATCGCTTAACAAAACTAAGGGTCCGTACGACCACAAAGAAAAGAAAAAAAGGCAACGTAGAAAGCTGGGTACATCGCGAAAATGGGATAGCTATGGAGCAATAGATGGCTTTTTAACTGTGATTTATAGCTTATAAATTCTAATTATCTGTAAGAGAGTATAAAGTGAAATATCTACATGTAATTTGGAGGACGCTCATCTGAGCTAAAAATTGGTGACTTATGACTGAATTTACACGGTAACTGATAGTGGTATATTTATTATAGTTAAATTTTAAAAAAAATCTAAAAATAGAAAAAAAACAGGTTATCTCATCATGTATAATGCAAACAAGTATGAGAAAAAAAGAACCAACAAAAAAAACTCAAAAAACTAAAAAGTTAGAAATGACGAAATTTAAAAATAGTAAAAAAATAAATCAGAAGTCAGACGCTTCAGCCAAAATAAGTGCGTCATTAGATCAATAAAGATAAATTCGATATGATGTACATTTGATCCCTATAGTATGAATTAAAAGTCACAAATAAAAGGTAAAAAAAAGAACTCACCTAATAACTGCAGCTGAAGCTGTGAGCAACTAGCACACCAAACGTACGTGTCATGTTAAGGGCCATAAGATGATCCTTTGCGTGGGGCTGGAACCACAAGTTGTACCTACCGCTGCCTCATTGTCATTTTGCTATCAACTGTGTTGCGTGGGAGGGTGAGCCATTCGAGACGAGTAGAGGGACTTTCGAACGACATGTCTGTGCAAAGCTGAGCACCTTCTCCCATCACCAACCTCTGTGCTTTCGGGCCACACGATCTACCTACCACCTTACATCAAGTTTCGCAGTTGTTTCGGCAGCTACCTTAGGCGTTTCTCGAGTCAGACGCTGCCTTGGTTGTTCTACACTGGAAGAACAACCTGCCCACACTGGCCCAGTGAGCAAGTTGCAATTTCCGGATGGGCTGTTCCATCGGTACGCCATCGGAGAGGGTAATTCTAATAGCTATGACAAATTAGAAAGATTAAAAAATTAAAAAAATTAAAAAAAATTCAAGGTGCTATAGTAATCTCAATTTGGTGAACAGTAAAACAATGCTATTTTAAATCAAAAAATTCATGTTACTTTTGATCTATAAATCTAAAAAACTTAAAAATCAAATTAAGATTAGTATTAGTGATATGTCTTAGAGACAATCATAAATATGATTGTATCACTTCTATGTTTATAATCTTTTGGTTAATATGTTATTTTATATCTTGAATAAATGTCTTTCATATTAATCAACAAGTATGTGACTTATTCGTAGAATTCTTTATTTATGTTTTGATGTTCTTCTAAATTATCCCTGATTTTATATCATTGTATAGGACAATTATAATTTACAGATCAGCACATGTATTTATTGATGATCATGTTTCACAGATCATGGATATATGATATCAAATTAATAACGTGGACATGTGTTAGAGAACATAATATTGAATTGACCCACCATGAGACACTGTAGGAATTGTTATATTCTTAAATGTCATCAGTTCATCTTATACATAGTATATGTAGGATCCTTATATCTGAGATCGTTATTGTTTACTACATATGTAATAGATTACTTATGAGTTACCAAACACTACTCCATGACTAGATGATTATAAAAGTATATTTTGGGTTTACTATAAAACATGCGGAGGAACATGAGCAATCATGATGAAATTTGCCCCTTTTATATAACGGGAGAGATATCTTTGGCCCCTCGATGTGGTTGGATTAAGAAAGTGCATGGCCATGCCGAATGTGGTTGAGTAGTCAATCACAGTTGAGTAATCCACTACAGGTTCAAGTGAAGGATCAGACTATCATAAGATGGCACGCTTCTCGTCTTGAGTTTGATCTGGTATCATGAGGCAAAATGATTGGTACAAAAACACTATATAGGTTCATACGATATGATCTTAATGTATATTTGGGTGTTATTATGTCCAAGTGGGATACGATCTCTACTCATATCGAATAAGAATCCGATTGGATGCTATATAAAGTGAGGTGTGGGGCTAAGAGAGGTATCCCGAAACACACCCATCAGAACCCTAGCCGCCACCTCTCATAATCCCTGCCGTACTGTTGGTGCTAGCACGTCAATGTACGGTGTTCCATTCTTGGACGTGTGGACCTCGGTAGAGGTGTTGCTACGGCTACGGCGCTGATCGGAATGATCGCGAGGAGGAGATGGTTAGCTGGAGGACGATGAACTACTTCCACTATATCGACATGTTCTTCGTTGAATCAGTTGCTTTAACTATACTGTTGCTGCACTGCCCGTCTAGTGGTAACGATCTATGATCTCTTACTCGTATGGCTTCTCAGTTTACACGATAGAAAATTTTAATTTGCACTAATGTAGCCTACCCGTATTCCAACAGTTAGATCATGACTTGAAGAACCTATCCCAACAAAAAATCTTGAAAAACTTAAGAGAATTGGGATTTGTTGGTTTGTGAAGTTGTGCTGCACTAAAATTAGGTCAAAACCATAAATTAAGCAAACTCTCAAACTAAACCTCTAAATCACTTACAATTTCGTATGCACCTTCTCTAAGATATCAAAAACCTATTCTAAACAATGATCAAGAAAATTGTTGTCAAAGTTTTAACATTATTCCATTCGAAGGAAGGTTGCACTAAAATCAAGTAAAAACAAAAAACAATGAATATAACTTACTCGTGGGTGATTATGGTTAAGATGGCTCTTCATCTTCCATGCCAAGCAATTGGTATGCTTCTTTTAGATCTACTGACTTGCCACGCATCGATAAGTCTCTCATATTTCAGTTTCACACAACATATCACTCGAACTTTCTTTGAATATTTTTTATCTTCTTTATGCCATAATTGAGCTCATTTATCTTATCTAGTATTCTTTATTGTTCTGAGCCTCACCTCCTTGATGAGCGTAGCCTTGATTCTGATCATTGACCATGGTTGACTCCAAACTACACTGCACATTCAATAACCAAAAAATCATTTTTGGGTGCAAGTTCTTCTCAACATGACCCATTTTTCTGGGTACAGCGCAAAGGAGGAGACATCTACCCTGCAATGGAGGAGATCAGGTCAGCAGTATTGGAGCAAAATTTGTATATGTTTGTTGTTTTAGCCTTACCTAAGTTTGAAAACTTGATTCCAAGATCTTGGTGGCATTTCCCACTGATATAAGTGAAGTGTCATTGTCTCCTCCTTTTAGACATTTTCTTGGTGCACCAACCTCCCTCACCTCCCGCTTCGTAGCACTAAGTTCTTACTCTCCTAATAACATGAGAATACATAAAGTGAAAGCATTAGGTAGGAAGCTATCCTTATCAGTGAAATAAAAGGAACTTATGATCAGACTCACCTGTTTAGTGAGTTTCCTTACTCTAATTCGAGTGATTGGTCTCTTTTACAATTGCTGCAAAGCTTCAGTCATTGGACCAATACTAGTCTTGTCATTATCGATATTACTTGACAATAGTGATGTCCTCATGACAACATTCGTCCAACCAAATATATGGCATCGAGTTAGCGCTTTGGGAGATAGCAGATACCAAAAGGCACATCTCGGAGTATGTTTCGAATTCAGAGCTGGTATACTATTGTCACAAAAGTTGACAAGGCAACAAACCCGAGAAGAACACATCGAACATGAGGAAAAGTAGCGAACCATTCCTTGATGACTTCATCGGCACAAAATTGCAATTGGACCTACGTTGCTAGGTGCACACTCTGTGTATCAAAGATTCCAAAAAAGTTTGGCCACATGCACACGAAGATGTACCAGGAGAATTTCAGACCTCAATTGCTTTACGTACACAAAGTTGTACCAAGATTCTTGGTGCTACCTAGTGCGCCAACCCTAGCGACTGTCCTATCTCTAGTTTTGTTGTCGACTTTGACTCGTGACTTTCAGCAACCTAAGCTCGGCAATTTCGACTCTCCTCTACTCTATATTGAGCATCAACCAGTGCTCTACCTCGATGACTGTTCCAATGCGAGATTCATCAACACCATTGCCCTTACCGCCCGACACCATGCCCTGGCGTTGTACTATGCCATCTCTGTCGACGATCTTCTGCCTCAGTCGATCGTCATCTTCTATCAAGAGGCTATATCATCATTTCTATATGTTTTTGTTAAAGGTGGAGTTCATTGCAATTTAGACCATTGTACCTATTACTAGTTGCATCTGTGTAGGATTAATCATTGGCAATTCTTCGACAGTCCTTTGTCTACTATGGGTTATTGCGACAAGATCCGCACATGAATAGTCTAAGGTGGAATTGCAAGTTTTCCACACAATGATTTAATTTGGTCTATGATTGATCGAGGAGACTTTGAAAAAAAAAATCAATGTCAGCTGGGGGACAACTGATTCACCATTCGATAACACCCTGATGGCAGCTACATAATACTATCTAGAGTTTCTTATTCATTACTAAAGGTTATGCTCCAAATATCACTTTGAGATGAAGGATTTAAAGTTCAATAATTTAATAATCTGCATAGATACTACAACGTTTGGCTCTATTGCAGACATTGACTCTGCTCTATTGATGGCATCAGAGTTACTTTCATCTATTTGTTCTTCTACATGAGCAATTTTTAACCATGTCATAAAATTCAGTTACTTTTAAAGTCGGCAATTTTATGTACATGATGTCACATGCGCAAGTTTCTCTTCAATGAATATTGTTTGACGTGTTATGTGTTCCAGGTGGAGCATGTAAAAAGTCCATGAGATAAGTCCTTCACTATAGTTATCCAGTGTCACAGGAGAAGCATACGGAGAAGACTGATTAATCTTACTCATTGATTAGTCATATGAACTTTTAACACATAAGGATCATTATTAATGAATTATGATTCAATGAGATTCAATTTGCTTTGACTATAGGAGCAAATTCAGGCTATATGAGCAAATTCACTTCAATTTGAAGATTGTTAAGTGTGTGATCTGAATTCGTCTCACGATGAAGATTGTTAAAACATGATATGAATTTGTATATGCACACATGCTGACCTTGTTTCGGTTTTGTAATCTTCTAGGACTTTTATTTCCTAGTCTATATATTTATCCCTATAGTCGCATGGTTGAGATACGCCGAAATTTTTCAAGCTTCTAATATCTTCTTATATAGTGAATTACTCCTTCATGCGTTTGTGATTTGTCCTACAAGGATTTTTCACGTTAAATTCTTATCTTATGCTTTTTTTATCCTCTATATTTACATGAGTTTTATAAGAAACAGTGACTACAAAGACATGTGCGTATGTAGGGGTGCTTTTGTCTGTAGTGATATGTATGCTGCTCATCTTGTCCTTCGATCGGTGTGACAAATGGAAAGGACTTGAGTTCCTTGGATAGTGCACCGATGTCACTTTTCTCATGAAATTTGACCTTTTGCAACAACAAATGTAGCACATGTAACATGCATGTTCACTCGGGTCATATGCTCCAGAAATAAACCAATGCTGACTTTTGGATGTCATGTGATGAACCATTGTAATTACATGGAGTTGAATTTTGAATTTGGCTAAATTTATATTTTTAGAACCTCTTTCAGACATGGCGGTCAGATCGGCTGGTGCCAGTGGTTTGATCGGCAACTGTTAGAGGTCAAATCGACTGAAGCCAGCGGTCTGACTGGCCAGAGGGTGATTTTGACTAAAAATTTATAGTTTAGAAAATTTGGTCTTGGTTTGTTTTGTTTACATCTAGGTCAGTGCATTATGTTGTATACAGTATGCTTTTGATAGTGGGTCAAGTTATAAAAAAATTGTGCCTGAAAATAATATTTTTATCTTTTGATGTGCAGGGAGGCTTGAGGTTAATCATGATCAATGGTAAGGATCGGGGCTACGCTCAGGAGAAGCTGAGGCCTAGAACGATTAAGGATGTTAGGTGAGATAGCTGAGCTCAAGTATGTTCCCAGAAAAGACAGAGAATATTAAAGAGAAGGTTCAAGCGATGAGTTACAACAAATGGCTTGGTCGGTTCAAATGAGACGTGGTCCGATAGAACCACAATGTGAGAGACTTATCGATGCATAAAAAACTAATGGTGCACATACACGTGTCAAGTATGACTATTGTTTGTAAGGGAAATAAAGACCTGTTGAGACCCAAATATACAAATCCATACTCTGTATATACCGCACTAGTCTAGGATTACGCTAGTGCACACAATATAAACATAGATGAAATATTGACCATATGCATAATTAACAAAGAAAAAGACTTATATATTAATAATTATCATAGTATGACCTTATATCCAAGCTTACAATTAAAAGGTTGAAGGGCTTAAAAAACTAGCAGCGAAAAACAAAAATAAATATGGTAGCCATTCGACATGCCCATAGGCAATCGACTGGGAAGTAAAGTCCGAATCCGCGAAGTTTTTGAGGTATGCTCTTTTAGGTACCTCCTGCTGATATGGTTCCTCTTCTTTAACTGAGCAATAATAAGCATAAACCTGTGAGCACATTGGTACTCAGTAAGCTATTTGTAACAAAGATGTAATATAATATGCAAAGCTTACCATGGATGGCTGAAACTTTATTGTGTAGAAAGTAATAATTTAAAGTAAATACGGCAAATGGATTGAAAGTAAATTCTAAGAAAAATGATAATAAATAATTAAAGAAATTGAATAAACCATAAGTGAACTACCTATTCACTTAATAAACCACCAATGAACTAACCATTCACTTTCCATGACTCTCTCAGTCAAGTTTATAAGAAATATCCACCTCTTATGTGAAATCACCGAGTATTATCCATAACCGGGGACATGGTTATTTGGATAGTTTTACACTCTACAAAGGTTGCACAACTGTACCCATACAATATGATCATCCTCACGTTAAAGAAAATCACAAAAAAGCCTTTACAATGCTCAATCCCAACTCAATTTCGCCCATTAAAGTTTTGCCATTGAGTAGGTTAACCATCTAGTCGATAATTGCCACCTCTTCCACCTCATGGAAATCAGCAACCATGTTTAATTCAATGGCGGAATCAAAATTAAAATATCATAAATTAATCAGCCAAATCTATCCCATACTAGACATGTGGTTTACACGGTAAGACTCAGATCAATGACGTATAATGTTAAGTCCTTAGACATTACCTAGGTAAGACATCCACATCCCTCAAAGTGAATCCACACATCCCCCTTTACTGCACGATCACTCGCCCAAATGAAGACCAAGTTTGTATAACCAATACTAATGACACACAAATATCATGGTACACAAATTTTATAATTGTGGCACCAACCACAATTCAATATCTCATTAAGTCAAATTAATTAATTAATCACATGTGAGGATGAACACATCGTAACTATAAGCATGACTAAGCAAATTAATTGTACAACCCATGTGACAACTAGTATTGCATCACTAATTAATTTTTCATTCTATGATAACATTGGAAATATGATATTCAGATTATCTAGTGAGATATATAAACAATTAGGACAATAACTACTAGGTACAAGGGTTTTGCAATAAAATAGCAATGTATGATAATTGAAAAGAAAATAAATATATAATAGATTGAAAACTAGGTTCAATATTATCAAAGAACATGACTTGCCTTGGCCTTACTCAGTATGAATTCTTGATCCTTTAGTTGTACTTTTGCTTCTTTGAAGACGTTATCTAACGAAAGAGAAAACGAACGAGGCACCAAATAAATTCAAATAAATTCCAAAAACTTCAAAATTAGAACCAAAATATAGAACTCAATTTTAGATGAATTTCAAAAAAGGGGTTAATTAGAGTAAGATGAAAGGGAATGGGCTCTCAAAATATCAAATATAAAGGAAATACTAGAAATTGAAAAAAGTTATTGTGCTGTGGATTTGGTGCACAAAATAGCTAGTTTACGGTGGACTCGACTCACGGAATAGTGCACGGGTGACTGGGGTTGCTGACGTGGTGGTTAAGGCTGATATGGCAGACATGTGTTAGTTGACTGGTGAAAGCATCTAGGCTCCTAAAATTGGGTTTTGGTAATTAATGACGATTTATGAATATGGGACTAATGTGTTTGGTTAGAATTGTATAGACAAGATTTTTTATGTGTGCAATGGACAAGAACAAGCTACATGAAAAATGAACTTGAGAAGGATCAAGACACAGGTACATCAAATATAGGATTATTTTTAATTTTACCGGTCTTAGGAGAAAAGGTGGAAGACCGGATTATAGGTTAGATGCCATACAATTAAGAGGGATTATTGAAAGTAGCTTGATAGCATATTTTGATGCACATTGGATCAATTTAGGATTATGCATGCACATGAAAGTAAGTTTGAAAACTCATTGTGCTCTCTCAGTAAAATCGGTAGTACCACAGGCACTTGCGGAACTACTGGAGTGAGGTAGTTCTGGTATGTAAACAGCGAAACTACCAGACTTCGGTAGTACCGGATTTTGTGCGGTATATGTTTTCCAGAGAGCACCCTCGAAGGGGACTTAGACTCATAGAAATCGGTAGTACCGAAATTTCAATGGCGGAACTACCGCAGTGCGGTAGTACCGGATGGTACTACGGAATTACCGATTTTCGGTATGTTTTTCCAAAGAATACCCCCAAAAAAACTTAACTGGCCAGCAATCGGATGTACTAGACTTAGTACAACGGAACAACCGTAGTGCAGTATTACCACACTTATAACGACGGTAGTACCGCTCTGAATTTCAAATGGCTAGTTCTGACCGTCTGACATAGCCGTTACTACGTGCTACAATAAAGTGTAGTAGTACCGCACTTTGTACTGCGGTAGTTTCAATTTCTCTGATTTTTCAGAATTAATTTTTACAATGGCTAGTTTTGATTGGTGAAGGTATAAATACCCCTCCACCTGCCCAAGGGTATGGTGCTAAACTTGCATTGATCATATTTGAGCCTAGAGCATTCACTCCACTCTCTTTTCTCACTTGAGCATTCATTTTGTGGTGTGGAGAGATTTTCAAATGCATTCATTCTTAGTTGATCCATTTGCACTTGAGCGCCGTCAAGCGAAATTGATTGTCTATTCTCTTGGTGCTTACCGGCACCTAGACGGCGAGAAGGTGGATTGCAAGGTGACTTCTTCAAGAAGATTGTGAAGAAGCCCGAGCCAATTGTGAGTGGTTTGGAGCTCGCCATTTTCGGAGATGAGGAAGAGCTACCACTAGTGATCGAGGAGCGAGGCTTAATTCGTAGAGCCGGTCTAAGGGTGCTTGGGCTTTCCTCAACGTGGAATAGTGAAGACCGGTAAGTCTTCGATACCACGAGAAAACATCAGGTGTCTCATTGTGATCATTTTTTTTCCTCCTTTAGCGTTTATATTTTGTTAAGCACATGATACATTGTTTATATTTCCTAGTGCTTGCTAACTTGTGCTTGATTGATTGCTTAGAATTGCTAGAATTGAGCAGGTGAGGTTAATCTAGTATTCTTGTCTAGTGTTAAATTGCTATTACTTGTTTAATTAGGCTAAAAATTTTAAAACCTCCTATTCACCCCTCCTCTAATCGGTTATCCTTGATCCTATAACTAGGCTAACAAGTGGCAGTGTAGGGCTGACTTGGCAGGTAAGTAGACTAACACATGGCAGCTAACATGTCATACTGACATGGCACTCAGGTGGTTCGGCTTTGCTGATGTGGCACTGACGTGGACTGACACATGGCGACACGTGGCATCTAGGGCTGACGTGGCATTTGAGCTGGCAACTGACTCGACTTGGCTAGCTCATGGGTTCACGGTACAGTTGGCGTTGACATACGGGGCCCGGTTGCAGTCTCTCGGCTCACGAAGACTCAGTCTACTAAGAATTTGAACCAACGCATTAGCACGGGTGCGATCTGGCGTCAACGACGCGCGACGTGAGGTGACGCTTTGGCTGGCGGATGGCGTGGGTGACGGAACGAACTGAGGAGCGGCACGGCGAGTCGACCGTGGAGTAACGACGGTGAGGCAAGGGACGGCGGAGAATGGCCGAAGGGCTAACTAGTAGCGAGTCGGATAGCGGCTTGGCTCAAGCATCGATGAATCATAGTGAACTTTGGTGATGGTGACAGCGCGAAGCTCGGCAGCACACAACAAACTTTGGTAGCGGCGTGAAGCTCAGCGGCGGCTTGCGGTTGCTGGACAACAACCGAGCAGGAGGCAGTAGCTGATAAAGGCACAAAAGTTGAGGACTCTACTTCAGCGACACCGACGGAGGAGTCCAGCTTGGGCATGAACGCCGAGGCTAGATTGGAGGCAGATGGCGGCAGAGATATCGGGAGGAGGATGATGAATACTAGATAGGATCCACTGATTCACGACATGTGGTGCTTCGATGAATTGGATGGCTGGCAACATACTGCACAAAGGCACAATACTTGGCCACATAGATACCTGATGCGTGCCACAAGAAGAGATCCCACGGTCAGTTTGGGTGAACGGCTAGATGGGTGACGCGTGGCAGGCCGAAGATTGGATGACTAAAACTTGGTGAGCTGGATGAACAGTAATGGGTTAAGCCTATTACTATTTTTTTTTGGATTTTTGGGGTTTTCCTTAATTCAGACATTTAAATAAATCCTTATGAGCTCTAGAAAATAGCAAATAAATCCAAAAAAAATATAGAAAATTTCTTGAGACACAATAAACCCAAATAAAATATTTTCAGCATATATTAATATTTATTTTATTCATATAAAGTATTTTTAATTAATAAAAATTTATTTTATGCTTATATTAAATCCAGAAAATTCAGGATGTTACAAACTTCTCCCCCTTATGCTCACTAAGAGAGTAGGTTTGGGAACTCTGCTCTGAGATTGTCCTTATGCTCCGAGGTGTCTTCTTCCTTAGAATGGTTGCTCTACTGGACTTTGCAAAAACAGACGACTTTGCTCCTGCTCAGATGCTCTAACACTTCCAAGATTATGACAGAGTGCTCCTTGTAAGATAGATCCTTTTGGAGATCAATAGCTTCCACTAGCATTGCTTCCTCTAGCACACACAGGCACTTCTTCAGCTGAGATACATAGAAGACGTCATGTATCTCATTGGAGGATGCAGGAAGCTCCAACTGATAAGTAACTTCTCCTCTGCACTTCAAGATCTTGAGCGGCCTGACATACCTTGGCACAAGTTTTTCTTTTATTTGAAACCTCTTAACACCTTTAAATGGCATAATCCTGAGATACACATAATCATCTGGCTTAAAGCTCAACTCTTAACGACAGTATCTGTATAGCTTTTCTGTCTAGCCTAAACAGTTCTTAACCTCTGCTGGATTAGTCGAACATTTTCATCCACGATCTGATACTATCTTTTTAGGTACTCCACAGAGACTCATAATTCTCGATATGTATAATTCTGTCAATTTATCACCTGCATAGGTTGTTCTAACTGGAATAAAATGAACAACCTTTATTAATCGATCCACAATTACCCAGATTGAATCGTAACCATCCGTTGTATTGGGTAATCCGGTGATGAAATCCGTACCAACTTCCTCCCACTTCCACTTTAGAATTTTCATAGGTTGTAGCAAACCTGCTGGTCTTTGATACTCAGTCTTTACTCTTTTGACACACATCATAAAGTGTAATATACTCTACTATTTTACACTTCATGCTTGGCTACCAATATTTGTTTTTGATATCCTGGTATATCTTGGTGCTACTGGGTGCATCGAGTACAATGACTCATAAGCTTTCTTGAGCAATAATTTTTTTAATTCTTTTTTATTTGGCACACACAAACGCTCCTAAAATCACAAGATTCACTTGTCATCCTCTATGAAACATGATGCCTTACCCTTACTCATGTTAATCTTGATCCGCTGAATATTTTCATCCTCTATCTAAGCTTAACAGACCCAACTACCCAAAGTTGGCTGCAACTCTATCGTGGTTAGAAATCCTTCATCCACAAAATTCAAGCTAAGCATATGAAATTCTTCATATAAAGTTGGCTGACTTTTCTTGATCATCACTGTATTGCAATAAACCTTTCTATTCAAAGCCAGCTGGCGATAGTGAAAGCATCTAGGCCCCAAAAATTTTATTTTGGTAATTAATGACGATTTATAAATATGTGACTAATATATGTGTTGAAGTTTGCATAGGCTAAGTCTCATAAGTACGCAAAGAATAAAAGCAAGTTGCATGCCAAGTGGACAACAAGATGGATCAAAAATAAGGTACATAAAATATATAATCTCTTTTAATTTTTACCGATCTTAGGAGAAAGGTTGGAAGACTAGATTATAGAATAGTAGCCGTACTATTATGATGGATCATTGAAAGTATCTTGATATCATATTCTTGTGCCATTTGGATCAATTTAGAATTATGCATGCACATAAAATTAAGTTTGAAAAGAAATTGTGCTCTCTCTCAGGAAAATCAGAAGTATCACCGTGTTAACAGTGGAACTACCGAGGCGCGGTAGTACTGCCATGCAAATTGCAGAACTACCAGACCACGGTAGTACTAGATTTTTAGCGGTACATTTTTCCAAAGAGCACCCTTGCAGGAGACTTGGGCTGGCCAAAATCGGTAGTACCAGAATTATAACGGCGGAACTACCGTAGTGCAGTAGTACCGCACCTTTCAGCGGAACTACCGATGTTAGGATTTAGGGTTGTTCGGTAGTACCGGCCTATCCCAACAGTACGTTTTTTCAAGAGAGTACCCCCTGAACAACCGTAGTGCGGTAGTACCGCACTTATAACGGCGGTAGCACCGCACCACTTTTTCAACGGCTAGTTCTGATATTTTGACAGAGCCGTTACTGTGTGCTACAGTGAACTGCGGTAGTACCGCACTTATAACGCCGGTAGTTCCGATTTCCCTGAATTTTCAAATTAAATTTTTGCAACAACTAGTTTTGGTTGATGATGGTATAAATACCCCCTACCAGCTCAAGGACATGCTGCTGAGTTAGTATTGAACATCTTTGAGCCTAGAGCATTTATTGCACACCTCTTTATCTCTTGAGCATTCATTTGAGGTGTTTTGAGCCATTGCAAGTGCATACACATTCTAGATTAATCCATTGCACTTGAGTGCCATCAAGCGAAGCGTGATCTTTTACTCTTGGGCTTGCCGGCACCTAGAGGCTTAGAGGTTGATCGCGAGGTGATCTCTTCAAGAAGCTTATGAAGAGGCCCGAGCAAATTGTGAGTAGCTTGGTGCTCGCCATCTTCGAAGAGGAGCAAGAGCAACCAATAGTGATCGAGGAGTTAAGGGTTAATTTGTAGAGCCGGTCCAAGTGCGCTTGGGCTTTTCTCAATGTGGACTAGTGAAGACCAACAAGTCTTCGACACCACGGGAAAAACATTGCACGTCTCTTTGTGATTATTTCTTTCCCTTCCTCTAGCATTTATATTTATTGCTTGTGGTATCTTAAGTTCACTAGAATTGAACAGGTTTGGTTCATCTAGTATACTTGCCTAGTGATTAATTATTATTTGTTTAGAAAAAAGACAAGAATTTTATAACCTCCTATTCACCCCCTCTAGTCGGTTATCTTTGATCCTACAGATAGCGGGAAGCTCGGTAGTGCACAGCGAACCTTGGTGATGACGCGAAGTTCAACGGCGGTTTGCGACTGTGGGATGACAACCGAGAGGGAGGCAGCGGCTTATAAAGGCACAGAAGCTAAGGACTCTGCTTCAGCGATAGCAACGGAAGAGTCCAACTCAGGCATAAACGCCGAGGCCAGATTTGAGGCGGATGGTGGTGGAGAGACCGAGAGGAGGATGATGAATAGTACATGAGATCCACTTATTAGTGACACGTGGTACTTTGGTGAATCGGACGGCTAGCGGCAGACCGCACAATGGCACAATACTCGGGCGCACGGATGCTTGTCATGTGCCACAAGGAGAGATCCGGCGGTCAGTTTGGCTAAACGGATGGATGGGTGACGCATGGCAGGCCGAAGATCGGACTACTGAGAGTTGGTGGGCCAGATGAACGGTAATGGGTCCAGCCCATTACTAATATTTTTTGGATTTTGGGATTTCCCTTAATTTAAAATTTTAAATAAATCCTTATGAGTTCTAGAAAATAGCAAATAAATAAAAAAATTCTAAAAAAATTCCTTGAGACACAAGGAACCCAAATAAAAAAATTTCAGCACATACTGATATTTATTTTATTCATATTAAATCATTTTAATTAATAAAAATTGATTTTAAGCTTGTATTAAATCCAAAAAAATTTCAATGATGAATTTTCTTTTAAAAACTTCAAATAAACTCTGAAAATCAGAATGTTAGAAGACAGGGTCAAGAAACAATATTTTGGTAAGGAGGCCAAATACTGAAAATCACATGAATCAAAACCATAGTGCTTAGGAAGGCGGTTTTGGTCAAGAAGTTACTGAGAAGATTAGATGGATCAAAGGGTAAGGACTTAGCGGATTTGGTTTAATATATTTTTAAAAAGCGTGCATAAGTTATGTGTATGAGTAAAATCCTTGTTGTATAAGGTTAACGGATTTCTCCCAAATGTGTTAGTAGATAGTTTTCATTAGGATTAGATGTGGCCGTGAAAATCATCTAACCATCTCTCATTTCGACCAAGTGCTCTAGGGTGAGGATTTGAGAAGTATGAGTGCTGTGATGTACTCTCTTGTTCTGTAGGTTAAGTGACTGTAAAATATTCATCTTTAAGTAGCAATAAATCAACTGTATTCTTTACTCATGGAGTTTTCTTGATTTTGTTGATTTACTCATGTTCTTGTTAGCTTTGATCTCTTCTATCTCTTTCTTAATCTTGCTGTGTGCTAAGGACATGTAAGTGATGGAGATGACTCATGGAGATCAATCCTTATCTATTTAAGCACCAGGTCTTACATAATTTTGATGTTGCTCGGTTTTGGTTGGGTTTGATCTTATCTTGAGATTTCTTGATCTCCGAATTTTTACTTCAAATCGTTGGGAGAAATAACTTGCTATGATATGTGAGAACTCATGTAGAGCCATTTTGACCATTCTCTGTCTAGAAGGAAATCATATCTTGAGATTTTGAAATTTGTTCGATTTTAATGCAATCTTGTTGTTTTATGGAAAGATTAGAACTTTGACTAAGATTCATACGATCTTTGGATGAAATAGATTCCTAGACCCTTAGCAAGGTACATACAGAGTTTCATCACTTTTGATTGGGGATTTTGGAAGTTGCATCTTTTTTGGTCTTGGTTCGGACTGATTTTCTGTTTTAGAAACAAGAGAGCGGTCAGACCACCCTCAGGCCCGGTCCAACTGACCACTAGTCAGAACGCCGTAGCCACCAATGCTTCATCGGTCAAATTGGCTTCCTGTGGCAGTCAGACCGATGAGGAGTAGATTTTTACTTCTCTCGGGGTTTTGAGTCGATTGCTTTAGTGGGAATCTCTTAAAGCACCATTCACTTCTTGCCATATCAGTCCTACCGTTTTCAACAGTACCTGTACTCTTGTGCCTGTCGTAGAGAGTGAGCACGGTTCGTATGAGGTCATCTCTTCATTATTCACTCTTTTAATTTGGTCAGCAGAATTCAGAACTGGCAGATGGAACAATTAATTAAGCAGGTTTCGTTTCAGACACTGGATCAATTCAGAAGGATTGTATTATTTAGAGCGCATCATGGCAGGTGAAGCAAACAAGTGATGAGTGATATATGCAGTAGTAGTGTGAGGCCTTGGATAGTTAAACAACCAGCCCATCTAAGGTCTCGGGTAGGCTGCTGGTTGTGAATTGTGCCTGTGAAGGGAAGCTGAAAATGTCACATCTTAATCATCCTCTGCTGTGCGGTTCACCTTTCGCTCATACAGCAAAATGTGCAGTACAACATCTCCTAACAAAAGCGCCCCGGCAAAGATTAATCATCGTCCGTGTAACTGGCAATAACTAGCCATACAAGGACATCGTCAGTAGATCATTATACTGCAACAATTAATCAAATTACAAGCTGTACGGTTAAAATTTTTCAAAATAAAAAACTAGCCGAATTGTACACGCAGGTGGAATAGAGACGTGTTTATTGTAATACAGTACAATTTCATTTAGAACTAATACCTATTATAGAAACATGAGTTGTATTTTTTATTCAACAACAACACAACAACAGCTATTACACAGAGCAGATCAAGAAGATGGCCGCGCCACAGAGAAGAGCAGCAGCATATCTCTTGAAGTAAAACAGCATCAACAACAGAAAATTACTAACACACTTACATAATTATCCTCGTCACTTAAAGACGTACGGCAGTCACACATCACCGTGAAGCGTTACACCACGTATGCATAGTATTAAGGTGGTGAGCTTAATTAGCCTTGAGGTTGGCAACAAACTCCTGCATGCTCCGGTAGCTCGAGCCGCCCTCGCCGACGGCCTTGTCCGCCTCCTCGCCGACCTTCGCCGCCCTCGCCCTTACCGCCTCGTCGGCCATCACCTCCTTGACCTTCTCCCCTATCTCCTCCCCGCTCACCAGCCTGTCCTCTCCGTCCCAGCTCCAGTGCTCCATCCACACCCCGACGCCGCCGCCCACCACCACCGTCGCGTTCACACGGTGGTCGCCGCCCCTCGGCCACGCAAGCATCGGCACGCCGTATGCCGCCGCCTCTGTCACCGAGTTCCACCCGCTGTGGCTCAGGTACAGCCCCACGGCCGGGTGCTTCAGCACCGCCTCCTGGTCCACCCACGCCTTGGTCACTAGGCCGCGCCCCTGCACGCGCTCCAGAAATCCGTCACCGAGCACGTCCTTGAGCTCCGCGGTGTCTTCGCGGTCCACCACGGTTGTCTTCAGCACCCACAGGAACCGGCAGCCGCTGGCCTCCAGCCCCGCGGCGATCTCCCGGATCTGGTCTAGGGTCACAGCGTTACGGTTGCCGAAGGCGACGTACACCACCGACTGCGCCGGCTGCTCGCCGAGCCAGGCAAGAGGGGAGCTCTTGTCCACTTTCTCGCCCGCCGGGGAGCTGGGCGACTTGAGAGGGCCGATGGCGAACACCGGCGGGTACCCCGGGACGACTGTGCCGTCCCGCAGGGCAGCGAGGGCCTCCGGCTCCATGGCTTCGAATGTGTTGACCAGAATGCCGTCGGCTTTGGTGATCTCGCGCCCGTTTTCGATGAATTGCTTTGTGAATAGTTTGTTCAGGTCGAGAAGTGACTGCGGGAGTGAGGATTTAGGGATGCGACGCACGCCGGGGATGTCAACGTCGCCGACGCCGTCCGTCTCAGCCTTCATGTCGAGGTAGACGGGGAAGTAAGCGTTGAGCGACAGCATGGTGGCGCAGGAGATAAAAAGAACGTGGCACTGGAGGTGCAGCTGTTTAGCAATGGGGATGACGTAGGAGGCCAAGGTCACGTCGGTGATGACAGCCGAGACGCGCGGAGTGGCGCCGGCGATGAGCGGGCCGAGGAGGTGGGCCGAGCGGCGCAGGGCTTCCCAGCGGAGAAAAAACGGGTCTTCTCCTGGGAATTCAGAGGTGTCCAAGGGCAGGAGTTGGAAGTCGATGCGGCGGATGCTGGGGAAGGAGGCGAAGACGCCGGCGAAGTGGTCGGCCTCGGCGGCCGACACGGTCGGGAGGACGGTCACGATGGAGATGTCGACGACGTGGCTCGAGAGGGAGGCGATGAAGCGGAAGAAGGGATGGAGGTGGCCCATGCCAGCGCTTGGGATGAAGATGACGTGCGGCGTGTCTCGGTCGGGCTCGCCGGAGCTCAGCGTTGCCATCGGGGCCATGGTCGAACACTTGCTTTTGTGACTTGAGGATTGGCACACAGACACGCTTATCTGCTGTTCGTTTTTATAGTAGCTTAGTAGTATGTTTACACGCCAGCAGGTGTCACCTTTTGTACGGCAAAGTTTAGTTGGTCCCACGGAAAAGTAGTATTTTTTGAGTTGTGCACATGAAAACCTGATTTTAGTTTTTTTTCACAAAATCTCTAAATATAAGTATATGTAAAACCCAGTTTTACCCCTACAACGTTTCCATTTAATGTTATTCAAACCGACTAATTACTTAAAATCCGAATTGCTAAAATTGCCTAAAAAGGGGCTTACATAAAAACGAAAATGTATAACCACAGGTCACAAGCGCTATGTCGGCCGTTCCCTGCTCTCCCAATGTATTTGATATGTATTTGAGAGAAGAGGACATTTTGGAGAATAGGAAAGTGATATGTATTTGAGAGAAGAGGACATTTTGGAGGAGGATAGGATGGAAGTTTGAATTTGAAATATTTTGGGAGGGAGGGAAAATAATTTCTTCTGACGTTCGCAACAATCTCACTATTTTTCGGTACATAACTTTTGTAATATTTTTGAAGTACGTGATATTTTCACCATTTAGCACACTGAGCATGTAGCACAACAAACACACGTCATGGTAGGGTCGATAAAGTAGATCCTTTCGTGGTGTTGGAACCACAAATTGTACCTACCGCTGCCTCAATTTGCGATCAGCTGTTTGCATGGGTAGGTGAGCCGTATACATCTCGGAGCCGAGGCACACTCGAGGGTCGAGATCACTTAAGGCATCTCCAATGGTCCTAGCTAGCAACTAACTAGGAGACTTCCACATCATCAACCAAATAGTTAGCATACAAAGGACTGTCTATAAAGATAGCTATTTGATACTTACATGCACACACAGTCATTTATAGAGATTGTCTCGTTTTCTGTTATAGCCTAGTGCTTAAGGAAGAGCCGGCTCGATTTTTTTTGCATACTCTCTTTCCTCCACATGTGATTTATACGCTTACACAGACGTCGCAAATAACAAATGACTCAGACTATTGGAGATGCCCTTATGAACGACCTGGCTGTGCAAAGCTGAGCACATTCTCCCATGACCGTGAGACTAATCAGTGCCATCCTGTTTGCTTTCGGGCCACACGTTCTACCTACCGAATCGTTGGCCTTTTTGCCCCGTGGCACCAAAATTCTTGTTTTGGCCTCTGTTCGTGTTCGTATGAAATGCCAATTTTGCCTCTCTCTCCTGCTCTCTGAATGTGCGAGCTCGCCTGACGCGCCGCCTGAGCACACGACCTGAGCTCTCTCGCGCTCCCCATGACTGCGGTTGGCACAAGCCAATTCAAAACAGATGTTCAAAGAAAAAAGAGAAGTTGGCTTCACACGCAACACAAGATAAGGAAGAAAGGACCAACTACAATACAGCTAAAGCAACACAATAAGGTTTGTTCCTTAATTATATACTAAAAATAAATTACAGTTCAGCTAACGCAAGTGAGCTCGTGTGCTCGGGCGGCGCGCCAGGGAGCTCGCGCGGTCAAGGGCAAAAGCGGGAATTTTGGTGCCTCAGGGGCAAAAAGGCCAACAATTCCTACCTACCACCTTATGTCAAGTTTCACAGTTGTTTCGGCAACTAGCTTCGGTGTTTCTTGAGTCAGACGCTGCCATGGTTGTTCTCCGCTGGAAGAACAACCTGTCCATATGTAACATCCTATTTTGTAGAGTTTTCTTCAAGTTTTTAAAATAAAATTCACCATTTAAATTTTTCTAGAATTAATTAAAGCTTAAATAGAATTTTTATTAATTAAAAGGATTTAATATGGCCAAATTAAACATCAATTGTTGCTGAAAGTATTTTATTTGGGTTCTTTGTGCTTCAAGGAATTTTTATAATTTTTTGGGTTTATTTGCTATTTTCTAGAGCTCAATCCCTTTTCTTTGATTTTCTGAAATTTGAAAATTTGCGAAATCCTTTGAAACCGCCTAGGCCAAATTCCTTCAGCCTATCACTATTCATCTAGCCCAGCCGCTCCGTGTGTCGGCCCGCTCACCTCGTTGCACCGCGTGTCGGCCAACACCGGCTCGCCCGCACGCTTCCATGCCTTTTGGTTTGCTGCCCCATCCGTCGTCCGATCCTCCCTAGCGCCACATGTCGGCCATCGGGACCCCAAGCACTGTTCATTGTCCCTATTTGGGAACCACTACCGTAGCACCGAAATCAAACTCATCTTGGGACTCTATGTTGTGTTCTGCTCGGTCTTCTCGACGTCCGCACATAAAAGCCACGCCTCACCTCATTTCTCCTATCTTTGAGCTGCTCGCTTAGCCTCACCATGCGTCGCCACCAAGTACGCCATTTAGTAACTAAAGCCGAGCTCGCCGTTAACTGTCGTCGGAGTTACGCGGAGGTTGTTCGTCTTCGCTACCGATCCTCTTCGTTTGCCGGTAAGTTGATGCCGCGCCTTCCGCCATTCCGCCGTTCGCCATCTGCCACCAAAAGCCTTGCCGCCTGCTTTCATTCGCGTACACCACCGCGTGCTCATCGCCATCGCCACGCGTTCGTTCGGTCGCCAAAGGGTCACCTCGATCCACGTGCCTGACTGATGTCACCTTTAACGTCATCACACACTCTTCGCCACTTGGGATTCTCTGTATACCCAATCCATGCGAACCATGTCTAAGACATGTTAGTCCCTCAAGTTAGATCTACTCTGCCATAGACCCGTGAGCCAAGCCAAGCTGAGTCAACAGCCACGTCAACCCTAGCCTATGTGTCATGCCACGTGTATATCCATGTGGGTGCCACATCAGCCAACTAAACCATTTCCCATGCCACGTCAGCAAGCCACTTCACCCTGCCACCTCAGCCCTAAGTGCCACATGTCAGGCCACGTGTCCACCACGTCAGTAGCCCAGTCATCCAGTACACTATTCTGTGAACCAAGTCCACCGTACATCCACTATTCCGTGAACCCGGCCCACAGCACAGTAGCCTTTTTTTAATTTCTAGTATTTTTTAGCCATTTAATTTTTCAAGAGCATATTCTTCTCCGTCCTACCTCTAATTGACCTGATTCTTTTCTTAAATTCATCTGAAATTGAGTTCTACCTTTTGGTTCTAATTTTAAAGTTTTTAGAGTTCATTCGAATTTTATTTTATTTCATTTGTGCATCATTTTGTTTTCTCTCTTGTTAGATAACGTCTTTGAAGGAGCTGAAACAAGATTTGAAGATCAAGAGTCATTAACTAAGTAAGGCCAAAGCAAGTCATGTTTTTTGATCATGTTGAACCTAGTTTTTAGATCTATTTATTTATTATTTTATTTTAAATTATCGTGAATTGCTATTTTATTATAAACTTTTGTATATGGTAGTTATCATCTAATTTAATTAAATCATTCATTTGATAATTTGAATACCATAATTATATAGTCACCATAGGATGGGTAATTATCTAGTGATATAATACTGGTTATCACATGGGTTGTGCGTATAGTATGCTTAGCCATACTTATAGTCACATTGAGTTCGTATCACATGTGATCAATTAATTAATTTTGACTTAATAAGACATTGAATTATGGTTGTAGCCACAGTTATAAAATTATGTATCATGATATTAGTGTGTCATTGGTGTTGGTTATACAAAATATGTTTTCACTTGGACGAGTAATTGTGCAGTAAAGGGAGAAGTGTGGTTAACACTTTGAGAGTTATGGATGTCTCATCTGGGTAATGTCTAAGGACTTCACTTTGTGCGTCATTGATCTGAGCTTTATCGTGCAACCACATGTGTAGTATGGGATAGATCTGACTGATTAATTTATAATATTTTAATTTCAATTTCACTATTGTGATGAACGTGGGTGTTAATTAGACATTTCCACAAGGTGCAAGAGGGGGCAATTATTGACTAGGTGGTTAACCTACTCGATTGCGAAACTTTAGCGGACGGAATTGAGTTTGATGTTGAGCATTGTAAAAACTTTGTTGTGATTTTTTTATATAGATATGATCACATCGTGTAAGTAAAGTTGTGCAACCTCTGTAGAGTGTAAAACTATTTGAATAATCGTGTCCCCGGTTATGGACAATGTTAAGTGATTTCACACGAGGGGTAGAGTTTTTATAAAAACTTGGTTGAGATAATTTTGAGAAGTGAATAGTTAATTTACTGGTGATTTATTGGGTGAATGGTCAGTTCACTTATGGTTTATTCAATTTCATTAGTTATTTACTTATTTAATCATTTTTCTTAAAGTTCGCTTTCAATCTATTTATTATATTTACTTTAAATTATTACTTTCTACAAAATAACCACTCAGCTATCCTTTGGTAAGTCTTGCATATTGTATTGCATTTTTGTTACAAACGACTTGCGAATACTCTATGTACTCACGGCTATATCCACATTTGATCAGTTAAAGAAGATGAACTATATCAACTGGAGGTACCTGAAGGAGGATATTTCAATGACTTCTCGGATTAGGGTCTCGCCTCCTAGTTGATTGCCTATGGGCATGTCAAATGGCCACTCCATTTTGTTATGTTTTCGCTGCTAGTTTTGCTAAGCCCTTCCGACTGTTTAAGTGTAAATCTGGCCATAAGGTTGCAACTCTGATAATTAATAATATTTGAGTGTTTTTCTTGGTTAATCATGAATATAGTTGATATTCATCTATGTTTTCACTGTGTGTACTAGCGTGATGTTGGACTAGTGTAGAATATACATAGAGTCCAGATTTGTATAGTCAGATCTCGACACCACACTGACTCAGTGAGCAAGTTGCAATCCCTATATGGACTGTTGGATCGGTACGCCAACTCAAGAAGGTGAATGGTGTATTTAATTTTTTTTCTTAAGTATTCAGCGATTCTTCGCTCTAATAGCTCTGAGAAGTTATGGAGATCAATAAGCCAAAAAATCTGAAAATTCAAGGTGCTACCGTAATCTTAGTTCGTTGAGTAGTAAAATAGCGTTATTTTAAATCTAAAAATCATGTAACTTTTGATTCATAAATCCAAAAGATTTAAAACTTGAATCAAGACTAGACCATGATATTAAGAACTTATCCCAACCAAAAATCTTGAAAAACTTAAGAGAATTGGGATCTGTTGATTTGTGAAGGTGTGTTGCACCAAAAAAGGGTCAAAACTATAAATTGATCAAAGTTTCAAATCAAGACTTCAAATCACTTAAAATTTGATATGAACGTTCTCTAGGATATCACGAACATATTCCAATTAATAATCAAGCAAATCATTGCCAAATTTGTAACATTTTTTGTTTGAAGGAAGGTTGCAGTAAAACCAGGTAAAAATTTAAAACGGTGAATATGACTTGTTCGCGGGTGATTGATGGTCAAGATGAATCTAGATGTATTTCTACATATCATAGCAAGCTAATAGCCGGACTCTAGAGGAGCATGTTGAGAAGTTGTAGCAGATGTTTGATATCCTCACAAAACATCCACTGAAGGTTGAGAGGATCTAGTGTTCGTTTGCATAGCCCAGTCTCACCTACTTGGGTCACGTCATCAGTAAAGAAGGTGTAGCCACGGATAGCAAGAACATCAAGGCTGTGAATTTCTGGCCAACACCGACAAATTTCAAGAAAGTTTAGGGATTCTTGGGCCTCACGGGATATTATTGCAAGTTTATTTGCAACTTTGGAGTAATCACTTGGCCCTTGATAGAATTATTAAGAAAAATGTGGTGTTTAGATGGACATCCAAGAAAAAGCGATGTTTTAAGCTCTAAAGAAGGCCTTAGTATCGGCTCCAGTATTGGCTCTTCCAGACTTTAATAGCCATTCAAAATTGAGGCAGATATCAGAAAAAGGAATTGGCATTGTGCTGATGCAAGGATGGCATCCCATTACTTTTCTTAGCAAAGCTTTAGGGCCGCACATGCAAGGGCTATGGACTTATGAGAAGGAAAGCCTTGCTATCATCTTGGTCGTCGAACAGTGGTGACCTTACTTGCAGCATGCAGAATTTATCATTCGAACTAATCAGAGAAGCCTTTTGCATTTGGGTGACTAGCACTTAACTACGCCATGGCAGCAAAAGGCGATGGAAAAACTCCTAGGGTTACAATACTGGCTGCTGTACAAAAGGAGGCTGAAAATTGTGCAGCGGACGCATTGTCGAAAAAGGTGGCTAACTTCTAAGAAAATTTGGCTGCCATTTCAACTTGTGTCCCTTCGTGGCTAGAGGAAGTAGCAGAAGGGTACAAGACCAGTAGGCTACCAACTGAATTGAGTGTGGAGAGTGACAAAAGTACTCCACTTAAGAGATGGTATTATGAGATTCCAAGGAAGAGTTTGGGTGGGATGCAATCCAGCACTGCAGCAGAGTATCATCAGTTCCATGCATTCCAGCGCCATTGGTGGTCATTCGGGATTCCAAGTGACTTATTGCTGCATTAGCAAGTTGTTCGTGGTATGAAGAAAGAGGTGCGTGTGTATGTAGCGGCTTTCACAATTTGCAAGCAAGCTAAAACCGAGCATGTCCGCTACCCAAGACTTCTCCAACCACTTCTAGTGCCGAAACATGCCTGGCAGATTGTGACCATAGAATTCATTGAAGGGCTGCCAAGGTGTGCTGGTTTCAATAGTATTATGGTGGTTATTGACAAGTTCTTCCGGTATGCCCACTTCATTTATTTATCCCATCCCTTCATAGCTTTTCAAGTGTCCCAAGCTTATCTACATAACATTTTTAAATTGCATGGTTTGCCTCAATCTATTATCTCAGACAGGGATTGAATATTTACAAGTGCTTTGTGGAGAGAATTGTTCAAGCTTGTGCAGACTCAATTCAGGATGACTTTGGCCGACCATCCACAAACCGATGGGCAAACTGTAGGATCAAGGATAATTGACTAGAGGGGGTGAATAGGAGATTTTAAAATTTCTTGCTTTCTAAAACTAATTTCTACAAATTTAGAGCTAAGTAAGATTTCTATTGCAATTTAAGATCTACAAAATTCTAGTAATGCTAAGGCACCACAAGCTAAGTCTCTATACATATGTTTCTAGCTCAACAAGACAATTTAATTGCTAGAAATATTAATACGTAATAGTAGAGACAAAGAAATGACCAAATGGAGACAAGCGATATTTTGATGTGGTATTGCAAACTTGCCGATCTTCACTAGTCCACGTTGAGAAAAGCCCAAATGAATTGGACCGACTTCATGAATTAAGCCTTGCTCTTCGATTCCACTAGTAGTTATTCTTCCTCTGCTCCGGAGATGGCGAACATTGAGCCACTTACAAATGACATCAGGCCTCTTCATAATCTTCTAGAAGAGATCACCGCGCAAACTTGCACCAAGTCATCTAGGTGCCGGCAAACACCAAGAGTAATAAACCACGACCTTCGCTTAATGGATTTCAAGTGTCAAAGATCAACTAAATCAAATGAATGCACTTGAATGTCTCAGCTACCTCAAATGAATACAAATGGAGTAAATGAGATGTTGGAAGTTTGCTACAAGCTCAAGGATGTTCAATGAAATGTTCTCTATCCGTCCTTGGGTTGGTGGAGGGGTATTTATACTCCTCACCAACAAATTCGACCGTTTAAGGTCAATTCCTAGCTAGTTCTACCGCACCTGCACAGTAACAACTATAACAGGTGTAATTAATGCTTCTGAACTAGCCACTATATTGCGACCTGATACTACCGCCATTCAAGGTGTGGTAGTTCTGATCTTTAGTAGTGCCATTTTCATGGAGCGGTATTACCATTTTTCTTGAGGGCCAAAACTGGCCCTCTAGAAATAACATACCGTCAACTAAATTTTGATCCTACCAAAAAGAGGTGGTTCCACTCCTAACTTGCAGTCATACTGCTGTGCTGTAGTACCACCAATTATACTCCGGTACTACTATTTTCCAAGGGAGAAAACATGATCCAAAATGTACCTTTCTAGAAATTACATACTGCCAACTAAAATTTGGTCCTACTGGGTGCGGTAGTACCGTACTACCTTCTGGTCATACCACTGAGCAGTATCACCACCAAGTAACCTCCAGTACTAACATTTTTCCTATCAATACATAGTTGGATTTGAAATTTTAATTCTAAGTGCATGCATGATCCTTAGTTAATTCAAATGGCACAATAATTTCTTTCAAGCTACTAGTCATGATCTCTCTTAATAGTATGATGTCTTTGGTCTTCCACCAAATCTCCAAAGATCATAAAATCAAAAAAAGATCCTAGACTACTTATACCCTTCTTCCATGCTATTGTGATCGCTTCAATTCTTGTCATGCATCTTCAAGTCGTACACCAACTTTCGGGACTAAACCATTCAAACATTTATTAAACATGTTAGTCCAATATTTACTCATTATCTAATTTACCAAAATATTTTTAGTGGTCTAGATGCTTTCAATCTCCCCCTTTTTGATAATTGATGACAACCCAAATTATGTAAGAGAATTGAAATAGTTCGAACATACCACTTGTTGAAAATGAATCGTATATTCTTGTTGCGACTTTAAAAAAACAAGTAATTATAGAATTGAGATTAAATGAATTGATAATTACTTGTTTCAAAGTCAATTAAAGAAAACTTCCCCTAATTATGTGCATGTGTATTTAAGAGGTGAATTGCAAGCACATGTATGGATTTTTAGAAAATTTTGGTGGAGTTTCTTCTAGATGATGAACTTGAGGAAGCATTATAAACATAAGTACATAGCATGAATATAAAATCGTAAGGATAGATAAATTGAGGCAATTATAAATTCATGCATGCATAACCAACATAGGCAAATTTATCACAAGTTCATCACACCAAAAGTCACATATAACAAGTTCATACAAAGATGTCCAAATTATAACATAGATAATAGATAACCAATTAACATAAGCTTCTCTTCTTCTTTGCTTCTGTCGAGACCCGAATATGCAAATCCGGACTCCCTGTGTATTCTGCACTAGTCCCAGGATCATGCTAGTGCACACAGTTAAACATAGATGTCATCATAACCATATACACGATAAAATAAAGGAAAAGCTTAAATATCGATAAATCTCAAAAGGTACGACCTTATGGTAAGCTTACAATCAATTGGCCCGAAGGCTTAACAAAAGTAGCAGCGGAAATCCAAAATAAAGCGTAGTGGCCAATCGGCAAGCCCACAGGCTATCGAGTGGAGAACGAAGCCTAATCTGCGAAGTCGTCGAAGTACTCTCCTTCTGGAACCTCCTGCTGGTGAAAGTCCTCTTCCTCAACTGAGTAACATTGGGTATAAAGCCGTGAGTACATTGGTACTCAGCAAGTCGTTCGTAACAAATGAATGCAATATAGTATGCAAGGCTTACCAAAAGAAGGCTGAAAGGTTAATTTGCATAAATGACAGTTGAAATACAATAAATAGATTGAAGGCGAACTTTAGGTAAAACAGTAATAAATACATAATCAAAGGAATTGAAATAACCACTTGCGAACCTCCCATTCACAAGCTAAACTAACCGCTCATGGACCTCCCATCCATAAGCTAAACCAACAGTAGATTAACCATCCACTATCCAACCACAATCCACAAGTTTTCAGAAATAACTACCCCTCGTGTGAAATCACCGAGCATTGTCCATGACTGAGGACGCGGCTATTCGAATAGTTTTACACTCTGCAGAGGTTGCACAACTGTACCCACACGATGTGATAATCCTCACGTTAAAGATAATCACAACAAGGCCTTTACAAAGTTCAGTTACAACTTAATCCGCCCGCTAGAGTTTCGCATCACACCCCCCTTGTGCCACATGGAAATCAGCAACTATGTTTATCTCAATGGCAAGATTAAAGTTGAAACCTCCCAAATTAATCAGCCAGGTCCGTCCCATACCAGACATGTGGTTTGCACGGTAAAGCTCAGATCAATGGCGCACAAAGTTAAGTCCTTAACATTACCCGGGCGAGACTACCACATCCCTCGAAGTGCACCAACACTTCCCCCCTTTACTGCACGATCACTCGCCCGAGTGCAAAACCAGTTTGTTTAACCACCGCCGATGACGCATCAACGTCGTGGCACAAATTTTAATATACGTGGCACCAACCATAGTTCCATATCTCATTAAGTCAAATTGATAAATCACATGTGATGATAAACCCAATCGGAGCTATAAGCAAAGCTAAGCAATCTATCGTACCAACCCATGTGACAATAATCTAGCATCACTAGTATGTTTCCCAACCTATGGTGACAATGGTATAATGGCATTCCAAATTATCAAGGAGTGAGAAATTCAATTGGGACGATAACTACCGGTACAAGGGTTGAATAAAAATAGCGATGCAATGTAATTTAAAACAAAGTAATTAAATAATAGATTGCAAATCGGGTTCAACATGATCAAAGAACATGACTTGCCTTGGTTATGCTCAGCGAGGTACTCCTGGTCTTCGGGCGCGGAACCTGCTCCTCCGGAATCCGAATCTAGCGAGAGAGAAAACGACCGAAACCAAATAAACACATAAAATAATAAGCAAATGAACTCCAAAATTCACAAAACCAGAACCAACAGCTAGAGCTCGATTTTAGATGAATTTAGAAAAAAGAACGGGGTCAATCAGAGCTAGGACGGAGGAGAACGGGCTCTCGAAAATTAAACCCTAAATTAAATCAGGAAAAATCAAAAAGTGCACTGTGCTGTGAACCCGGCGCACGAAATTCCGAGTTCACCGTGAACCCGGCGCACGGAACAGTACACGCGGAGAGAGGGGGTGCTGACGCGGCTCGGTGGGGCTGACGTGGCGCTTGCTGGTGCCGCCACGTGGCACGGGGTGACGTGGTAGCTGACGTGGCTGCCACGTGGCACCTGGGGGCTCGGATATTTGCTGACGTGGCGCTGGTGTGGTGGACACGTGTCATGCCACGTGGCCCTAGGGCTGACGTGGCGTGCCATGTGGGAGGGCGGACGCGGCGCGGCGCGGGCGCGCACGGCGGCGGGATCCGACGGTTGCGGTCGCGACACACGGCGAGATCTGGATGGCCGGATCGGAGGGAGAGATCGACAACCGGGATCGAGCGGCGCGGAGGCAGGAGACGTGCGATGGCCAACGCGTGGCTGGCGCGCCGCGCGGGCGCGGGCGCGCGGGCGTGGGGTGCGCGGGTGGCGGCGGCGAGGGGCGGCGACGGGGGACGGAGTCGGCGGCGAGGTCTCACCGGTCGGCAGCGGGGACGGTGGCGACGGCGACAGCTCCGGCGACGTCGCGGGCGAGGACCGGGCTCCGGCGACATCGCGGGCAAGGACCGGGCTCCGGCGACGGCGACGGCGGCGACGCGGCTCCGAGCGGCGCCGTGAGGCGAGGGCGGCGATTCGTTGGCACGCGAACCGAGGAAGGTAGGGTTTAAAAGGCACGCGAACCGAGGGAGTCCAATCCAGAGACGACGCGGACGCGGGGTGGACGCGGTGCGGAAACGGACGGCTCAGATGCACCGCGGCGGATCCAATGGCGGGCGGCGCGGCTCGGGTAGGGTTAGGGTTACGCGCGGGCGCGGGCATGGACGGCGGGGATGAAGCCACGTCGCGGGGGCGATCCGATCGGACGGCGAGCGAACAGCGAGGGCGCGAGCGTGGGCGCGGGCACTAGCAGCGCGACGCGTGGCGCGGGGACGCGATCCAACGGCGGGGCGCGGGCGACGCTGAGGGCGGGCGCGCGAGGGATCGGGCGGCGGGGAACGCGACGCGTGGCGTGGGCGGAGATCTGGTGGGCGAAAGGGAGGCGGTGCGGACGCGCGGGAAAGAGCGGGAGGCCGACGCGTGGGCGGCGGGGATCGCCGACACGCGGAGGGGGAAAATCGGGCGGCTGGGAGCGGCCCGGGGGTTTTTAATTCTTTTTCCTTTTTCAGAAATCCGAATAAACTTCTAAAAGCTTTTGAAAATAGCAAATAAATCCCAAAAATTCACCAAAAATACCGGAAAATTCCTTGAGACCTGAAGAATCAAAATAAAATATTTTCAACTTATGTTGATGTTTATTTTACTCAGATAAAATTACTTTAAAATTCTAAAATTCATTTATGGCTTAATTTAATTTCAGAAAATTCCAGAAAATGTCTTGTGACACAAGGAACTTAATTAAATTATTTTCAGCTACTGTTGAGGTTTATTTTAATCATTTTAAATTCTTTTAAATTTTTGAAATTTATTTTAAGCTTGATTTTAAATTCAGGAAAATCCCAGAAATTTATTTTTAAATTCAAGATTTTAAAAATCCCTAAAAATCAGGATGTTACAGCTTCTCCCCAGTGGCGCCTTTCTTCTCCATTTTCTCCCCTTTTGGCATCAAGGTACCAAAAAGGGCTACTCCTGTGGAGAAAGGTCACGACAGTAATGACAGTCATAATGGACATGAAAAGGAGGTCTTGCTAGGATGCACTCTATGGATGTGACTCGCTCATCGAGGGAGGTCACTCGATCATCAACAGAGCCCACCCTGGTGGAAAGCGATGCAAGCACCATTGTCGCCTCAGCCTAAGTGTCGTGCATCTAGAGGACGGTGTCATAGATTTGGGAGAGCGAGACTACATCTGCCAGAGGAGTTGGGGCTTCTTCTTCCTCCTGAGCTCATGGAGGTGTAGTTGGGATAGGAGGACCCTCTTGGGGCTTGTAGGGCTTATGGGTGGATCCCAACTCCATGATATCCAATATTTCTAATGATCAGAGTCTTGATGAATGATGCAAAATAGATCCTCTTGACCCTGTCATTCTTGGAGTCATCAATCTCTCAGATGATCAAGTCAACCACATCAAACCTTCGTCCATGCATGATGCTATCAATGATGTTCCATGCATATCCTCTAATAGCATCAAAGTTTCCACTCTTAGGAAAGAAAGTGTGGTTGATTATCCTATTTATGAGACTAGGAAGAGAAAGCAATCCTGCAAGCTTGCCTAGCATATACCTCATAGTAGTGTCATAATACTCCATCCATGCCTGGATTCTGAGTATAGGCCTATCATGAATCTTTTCATACCTCCTTGACTCAGTCCTCAGAGCTAGCTCAAATTCCCTCTTGGTTGCCTCCAACCTCTCCTGTCTTGCCATCCAAGCCATATAGGTGAAGTCTGGAGATACATACACCATTGCATAAAACGGTTGGATGATCTCCTCATTGTAGTCACACTTGAGGGCAACAAAGTCATGGATGCCAGAGGAACAAAAAAGCTGATATGCCCCTGTGTATCTATCTAGGGACTCCAGGTGTGCCCAATCCACATATTTGTGCTCTGTGAATTATTGGTGATGGCCATACATCTGAAAGTAGACTTCCTACTGAAACCGCGTGTGGAATCTAGGATTAGTGGATGTCTTCTGCTGCAGAAACTGATTGGGCTGGTGAAGAATGGCATAGTCCTTACTAATGATGGTCCTTAGGTTTATTGGCTACTTCTTTGGCTCACCCATTTCCTCATCAAAGTCCTCATTGACCTCATGCGAGGAGCTCTCTACACTTTTAGTATCTAACTCAGTACTTGGTGTTTGAGCCTTGCCTCTGGTTTCTCTAGTCCTTTGGGCTGTCTCTACCTCTGGATTAGCCATAGAGCGTTGAGGAGGAACTTGAGTGGTTGCCGGTTGAGGGAGAGCGGGTACTTGGGACGAAGAGCCCACTCGGGATGAAGGAGATCCATAGTGCTTGCGAACGGTAGTCTTAGTCTGAGGCATTTTCACACAGGATAGAATGACCATTAGAACTCATCCACATACGTTTATAGATGAATGGAATGAAGTGGCTCTCTTTTCAGTAAAATCGGTAGTACTGACATGTATATGGCGGTAGTACCGAGTTGTGGTAGTACTGACATGCAATGGCCGGTATGACCACACAGCTGTAGTACTATCATGCAATGGTTGGTATGACTGCACCGCGGTAGTACCGTGCATGTTGAGCAGTAGTTCCATTTTTACTGAATTGCTCCTAGGGCATTATAATGTTCAATTTTTCTAGTGTTCCTCATGGATTGAATCCATGGAACGGATGCACAAACATCATAGAACATCAGATTTATCATTTTACCCAAGAGAATATTACCATTCCATCTACATTCTCAAAAACCTAAAGTTTGGACTTTTCTAGGATTTCCACAATGGTAAACAAAGAAAGTTGAGGATCAAGGAGAGATTTAACTTGTTTTTTAGAGGGAAAACCCTTGGAGAAAATGAGGATCAACAATGCCAAGGAAACTCACAAGTTTTTGGGGGTTCACCACTAGAGGTTTTTGGTGGAGGGCAAGGTGAGAGAAAAAAAGAGAGTATGGAGGGGTGCGAACTGACCGCTTGGGAGAGAGATGAGGCAGAGGTTAAGGTCGTGGGTTAGCAGTTAATGTGTCCACCAACCGACACAGTAGTATAGCAATTTTAACACCAGTGGTACCGGTGAGCGGTAGTACTGTAAGTTCCAAGCCAGTAGTACCACTAGAATAATATCAGTAGTTCCAATTTTTCTAGAACTTCAACGATAGATTTTGGGGATTGTGCAAATGATCTCTAATTTTACACTCAAATAAGTTATTTTCAGGATCATTATGCATTAAACAAGCTAAATAACATCCAGAAATATAGTTTTTGTGTACATAGAGATTTTTTTTAGAAGGAATTGAAAATAATTTGAAAATATTGTTCTCAAAAACTTCAAATGACACCAAATGAGAGCAAAAGACATGAGACATGAATTCAATCAATATTTGAATAGTTTATGACATTTAACTCATTCCTCAATTTGCAAAAGCGACTTTCATCTAATGGTTTAGTGAAAATATCCGCTAAGTGATCTTCGGTTTAAATATGGTTATTGACTATGTCTTTCTTACTCACATGATCTCTCAAGAAGTGGTGGCATATATCTATATACTTGGTTCTTGAGTGTTAGACCGGGTTATTAGCTATTTTCACGGCAGTATCATTATCACATAAAATAAGTATTTTATCAAATTTAATTTCATAATCCATCAATATTAGTCTCTTCCATAGCAATTGAGCACAACAACTGCCAACAGAAACATATTCATCTTTGGCGGTGGAAAAGGCTACATAATATTTTTTCTTAGATGACCATGAAACTAAAGACCTTCTTAACAATTGACAACTTCCCAAGGTGCTTTTTATATCCACTTTGCAACCCGCATAATCAGAATTTGAATATCCAATAAAGTTAAATTTAGCACATTTAGGATATCATAAGCCAATACTAGAGGAATACTTTAAATATCATAGAATTCTTTTTACAGCCATCAAATGGCACTCTTTTGGTGATGCTTGAAAACATGCACACATGCAAACACTAAATATGATATCAGGTCTAGATATAGTAAGATAGAGCAAACTATCAATCGTAGATCTATAAAGCATTAAATCTATAGGTTTACCTCTCTCAATGAGATCAAGATGTCCATTTGTCGTCATAGGAGTCTTGATGGACTTTGTATCCTCCATGCCAAACTTCTTGAATAAATCTTTCACGTACTTCAGTTGGCTTATGAATATCATGTCCTTAAGTTGCTTGATTTGTAGTCCAAGAAAATAGCTAAAATCTCTGATCATAAATATTTTAAATTCTCTAGACATCATATCACCAAATTCTTTGTAAAAATCTTGGTTAGTAGAGTCAAATATGATATCATCAACATAAATTTGACATACAAAAAAGTCGTTATCAATAATTGTACTAAATGATGCTATATCAACCTTCCCAATTCTGAATTCTTCATAGAGCAGAAAATCTCGAAGACACTTATACCATACTCTAAGAGCTTGTTTTAAGCCATATAGCGCCTTGGAGAGTTTATACACATAATATGAATTTTTAGGATTTTCAAAACTAGGTAGTTGTTTAACATATACAAGTTTGGTTATTTTTTTCATTTAAAAAAGCACTTTTAACATTCATTTCAAGTAATTTGATATCAAAGTATGATACAAAGGCAAGTAATATGCAAATGGATTTAAGTAATATGCGAATGGACTCAAGTCTAGCTACAGAAACAAATATTTTATCATAATCCAAACCCTTGAGCGACTAACCTTGTCTTATTTCATACCACAACTCTATTCTCATCTTGTTTGTTGTGGAATACCTATTTTGTACCAATTACATTGTCTTTCTTAGGTCTTTCCACCAAGCTCCAAATGTCGTTCTGGGCACAGATGTTTAGTTCTTCATGCATACATTTACCCAATCCAGATCGTTTAGAGTATCATCTACATGCTTTAGTTCAAGAGAAGAGACGAATGAGTGATGCTCACAAAAAGAAGCTACACAAGATCAAGTTTGAACACCTTTACTCATGTCACTCAATATTTGATCTATTGGATAATCATTTGCAATTGCATTGTGAACCTTTGGAGGTAGAGTTGTGATGAGGACATCACTTCCATGCATACAACCAATAGATCAGAATCTATGCACTTGCAAGGTCCAATCACAAGAGCTTGCGCACGTCAATTGAACTATTAGGTAACTTTGCTTGTAAGAGTGCATTTTGTTTCTAATAAGAATATGCTACTATCTAATGCATGTGATACTCTTTTAATTAGGAACTTAGGAGCTGATCATGAAGAAAAACATGTGCAATTCAATTCAGCCTCCGAAGACAGCACCGACTTCAAATGAGCATAACTTTCACATATAGACTCCGTTTGAGCTTCACGAGCATTTGATTAAAATAGTATCTCATGCTCTTTTCAATGGATCTAACCTCACATCCAAACTCTATCTGAGTGTGCCGCAATCTGCAAAATAGTCCGCTGCTATCCCTATTTCTGAAATAGGCTGGTGTTGCGCCACCTCCACTTGGGCCCATGGGCCTTGTAACCCTAGGGGTGTGTGCCCAACTCCGTGGCCGCCACCCTCTGGCCGTCATCCTCATATTGTTATATGTGTGCTACACTTTAGGTTTTGCATGAGTCGACTAGAGCCACCCAAACTCTTATTCTTCGCTTGAGTCGACTAGACCAACCGTAAAGAACCTCTATGAAATCCTATCTTTTGAACTCAATCATATATTTGTAATTTAAATTGCTTGTTACTTTGTTCTTGTTTGTTCTTTGATTGCTTGTGTGAATTGATCCTTGTGATCAGGTTAATCCGGTCTTTGGCACGATTGATAACAACTTAGTGATTAGTTCAGCGAATGATTTGTTCATACATGCTACGTTCGTAGCCTGGTTCGTGAGAGTCGATCATTGTCCAATTGGAATTATCATTCTAATCAAAAGATCGGGATAACATCAGTTCATCAAGTTGACGGTTGTTCTTCTTCTTCTTCTTCCTTTTCTTCTAGTCTAACATTTGAACTTTGCTTGTTGTAGAAGAGGTAGGAAGTTCAATTAATTTTAATGAAGGTGATTCACTTGTATCTTCCATTGACTTGATGCCATTAATTTGCATATTCTTCATTACTTGTATTAATCTTTCATCACCTACGTCATCTAAATTTTTTTTGCTCTTCTTGAGAGCATTAGTCTTATCAAATTGAACATCACAAGTCTCTTCAACTAAACCAGAGTTTTTGTTGAAGACATGATAAGCTTTACTAGTGGAAGAATAATCAAGTAAGAAACACTCATCACATCAATTTTGAAATTTAGAGAACCGAACACCCTTCCTTAAGATATAGCATTGGCAACAAAATACTCGAAAGTATGAGATATTCGGTTTTCTTCTAACGAGAAGCTCATAGGAAGTATTTTTTTTAAAAGACAATACAAGTAAAGGTGATTTATAGTATGATAAGCGGTGTTGATAGTTTTCACCCAAAAGCGATCGGAAGTATTATATTCATCAAGCATTATCCTAGCTATTTTAATTAATGTTTGATTTTTCTTTTCTAAAACTCCATTTTGTTCCGGAGTGTAGGTGGTGGAAAGCTTGTACTTTATTCCAAGTTTATCATAAAAACCTTCAATTTTAGTGTTTTTGAACTCAAAATCATGTCATTACAGATTTTCTTTATTTTGAAATCAAATTTATTTTGGGTTCTTTTTGCAAAACTTTTGGAAATACCAGAGGCTTTAGACTTGTCATGTAAGAATAATACTTATGTATATCTAGAGTAATAATCTATAATGATCAAACAATAGCTATTGCCCCCAATATTCTTATAGATTGTTGGCCCAAACAAAATCCATATGTAATAGCTCTAATGGTCTAAAGGTTGACATGATATTTTTTAAAAGGATGAGAATTTACAATTTACTTCCCAGCTTAGCAAACACTATATAATCTATTTTTCTCAAACTTTGCAACCTTTAAGCCAACCACTAAGTCTTGTTTAAAAAGCTTTTTGAGTTGGATCATGCCAACATAGCCTAGCCTTCTATGCCATAATCAACCTAAAGAGGTTTTTGCCATTAAAGAAGTTTTTAAACATGAATCACTATTGGAAAATCAACCAAATAAAGATATCCAAATCTAAAGCCTTTGAAAACTAATTAATTTTCTTTTTCTTTGAAATGGTAACTCCATCTTTAGAGAATGAGCAAATTAATCCAAGATCATATAATTGAGCAACGGATAGTAAATTAAAATTTAATGTTTCTACAAGAGATATAATTAAAATTGAAAGGTTATTTGAGATAGCTATTTTACCCAAACTCGGAACATTTCCTTTGCTATTGTCTCCAAAAGTGATCTTCTCATTGCTATCATTTTCAATGGTGGTGAACATATTTTGATCTCCGGTCATATGTTAAATGCAACCACTATCAAACATCCAATACCTTCCACCAGTCTTATAGTTCTCCTACAAAAGAAAATCAAATTCTTTTAGGTACCCAAATTTGTTTGGTTCCTTAGAGATTACTGACCAAGGCTTTAGTCACCTAAATAGCTTTCTTTTTAGCGTCTAAAATTGAACTGCCAACAAATCTTGCAATAACACTACCATCCTTAGTTTTCTTAAACATATAACATGAATCATACAATCCTATGAATGGAGTCTTACCAATAGGACAAGTTTGTTGCACATGTCCTACTTCCCGCACTTATGGCAATATTTGCCATTTTGTTGTACAAATCTTGTGGGCTTGTAAATCGGTTTTTTACTTTTCTTAAGTACATACCCAAGTCATTCTTTGTTGAATGAGCAACTTTGCTCACTCAAAAGCTTTCTCAAGGGTAGTCTTACCCTTAAAGCACCATTCTAAGCTTTTAGTAAGCTTAGTTACTTGCCCCTTTGGCTCATGATTATAATCTAATTTTGAACATGGCATAGCAAGTAAATCATTGCATGAAGTAGATGAGCTAGTTTTAGCAATTTGAACACTAGGCATTTTATCAATAATACACAAGTAATACTAATGCTAGTGTGAGAATTGCTTGAATTTTCTTGGATAAGAAAGTCATGAGCTTCTTTTAGCTCTTCATAAGAACATTTGAGAAAGAGATATTCTATTTTCAAGACCTTTAATTTTTACCTTTTCTTTTTAAGATATCCATTCAAGTCTTCCAACATATCCATAAGCTTATCATAGGAAGGTTCATCATTATCAATAAATTTTACCTTATCTCCTTTTGCCATGAGGCATATACGAGACGAGAAGAGCGATGGAGCCTCCTTGGTAGCATACCGATAAGTACCTTCTTCTTGGGAGACTCATCCTCATTGGAGTTAGAGTCGGTGTATTTCTCATCAAAATTCTACTTTTCAATATGAGCTTCATTCTTGCCATCCTTTTGAAGCTTTTTAAAAAGCTTCTTCTTGCCATTGGAGTCCTTCCTAGATGACTTACCCTTGTCATCCTTCTTTGTAGGGCAATGAGAGGCAATGTGCCCCTTCTCATCGCACTCATAGCAACGAACGTTGCTATAGCGCTTGTTGTCGGTGTAGAAGCGCTCCTTATTTTTTTCACGACTAGCACTTCGGGCTCAAATGGGTGTTCAAGGTTAAGAAAGACCCTACAGGCAAGGTAGTGAGGCACAAGACATGTCTAGTCACTAAAGGATATGCTCAGTGGCAGGCACCATGGGCGTGGAACGTAAAGTTGGACGCATCACTTGCCTCCCTTGGGTTTGAGCGTAGCCCTCTGGAACATAGTATGTACCGGAGGACCAGTGGCATGTCATCGCTACTGGTAGGCGTATACATCGATGACCTGATCATCATTGGCACCAGCATCAATGACATTAGCATGTTCAAAGACCAGATGCGCAACCTGTTCGAGATGAGAGATCTCGGTCTCCTGAGTTACTACTTGGGAATTGAGGTCAAGCAAGACGCTAGTAAGATCACGTTTTGCCAGAGTGCCTATGCTGAGAAGATGTTGGAGTCATCTAGCATGGTAGGATGCAATTCATGCCACACATTGATGGAGAATCGGCTGAAGCTAAGTAAGAAGGACACTAGTGCCATTGTGGATGCAACATGGTACCGAAGTATTGTTGGGAGTCTACGATACCTCTGCAATATGAGGCCTAACATCACTTACGTAGTAGGGATCGTAAGCTGGTTCATGGAGGCACCAGCTGCATCACATTGGGCGGCGGTGAAGCAAATCCTATGGTACCTTAGCGGCACTACGAGCTACAAGTGTTGCTACAAGAAGGCAGGAACGCAAGAGACTGCACTGGTGGGGTTTAGTGACAGTGACCTCGCTGGTGACATCGACGATCGCAGAAGCACTACTAGAGTTGTGTTTTTCCTCGGCACGAGTGTGATCACTTCGACATCCCAGAAGTAGAAGATTTTCACGCTTTCATCTTGTGAGGTGGAATACATCGCAGTGGCAACGATGACATGTCAAGGTGTTTGGCTAAGCCAACTTTATGGTGAGTTGGTCGAGCAAGCACCGAAGATGATAAAACTTCTGATGGATAACAAGTCAGCCATCATGCTAAGCAAGAACCCAGTGCATCATGAATGGAGTAAGAATATCGACACTTGTTTTCATTTTATTCATGAATGCATTAAAGATGGCAAGGTGGACATCGACCATGTCGGTACAGATGGACAACTCAGAAATATACTCACCAAGGCACTTGGGCAAGTCATGTTCATCGAGATAAGACAGAAGCTCTGCGTCGTTGAGGTGAAGTCTGCACAACAGGCTTAGGGGGTGATTTGTTGGACTTAAGTCCATTGCACTGCATATTTGTATTTTACTCTATCATAGCAAGTGGCCTGATATGTGCTCACATGCACGTCGTGGTCGTGATTCCCAGTTAAACTGTTAGTTAGTGGAGCGGTGGTTACGTTGGACGTGGGATGGCACGGCTGAAGCGAATTATGGCATAAGAATAGGCAGTCTTGCTTTGTATTCAGATCATATAAATCAAAGAAGAAAACTAAGAAAAGCTATACAGTTTTAGCACAGCACAAAACTCCATTCTCTCATAGTCGTAATCGAGTACAGGAATCCCCGAGTGTTCAAGTGCTCGTGGTCGTAGTCGACTGATTGAAGTTGTAGTGGTACTATAGCAGCGGTACTATAGCAGTCGTAAAACCACTATAGTAGGGGTACTATAGCAGTCGTAAAATCACTGTAGCAGTCGTAAAACCACTATAGCAGTGGTACTGTAGTAGTCGTAAAATCACTATAGCAGTTGTAAATCACTATAGCAGTCATAAAACCACTGTAGCCGTGAGAGTAGTCGAGTGTGTCGTGGTCATAAACGAGTACTAGGTACACGTAGTCATTTATGCCTTAGTCGTAAACGAGTACTAGGTACTCGTAGTAGTGTGTGTGTTCTAACAAAAAAAATGCACATTATCGAACATGGATAGGGATAGATGTTCAAGTGGAATCTTTAATTGTATCTTTGTGCGCCCGGATGATGCATATCAAGCAATGAAGTAGACAGAGGCTATCGCCGACAGCCCTCAACATGGAGTCAGTCAAGGATAAGGGACTACCTCAAAGGTAAATTTCTTATTTCCATTATTACAGAACGCATCAGGGGCGATTATATTGGCTTTTTCTAATAGCTTTTTGTTTTGGCTATAAGTAGTAACAGCTTATAGAGAAGCTTATAGAGATAGACACTCGTGTGCAATTTTGATTGATATAAATGAAGTCACCATAGTGTGTACTACAATCGACTAGTAGACTCCACCTTAAAAAGACACTCTGTTTGAAAGCTAAATACTATAGAAATGACATTTACTGTAGAAAAATGGCCTCATTAGATTCAGGGAGCGGCTATGCTGCGCTATACCATCGAATCACATTTTTTATGGTATAGTATCTAGCTGTAGGGTCTGTTTCTCTAATCGAACAATGCACAACCTATTTCATCGTCATCTTCCTCCACTACTGGCTTCCCCTATCATCCTCCCTACTCAGCTTCCCTTCATCATCCTTCCCCATGCACCAGCTCCCTACCATGACCCTTCTCCTCCTCTGTTCTTCGTCATGCACGCATAGCGTGTGTGACATGTTCTCCTCAGTTTCGACCATCAGGCTAACTCGTAGCGCCAAACCACACTTCATTCATCACACGCGTGGAGCTCAAGTGACTGCATCCTCCTTGGTTTCGCACATGAAACCTCATTGTCTGGCTGGCACATATCATCATTGGCTCCATTCTCCTCAGTTTCATGCGTGTTGGGCGAAACCTCACCGTCCGACCGACACATCTCATCATCGACTCCAGTCTTTGTGTTGAAACTATTGGGAGTACAATTGAAAACGTCATCTGCCATCTCCCCCTTGTCTGCTACTCTGGCATGTCTTAGGCAAGTTTTGTATTTTGTTCCCTATGTATGCTATTTGGTTGTTGCATGCAACATGTTCGACAAAATGCCTGGCTTGTTCCCACTTTTACATTTTTTACTTAGATGCTCAATGTGATGTTTCATTCCCTTAGACATGGAAACTATTGCTAATTTTCATCCATCTGGTGCCTGTGCAAGCAATTTATCTGATGTGTGAAGAGGCTAACAAGACCTTAGGCGTGATTACTTTACACAAGAGAATGACTAAATGCTGCCTTTGTTGAAGCTTTTTTTGCCACAAGTAATGGGCACAGAGATGAAAATGCAAGAGATGAACAATTAGATGCACAATATAAAGATACAAACTATATCAATTCACAACCTACAAAACCATATGTTGGCATGGAGGTTTCACCAAGGAAGAAGCACACAAGTATTACAATGATTATGCATGAAGTGGTGGCTTCGATACAAAAGTTTCAAGCAACACCAGGAGCAATCAATAGGTACAAGTTCACCTGCCACTCTGAACATGGCACAAAAAAGGATGAACTAGAGCAAGTGCTAGCAGCGGCTCACGAAAGAGCAGCCGACAGCAAGGTAGGAGCTAGTAGCAGCTTGCCGAAGAGCAACAAGCTATGAAAGTCTAACTCAAGGCAAGGATGGTGATTGTTAATGCCCTATCTGTTTGGGCTTAGACTTTTTGACTTATAGCTTAAAGTCAGTTTTTTTGGCTTAAGCAGCTTAAAAGCAGCCAGCTTTTAAACCAAGCTAGACTAATTGCTAGTTTGGCTTTTTTTATTTTGAGGCATGGCGTATTGTTGAAATATATGAAATACCCTTGGTTCTAATGTCATTTATGAGTCCATTACAATTTAACAATTCTGAAGTTATGACTTGATGAGATGTGACAAACAACAACGCGAATCACTCAGAAAAATTAGCTAAGTCACAACAATAATTGATAGAACACACAACAATCAGTGGTAATTTATTCTTGACTATGAACTTGGTAATCATAGTTCAATTCATGACCATGAACTTGATAATCACAATTCAATTCATGGCCATGAACTTGATAATTTAATTGTTAGCACTTCTCTTCCACGGCAATGGAGCTGAAAACTCCAATCTAGCATATTACAGAAAAGTTTTGTAGGATAGATGTTGGCAATCAGAGGGGTGAATGATTATTCAAACTTTTTCTCTAATGGTATTCAAAATCTTTACTCAAGTGACTATAAGAGTTACCAAGTTTAGATTGCACTAGCTATGCTTTAGAAAACATGGTTAGAGACTTAAGTCAATAAAATCAATACCCTTAAGAACTTATTCAATAAAGTCAAAGGCTAGTGAGACCACAAGCACAAGGCTGGTCAAACTAGTGGGGCGGACTGACCGGCCCCTGCTCCAGACCTAAAAGCCTGTTGGGACAAACCTCAAATCTTAAGAACTTATTCAAATATCATCCAAACACTTCTAAAATTTGCATGAGACTTGTTCAAGGAATTAGAAATCTAAACCAATTAAGAATCATAATGTTCTTGGACTCGAGTTAATGAAATTGAGTAGAATAGAATCTAGGTCACAAGAACACTAAAATCTCTCAAACTCAAATTACTTCTTGCTCATGAGGATTTAAGGCATAAGTTCTTCCAAATCTATTGTCATATGTCCTAGTAAGGTAATTTAAGTAAGAGATCAGGCTAGAACTCCCACGAATACGAAACCACAAATCTAACTTAAGAAAACCAAGCAATAATACAAACAAGAGTATGATTGAGATAAAAACTCTATTTGTACTAGAGGATGAAGTTTATATACTCATGGATGATTACAAGATGCAGCCAAAGTACCACTCTTTTCTCTCTCACAACCATGAAAGAAGACAAGGTGATAGAACAAAAACCTAAACCCTAGAATAGTTAGATCTACCACCTCATCTCCTACCTTTTAATAACCAGCAACAACCCTAATGGGTCCAACCCAATAAGACACCAGGGAAACCCATTAACCCCACTAACACCAATTTTACACAATCACACATGATTCTCAAAAGGATTTACAAGACTCAACTTGCTAATCATTTAGCAATTGATCCACTTGACAATTTCAGCTCTTGACATAAACCACTTATCCTTTTCGTCTCTTCGTGCTACGGTTTTGATCAAAGGCACCAACTTGATATTTGATCAACTACCAAAATATCATCGATGAAACTTCTGGGCACCTTCCATTGACTCCATCTTCACCTTCACCTCAAAACATCTTCACATACTTTAATACGTAGCCTATAGTGTCTAATGACTTATTGTCATATCTTCACACATTCGGTCTCTCCAAATCATCTCTACGTGTTAGCCTCATCACTTGGCACACCATATACACCAACTCGTCTCTTCATGATCTTTGTCTTATCTATGCTTCTCGCTTGAACCACGTAGCCTCATCTGAACATACATGACCGCTTAGACCTTAGCTCCCCCGTCTAGTCCCGATCCATTGCCATCGACTGTCAATGTTCTTCAAACCACATGCACATCCAAAGATCAAGCAACCATCTCGTATGCAAGTTTCATACACATGACTGACATTAGTTAAAACCATGCATTATATAACACCACGCAACTAATCAACGACACTCATCCAACTTAAAAACTATTTTCATTATTCTCTGACCATACCCACTAGTCAAATCACACTCCCCATGATGGTTAGACCGCCCCAGTTAGCCATTGGCCGGTCTGACCGCTTAGCCACACTAGAAAATACTATTTCTAAAATTTCAGTTAAACTCTATGTAGTTTTAACTCTAGTTTTCAATTCTAGTGATACCAAATACATACTCATCTCCAAACAAGCCTACACAAGTGTTTTGTGTTTAATTTGCCAATAGTCCATTGCTGGCTTGACCGCTCGCCCCATAGCGGTCAAGCCATCGGCCATCTACCGGTCATATCACTAACCCCATGGCAGTCAGACTACCTAAACCTTAATAGCATAAATTGAAATATGAATTTTTTAAAACTTTTTATAAAATTTAAATTTAACTCAGCCAAAGTACCAATTGTCCACAAACATTCTACGTGCTCTTTCAAAACCCTTCATGTATCCACCTATTCACCAGGCGTTTCCATTTGATCTCAAAATCTTCTGGCAAGATGCTGAGCTGTAGAAAACAAGGTTTGAGACGAGAAGGCAGATGGCTGTAACGCAGAGTAACCACTCGCCTCGGTGCTTAAGGGTTGGATTGCTTGCAACCTCTAGGGAAGTTTATTGTACGGACTCCCCTGCTCCTTTGTATCCTTGTTGGCAAAGGTGCCTCCTATTGTCACAAAGGCAAGCGGTAACCCGCCACATTTGTTCGATATCTTGTCAACTGTTGCCTTCATATGACTTCGACACTATGATCCAAGCGCGGGCGTCGAACCGATCACCAATATCCTTGCAATCATACCCCTTCTTGGTGAGAGTTATCTTGCCAAGGCCACCCATGCCGCAACAGATATCACTCTCAGACCAGCTTCGTTGGCTTCTATACCTCCATAAGCTTGGACGTCTTTGGTTTGGTTGTCAACTCCATGAGTTTCTTCTTCGGCTCACCCAAGCCAACAAGCTGGCCTATGACTTTTGGCTTTCACGCGCCCCATCAACTGCCTTGAGGAAGGCTTGCATCATCTTTAGCTCATCTGATGAACCTGACAACAGTAAGGTTAGAAACATACGCTTCCCATATATTACTCTCTGTGATTTTCGCTTTTTCTAATATATGTTCCACCGTAAATGCGTTCTTATGATTCGGAAAAATATGGTGGCAATTCAACGGAACGTTTCCATGTTACAAAATAATAAATCTCATAGTATAAATGTAATTCTTTTAACCAAGCGTTGAACAAATATAGGGGTACGGTATGTCTAACACTACGACCAGAATAATGTTTTGTTTAACAGTGTTTTTTATTTTTCTTTAATTGAATATCTTTAAAAAGCTAACAACCTCTATAATATCATTTTAACCAAAAGACACAGCCAAAAGCAAAATACCATAACACTTTGGAACAGGATGTATTTCTAGTTAACACAAGGTTATTACTACAGAAATCATCACCACAGACGGTTTTCTGAACCGTCTGAATTTATGGGTCAGTGATAATATGAGGTCATCACAGACGGCTTTCGAACCGTCTGTGGTGTAAATATCACAGACGGTTTTTAACTCAAAACCGTCTGTGATAGCTGATAATCACAGACAGTTTTTAACGAAAACCGTCTGTAATATATAAATATCACATACAATTTTTAGTTATCACATATGATTTTTAACTCAAAACCGTCTATGACATTCTTTTCTACCTCTAAATTTACTTCTATTTATTGGCTAGCCTCAGAAAATGCTAGCCATGCCCTCTGAAACAAGCAGATCAACATGTACATGTATACATACAATTCACATCTCAATTCATTTCACAAACATAAAACATCCAATTCACATATCAATTCATTTCACAAACATAAAATATCCATTTGGCAAATCAATTAATTAAAATAAAAAAATATCCATTAACAAATACACAATTACAAAAGATCTACATTGTATTTGCACTTAGATGGTAACATTGCATTTTTATTTGCTCTATCACTCTGGAATCGAGGTCTCGCAAAAGAAATAGATCCATAATTAACGAACTTGTCAGGCTGTACAAGCAATACTTGGATGGTGCATGACCGCCATCCAAGTATTGTTTGTGCAGTCTGACAAGTCGTTGATTATGGATTGTTCCTTTCGCAAGACCTCGATTCCGGAGTGATAGAGTAATAAAAAATTATTCTTTGTTGTGGAACTCTCCTTCTGAGTTTATGGCTTTAGCCACCAAAAAGTACGCGCACTCTTCTCGAATTTGTGCAAGGTCGGTCTGTTGCAATGCAGTTGTCAGGATAAACGAAGTCTGTCGATAGGAATATCAATGTGCATATATATATAACCTGATAAATATGAAATAATTATAGGAAGATTGACAAACCTTTGAATTGGTGATCTTCGAGGAATCGACGAGTAGTCTCATATGGTGGCAAATGTAGAATCTACATGTGTTGCCCTACGGCTGCTGGTGGCACTGCAAAAAAATAGAATGTGTTAATTCAAGAGGCATTACTACCAACTGTTGCATAGGATTAATTAATGTGTACTAGTGAATACCAGAAATTTTTTAACATGTTTCAGGCCGTTGGCCCCTTGCGTCGAGAGACCTGCCTTTGCAACGTACAGGGCGAACGACCTACATGATTCAAAAAAGTTAATCTTAGTCATTCGGAAAGAAAGAAAAAGTACAATAAAGTTATGTATGGAGAAAATATATTGACCTATGATTAATTGGCTGATAACTGTGTAATCAATTTTATTCTTACTTAGGAAATCAAGGAATATTGTCTTGTTCCATTTTGGTATAATTACTATTAAAATCCAATGAAACCTCTGATTGTAGCGTATAAGTATGTATTCCTTATCGCGGTGAGCCAGCAGTGTTACTACAATTTACCTCTCGACGAAGGTGCATCCTCGGTGATAGTATGCATGGCGACCAAGTGTGGGTCTAAGAAACTAACTGATGATTTGGATGATTTAAAAATTAGCCCTTTATGATGATCAATGCGTATGTAACTAGTTTCATCACGTTGTTCATCGTCGACCCTTATACCATTTTCAAAAGGTGGTAACTCATCAAATTGATTGTATTCATCCTCGTCCACTACATTCTCTACTTTAACAATTTTCCTTTTTCCATAAAGAACTACATGTCGCTTCTTATTTGCCGGGTCGGTTACATAGAAAACTTAAATAACTTGGTTAGCGAGTACGAATGGTTCATCTTTGTATCTGACACGTTAGAGGTCCACGGTAGTGACACCATACTTATCAACCTTCACCTATGGAAGATGCACGCAACGGCAACGAAATAAGGAGATCTTGAATACCACGTAGTTGAACTCCCAAATCTCTTCTATGAATACCACGTAGCTGTTTTGGTTAGTGCTCTTTACATTCTGAGCCTGTATATAGAATGTGTACCCATTTATGTCATATCCTTATCATATCACAACTGTAAATGTTGACCCTTTTGCCAACCATATCAGTATCTCACTTAACGAGCTCCTAACGATTTGCTCCTTCAACCATTGGTTAAACCAACTGTTGTGTTGTCTTATGATCCAAATATTCGGCAAATCCAGATTCTGTTGCCGAAGCACATCCTTATGCTGGTCGACATAAAGGGCCACTTCAGTCATGTAATACAAGACCGTGAAATGGGCTTAAGCATATGCGTCCATATCTGGAATTATTGCTTTTCTTCCGATAGTTCCGATACCCTTGAGCCTCCCCTCATAATGAGTTTGAGGCACAGCTATTGGTTCAATCTGAGCCATATAATCGACACAAAACTCAATGACCTCTTCGCTTGCATAACCTTCGGCGATACTGCTCTCCGGTCGAGATTGATTATGTACATAGGACTTGAGAATTCCTATAAATATCTCAAACGGGTACATACTACATAGGAATATGGGCCCGTACATTTTTATCTTTCTATAATGTGAACAATGAGATGGACCATGATATCGAAACACGAAGGAGGGAAATACATCTCAAGACGACATAGAGTCATCACCACCTCGTCCTACAGAGCATCTAGTCTTTCAGAATCGATGACCTTCTGAGTAATTGTGTTAAAGAAATAACATAGCCTCATGATTGTCTCTCAGATTTTGATTGGTAAAATATTTCTAATTGCAATAGGGAGCATCTGTGTCATCATCATTTGACAATCATGAGACCTCATGCTATTTAACTTCAAATCTTGCATCGAAACAAGTTTCTTCATGTTGCCGGAGTAACCAGACGGAACTTTGACACCATACAAGCACTGGCACAGTTCTGTTTTCTCGGCCTTGGACAGAGTGTAACACACAACAGGAAGGTACGTTCGTCCATTATCTATTTCTGTCGGTGCTAATTCAAGCCCGATGTCCATATCAGCTAAGTCAAGCCATGCTTTGACGTCATCCTTTGTTTTATCACGAATGTTCGGTAAGAGATCAATCAAACTGTCACATACATTCTTTTCTACATGCATGACGTCAATGCAGTGTCGAACATCTAGGTATTCCCAATAAGATAAGTCCCAAAATATTGATCTCTTCTTTCCAGATGTTCTTCTCATGAGCCATCAATTTACGTCCCTTTCCGAGGACAACATTTAAATCCTTAACCATATTATAAACCTCTTTTGCGCTTAAATGCCTTGGAGCTGAATCGCCCTCCTTATCTCTGTCAAATTGTTTCTTCATCTTGCGGTATGGGTGAGCCATCTGAAGGAACCGGCGGTGACGTATATACACGGTTTTACATGAGTGTTTCAGCCACACACTCTTGGTACCATCTAAGCAGTGAGTACAAGCTTTGGCACCTTTTGTACTCTGGTCCGGCAGGTTAGCAAGGGAAGAATAATCATTTATAGTGCAGAATAATAAGAAGTGTAAAGTGAAGTTCTCTCGTTTGTATGCATTCCATACCTGTATCCCTTCGTTCCACAGTACTTTTAGATTTTTCACCAACGGTGCTAGGTACACATCAATATCATTCCTAGGTTGTTTTGACCCTTAGATAAATATTGACAACAAAATATACTTTTGCTTCATACACAACCAAGGAGAAATGTTATAGATGCAGAGAGTCATGGGCCAAGTGCTATATCAGCTGCTCATGCTACTAAAAGGATTCATTCCATCTATACTCAATCCAAACCTTATATTCCTCGGTTCTGCACCGAAATCTGCAAAACTCCTATCGATGTTTCTCCACTAAGCGGAATCAGCAAAGTGTCTCAGCATTCTATCCTTCTTGCGCTTCTCCGAGTGCCAACGTAGCAGTTTTGCCTCCTTTGGATTCGTAAAAAATCGCTTCAAACGAGAAATTATAGGAAGATACCATGCCACCTTTGCAGTAGGTTCTTTCTTCACCTTTGTTCCCTTGCCATTATCATCTAATTGATTGTTACGTTTGTATCGGGATGCGTTGCACACCAAACAGACATGTATGTTTATATACTCTTTACGGTAGAGAATATAGTCGTTCGGACATGCATGTATTCTTTCTACTTTCATTCCTAATGGACAAAAAATCTTCTTGGCTCTATACGTGGTTTTAAGCAACTCATTTCGCTCCAGAAGCATGTCCGCTAAAAGACCTATCAGCACCGTGAAACTCTTATCGGACCAACCGTTACTTGCCTTCAATTTCAACAGTTCAAGCACAGCTGATAACTTCATGTAATTTGACCTGCAGCATGTGAACAAAGGTTTCTTCGAGTCCTCCATCAAGTCTCGGAATTTAACATACTCTCTCTCATCATAGTTCTCTTCTACATCATGAAGCATCCGATCCAAATTGTCATCGTGCAGCCTATCCGAATCCGAACCACAATCGACATCATCCGGTGGCATATCATTAACTTTACCGGCGATGTCATCCAGCGGTATATCATTAACTTCGCCATGACTGGTCCAACACGTAAACCCCTTTTTGAAACCGCTCCGAATCAAGTGCGCTTCAATCTACTCTCGATTCTTAAACATCTTTAAATTCTCGCAGTCATTGCATGGACAATACATATATTCCACCCCCCCTTATTCAGCATATCCTCCTCGGCAGCTCTTGTAAAAGCAGACACGCCATTAATGTACTCTTCACTCACACGGCTTACAGTATACATCCAGCTTCGGTCCTATATTATGCACATATATAACAACTTAATATTAAAAACTAAATTAACTAATTACTACTACATATATACCACATGCATTGAGGCTAGCTAAATCTAAATTAGCTAGATCTTCAAAGTATATATATAACAGTCACCAAAAATTAGCTAGATCTAAATTTTGATGCAACGAAAAACAAATTTCATTACTAACCATATCTAGGGCAACCAAGAACTAAATGAATCTTCAAAGCTCTCCTGCCAAATAAAGCTTCGTTCCACCAAATTAAATGGCCTGAAAGCCTTGTCGCCTCCTCCAGGTGTGCAGCACCGGTCGGCTAGATCTGGATCAAAATGAAGACAGAGATACGCTCCGAGCAGCGCAATAAATACCTAGTCGGATTATCACAGATGGTTTTTAAAAAACCGTCTGTGGTACTGAAATATCACAGACGGTTTTTTATTAAAAACCGTCTGTGATAATCTGGAATTATCACAGACGGTTTTTAATAAAAAAAACTGTCTGTGATATTCTAGTATCACAGACGGTTCATCAGTAAGAACCGTCTGTGACACTCCTTTTTCCCCCACCAACACCATAGACAATCACCAAATTAAAACCGTTTGTAATAGTGTACATCATAGATGGTTTCACAAAACCGTCTGTGATTCGGCGTCTAGTTTTAGGCTTTCTGTAGTAGGGGGTAATACTTAAGCTAATATATGCGTGCAACATTCCTTTAACTACTATATGTAACAACATCATTTTTGCATATGTTGCGGTACTTCAAATAAAATGTTGACGTGGATAGACAAAAGGTGCTACAACAAAAAAATCGTAATAGGAAAGTTGCAAAACTAGCAAATGTGCAACTTCGTCTCGGCGTGTTTCAAATATAAACCTTGAAATTTTAAAAAGTGATCTCAAGTTCCAACTCTGAAACTTGAAGTTTTAAGAGTGAATTTCGAGTTTCAAATATGAAAATTGAAGTTTCAAATGATTTTCAAGCAAGTTTCACAGGAATTTCAAAATTGAAAAGTATGCCATTTTAGAATGAAAACACAAGAAATTTAATAATTTGATTTATCTTTGAATATTCTCTCTACATATAAATTTAGAGCTACAATTTAGAAAATATGCAATTTAAATTCACAAAAATATGATGTATGAAAGTATGAAATTTCAAAAGATATGGCCATCTGTCTAGTGGATCCAAGTTATAATGGCTAATATTTAATACACACATATATATATGGTATCTATTTGCTCCTATTACATAATAACTAATTTTCACATGATATATTTCTTGCATATATAAAAAAGTTGATGGAATCGGCAGCCCCAGGCAAGACTGGGTATGCCGCCTCCATTTCTCTTCTAATTTCTATTTGTAACTTGCATGCTCATAATCTCTCTCTTCTTTACATGCATGCTTATATGATACATCCTTACATTTTAATAACTATAAAAATTTAATTATTTGATTGGATGATATGAGTTTATATAGATTAGCTATTTTGAAAAAATAGTTCATGCATCTTAAGTGTGTCATCTTCTTAGACTGGGCATAGGGACGAAGAGTCGTGAAGGAAGCCATCTTCTCTCGATTGTCATGCATTAGTAATAGTTTAATCTTGAGCTACTCGAGCCACACATTGTTTTTGCAATGGTTGCCTTTTATTTTTCCAATGGTTCTCTAACTTAGCCAGATTAAATATTAAATCCTGACGAAACAAATAAAATCAAAAGCTGGTACCTAAAAATTGCCAATCCTAACTTCAAATGTAGGCTTGAAATTTTCATGTTAGCATAGTACTATTGGACTTCTGTAACATCACAATTTCTAAAGTAATATAAATAATTTTAAAATCTCATTTATGTATTTTGTCAATTTTCAAAAAAAAAAGGGGATTTTCTACAGTGCCTTTCCCATTTTTGGCAGCAAAAAATGAATTTTCTAAAATATTTTGAGCATAAAAAACCTTAGAATATTTTAATTAAGTTCTTCATCATTCAAAGTGCATCCCCAAAAATGTTTATAATTTTTGAAGTTTGTTTGCTATTTTTCCAAGCTAAAACATGATTTCTAGAATTAATTAATTTAGAAATGTTTTAAAAATTCAAATACGTTCGCAGGATGAAATAGTAGCCCAACCAAGTCCATTTTCCCCATTCAGCCCAGCGCTGGCCTACCCACCGGCCTTCGCTCGAGCGACTTTCCCCCTTTCCTTTTTCCTGTCTTCGTTGTGCGAAAGCATATTCTTGTTGAAGGTGTCCTCTCTCATCAGTTCATCGCAGTCAGTGACACACAGGGCCCACCTGTTGGGCGTCTTCTTCCACCTCAGATGGCTGCCATTGGAGCCAAGCTTCCATGCATAATGCCAACACGCACACCTGCAAAATCTGAGTTGCCCGCGCCTCCTCAAGCTTCCTGCCTGAAGCCCCGCCCTAACCTCTCGTCGCACCATGGCTGTTTGCACATTGGAAGCATTCTAGATCACTATTTTCACAAGATCTTGAGCTCGGCCATGAGTTATCGCTGAGCCTTGAACCCTCCTCTCACCCTATAAAGCCATTCTAAGCCTATTTTCTTCCTCACCTCCCACCGTCTCCATTTTGGCCATTCCCAGCAAGCTTTCCCCCTCTAGTTTGCCCAAAACGGCCTTGTAATTTCCATCTTTGGTGTGCACCCTCCGTCGTGCTCCTCTAAGGTTTCCATCGTTTCCAACGAGTCCTTGCCTTCCCGACCACATCACAATGTACCTTTTCCTGTGCTTAGCCAATCCCCTCAATCAATTTCTTGCTCGGTGTAGCGCAACCCCAAATCCCGGATGTCCTCATTGTCACTAGTTTCCGCCATCCTCTTCATTTCCCTCCGCCTCTGGTAAGCTTTGACCTTGGACATGGACATTTTCTCCCTCGCCTTGCCTCCCTGAACCTTATCGTGCCCTCCATTTTAGCTAATTCATGCCAAGCAACGTCATCGAAATGAAGCCCATCACCGCTGCCTCTGCTAGCCATTGTCAGACCACCTCATAACCTCTTTGCCGATGCCAACCCCACCGTCGTGCTTCTAGTGAGCCTATGAAGCCCTTGCACTCCTCGCTTGAGCTCGCTTCGCTAGTTTTCTTATACGTTGTTGTAGCCGTAGCTAGCTCCACCACCGTTGCTTGCCGAGGGCACTGTTCCGGTGACCATTGGTCCTCGTGCAGTTACTGTTAGCTTTGCACTTAACACTGTTCGGTGACTATTTCTATGCCATAGGGTTTGATGATAAGGATGCCGAGTTCTAAGGTATTAACCTAGTCGGTTATCCGTGGGAGTGTGGCATAACATAAGGGCCCTTTTGTTTATCTTATCATTTATTTTCCACTGCAAGAACTCTTAGTGTGATCAATTTAGCCGATCGGACCTTTGTGTAAACATTAGTCATATAGACCTATGTTGAACCAATAATTACTATGTGTTACTCTGTTTTATTTTAATCGTGTATGGATGTGATGCAATGATATTGAATATGTGTGCTAGCTACTAATAATGGGACTAGTATGGTAATCACATAGGGTTCAGAATTGCATTTCTGGGTCCAACAGCGTTGGTATCAGAGCTATACAGAATGTAGGTTAAGTCTTAGCTAAAATGACTGTTAGTTTAAGGACTTGTAGTTTTAAAATCTATTTTCAAATTTTAAGCAAAGAATTGTGAAAATATAAGTTATTCTCCCTTTTGCTTTTATCTTTCTTAGTGTCTTTCTCTTGTTCTCACTCTCTTTAATATATTTGAAAATGATTTACTGGTACTTTCCCTCCTCAAAATTTGTAGATGGATCGAATCTTCCGTGACCAAAGCGCTTGATGGCCTGGGTTTCTCAGAGATCTGCTAAGGAGACTTGGAGGAAAAGAGTGACCATTTTACTCCATCTTGGACAAGAGTCAAATGGTAATGCTATTGGATTCCTCGCTATCCAAGGAGTTGCCCGCAAAGCAACCCGCCAGATACGCAGGCGTTATGGAGTTAGTTTGTCCAGGCTGATTCAGGAGTTGGAGGCATGAGCAGCTGCATGTGGGCCAAGCAAAGCCCTAGAAGAGTCATCCACACCTACCTCTGAGCTAGAAGAGTACGAGGAGGAGCCCATGGAGCCCACCCATTCGGAGGACTAGTCGAGAGCTCACTTTTGTTTCTTTTTGGATTAGTGAGCTATATATCCCCTCTTTATATGTATCTTAGTTGTAGACACTTTAATGTAACACGTATGTTGCTATCTTGTCTTATGTGAATTGCCAGTTTGTCTACAGGCGTTGTATTTCGCAATCACACAAGAACCTACCTTTATGACGAAATGTGCCATGTGCTGTCTTTTTGTCTTTTTGTGGTTGTTTTGAGCTTGGCTCTTGCGTTTGCAAAGGTTAAAACTAAGTACCTTGCCCCGTCGTTCTTTCCCCTCAACTTTTGCCTCTTCCCTCTTACCTTGAGAGCAAGAATAACATTGGGTTTGTCAACAGAATGACCGGACCAAGGGCCTGCTCGATGGCCAACCTTTTGTGAACCCTAGGAGTTTACGGATTGCAGCCAATGGATGCTCAACCGCCGAACCTATCGCACCCAACACGTTGTACCCAAAATTAGCATGAGCATGTGTCTGCAACAGAACTACGTCCACCACCTAGAAAACCATCAAGCGCAAACTCTCATTCTTCGACAGATTGAGCAGAACACCACAAACATGCCCGCTGCACCTATATGGCGGCTGGTGGAGCCATGGCAGCTGCAATTAGAGGTCGGCATTGGGCCGGCCGGTACGGTCTAAGTTCATCGTGCTTCATGTCGCATCGTATCGTACCGACTCGGTCCAGTCATTCCGTCGTGCCGTGCCGTGTCAGCCCACCTCGTCTTCGGCCAGGCCCAGGCACGGCCCAAAGCCCGCCGTGCCAGCGTTCGTGCCGTGCCAACCCAAGCCCAATCCAAAGTAACTATACACGACGAAGGCGGCGGCGATAATGGTGGCGGCGGCCGCCATCCTCATTTTTCTCCTACTTGTCTCGTTAAAAATTAGTTAAAATTGAATTAGTTATGTAAAAATATAGGCATATAAATATTTCGAGGGAAAGGTAACAACATGCGTACAATATACTAGTCTTGTGGCATACATATGTACTTGCCAAATGTAGATATATACAGAATGGGACCATATTATATGTTGTATATTTATATATATACTAAAAGTTTACTAGAGAGAGTATGAAAATGGCAAGTATGCCTTTTCTTGATGTTAGGAAGATCCTGAAGTTTGGAACTGTTATTGTATATGTTAAACCTCAAACCAACAGAGTAGAAGAACAATAAAATCAACAATAGTTGCATGCAAAAATAAAGATAGTGCCATTCGGTCAAGCATCTTCTCTGTGCCCACCCATGCTCCCCGTGTCGTGTCAGCCCAAACACGCCACGATTCGTCGTGCCGTGTCGTGCTACCTAACGGGTCAGCTTTCCAAACACAGCTCAGCCCGCCATTCGTGCCATGCCGGCACGGCCCGCCACGTGGCGTGCCGGCACGGCCCGCCACGTGGCGTGCACATACTGTGCTTGGGCCTTGCCGAGTTGGCCGGGCCTCGGGCTAACCCAGAATAGCCCAGTCCAACTCCTACCTCTAGCTGCAATCTAAGCTAGCTGAATTTTTAAGGAACCAGCTGCCCATTTATTCCCGCTCTGAAGAGCCGCTGAATGCTGATGATTGGCTGCGTGCCACTAAGAGAAAGTTGGACATTGCCCAATGTGGGAATAATGAGAAGGTTCTATATGCATCATACTAACTCTAAGGAGCAGCAAGTGCATGGTGGGACAGCTGTTGTGCCATACAACCGGAAGGTCGTGTCGTTACATGGACTGGTTTCAAGGATGCATTCCGTACAGCTCACATCCCAACTGGCCTTATCGGAATTAAGATAAAGGAGTCCCGTGCATTAAGCAAGGAAATCAGTAAGTGACAGAGTACGTCATGTCCACAAGTTTAACTATCAAGTTAGCTAAGCTTACACTGACGTTCCAAATGATGCCGCTAAGATGGAGCGCTTTATGGATGGATGCAATTGCCACTCGCTGCTCTAGAGTTTCATGACTTTCAGACCAGGATCAACAAGGCGATTGTGATTGAAGACAAGCGCCGCACGCTTGAGGATGCAAGTATGCAACCGTACAAATGTACAATATTGATATATGTATGGGTGGGCTCAAAGATTCGATGCTCTCGTCAGGTTTGCTCGCCCTTGAAGGAAACATCCGCTTCCTCTTGTCCCTGACTGAACATTCTTGGAGTCTCCTGAAATACGAGTACAAGACGCTCAAGCTGAACATCAATTTCCTTCTTGTCGATCTCTACACATTCCTGGAGTCTCTTGAACTTTTACGAGTGTGTCAATGTCAGATGCCACCGCTACTACAAAAAAAATTTATATTAGACACCTCATCACAGACGGTTCATAAAAACTGCTTGTATTAAATGCAATCACAGACGATTCTTATCAAGAACCGTCTGTGATATTGCGGAATATCACAGATGGTTCTTAATTAAAAATCATCTGTAATATGTTTCTCACCTCACACACCCCTAAAATTTCATAATTTCCCGCTGAGTTCAAATAGGATTCCGTTTTGACACACCTTTAGTAAAACAGATATAACTTTTGCATACAGTGTCCGTTTTCGATGATCTTATACTTGTTGGAAAGATAATGATAAGCCCGACTAAAAAAACAACCTGCTTGCGCTAATCACCCTCGAAGACCCCCAAAATCGGTCATCTTTAGCCTCAAATTTGTATTGGAAGTTTTTTATTTATGTTTTTGCCAAAAAATTTTATCTTCCCTTCGAAATTTAGGGTTTGTCTCAACTGCAAAGTTGTAGATCTCGTCGAAACCTTTCAAATGAGTATATATAAGCTATACAAAACTTTGTTATTTCATATTTTGATACTAATTGTTTATATTGTATCGGTATATATATAGCCAATATCTCAGACTGTTCTTAATAAGAACCGTCGTGATGCTTTTACAGATGGTTCTTATCAAAAACCGTCTGTGATAAATTCTGACCGCTAGGCCCATCAATCCTCTCCAACCCAATTCCAGCCAGTAGAAACCGACCAATCCACACCCCCACAGATCGTTCCACCTCTCCCTCCCCTATAAATACTCACGTGAACCCATCCCCTACCTTTTATGCGCTTAAAATCTCCCCAAGCTCTTTACTGTCTCCTCTTCAATCGATCTCTTTGTGGTTATGGCTCTCTCTATTGTTTCTTTTAGTATTTGATTCTATAACTTTGTGGCGTTTAGGATTTCCTCCCTTCATTGTTTCTTCTACTTACAATGAAGTGGCCACCAATAAGGCCTACCCGAGCTGCATCAGGGACGAGAAACATAGCTTGATATTGTAATAGTGGATTGTAATCTTATGATATTGTAATGATGGATTGTAATACAAAAAGAATGTTCTCTGCTATGTTTGCTATCGTATTTGCTTATTTTCAAACGGTATAACTAATATTTTTTGATGCTAATTAAAAAATAAAAAAATTTAGGTATAGAATGAACTATCACAGACGGTTTTGTAGTATAAACCGTCTGTAAAGAACATCATAGACGGCTCTATATATAAAACCGTCTGTGATACTCACACATCACAGACGGTTCTATATATAGAACCGTCTGTGAAAAACACTATCACAGATGGTTATATATATATATACAACTATCTGTGATATTGTTTTTCACAGACGGTTCTATAGGTTCTAATTATAAACCGTCTGTATTGTATTTATCACATATGACTTACAAACCGTCTGTGATAACCTTCGATTATCACTGACCCATAAATTCAGACGGTTCAAAAAACCGTCTGTGATGATATTTTTGAACCGTTTGTGATGATGATTTCTATAGTAGTGCACCCACCTGTAGCAACTTTTGTTTGGGGCAAGAATCAATAATGAGTATATACACAATAGATCACCTGCTCTGCAATCTATGTATCTATCTTTACCTATACTAAACTAATGGGGCACCCTAAGAAAATTCTCATGTTAATCAGGAAAAGAAAAAAAATATAGCCATTTATTTGGCGGTCCAAGTTTTAACAACTTAGATTAAAAGAAAAGAGTCCATATCAAATGCAATAAAATTAACTAAAATTCAGAATAAAAATAAAATTAAACTAGCAATTTGATTTCCATACAAAATTTAAAGTAAGACCCCTAAATATCTGAAATTCAAAAAAAAAAGTTAGCACTGGATGTATACGAATTCCAACCTAAAACTGAAATTCAGAATAAAAAATAAAAAAATTAGCAATTTGATTTCTATACAAATTCCAAACTAAAATCCCTAAATAGCTCAATTCACATATGAATTCCATACTACCACAGCCATGATGGCCGAGAGGGAGGGCGCGGTGTGGCCCACCGTGGGGGAGAAAACCTAGCTGCGCATGCAGTGCATGAGAACAGGGAGGGCGTCGTTGCCGTGGCTAACGGCACAGCAGGAGAGTCTAGCTTGCTACAGGAAGAAAGAACAGAAGTATATTGTGCCTGCGGTATGACAAGAAAAGAAAATGCTGCAGCGTGGCACTGAGGAAGGAATGCGTGAGTGCATGGGATGGGCAACGCTGCATGCTGCTTGGTGGCAAAAAAGAAGAAAGATTGCACCCTGCTGCTGGGGAAAATTTTAGGGCTGCTAATAGGCTTAGGCCCATCTAGGCTTTTGAACCAGATCAGCCTAAAATTGTAATTAGACTGGATAAATTTTGGACCTATTGTTTTTTAGGTCAGATTTGGACTAAATTAGCCCAGACTTTAGGCCTTAGTATTAGGATTAGGCCAGTAGCCCAGGCTTTAGGCTTTAGTATTAGGAGAAAGGTCAGATGGAGTCCTGACCTGTTCGTCCACCCTTAGGCCTCGGCGTCAGCCGCATCCACCTCTACAACATTGACTCAGCCACCCTCTGTACCTTCACCAACACCAGCATTGAGCTCGTCATCGGTGTCCCCGACGAGTGCCTCGCCACGGTCTCCACTCCCTCTAGCTCCGCCTCCTATGTCCGATCCGTCATCCAGCCAACGCTCCCCGACCACCAAGATCGCCACCTTCAGGAAACCCTCACACCACCACCATCTGCGCCCCACCCAATTGCCACTAAGAACCCTCGTGCTGCCACAGTCCACCTCCGTTCTCAGGTCTCCACCAAGAGCCCTTGCGCCACCGTCGGTAACGATTTCGGATTTGATTCGATTTGAATATGGTTGGTCTTGATTTGACTCGGATTTGGTTGGTCTGTAATGATTTCTTATGGATTCACTCTTTTTTGACTCGTTCTTCATTCGGCGATGTGAAGCAGAAGAAGGCCGCTCTCTAACTCTGCCTCGGCCTCCATTGTTTCTATCACGGCTGCTGCCTCATTCCTCTCCCCCAAGGACGCCATGATAGGTAATCATTGGTAATCAGTAGTCACTAGTACCGACTTTGATTCAAGGATGATACAAGCTATTTGTTTACTATTCATCAATTAGCAGCATGAACCAATTAATCATTTTCATTTTAAAATATTTGTTAGTTTATTCAAGTGACAGATGAGCAATTAGCAGTAATTCGTCGACGCTGCTTCCTCAACGAATACTTCGTATATTAGAGCTGAGTGTATATTAGAGTTGGGGGGAGCTCTGGCTTCCCCCTGCCACATCATGGGTTTTACAAAAAGACCTCCTAATTTTTAAAATAATGCATAAGGATCCTCCGTTTTTACAAAAAAGGGTGTTTATTTTTCAGAAATATGTATAAACCCTTATATTTTTAGGGAAACATTCTTTTGCTTGATAAAGCCACGCCGCTGCTAGTTCCTCTAATCGGGTTTGTTTTTACCAATCTCGAATTCGTCGCGCCCTCGCGTGTACTGCGATTGGCTTATGTGAGAACTTTAGTAATAGTATATTAGTAGCAGTTCCATTTCGTGGTGCTTCTTTGAATCTCTGATCCATTTGTGACACTGGCTAGTGGGACCATAAAATGTGGCTCCCACATACCATAGGGACTACTGTTGTCCAGACTTGAAAGCCTGCAGCCTCGGGCCAGTGTTTCCTACCTCAATGACTGCAGAATGTAATCCATTCGATAAGTTATTGAGCAGGATGTGAAATGATTAGCACAGCCACCTTTCTTTGATGCGAATTTAGTTCCATTGGCTCGGTTGGAGCTAAGAAAAATATTAAAGTTATCTGAAGTTATACCATATTGTATAGAATACTATATCGTTTTATGACAGATGTGGCATTACAGGTGTCAGATCATACGTAGATTATATCGGATGTAGTGTCAATCTGTAACAACGAACTCTAATTCAATTTCCATCTATGTGGGACTTTTTTCCTTCACCTCTATATATATATACCTATAGGAAGGAGGAAACATTCTATTGTAATCCTTTTTTATTATAGAGATTTGTTTTTACGTGTCCGTGATTTTTTCTGTAAAAGTTCGTATATCTTATCTCTATTTTTTATATATTATTTTAACAAATGATATTAAAACTTAGGCCTTACCGCTGTCCGAGGAGAAGAAGTCCTGAGGTGGCACACACGGCGGACGTCCGTGCGGAAGCCAAATCGATGTCCACGAATGCGAAGCTAACTACCCGACGTCAATTCTGAGCAGCAGCGCCAGCGCCAGCGCCGAGGCATTACAGCAGCATTGCAAGTCATCGCATGTTTTGGGCTCAGTCCACAAGCGGAAGGCAGCTGCCTCGGTCCAACAGGCAACACGAGAAGGCAACGCAACACACGTTAGAAGCGAGACAGCGCAACGTCCACCGATCCGAGTGTCGTCTCAATTCTTCATCCACCGGTTCAATCGCCGACTCAGCTCTCCATCAACCGGCCCAAGCGCCGACACATCCTTTGGTCCACAGGTCCAAGCGCCGTCTCGTTCCCTGGTCCGTCGATGCAGCTACGCGGCGCCTCTCACGCGTGTTCTCTCTGGTCCTCGTTGGAGAATTGTCACTCGGGAAGAAGACCCCATCATGTTCTGTCTCAACGAGTCCGCAGCAAAGCGGATTCGCCGAAGAAGCTATGCAAAATTGGAGGGCCGAATCGCGAGGCCTTTATCGAATTAATCTGAAGAGAATTTCAGAATCTCTAACGAAATAAATTCAGAGCAACAAAAGCTTGAGCCTGAGTCTGAAGCGGAGAAGGAGAAAAAAGAAACAAAAATTGTTGTCCGCATCTGTATCAGAGAAAGGCTGCAGTTGGCTGTAGCGCTGATTCACAGGAGTAGACCTTTGCAAGAAAAATTAATTTCAGCTTCAATTGTTATAGGCACATGAGGAAGCCTACCAGGAAGATAGCCCGCATCAGTAAAGGCCAAAGCTAATTTTTGCCTAGAGTGCTACACGTACACGTGAAGTGTACCTGATGTTTATTGAACCATCAATTTCCGTAACGGTGACTTTCAACCACCTTAACTCAATGATTTTGACTCATCTCGATTCTGTTTTAAGTCTTGACTCTAATTCGGCATTGACACTGTCATCCTAGATGCCGTTTCGTGCTCTACCTCAGCGATTGTTCTAATGCCAGATTTCACCAATATCATTGCCCGCGTCACCTGATGCCATGCTCTAACGTTGTACTACATCATCTTCATCGAAGTTGTGTCATCAACTCTATATATTTTTTTGTTAGAGATAGAGTTCATTACAATTTAAGCTGTTACGCCTATTATTGATAGCATCCATGTGAGATTAATCATTGACGATTTCATCGACGATCCATCATCTTCTACGGGTTACTGCGGCAAGATCCGCAGGTAAGGTGTCTAAGATGGAGTTGTAAGTTTTCAAAATAATAAGTTAATTTGGGCTACGCTTGATTAACGAGACTTTAAAAAATTATTGTCGGTTGTGGAAACAACTGAATTTGGTGTTTTATTTACCGTTTGATACACACCCTGATAGCAGTTAGCATAATATTCTATGGAGTTTTGCTTTTTGAAAGTGAAGGTTTTGCTTCAATTTTAATTTGAAATGGATGATTTAAGTGAAAGAATGAGTTTTATTTTTGCGTAGATACTACAACGTCTTTCAGTTGTTGCAGCTTTATATGAGGGGTTTACTGTAATTTATACTCCATTGATGACACAATAATTCGGTTTCCTATCTGTGTATATATGTACCTCAGTAGTCCATAGAAAGGAGGAAGCGCTCCATTGTTATCTCTTTTTATTACAGTGATTTGTTGAGCATTTGTAGTTTTTTCCCGCAACAATTTTCCAGATGAAAATTCTTGTCACTCATCTTTATTTTTCTGTGTATTATTTTCAAAAAAAAAAGAGCTCTTCTCTCTCTGTCTCTCTCTTTCGTTCTTTCTTGTTTTTTTTCCCTTGATGGGTTCTTATCCTGGTTGGTGCAGTTCCCTTCAGGGAATTGTGTATTTCCTGTGCTCACGAGCAAACAATCATTTCCACAGTAGCAACAAAAATAACATGCACAAGAACCTGGATGACATTTTGTCTAGCGTCTTTTGCTCTTGAATTTTAGTGTTTGGCCGATTCTAGTTATTCCTGGGGAACTTCAAAAGATCCGAACTGGTTATCATAACTGCACATCTTACTGATTTACTATGGATTATTGTTTAAGTAATGCAGATGTTTTGATTGTGTTTGTATTATAGAGTAATGTTGATCTAACTTTGGTCATTGCATGCATATAAGCACTATAAAATTGACCAACTGTTTACTTCTCAAACAGAATTTGAATAATAAAGATTTGGAAACCAATATCATTGTTCTTGTTCATGGAGGTGGTTTTGGTGCTTGGTTTTGGTACAAGACTATAGCACTTCTTGATGATAGTGGTTTCCAAGTCAATGCTACTGACTTAACAGGTTCCGGAATTCATTCTTATGATGCAAACAAGATTAGCAGTCTTTTAGAGTATGTTGAGCCACTTACATCTTGCCTTAAAGGTCTTGGTTATTCTGAAAAGGTTTGCTCTCTTTCGATAATCATTTTCATTTTACAACATTTGTTAGTTTATTCAAGTGATTTGTCAGCCCCATACAACAATGCATTCTGATGTGGTTTATTCTATTCTGCTTGATTTTATAGGGATTTAAAGCCACAAAATCTGCTGGATGACAACGAGAAGGGGATATTGAAAATTGCATATCTTCTTTACAATTCTTCTGTCCAGCATGCATGGACTCATTCCATTTTCTACGACTCCTCTACAATTCTATGTGTGTGTGTGTATATGTATATATGTATGTGTATATATATATATTCGCGGATCTTTTTCTTCAGGAATCTTAGGGAGTATTCGTGCAGCAACATTTTCCAATTCACTCACGCATTTTGGTTAAATTATTATGTTCCATTGACATGTAATGTGGATGTGTACTCCCACGTCGTCTGCTTTGCAGTATGTTTCAGAAACATCTAAGGATTTTGTTTTGCCAATGTTGGAATTGCAGCTATATGTACGTAACTCTTACAGGTCTCAATGCTGACTGCTGAGTTTGGTAGTGATGATGATGGATGAACCATGGTAGTTTGGTCGTGATGCTGTTCATTTCTTTTGCATCTTCTCGTGCTTTTGATTTGAAATTGATGCTATTCAAGTCAGGCAAAGTATCCCCTGCTTTACTAGTTCATTTGTGCAAATAGTATGATGGACCAACCAAGAAAAGCCGAAGAAAACATCAATAGAGGTTGATTCATTTGTTCAGCCCAAATCGAGGCCCAGACCTTTTTTAGGCTTGGATTGGACTTAGGCTTCTCTGTGTTAGACCAAGCTTGGATTGGATAAACAAAAATAATTTTGGTCTTGATCAAGCCTAGTGTTGGGCTTTAGCCCATAGCACCCCTATGGGAAATTAGAGAAGGAAAGCCAGGAGTGCATGGGGGACGTACGTGAGCCAGGAGAACAAAGTACAAGGAAACGAGCCTCGAAGTTGGATTCTACGTCGGGTCTTTCTCAATCCGAATTGCCTAATTATGTTGGTTTTCTTTTCATAATTAAGTGCATATCTACCCTAGCTTTTCTTATCTAGTAATGCCAAATAGGAAAGAGTCCTAGCTAGATGTGTGCGTTTCCTTTAATTTTCTGAATTAGTGTTCATGTTTCAAGTTGGTGCTTTGTGTAGCCTGACGGGATATGTTGGCACCTGCGTGTGCAATTTTTGTTTAGTTCGGTCAAAGGAATTAGGGAGTGAGAGTCCAACTCAAGTTAGAGTGCGTGTGTGTTCTATGGCCGAGCCAGCGAGAATAAAAGGCCAAGGGATACGCCCTTTGTGGAGGGACGTCGTTATTTTGAGTTTAAAGAACCCGAAAATTGCCATGGTGGTGGCCATATCGTGCGTTTGATTTCTGTGAGTTTCTAATCGATAGAATCATCCTGGTTTGCAGGTTTTAGTTGTGGTATTGGAGCTTGTTTACTGGATCGCGAGGTCCGTACCCTCCTGTTTGTGTGTTGCTGCGTTCACAGGTAGCGAGTTGATCAAGGGTTTGGCATCTGCACCAATGTGGCCAACTAAATCCATGTATTTGCTCTTGCTGTTGCTTTGGCTGAGAGAAGGAAGAGAAGGGGTTGTAGTTGTTTCGTACGCGCACAGAGGGCAGGAGTTCTTGTTGCTATTCTTGTTACGTATGCTGAAAGATTGGGCAAACTCACGAACAAATTAGGCCATCACGAATTTGTGCCGAGTCACTAAATAGCTAAATTAGAAATACAAAATTAAATTAAAAGTAGTAATTGAATTTGTATATGTATTCCAACCTAAACTTGGAAAAAAAAACTATATGTTATATACAATAAAAATATGCAAATTAGGAATAAAAATCATATAAAAATTAGTGATTTAATTTTTATACAAATTCTAAAACCATACACCAGGTGGACCGAAGTTATAACGGTACAGATTAATAGAAAAAGTCCATGTAAAGTATAATAAATAAATAAAATTCAGAATAAAATGCAAAAAAAATTAAGAATTTAATTTCCATACTAACTTCAAGGTAAAATCCCAAAATATCTGAAATTCAGAAGAAAAAAACAAAAATTAGCAGTTGGGTTCGTAGATGGATTTCAACATACAACTGAAATTCCATGGAATAAAAATAAAAAAATTAGCAATTAAATTTCCATATGAATTACAAATTAAATTTCCTAAATAGGTAAATTGAAATAAAAATTATCAATTGTATTTGTATATGAATTTCAACCAAAATATGAGAAAAACTCTATGTTGTATACAATCTAAAATCTTGCAACTAAGGAATAAAATTCAAAGAAAATTTAGCAATATGATTTTTATACAATTTCAAGTTATTAAAATTCAAAGTCAGAACTAAATGATAATTGGTTATTTGGTTCTTATTCATAATTAAAATTCCAAAACAACGTAAATTTAGAATAAAATTTTAAATAGGATTTGGCAGACCCAAATGGTAATGTCTTAGACTAAAACAAAGAGGGTGGTTTTTTTAACTATAGCTTATGGCTACAGCTGATAGCTTTTGGTTATAACACGAGTACTTATGTGAACGAACTGAATGCTAACAAGCCACTTTGAAAAGGTTGTTTCGATAAGCCATTTTAAAAAAGCAATAGAGAAACTGTCCCGTTTGTTTGTTCAAAGATAGCCATAAGCTAAAAAGCACTAGGCCAGAGTCCATTGCATCTACCAAAAAACTAACTGAAATTAGGAATAGAAACTAAAATAAAATAAAATTACCAATTTGATTTACATATGAATTCCAAGCCAGCAATTATATTTCCATATGAATTGCAATTTGCTTTCATAAAAGTAAAATGAAAGAAAATTAGCAATTTGATTTCTAGTTTAATTCTAAATAAAAATCCCTAAATGGCTAAATTTGAGTAAAAAATTAGGAATAAAAATCCAATAAAATTTATCAATTTCATTTTTATACAAATTCTAAAATTGGATGTCAGGCGGACACTAGTTATAATGGCACATATTAATAGAAAGAGTCCATGTCAAGTATAATTAAAACAATAACTAAAATTTTGGATAAAACATAAAACAAAATTAGAAATCAATTTCCATATTGTCGATGTTTTAATATCGATCTTACGCATGATTTGTATGGATTCGGGGGAAACTCTCTCTAGGGATATATTACGAGTACAAAAAAGACACGAGAATTTTTATACAGGTTCAGGCTTTCTCCTGAAAATAATAGCCCTACGTCCTGTGTGATTATTGCTCAAGGAAGATGATTACAAAAAAATAATGCAAAAAAGACTTGAAGTATTTCCTCAATCTACTGAGTCCCTCCCTCCTTTTCTCCTTCTGACATCAATCCTTATACAATCTGCAAAATGATAGCCATTGTCATGCGCCAGGAGACGTTTCAACGTTTCGGGGTATAACCGCCATAGGGAGGTTATTATCAGAGAGACGTAAGTAGTCGTTCACCGTGTGATGGTTGTTATAAGAGAAAAATCGTGTGTGGTTATTGGGCATAAATGCATGTTCTAATTACCTTGTTAGACAGATGCGCTGTGTGGCAAGTCATCGTGGATAGGCTAGTCAAAGAGACGCTGGTCGTAGGAGGGTCTACGACCACATAATAGTCATAGGACCACTTATGACTAACTTATGGTCATAGAAGATCTTACGATTATAAGATGGCCGTAGAAAGATTAAGACTAGGTGGTCATAGGACAGCTTACGACTGTGAGATAATCGTAGAAAAGTTTATGACCACTTTATGAATTTTCTCCCTTACTAGTAAGGGGTATATTTAAAAAGTATAATGATGTAATAATTGAAGGATTATTCTATCCTCGTCATCTAGCTCCTCAACTTCAAGTGAAAATAACTTACTTAAGCAAAGAAAATCATGGATGACAGATGATCAAAAATAGTACCTTTTTGATTCCACACGACCAAAAGTGCGCTTGGTCAGGAAGGTAATTTCACTTAAGTTGTGAATATGGACGGATTCCAAGAAGAATTTCAATCGTCCCTCATTCTCAAAATAATCGTTCGATTCCCAAGATGGGTAACCGACGCACAGTTATAAAAGATTACCTCGGGTAACTTCTTGGCTTCTTCACTTTCCCCTACTACTCTAACCTTCTTCGTGCTTTCAACCGCTGAGCTATCTTCGTCTTCCTCTTCCAATCTTCTCCAAATCCAAACCACTCAATTGGAAAAATGGCAAAGTCCCTATCCAATTGGGCGATGTCGGAGATGGACAAAGTGAAGGTAAAGGCATTGGAGGATGCTAAGAAGATTCCTCCACAGAATTTCATCAAGTGGATCAAAGCTATCGGAGAGCACTGGCCGATGGGAGAAATTGGAACCACCCTGTTTTCTAGGCTCACTATGAATACAGCCTTCGACTCCCAGCTCATCCCTTCCTCACAGTGGTACTCGAGTATTTCAGGGTCAAATTGGTGAACTTAGTTCCCAATTCGATCACAATGTTCAGTGTATTCGTGTACCCTGTGAGGCGTACTTAGACATCCCTCTGAATCTCGAGCTCTTCCACTAGTATTACGAGATGAGCTAACAGACTAGAATCATCAGGAGCTGCGGATTGAAGCTCCACGATGGCAAGATGGAAATGTACATCCAGATGTACACTCGGTCATCACGGCCAGGTTGAAAGAAAAGGTGGTTCTACTGAGAGATCACTAGCGAAAACAGCCTTTCCTTCCTTGGGAAGGCTGCAGAAAAGAACACATCCTAGAACTCGGTTTCTAAGGACATCACTCGGATAGCCCTCTACATCTCAGCCATCAAAGAGCTGAGAGACAAGGGGCTTACATGTTGGCACATGGTGAAGGACTACATCACCCATCACATCAGCCCCTTGAAGAGATAAGCACATCCCATGTGGATGTACTCGGGAGTAGTTGATGCTACTCAAGACTACGAGAATGGTAAGTAGCAATCGTACTTTGTAATCGTAGATTTAAGTTTCGAGTACTGTAAACCAACTTCTTGTCTGTTTGAACAGATCTCAACTTGGATGAGATCAACGCTCGGGTCAAGAATATTTGTGAGAAAACTCCATCGCTAAATGTGGAGGCTTCTCGTATTTTGGTGGATGTGTCCACTAAAGAAAAACAAGAACGCCTAAAGGTAATTAATCAACCGACCTCCTCTTTAGGTCCAAGTAGTCATAGAGAATAACTAAATAGTATTATGCTTTTCCCCTATGGAGTATAGGCATGATCGGCCATTAGGATGACCAAGGGTTCAAACTGATGATGATCGGAGAAGAGATGGAGAATACTAAGGTTCCTCTAGCCAAGAAATGGCAGCTGACAAAAGTTGTCGACAAGTAGAAGAAGAGCACAAGTGAGGTTGTTCCTCTTGATGCTCTTCCTCCTACCCCAGCTACTCCGATCGGCCCTATGCTGCAATTCCTTGCGAATACTCTTACCACAAGTGAGATAGGGGCAGCCATACTTGAGTAGCCAACTCCTAAGATCAAGGTACCCTTCTACCTCGACACTGAAACTTACTTAGTTAACGCTTCTCAAGGCTTTACAAAGCCACTCGAAAAGGAAAACTAGAAGAGCTTTGTATCTTTTGTGAAGGTGACTACTGCTGCAGTAGAACCTATGATCGAGAAGGAGACTGCCCTCCTGGTGGTCAAAATTGGTTATGACTGTCAGGAGGGACAGGAAGGACCAGGAGCGGTGGCTCCTGCTCAAGACCTTCGACCAGATGTGGTTGAAGACGTTGTCATTTCTCCATGACCATATGTGGTCGAAGAGAAGTAATCAAAGAAGCTCTCAGGAAAAGTTTCTTTGAAGTTCAAGATTAAAGGTGCGATAATAAGGTATGTAAATGAAAACTTAAACATGGTATCTTTACCTTTTATGTCTTCTTGAATGTTGACTCACTCTTATGTCATCCAACTCGGCATCTCCATCGGCCAAAGTCATTCCTGCGAAGAAGCCCCATGCGGCTTTGCCCGCAGTCAAAGAAAAAATGGAGATGGTGGTCGAGTAAACGACCACTACAGCAAGAAAGACTGCTGCCAGAGTTGTAGTGCCCACGACCACAGAGGTGGTCACAGAAACAAAGGGTCAAACAATCGAAGAAAGGGTAGAAATACCTTGTCATAAAGTCGGTGAACCTTCGAAGTGCCTCGCCGAGAAGGAAGTCGTTGAAGATGCCCCTCCTCGAGCAGAAGAAGATACAATTAGAGAAAAAGAAGAAGAGGGATCCAACTTATTCTTCACATATTTCAATCCCACATTTATAATGGAAACTCCCTCTGGCTAACCTCTAAGTGTTTCACACCCTAACAAAGACCTTCCCGACAGAGGATTCATCTTCGACGATGAGCACCTCGAGAAGGTTTGATGGAATAAGGTCGATGAACTCGATGATCTCAAAGACTCCACAGGAGTACTTGTCAAGTTTGCCCGAAGGGGCATGAATGTAAGTATTGAGAACTTAGACACTCGTACCTGGTCTTTTCAGGTTTCTCATTGCCTTTTCATAATTAGAGAGCATTGAATAACATAGACTGTGGATGAGTACCACAGGCAGATTATGCTCCTTCAAGAAGCAAATGCTGAGTCACCAAGAAGGCAGAGGTATGGTAAATCACTGACACTCATAGTCGCATTTTGTCATGACCACTTGTTCAGATTCTTATGCTGTTTTTTGAACTTTATCGACTTAGGAGCGATGAGAAATTCTTAACCACGACACTCAAGAACGAGAGGCTCGAAACATAGAGGCTAAAGAAAAAGAATGTTAACCAGTCGATGAATATTGCAAATGCAATTTGCACAATTAGATCATTAGAAGAAAGAATAAATAGTAAGTTCTAAACTTACGATCGCTTATTCAGACATCTTCCTTGTCTTCTCTTTGACACTCTTCTTCTAATAGAAAAAGAGGCCAAAACGACTAATCTCCGTACCAAGGTCAAAGAGAAGGCAAGGTGATTGGAGAACTTAATCGCATTAGCAAGAAAAAAGATGAGAAGAGAAAGATCGAAGTCAACAAGCTTGATGCTTGTCTAGCAGGTAAGAAAAAGCTTTTATCTTCTGACCAGCCTTTACTTGTAGATAAAAGATTGACCACGTTTGCTCTATTTATAGAGGCTGTGAACGAAATAAAGAAACTATCCCAAGCTTCAACTCGTAGTCAAGAGGATATAAACTCGTTGAAGACCATTCTTTAAAACAACATAGCCCTTCTCAATAATCGACTCGATTAGTTTGGTGCGGAGAAGATAAGTCCTTTCGAGGCCACCATAACCACCTGTACGAATATGATTGAACTACAAGTCGAAGCGCTCGAGAAGCATCTATCTGCTTTGAAGACCGAACAGGCCGAGTCAATTTGCGATGCAATCAAAGACGTCGTGAGCTATACCCTGGCAAAACTCAAGGTAAGCGATCAGAGCCTAAATCTGCATCCAATCGAGCATGACTTTGGCTGCTCTGAAGAAGAGGTAGCCCGACTGGTCGAAGAATTTGAGCTAGTCGATCGCAAGATTGCAGAGGAAATGCAATTTGAATCAGAGTTGTTTGTAAATAAGAAAGTTGTAAAAAAAAACCTTTATCAATAAAAATTAGCTTCCTTTTCCTGCCATCTATCTCATTGAGTAGTTAGTACTCGTAAAACAAAAAGAAGAACGAAAATACTACTAACAATAAGTTATACTCATAACTCTATTCTAGCCCCCGACTATTTACTTAGTTTATATCAATAAACAAAGTAAATAATACAAAGTGAAGTATGTAGATAGCAGAGCAACTCATCAGATCATCGTTGTCGAATTTGACTGTCATATTCTGGTGGCAAAAGTGAGAAACAAGTTAACACTAGGAAGTTCCTTCTAGTGGGCAAGATCAACGCAGAGAGGAAGTACCTTGTTTTGTCCTTTGTAAAACTTGGATACGTTTTCAAAAATTGGAAGTTACATAATAATTAGAAGTTAAAGTTAAAATCGAAATTAGATTGTACTTTCTACTCTAAAAAAGTTTTACATTGAGTACTAATTTTGTAATCTAAAATTCCAAATTTTTATCTTTTAGACGGAAACTAGGTACTTTGACTAAGAAGCTAGCCTGTGCAAATGGACTAGTTGCCGACTAGTATCCAACTAATAATAGGCAGTGTGTTCATTGAAACCTTTTGGGTAACAGCGAATACTGAAAGCAGCACAATGACTGAAAAAACAGTTTGACTTATGGCAGTGTTTGCACTGTGTAGTTGTTCTACTTTTCACGATGAAAGAATCCATTGTCTGAGTTCATTGGTGCGTGCACGTGGTTGCTTGTTAGCACCATCCGATGGTACATCGGTCAGATTGGTAATGCCTGCACGTTTGTCTTGGCGTCTGTACATGTCAAATATTCAGAGAGAAGAATTGCGCTATTCAGATTAAAGAACGCATCATACACTACTTGCCATGGTCTATCATAAGGCATGCTTTAACTTTCACATATCACAGAAGAGCTCTTTTCGACCACATGCGCCATGAATCTCTGCTGTTCTGTCCGGCAAAGCCTTCACTCCTGATCTGTGTTGGATAGTTCTTTTCGATCTGCGGAATCGTGAACAACACAACTGTGGAGGAAAAGAGAAAAAAAAAAGAGGGGGGGGGGGGGGCCTAAAGGCAGTTCCGGTGGGGACAAAAATGTCATTTCGCTCTGTGCCAAGTCAGCTGGGCTCAAATGAGTTGGTGTTTGACTGTGAGCCCAGCTCAATGACAAAACCATGTGGAGCTCAGCCCATAGTGTGTGACAAGTATTTGACTGTGCTTGTGCTTTATTATCAAAGTTTGATTTTGTATCTACTGCAATCTCTAATTTTTTTTGCTGTCAGGTGCTAAGCGATATGACCAGCCATCGTTGGCAGTTTGACTGAGGCACGATCAAACTAAACCATTGTTGGCGGTCAAACCACTGAGTGGTTGGACCAGCCATGAGCGGCAGTCTGACCAACGAGCGGTCATACTGGCCTGTAGGTTGGCTGTACTTATTTTCCAGAGAGGTGCACGAGAGAAATTATGAGCAGTCCGACTGGTTTTGTAAGGGTGGTGCAATCGTTGGCTTTGGTGTGGTCAGACCAGCAAGGGTGCCATGGTTTGACCAGGTCCCATGTTACCAGGGTTTGACCAGAGTTGACTGGCACGGTCAGACCGATCAATAGTTGGCGGTCCGACCGGCCAGGCATGGTTGATCAGGAGAGTACAATTTGGTATTTGAGATGGAGATTGGCTTAAATACTTTGGAATTATTGCATATATATTGCATGATGTATGATTTTAGCTAACATGAGTCAAGTGCATAGAACTTATGCTTGAAATGGTTGCTTGGTCTTTAGATATGCATATGATTTAGAGAATATTAGCGATCAAAGGTAATAAACCAGGACTAGACAGGAGAGCTAAGTTCTAAGCGATCATGCATGTCTGTATGAGGCTACGTAGCTCAAGCGGGAAGCACAAAGAAGACAAAAATCATGAAAAAAAACAAGTTGGTGCATGTAGTGCGCAAAGTGACGGAGCTGTTGCACGTAGAGTTGGCTCAGAAGAGTCCGAATACATAAAGACGTGACAGCAAGTCATTGAGCGCTGCTGGCTATGCGTCAAAGCATGCGGATATGCTTTGAGGTGAAGGTAAGTATTCTCGGTTTATTAATTATGTAAATTGATGATTTATATTGTGCGGTGCTATGTGACAGTTTGCTTATTATTGTTGGTTTGTAGAACTCTGAAACTACGTCATAATGAGGTGAACAGGACCGAGACAAAACTTAGGGAATAGCTGAGGTCCAGAATGATCGAATACCACCCGAAGATGACCAAGGCTAACGGAGTGATTACAAGCTAAAAAAGATAAGGAACCGAAGCAGGAGCTACCGGTGGTGGGTACGACGGGCAACAACAAGGTGGATGAGGACTAAGCTCAGGGAGGAGCTGAGGTCTAGTTTAGAACCGTCTGTGATGTGTGAGTCACAGACGGTTTATGCTACAAAACCATCTATGATAGTTCATTCTATATCTATTTTTTTTTATTTTTCAGTTAGCCTCAGGAAATGTTAGCTATACTTTTTGAAAATAAGTGAAAACAAGCTAATACGATATCAAACATAGCAAAGAACATTTTAGTTCCATTACAATCCACCATTATAACATCACAATATTACAATCAACTATTACAACATCACAAGATTACAATCAAACATTACAATAGTAGAGAACATAACAGAAAACAATGGAAGCAACAATGGAGGCTACGATGAAGAGAACAATGAAAGCAACATAGCAGAGAACAATCCACCATCACAAGCTCGGGTAAACCTTCTTAGCAGCCACCTCACTGTAAGCTCCCGGACAACCCTAAACCCAACAAAGTAGCAACAATGGAGGCTACGATGGAGATCTAAACCCCACAGAATCAAATACTAGAAGAAACAATGGAGGGAGGAAGCTTAAAACACATTTAAAGGGAGGGGGTGGATGGGTTCGGGTGAGTATTTATAGAGGAAGAGTTACGACCCGTGGGATGTGGGTTGGTCGGTTTCTATTGGCTGAAATTGGGTTGAGGAGGATTGACGGGCCCAGTGGTCAGAGAACAAATTATCACAGACGGTTCTTACCAAAGAACCGTCTGTGATAGTATCATAGACGGTTCTTTGGTAAGAACCGTCTGTGATATTGACTATATATATAACGATATGATATAAACAACTAGTCTCAAAATACAAAATAATAAAGTTTTATATAGCTTATATATACTCATTTGAAAGGTTTCGACGAGATCTCCAACTTTGCAGTTGAGACGAACCCCAAATTTTGAAGGAAAGATCAAAAATTTTGGCAAAACCAGAAATCAAAAACTTGTTATTCGAATTTAAGGCTAAAGATAGCCGATTTTGGGGGTCTTCGAGGGCGACTAGCGGAAGTGAGTCATTTTTTTGATCTGACTCGTCGTTAGCTTTCCAACGAGTACAAAAACATCGAAAACGGACATCGTATACAAAAGGTATGCCCGTTTTACTAAAGGTGTGTCAAAACAGAATTCTACTCGAACTCAGACGAAAAATTATAAAATTTTAAAGATGTGCGAAGTGGGAAATATATTACAGACGGTTCTTAATTAAGAGCCGTCTGTGATATGCCAATATCACAGACGGTTCTTAATTAAGAATTGTCTGTAATATTCGAAATATCAAAGATGGTTCTAGTTTAAAACCGTGTGTGATTGTATTTAACACAAGCGGTTTTTATGAACCGTTTGTGATGAAACGTCTAATATAAACGTTTTTGTAGTAGTGGGATATGCTAAAAATATTAAATGGATCAAATGTTGATTCACTTTAGGGTTAATGGTTGTGGGCGTTTTGAGAAGCGTGTATGTGTGAGTGTAAAACCCGATATGGGGGCTAGTTAGGGTTTTCTTGTGAGTCTCTATGTATAAGAAGGGAGATGTGATAGCTTAGGCAAAAGTTTTTATAGAAACTTGTGCCTAGCCAACTTGAAGAAATTAGGGTTTTTAGAGAGAATCTTTAGGAGATGGGGTGTGACTCTTTGTCATTCTTAGACTTTGTGGTTGGATAGGGAGTAGCTGTAAATATTTATTTCTAAGTATCAATAGATATTAAAGTTTGTCCAAATCTTTCTCCCCTTTGCTCAAGTATTGAAATCTAGATTTGGCTTGATTTTTTATGTTTCCTTCTCCTCTCTTGATCTTGCTGTGATCTATGATGAGCAAGAGACACTAGAAAACCATAGTTGATCAATTGTGGCTCATCTAGATCACCTCTATTGCAAGATTCAAGATCAAGCCTGCTTTGGTTTGTTCTTGGCTCATATTTGGGTTTTTGTAGATAAAAAAGTTTTATCCTGAATATATACCTAGATTAGCTTGCTACGAAACATAGGAGTAGATTTGGATCATCCTCTTGATTAGAAACTCCTCGAGAAAAACTAATTTGGATTTTAGGGTAAATTAGTGAACCTAAACCTAAGAATCTTTTGATTCTTAATTGGTTCTTGATACATTGAGCAAGTCTCATACAAAAATTTGGAGATGTTTGAATGAGATTTGAGTAAGTTCTTGATATTTGAGTTTTGATCTGAGGGGTTTGGAAGTCTGGGAATATGGGTCCGATCAGACCGACATTGTCTCAACAGTCAAACCGCCTGGGCTTGGATTGTTTTGTACTTTGGTTGTTCTCTTGGCTATTTAGCTTCTGTTTTAGGGGTGTTCCATCGTGCATCCGATTTTCTGAGCTCTTTTTAGCTATTGAAGTGAAGAAGCTTTTGTTTTTAAAAAGGTTGATTTTGTTAAAGTAAAAAGGGATTAAAAAAATCATTCACCCTTCGGATCTCCACCACCAGTCCTATAGGTCAGTTTGCATGAGTTCTGAGAACTAGTGGTAAGCAGTATATTTACTACACTGATAGGGATTAAGAGTGTTTTTGCTAGATTGTTGCTAGTTGAGAGGAATATTGGATGTAGACGGGTAACAGAACTTGACCAAAAACTCCCAAGTAAAAAAACATAGTAAATGAGGGATGGCCTGAGGCACAGGGAAGCTGGTCAGTAACCGGCCAGTTTCTTGCTTATTGGAATTACTAGCAGAATATCCCATTTGAGCATGTTGAAAGTCGATCGGGACCAGCAACGTGATCCGTGGGCCAAAGTAAAGGGGCTAAATGCCATTTACCCTTTTTCTTGCCATGAATAAAGCTCCATATATTAGTGGCCATCATTACAAAGCATGGAGCTAACAATTCCTCCAATGCAAGACGTGTTTGAAAAGGTGTTTAGAAGTGAAGAGGACGTGCCACATCATTAAGCACACATTTAAGAAGCAAACCCTCAAATACAGCGTATATTTTTGTAATAAGTGGTTACATGCTCCCACACACTCACAAGAACTCTTACAAGCATCACTTCTTAACCAAGCATCGATTCTGAACTTTTGACATCTTCTGTCTGCAAGGTGGAAACAAAAATTACCTCCGATCACCGGCCACCTTCGAGCATCGGGGATGCCAAGCCCAACGACGCAAGTAAACCAAATCACTAACAAGACACATGAACTGCCCCTTTGGAATTATGATGATCATATACGAACTGAAACCTAGGCGGCATAATTTGAGCGCTCATCATGCTGCGAGGATATCTATACAGTATCTATCTATATAAGAAAATCTGACAAATAAAAAAATCAAAAGGAAAAAAAGGCAAATGCTACTATTTATAGCAAACTTATCTTTTTGTTTCTTCTAACACATTTTGAATTTGAAGTTAAAAATTTAAAGGGTGATATAATACTCTATAGACTAGATCGTTAATTTTGTTCAGAATTTTATCATGTTGATTTTGTGCGATATGTCTGATTGGTAGAACATATGTCTGATTGGCAGACTAGGAATTTTTGATATATATAGCACTGTTTGCACTCATAATTACGAAAATAACAGTATGTGTGTGCTATATTGCCAAAAATGATATTTTTACTACCCGCTACATCGAAGAGCTGACACGTATGATCTGAAACCCAGCCACCGAGTGGCCTGATCCTGACGTTTCTATCGAACGGTCCATCAGCTGTTCATCTCTCTCCCTGTTTCTAGTCCGCATCCCCAACCACTGAACCGCATGGCCACCGTGGTGAGCTCCGGTAGGCGAGCTCGTGTCGACATCATCGTTGTGTGCCCCCAATGTCATGGTCGTGGTAGAGTAGGAGATGGAGTTTGTCCCAAATGTTGCGATAGGTAATTTGAGATGTTGCGATTTTTTTCGAACCATGGCAGTGATGATCTTGTGCGGTATGTATAATTTTTGCCATTTAATTCCACCATTTGTACTACCCCTACGATCCCGCATGTCTTTGTACTTTTGGTAATCTAATGGTTTTTTCTGTCCTTTTTTCCATCTTCCTCGGGTTTGAGCTTTTCTTTCGCCATTGCACTTCTCCTGTTACTTAAGTAGTGCACTTCGGTTTCAATTCTCTTGAAATTACTGCGGTGGTTATATCGTGCATGCATAGCCAAAATTTATACACACTGTGGATGTCAAGCTAACCTTCAAGTCGTAGGCACCGCCGCATCAAGAGCCGTCGATCCATCGCCTCCACCAACCCACTTCTGCTGTGCATCAAGAGCCGTCAATCCATCGCCTCCACCAATCCACTTCTGCTGCGTAATAGTGCCACCGCTTGAACTTCTTTTATTGTTGCCTCGCCATCGGTGCTGCTTAGCCTCTTGTGAGAGTGATTCCATATTAGGGCTGTAAAAAAAAGCTCGAGATTCGTGAACTGCTCAAGTTTGACTTGCTCTAGACTCGATGCGAGCTTGGCTCGAGCTCCAAACGAGCCGAATTTGAGCTTTGATTTCAAGCTTGCGAGCTTTAACGAGCCAAGCTCGAATAGCTCACGAGCTTGAGATTTTTTTTTATATCTCCACTCCCTCTGTCCCTCACTCACTCAACTTCACCCCCACTAGCCACTCCAGTCCCCCATTCCCCACACCCCCGTCCGCCTCCCAAGTCCCACCTACGGACCTGCATTTCCCCGGCTCCCCGACTCCCACCCGCCTCCATGCCCCTCCTTTTCCCCGTCGCCGCCCTTCCTCGCCTCCCCCCACGCCCCGCCCCTCCTCGCCCCCGCCCCCCCTCCCCGGCCACTACCCCTCCTCACCCCCCTCGCCGCCCCTCCTCTCCCCTCGCGCCCTCCTCGCCCCCCGCCATCGCCTCCTCGCCCGCCGCCCCTCCTTGCCCCGTCGCTTCCTTGCCCCCGCCCCCTCCTCGTCCTCCCCCGCCGTCTGCTGCTTCATCGCGCGCACATCCACGCCCACCAGCTGCTGCTGCTGATGCCTCACCGTGCTAACCACCACCATCGTCGCCGCTCTCCTGTTCTCTTTTGCAGGTGGAGACGGTGCTAGCAGTGGTGGCAAATGCTACCTCGGCTTAATGCTCATCAACAGGTCCAGGTCCAGGTCCAGCTGCGGGTGGTCGCCCGCAGCGCTCGCCAGCGCCGCCGGCAGGTTGCGAAGGACTCGAGCCGCCCCTGCGGGGAGCAGCAGCAGCTGGAGCTCCCTCTCCCCTTGCTCCTTGTCTATGGAAGAGAAGAGACCAAGAAAGCACGAGGTATTTCTTGCTGTCTTGTTCGCTTGCTCGCTTAGTTGCTTTGCTTTAGCCTAGCTTAGCTTTGGTGTTGTTATGTTACGGTGTGTATGAGTGAGCCTTGAGCCTCGACGAGCTTTGTCGAGCCGAGATCGAGCCCAACTCAAAACTTGACTGGCATCTCGGGCTCGCTCGAGCTCAAGCCTGACAGGCCGAGCTCGCTCGAGCTCGGCCCATTTACAGCCCTACTCCATATATATTGCATTTTGCCTCATAAGTCATGACCTCACCCTACAAATCAGGAGATAGAACAGGGGAATAGAATCGAAATGTAGTCATGAAATCACTTTTGGTTTGTGCACTAAGGGTCAGTTTATATTAGCTTTTGCTGATGACTTTTGGCTGCGGCTGATGAATAGTAGTAGTCGATAGACGCAGCTGATGAATAGTAGTGATTGATGAAGAGTAATGCATTATGTAAGAATGACGGTATATAGTGGCTAATAAATAGTAGTTGTTGGTAGAAGCGATTTATAGAAACTGGGGCATTCATATTGGCTTCAGCTTTTGAAAGCAGAAGCCAATATGAACAAGCCCTAAAACAACATGAATATTGTTGGAAAAATGATGATATAGTCTATAGAATGTTGTGGTGTCCTTTAAATTTTAACTTCGAACTAGAAATATCCTAAGACAAGATAAGTTTTGTACCATCCCACAATTTTAAAATCACCATTTCTGCATTTTAATGCTTTTTCAAAAAATTCTGCATTAAAGAAAAAGGTTTTCTTATTTTATAGCTATTGAAAAAAATTATGTAATTAATTAAAATTGGACCAGAGCATGGAAATAATTTGTGTGAGTTCTAAATAATCTAAGGAGACTCCCCCAAAAAAAATTTATAATTTTTGGAGTTGGTTTGCTAATTTTAATATTTTAAATTTGATTTATGTAGTTAAATTAAATAAAAAATAATTAAAATTTGATTCCTATTTGTGGGCCAAATCCATTACTATTGGCCTAGCCCAAGATTGTTCTAGCCCAATCTGGCCCATTCATTGTCCCCAACCTGGCTGCCTTCCTTTCCCACTTCCTCCATGTGAAAGTGTCTGCTAACCAGCCTACCTCCTCTCCTCTCCCTTCAATCGTTGATAGCCAGGGCCTGCTTGTCAACCTTCTTCCTCCACAAGCCACACCAACCACAGGTAAATGCCTGAGCTCACTGTAGCTCTACTGTGTGCCTGCCAAAAAAGTGACGCTTTTTTGACTTTGCATGCGCGTTCACATGAAGCCTGCGCTACCCCCCTCCTCCAAGTCGAGCTCAGCATCCATTGCAAGCCATCACCGCCTAGCATTTTCGTGTTTTCTCCTAAGAGGCCACGAGCTCTCGTGGAACTTCTCATCCTTATTTCACCACAAATGCTTTCCCCGACTGCATCACCTTGCTCATACTCCTCGCCGCTTCCATTTTGTCCGGTTGTGACTCGTCTCCTTCGCCCCTTCACCTGAAATGTCACTGTCATCCTTAGCTCTAGTGCGTGCCTACCGTCGTGCTCCACCATGGCCCACGCCCTTCCGATGAGTCTTGCTCTTGACACTTGCATCACCTTGCACTGTTTCGTCTCCTCTTCAAAAGCCTTAAACCACTTTCTTGGTTCATGCAGTACCTCACTGACATGTAGCTCGTTCTCCTATGAATCTTTGACCATGCCATGGTTGTTTTTAGCCTCACCTTGCCCTCCTTAATATATTCATGTGCTCCTTTATAGCTCTCCCCCTCTAATGTTGGTCATTGCTGTGAAGCTCATCACCACCACTTTTGTTCGCCACCGTCTGGTAATTACTGACCACCCCCATCATCACTGGCCCCATCATTGTGTCCTTGGTGAGCCCCAAAAGCTTTATTGTCACTTGATTTGGCTTGAGCAAGTGGTTTTCCTAGTCGTCACCATTGTCATCCATGGCACTGCCGCACTTGCATGTCGTCGGCTTGCCTTTGATGACCCTAGGTCCCCATGCCACCTCTATGTGAAGTTCTCTTGGTTCTATCCTAAGTTTCAATTCCTACTGCCTTCAGCTCCCACGCTGAACCCATCTCCAGCCCAAGCTACTCCACTACTTCTCGCCATTGTAGCGCCACCTCCTTCCACCTCTTTGGCTGTCGTCACTTTGCTGAGCTTCACCGTGACCTCCATGTCCCGTTCCCAAGCTTCCCCATGCCCCTCTGCTGCTGCATCGCCGCTAGCAAGCTCAAAAATGAGCTCGGCCATGGCCAGCCTCACTGTCCCCTGTTATCTATGTATGATAGGTGGGCCCCGACATTTAGCGCTAATGTTGATTAGTTAAGATTATATTAATTTATATAAACCTCGGTTAAGTGTATAGTGTCCGTGACATGTGAGCCCGGGTAGGATAATTAATTAGATTTATATGTAAATCATAGTTAAAACCGTGTTTCATTGATATGCGTGTCTCCCGTCCTTGTAGACCAGCGCCAACCGTCAGCCTGATGATAGAATAAAGTCTGATTTTTCAATAAAACTTTAGAAATATTATCCACTATCACTATAATTTATTGGTGGAATTTTAGAGTGGTATATGCGTCACATGCTTAGCCATGCTTAGAACAATAATGGTCAACTTGGTAAAAATTTCATAAAATCTCATTTTGGGCCACGGTAAAATGTTTTAGCAAATCTAGACAGAGGGGTTACCTTGGTTATTTTGGTTAGCAAAATAAAATTAAAAATAGACCTAGACTTGGGAAAGTAGTTTGTTGAGACAGGTGCCGGTCGCACAAGATTTCAGTTTATGGTAGTCTTGCCTGAGTCACTTAAAGGCCGAACTTGGTGCCGTTAACCCAAGCATCACAGTACAGCCACATATTCCATAAATGGGGTGAGTCTGGCTGAGTAATTTGCAAAGTCTCAACAGTAGTTTCATCATGTGTTGAATGTAGGTGTCGGTTAGACATGTAATTCTCACACGGCACAAGAGAGGGCTTCTAACTAGGTGAATAGAACTCTTCAGCGGTGAAACATTAGCGGACAGAATCAAGTTGGAATAGATTATTGTAAAAGCCTTATCAAGATCTCTTGCCTCACACCAAAGGAAGATCAAATCGCTTGGCAAAATAAGATGATCATGTTTTATAAAGTTGTACATTTTCTGCAGAGTAAGATCTCAATCTATTTAAATAGACATGTCCTTGGTCACGGATATCGCTTGATAATACCACACTTGGTTTGTTTTTATTGTTTCAAAATGGTTGTGGGGATAATGGTATAGGTGAATGGAGCCCTTACTTAAAAAGCTTTTGCTTGGTATGGATGGATAGAATCCATGGTTGAGAGGTTGTGATAGAAGTCTGCCACTTGTTTACACTTGTCCACCTACTTATTATGCTTCTCTCTCTCTCTCTCTCTCTCTCTATATATATATATATATATATATATATATATATATATATATATATATATATATATATATATATATATATATATATATATATATGTATGTATGTATGTATGTATGTATGTATGTATGTATGTATGTATGTATTACGTTTTATCACTGTTGATCTTACAAAACTACATGTATAAATTACTATGTTTATTGCAAAATAAACTAGTTAGGATATCCACCTTTCCTTCAACTTGCATACTATAAATACTTTGTATTAAAGACTTGCAGAGTACAATTTTGTAATTATAATTACTTGTTAAACACTATCATATCAAGAGAAAAAATCCCTCGGTTGACTACTTTTATGCCGTGGGATTTGGTGACGATGACGTCGACTACTAGGTGTTAACCCAGTTGGTTGGTTGTGGGCTGAGATAAATCACTTGGGTTCATATCCTTTATATACCATTTATTTCCACTGCATGTACTCTCTATATGAACATTTGGCTAGTCGGCCCCTTTTGTGTAAAATTCAGTCATATAAACATATGTATAACTACTTAATATTATATGCTACTATGTTTTATTTAAATATGTATAGATGTGATATGTATGTGTACGCTAGTTACCGATTATAGGACTAGCATGGTATACAGATAAGATTTGGAATTAATTTTCGGTTTGACAAGTTTGATCCGAATAGTCATTTTTGTCTATTTCTTTTTTACTTTTTCAATTTGATTTATCATGTCAGAATTTTCTTTTAATATAGAATGATGAAATGTTATACATAGGCGCTTTTGTCCTACCAAAAACTAGGGGCGTTCAAAATCACACCGAATCAAATTTAACAACAAATGTGGTAAATTTGATATATGGTATGGTATTTGATTTTCATTTTCAAAAAATAAAAAAATAGTATTTACTGATATATTGAACTTTAAAAAATAACGAACGCAACGAACTATCCTTTAATTGCCTTGTGGTGGCATCATATTTTAATTTACGTACCCTTTTCGATTAAATTTTGTACCGTTCTTGAGCAAAATTTACTTGTAAGTCACTTTGGCGTTACATTAGTAAACAATATGCCAAATCATAAATCAAAAAGTTGCCGTGTTGTTTCGCATTAATTCGATAAAATTGTATCTACCGATACTGAATCAAAATAATTCAGTAATTACGATACTGAACCGATGTTCTATTCGGTAAATTTGGTATCAAGTTTCAAATACCGTATCTATCGAAAATATCATATGACTCCCCTACCAAAAGCGTAGTATCATACTTCCTGTTCGCTAATCAGACTTAAGTTTTATATGCATTAAGAAATTAATCTTTTGGATTACAGTAAAAAAAATCACTAGCAAGTGCAATGCAGGAGCACGGATTATCGAGAAGTGACTGTTACTAACTACTATATATGAAAAGACAGGTCGTCGCGGCAGACTTCCCGGGGCATAATCGTCAATTCCATTTTCCCTCGCCGTGCCGGCCGGTTCTTGACTTGCCTCAAGTCAATGTCAACGGTCGTCTCGCCAATCATACCCGGCATGTCCCTCACGTACCAACCGGGCACGGCACGTCCATCGAGTCCAAAAACGCATCTGAGCCGTCTATTTATTCCACGCGGCAATCCCCAACCCCGCGATTATTAATAACTCTGCTCCCCCCACCACCTCTCCCGCACAGACGCCTCCGATAGTCCGATTAACGAGCGAATTGACGGCGACAATGGCATTATCGGCGAGCAAGCCGTGCAAGTCTCTACTCCTCCCGCTCCTCGTCTCCGTCGTCACGCTCCTCCTCCTCCTCTCCGCCGTCGACTGCTACGATGGCCGCCACGCCAAAGTCGGGCGCTCGGCCATAGCCCGCCGCTCCCAGCTGGGGAGCCGGCACGCGCACCACCGCCGGACCATGGGGCCGCACCGGTACGTGCTCGCGGAGAAGAGCAACTCGACTGGCGGAGGCGGGGTCCACAAGAACCGCACCTCGCCCGCGACGTCCAACGCGACGGCTCCATCGACGGTGCCGGCGGCCGAGCAGGGGCGTCACCACCGCAGCCACAAGCACCGGGTGCGCAACTGGATCATAGGCTTCGTGGTCGGCTCACTCGCCGGAGTCATATCGGGGCTGCTGCTGTCGGTTCTGTTCCGGCTGGCGCTGAACTGCATCCGCGGGCGGTACCGGAGGAGGTCCGGCACGGTGATCTTCACCCCGAAGCTGATCAAGCGCGCCGAGCACCTCGCCTTTCTGGAGAAGGACGACGGGCTGTCGTCGCAGGCCGTGATCGGGCGCGGCGGGTGCGGCGAGGTGTACAAGGCGCAGCTCCCCGTGGAGCGCGAGGGGGACGAGCCCAGGTTCATCGCCATCAAGAAGATCAAGAAGAGGCTGGGCGACGGGCCCGGGCCGAACAACCTCAGCGACGAGGAGAGCCGGCAGCTGGACAAGTGGATGCGGCAGATACAGTCGGAGATCCGCACCGTCGGGCACATCAGGCACCGCAACCTCCTGCCGCTGGCGGCGCACGTGCCGCGGCCAGACTGCCACTACCTGGTTTACGAGTTCATGAAGAACGGCAGCCTGCACAACGCGCTCAAGGCGGGGGCCGTCGAGGAAGGCAGCGGCAGCGGCGGCGGGGGGCTGCCGTGGCCGGCGCGGCTCCGCATCGCCGTGGGCATCGCGGCGGGGCTGGAGTACCTGCACGTGTCCCAGCGGCCGCAGATCATCCACCGCGACCTGAAGCCGGCCAACATCCTGCTGGACGACGACATGGAGCCCCGCATCGCGGACTTCGGGCTGGCCAAGGCCATGCCGGACGCGCACACCCACGTGACGGCGTCGAACGTGGCCGGCACGCTGGGGTACATCGCGCCGGAGTACCACCAGACGCTCAAGTTCACGGCCAAGTGCGACATCTACAGCTTCGGCGTGATCCTGGCGGTGCTGGCGACGGGGAAGGAGCCGACGGACCCGTTCTTCACGCAGGTGGACGAGGTCGGGCTCGTCAAGTGGCTGCGCCGGGTGGTGCAGTCCGGGGACTACGCGGAGGCCATCGACGCCGCCATCGCCGGCGCCGGGTTCGACGAGCAGATCCTCCTCGTGCTGCGCATCGCCGTCTTCTGCACCGTCGACGACCCCAAGGAGCGGCCCACCGCCAAGGACGTCCGTTGCATGCTGTCCCAGCTCAAGACCTAGCTAGTCAATACTCAATACTAGTACTACCTTAGTAGCGCATAAGTGGTCGTAAATTCACCACGCGTACGCACTACGTCCGAGCTGAGCTCCTGTGTGCCAGTGTACGTTCGAGTTAGGCAGCGTTTGAACAAGCTAGCTAGGTCCCTGTGTGTGCGCGCGCGCGCGCGCGTGGAATAATTTTGCCGGGTCAGCAGGTCAAGGCTGGGCCCTGTCGATAAGGACTTTAAGATTTATAGCGGGAAAGGGACCGGAAAGGAGTGTACGCGCTGCATGCCGTGTTCTCTCGGTTTCCCTTGTCAATTTACTCTTGATGTTTGTCAGCTTTGGAATGGGTATGGCCATCACGCCTTGTTCCAAAGATATATATATCCAACGACTCACAAATATATCTAAAAGAGTGACCGAACGATTCGTTAACCATGAGATGTGACCGAAGGAATCAGACTGCTTCAGATGGCTTCTCCGGCCTATAAGTGGATCGAGCAGATGCCAGGCGTTATCACTAGGTACCGATGATCAGATAGCTCGCGCGCGTGCGTGTACACAGAGAGAGTCTTGTGTGTCTAGCATTTGCCTTGACAAGTATACATGGGGGTGAACAATCGTGTGGATCGGGTTGCACCTAGCTTGGTATGGAACTTGTGGTGGTGGAGATAATAGACCACCGGACAACGACTGATGTGATAAAAGTATGTATATTGGACTACAAGAGAAGTCACCACAGTATTTATCTCACTGTGGGTAGCATCAAGCAGTTGTAAGATGCAGCAAATGGCACGCTTCGCCCTTTTCACTCATTGCAAGAAGATAAAACAGAACAATGAAGTAACCTGCTCCTGCATCTCCATGTCAATAGCACCTACATATGATGTAATTATGCATGTGAGCTTTAGAGCACAGTCCTAGCAGGCTTGTTTCATAAAATTCAGTCGTCAAATGTCCTTCCAAAACTCGCGTAGTAGCATACGTCCTCATTCTTCAGTTACAAACAAGTACAAATATAGTGGCAACAACAAATAGAGAATACTAGTACACGAAGCCTCTATTGATAATCCGACGATTCGCTGAACGGTGCAGAAGGCAATCGACTGATGTTTCTGGGACTGCAGGCTGTTGGAGTCCAAGACTAGGACTTCTCATCAAGTTGATCCGTGGTGTTGTCGAACAATTGATCGTCGTCGTATAGTCAAGGGAATCAGGGCCAGCAAGTCCCAATTGTAAACTCGGTCTAGGCACTGGAAATGATGTTGCAGCTTGCTCCATCACCTCCCTTCCACTTCGGATGTACCTCCCCTTCACTTTGCTCAGATTGTGTGGCTCCTCTGTTATTTGCAACATTGGGGCATTCGGATGTACCTCCCCTTCACTTTGCAGCATATCCGAGGCAACGACGAACTCCACCGATAGTTTGATCACGGAGCGTTCTGCTAGCTTGGTGTGAGGGATAAGAATGCGATCCATACAACACATCAAAGCTACAACAAATCGGCCGTTGTGATCTCTGCTGGCAGCACTGACTCCACTTCTGCCTGAACTGGAGAAGATTGCAGTGTCAATAATGAGCTTCACGCAGCCATTCTGCTTGAAAGATTGCAAAGTGTCATCATCGCTGCATTTTGCGAATGTCTCCAATTGACTAAATTGTCAAACATATTAAGGGTTACAACAAAATAACCTACCTACCAGAAAGGTTCATTTGTACAAAAACACTGAACAAACATCTGGCCCGATTAAGGACCTGTCTTGCATTTGTAGATAGTGGGATGAACAATACAGCATGGTAATGAATATTCAGTCCGACATTGGATCGTCTACATCTCCTCCCCAGCTGAATACTTACAGCGCATGAGTTTATTTCATTCAACTGAGATGCAAAACTCTCTTCCCCAGAAGAGAAAAATAAATAGAGTGAATCGATTAGAAACAAGCAGACTCAGCAAATGTATTCGCCTTGAGATAAACAGAGATCCAAATATATGAAGTCAAAATCTGAAAAAAAATATATCAGGAACTGTAAGTATAAATCTGAAAAAAAAATCAGGAATTGTAAGTATAGAATATCTTACACGATAACACAAACTGAAGCTGTTACTCAGCAGAACTGACCTGTTATCAATATGACTGCTTCACAGGTCACACTTCAGATGTGCATGGATTGTAGAGGCCATCACAACTCTCTCCTGGGCTCCTGACTCAAAAAATGTCCGCAGCTTCCAACTTTACTTGAGATCATTCATTGTCCCTGACATCATGGTCAGTTCAATCTTACTCCATTCACAACACAGGATGGTTGGGATGTTCGTTCACTTCCCCCTTGAGAGGTGCCCTTCTCAAATCTCATCTCTCAGAGTTGCTCCAGCACATAGATATCAAGGTTCCTGACAATTGGAAATTCTCCCATTCTGAACACTAATTCCTCCCAACATATACATTGAAATAACGAAGAAAGACAAGGAGGTTGGGCAGTGCCTAAGTACTTCCAATGTTTTACCTTCCTCTAGTTGGCCCCTTGCTAGTAAATCTTTAGCAGAAGGTTAAGGTTTTGAACCAATCAGGTTGACCGCCATAAGTCAAGTTGCATCATGAGTTGATCATACCTAATTTTCTGGCAACGAAAGGCTGCTTCAAAGTATTTAAAAACAAGAGGGTATCAGAGCAGAAGACCATTGATAAAAATGCAACAATCTGCAGACTGCAGCCTGGGAAATTTGCTGTAAGATAATTTTTACATGTCCATAGGTTAAATAGCAATGGAACTAATGACACAGCATTGAACTGCGATTTGGGTTTGTTTAATCTCTCGTCAGTACCAATCACTCCCAAGTCGAACATTTTTATCAAATATCTAATCTTCTTTTCTTTGAAAGAAAAACCAACTGCAGGTCAAATATGCAGTAAAAGATAATTCAGTAAGAATAAACTCAACAAAAATTTAATAATCTAATTCTAACTGGTGCAACATGTGACAGTTCAGCATAAACATGACAGCATACATATTTACGAAAGAAATAATGTCTTTCAGAGGCTGCAATTCGTCCAAAATTAGAACTAACTAAAACGCCAATCCATGAAGCACCTGCACCATTAATGTACTCAAGCTCATCACAAGCTGAAGAATACAAAAGGGTTGGTTTTCAAGCACAAAAACTTGGTGCCTTGTAGCAAACTGATAAAACAAAAGTGATTGCTTACTTCATCTACATCCGGTGACATGTCTTGTATCTGCTACTTTGGAGGAATTTGTATCTATTGTTAAACTATATGGAGTCAGCAAAAAGAAACTGAAAGATTACATGTCAAAGATGTGATACAATATATATAGGAAAATTCAGTAGGTGCAACATGTGATAAGTGACATTAGAGTCTTAGGACAAGTATTTAATTAGCATTGACATTTTGCAAGTTCAACCGAAGGTATTTGGTGCATGGGTTTAATTTCCAATGCATATGCAACCTACAACACAAGATATTGAATCCATCATCGCACTGCATCAATCCGGGCACAAATTCTGTCCAAATTTAAAGCCAGTAGCATAACATGCTGGAAAACTAACTTTGCCAAGCTACCAAATACACAAGCTCTTTCAGACATACTGACAAACAGTCGGTGTGCGCAGCAAACAAAATACTCCAACAAAATCTGACATACATTGTGAGAAATCAGATCGAATCAAACAAACAAGAGGGAGATTTGAGTGGTACCAGCATGATGTCAGAAGGCGGTGACATGAGCGGGAGGTGGAACAGGCGGGAGACTCCAAGATCAGCACCAGCAGCAGGAGAGAGAGCGCACGAAGAAAGGAACAGATCATCATCAACAGCAGTAGAGACGAGAAGCATCAGCAGGCATCTCCGCTATTGGACAACAAGACGAGAGAGGAATTGTGAGTACTACATGAACGAAAGAGAGTAGCTGCCGTGCAGGACTGACCTGTCGTTCGTCGTCAAGGAACCACTTGCGAGCTCTCTCCCGCAGGCTCAGGAAGGGATTCCGTTGCTTCCACTTTTACAGCGGATCCTTCCTCGGGTCGGGTTGCGCGTCCCCCAGGTCATGCGGCTCCAGTCTCCTTCATTCTCAACACCGGATGATTGGGGTGTGCGTCCACTTCCCCTTCCAGCCCTAGAAGCTTCGCCACTTGAACTAAGTAATCAAGTGAAATCTCCTTGAGCCTCAGAAGGTGGTTGATACCAATAATCCCTGATTCCAACCTGCAATTAGAGGTTTCTATCCTCTCCATCTGGGGCGAGGCGCCCTCCTCAAATCTCACCTCTCTCAGTTGCTCCAGATGCCAAATATCAAGTTTCCTGAGATTTGGGAATGCTCCCGCTCTGAACACTAGTTTGCCCCCAACATAAGCATCTCGACCAAGATGGAGGAGCATGAGGTTGGGTAGTGCCCCAAGTACCCCCATGCTTTCACCTTCCTTTAGTCGACTCCTCGCTAAGTAAAGCTTCACCAACTGCGTGAGATTCCCAAACCAGTTGGGCATCTCTCTAAGATATCCGCCCAAGCTGAGGGTCCTTAGCAGGGGAGGAGGAGAGGAAATAGAATTCATCCACTCGAGTGTTCGATTACTGCATCCACACGAAGAGATCGGAGGGAAGACAGCTTCTCAATGGCTTCGCATAATATCTTGTGTTTTTTCTTGGCGGCATTTGGACGCATATAGCATGTTTGGTCTTCAAAATTTCAAAAATAGTCTTTAGATTACCAGAATTCTAAAAATAACCCCTTCCCAACCGCGGCACACTCCAGAGGCGACACGTATCATGGTGGTGCGCCCAGGGGCCGCACCACCGACTGTAACATCAACGGGTGGTGCGGCCAGGGAGCGCACCACCCACTGTTCATGCCCGGTGGTGCGGCCCCCGGCCGCACCACCCACTGTTCATCTGGTTTTTTAATTTTCGCTATTTTCCCGACCACGCGCTGCAAGACTTCTAGGATTCCACCGAGAGGAGGAGCTGCCCTGCTGCACGCACATGCTGCGCCGAAAGAAAACAGTGTAAATACTATTCACTACATCTTTACGTCACGTCTTTCATTGCTTTGTGTCACTGTGCACTCTTTACGTCGCATCGCTGTTTCGTTTTATTTCACCGAGAGGAGCTGCCTGCGTATATACTACTCGCTTTCATTCCTCCCACCTGCTCCTTGGTTCATTTCTCGCATCGGTGCACTCTGAGAGGAGGAGCAGAAGTGAAGAAAATGAGGCATTAATCGCGGTGCTCAATTAATTTCGTTTACAATCAGGAGTTTTTGCAGTTGTGAAAGTTGTAGATCGTCTCGTGGGCTTCAATAAGAGGTAAATTTTTTTCCCGGTGTAACTAAATTTTTTTTGGTGTGATTATTACGTAATTAGGAAAACTCTCAAATACTAGTACTACCTTAGTAGCGCATAAGTGGTCGTAAATTCACCACGCGTACGCACTACGTCCGAGCTGAGCTCCTGTGTGCCAGTGTACGTTCGAGTTAGGCAGCGTTTGAACAAGCTAGCTAGGTCCCTGTGTGTGCTGCGCGCTGCGCGTGGAATAATTTTGCCGGGTCAGCAGGTCAAGGCTGGGCCCTGTCGATAAGGACTTTAAGATTTATAGCGGGAAAGGGACCGGAAAGGAGTGTACGCGCTGCATGCCGTGTTCTCTCGGTTTCCCTTGTCAATTTACTCTTGATGTTTGTCAGCTTTGGAATGGGTATGGCCATCACGCCTTGTTCCAAAGATATATATATCCAACGACTCACAAATATATCTAAAAGAGTGACCGAACGATTCGTTAACCATGAGATGTGACCGAAGAATCAGACTGCTTCAGATGGCTTCTCCGGCCTATAAGTGGATCGAGCAGATGCCAGCGTTATCACTAGGTACCGATGATCGAGATAGCTCGCGCGCGTGCGTGTACACAGAGAGAGTCTTGTGTGTCTAGCATTTGCCTTGACAAGTATACATGGGGGTGAACAATCGTGTGGATCGGGTTGCACCTAGCTTGGTATGGAACTTGTGGTGGTGGAGATAATAGACCACCGGACAACGACTGATGTGATAAAAGTATGTATATTGGACTACAAGAGAAGTCACCACAGTATTTATCTCACTGTGGGTAGCATCAAGCAGTTGTAAGATGCAGCAAATGGCACGCTTCGCCCTTTTCACTCATTGCAAGAAGATAAAACAGAACAATGAAGTAACCTGCTCCTGCATCTCCATGTCAATAGCACCTACATATGATGTAATTATGCATGTGAGCTTTAGAGCACAGTCCTAGCAGGCTTGTTTCATAAAATTCAGTCGTCAAATGTCCTTCCAAAACTCGCGTAGTAGCATACGTCCTCATTCTTCAGTTACAAACAAGTACAAATATAGTGGCAACAACAAATAGAGAATACTAGTACACGAAGCCTCTATTGATAATCCGACGATTCGCTGAACGGTGCAGAAGGCAATCGACTGATGTTTCTGGGACTGCAGGCTGTTGGAGTCCAAGACTAGGACTTCTCATCAAGTTGATCCGTGGTGTTGTCGAACAATTGATCGTCGTCGTATAGTCAAGGGAATCAGGGCCAGCAAGTCCCAATTGTAAACTCGGTCTAGGCACTGGAAATGATGTTGCAGCTTGCTCCATCACCTCCCTTCCACTTCGGATGTACCTCCCTTCACTTTGCTCAGATTGTGTGGCTCCTCTGTTATTTGCAACATTGGGGCATTCGGATGTACCTCCCTTCACTTTGCAGCATATCCGAGGCAACGACGAACTCCACCGATAGTTTGATCACGGAGCGTTCTGCTAGCTTGGTGTGAGGGATAAGAATGCGATCCATACAACACATCAAAGCTACAACAAATCGGCCGTTGTGATCTCTGCTGGCAGCACTGACTCCACTTCTGCCTGAACTGGAGAAGATTGCAGTGTCAATAATGAGCTTCACGCAGCCATTCTGCTTGAAAGATTGCAAAGTGTCATCATCGCTGCATTTTGCGAATGTCTCCAATTGACTAAATTGTCAAACATATTAAGGGTTACAACAAAATAACCTACCTACCAGAAAGGTTCATTTGTACAAAAACACTGAACAAACATCTGGCCCGATTAAGGACCTGTCTTGCATTTGTAGATAGTGGGATGAACAATACAGCATGGTAATGAATATTCAGTCCGACATTGGATCGTCTACATCTCCTCCCCAGCTGAATACTTACAGCGCATGAGTTTATTTCATTCAACTGAGATGCAAAACTCTCTTCCCCAGAAGAGAAAAATAAATAGAGTGAATCGATTAGAAACAAGCAGACTCAGCAAATGTATTCGCCTTGAGATAAACAGAGATCCAAATATATGAAGTCAAAATCTGAAAAAATATATCAGGAACTGTAAGTATAAATCTGAAAAAAAAATCAGGAATTGTAAGTATAGAATATCTTACACGATAACACAAACTGAAGCTGTTACTCAGCAGAACTGACCTGTTATCAATATGACTGCTTCACAGGTCACACTTCAGATGTGCATGGATTGTAGAGGCCATCACAACTCTCTCCTGGGCTCCTGACTCAAAAAATGTCCGCAGCTTCCAACTTTACTTGAGATCATTCATTGTCCCTGACATCATGGTCAGTTCAATCTTACTCCATTCACAACACAGGATGGTTGGGATGTTCGTTCACTTCCCCCTTGAGAGGTGCCCTTCTCAAATCTCATCTCTCAGAGTTGCTCCAGCACATAGATATCAAGGTTCCTGACAATTGGAAATTCTCCCATTCTGAACACTAATTCCTCCCAACATATACATTGAAATAACGAAGAAAGACAAGGAGGTTGGGCAGTGCCCACAAGTACTTCCAATGTTTTACCTTCCTCTAGTTGGCCCCTTGCTAGTAAATCTTTAGCAGAAGGTTAAGGTTTTGAACCAATCAGGTTGACCGCCATAAGTCAAGTTGCATCATGAGTTGATCATACCTAATTTTCTGGCAACGAAAGGCTGCTTCAAAGTATTTAAAAACAAGAGGGTATCAGAGCAGAAGACCATTGATAAAAATGCAACAATCTGCAGACTGCAGCCTGGGAAATTTGCTGTAAGATAATTTTTACATGTCCATAGGTTAAATAGCAATGGAACTAATGACACAGCATTGAACTGCGATTTGGGTTTGTTTAATCTCTCGTCAGTACCAATCACTCCCAAGTCGAACATTTTTATCAAATATCTAATCTTCTTTTCTTTGAAAGAAAAACCAACTGCAGGTCAAATATGCAGTAAAAGATAATTCAGTAAGAATAAACTCAACAAAAATTTAATAATCTAATTCTAACTGGTGCAACATGTGACAGTTCAGCATAAACATGACAGCATACATATTTACGAAAGAAATAATGTCTTTCAGAGGCTGCAATTCGTCCAAAATTAGAACTAACTAAAACGCCAATCCATGAAGCACCTGCACCATTAATGTACTCAAGCTCATCACAAGCTGAAGAATACAAAAGGGTTGGTTTTCAAGCACAAAAACTTGGTGCCTTGTAGCAAACTGATAAAACAAAAGTGATTGCTTACTTCATCTACATCCGGTGACATGTCTTGTATCTGCTACTTTGGAGGAATTTGTATCTATTGTTAAACTATATGGAGTCAGCAAAAAGAAACTGAAAGATTACATGTCAAAGATGTGATACAATATATATAGGAAAATTCAGTAGGTGCAACATGTGATAAGTGACATTAGAGTCTTAGGACAAGTATTTAATTAGCATTGACATTTTGCAAGTTCAACCGAAGGTATTTGGTGCATGGGTTTAATTTCCAATGCATATGCAACCTACAACACAAGATATTGAATCCATCATCGCACTGCATCAATCCGGGCACAAATTCTGTCCAAATTTAAAGCCAGTAGCATAACATGCTGGAAAACTAACTTTGCCAAGCTACCAAATACACAAGCTCTTTCAGACATACTGACAAACAGTCGGTGTGCGCAGCAAACAAAATACTCCAACAAAATCTGACATACATTGTGAGAAATCAGATCGAATCAAACAAACAAGAGGGAGATTTGAGTGGTACCAGCATGATGTCAGAAGGCGGTGACATGAGCGGGAGGTGGAACAGGCGGGAGACTCCAAGATCAGCACCAGCAGCAGGAGAGAGAGCGCACGAAGAAAGGAACAGATCATCATCAACAGCAGTAGAGACGAGAAGCATCAGCAGGCATCTCCGCTATTGGACAACAAGACGAGAGAGGAATTGTGAGTACTACATGAACGAAAGAGAGAGTAGCTGCCGTGCAGGACTGACCTGTCGTTCGTCGTCAAGGAACCACTTGCGAGCTCTCTCCCGCAGGCTCAGGAAGGGATTCCGTTGCTTCCACTTTTACAGCGGATCCTTCCTCGGGTCGGGTTGCGCGTCCCCCAGGTCATGCGGCTCCAGTCTCCTTCATTCTCAACACCGGATGATTGGGGTGTGCGTCCACTTCCCCTTCCAGCCCTAGAAGCTTCGCCACTTGAACTAAGTAATCAAGTGAAATCTCCTTGAGCCTCAGAAGGTGGTTGATACCAATAATCCCTGATTCCAACCTGCAATTAGAGGTTTCTATCCTCTCCATCTGGGGCGAGGCGCCCTCCTCAAATCTCACCTCTCTCAGTTGCTCCAGATGCCAAATATCAAGTTTCCTGAGATTTGGGAATGCTCCCGCTCTGAACACTAGTTTGCCCCCAACATAAGCATCTCGACCAAGATGGAGGAGCATGAGGTTGGGTAGTGCCCCAAGTACCCCCATGCTTTCACCTTCCTTTAGTCGACTCCTCGCTAAGTAAAGCTTCACCAACTGCGTGAGATTCCCAAACCAGTTGGGCATCTCTCTAAGATATCCGCCCAAGCTGAGGGTCCTTAGCAGGGGAGGAGGAGAGGAAATAGAATTCATCCACTCGAGTGTTCGATTACTGCATCCACACGAAGAGATCGGAGGGAAGACAGCTTCTCAATGGCTTCGCATAATATCTTGTGTTTTTTCTTGGCGGCATTTGGACGCATATAGCATGTTTGGTCTTCAAAATTTCAAAAATAGTCTTTAGATTACCAGAATTCTAAAAATAACCCCTTCCCAACCGCGGCACACTCCAGAGGCGACACGTATCATGGTGGTGCGCCCAGGGGCCGCACCACCGACTGTAACATCAACGGGTGGTGCGGCCAGGGAGCGCACCACCCACTGTTCATGCCCGGTGGTGCGGCCCCCGGCCGCACCACCCATCGCTCATCCGGTTTTTAATTTTCGCTATTTTCCGACCACGCGCTGCAAGACTTCTAGGATTCCACCGAGAGGAGGAGCTGCCCTGCTGCACGCACATGCTGCGCCGAAAGAAAACAGTGTAAATACTATTCACTACATCTTTACGTCACGTCTTTCATTGCTTTGTGTCACTGTGCACTCTTTACGTCGCATCGCTGTTTCGTTTTATTTCACCGAGAGGAGCTGCCTGCGTATATACTACTCGCTCTCATTCCTCCCACTGCTCCTTGGTTCATTTCTCGCATCGGTGCACTCGAGAGGAGGAGCGAGTGAAGAAAATGAGGCATTAATCGCGTGCTCAATTAATTTCGTTTACAATCGGGAGTTTTGCGGTTGTGAAAGTTGTAGATCGTCTCGTGGGCTTCAATAAGAGGTAAATTTTTTCCGGTGTAACTAAATTTTTTTTGGTGTGATTATTACGTAATTAGGAAAACTCTCAAATACTAGTACTACCTTAGTAGCGCATAAGTGGTCGTAAATTCACCACGCGTCACGCACTCGTCCGAGCCGAGCTCCTGTGTGCGATGTACGTTCGAGTTAGGCGGCGTTTGAACAAGCTAGCTAGGTCCTCGTGTGTGTGCAGCGCGCGCGCGCGTGGAATAATTTTGCCGGTCACAGGTCAAGGCCGGGCCTGTCGATAAGGACTTTAAGATTTATAGCGGAAAGGGACCGGAAAGGAGTGTACGCGCTGCATGCCGTGTTCTCTCGGTTTCCCTTGTCAATTTACTCTTGATGTTTGTCACTTTGGAATGGGTATGGCCATCACGCCTTGTTCCAAAGATATATATATCCAACGACTCACAAATATATCTGAAAGAGTGACCGAACGATTCGTTAACCATGAGATGTGACCGAAGGAATCGATCGCTTCGATGGCTTCTCCGGCCTATAAGTGGATCGAGCAGATGCCAGCGTTATCACTAGGTACCGATGATCAGATAGCTCGCGCGCGTGCGTGTACACAGAGAGAGTCTTGTGTGTCTAGCATTTGCCTTGACAAGTATACATGGGGGTGAACAATCGTGTGGATCGGGTTGCACCTAGCTTGGTATGGAACTTGTGGTGGTGGAGATAATAGACCACCGGACAACGACTGATGTGATAAAAGTATGTATATTGGACTACAAGAGAAGTCACCACAGTATTTATCTCACTGTGGGTAGCATCAAGCAGTTGTAAGATGCAGCAAATGGCACGCTTCGCCCTTTTCACTCATTGCAAGAAGATAAAACAGAACAATGAAGTAACCTGCTCCTGCATCTCCATGTCAATAGCACCTACATATGATGTAATTATGCATGTGAGCTTTAGAGCACAGTCCTAGCAGGCTTGTTTCATAAAATTCAGTCGTCAAATGTCCTTCCAAAACTCGCGTAGTAGCATACGTCCTCATTCTTCAGTTACAAACAAGTACAAATATAGTGGCAACAACAAATAGAGAATACTAGTACACGAAGCCTCTATTGATAATCCGACGATTCGCTGAACGGTGCAGAAGGCAATCGACTGATGTTTCTGGGACTGCAGGCTGTTGGAGTCCAAGACTAGGACTTCTCATCAAGTTGATCCGTGGTGTTGTCGAACAATTGATCGTCGTCGTATAGTCAAGGGAATCAGGGCCAGCAAGTCCCAATTGTAAACTCGGTCTAGGCACTGGAAATGATGTTGCAGCTTGCTCCATCACCTCCCTTCCACTTCGGATGTACCTCCCTTCACTTTGCTCAGATTGTGTGGCTCCTCTGTTATTTGCAACATTGGGGCATTCGGATGTACCTCCCCTTCACTTTGCAGCATATCCGAGGCAACGACGAACTCCACCGATAGTTTGATCACGGAGCGTTCTGCTAGCTTGGTGTGAGGGATAAGAATGCGATCCATACAACACATCAAAGCTACAACAAATCGGCCGTTGTGATCTCTGCTGGCAGCACTGACTCCACTTCTGCCTGAACTGGAGAAGATTGCAGTGTCAATAATGAGCTTCACGCAGCCATTCTGCTTGAAAGATTGCAAAGTGTCATCATCGCTGCATTTTGCGAATGTCTCCAATTGACTAAATTGTCAAACATATTAAGGGTTACAACAAAATAACCTACCTACCAGAAAGGTTCATTTGTACAAAAACACTGAACAAACATCTGGCCCGATTAAGGACCTGTCTTGCATTTGTAGATAGTGGGATGAACAATACAGCATGGTAATGAATATTCAGTCCGACATTGGATCGTCTACATCTCCTCCCCAGCTGAATACTTACAGCGCATGAGTTTATTTCATTCAACTGAGATGCAAAACTCTCTTCCCCAGAAGAGAAAAATAAATAGAGTGAATCGATTAGAAACAAGCAGACTCAGCAAATGTATTCGCCTTGAGATAAACAGAGATCCAAATATATGAAGTCAAAATCTGAAAAAAAATATATCAGGAACTGTAAGTATAAATCTGAAAAAAAAATCAGGAATTGTAAGTATAGAATATCTTACACGATAACACAAACTGAAGCTGTTACTCAGCAGAACTGACCTGTTATCAATATGACTGCTTCACAGGTCACACTTCAGATGTGCATGGATTGTAGAGGCCATCACAACTCTCTCCTGGGCTCCTGACTCAAAAAATGTCCGCAGCTTCCAACTTTACTTGAGATCATTCATTGTCCCTGACATCATGGTCAGTTCAATCTTACTCCATTCACAACACAGGATGGTTGGGATGTTCGTTCACTTCCCCCTTGAGAGGTGCCCTTCTCAAATCTCATCTCTCAGAGTTGCTCCAGCACATAGATATCAAGGTTCCTGACAATTGGAAATTCTCCCATTCTGAACACTAATTCCTCCCAACATATACATTGAAATAACGAAGAAAGACAAGGAGGTTGGGCAGTGCCCACAAGTACTTCCAATGTTTTACCTTCCTCTAGTTGGCCCCTTGCTAGTAAATCTTTAGCAGAAGGTTAAGGTTTTGAACCAATCAGGTTGACCGCCATAAGTCAAGTTGCATCATGAGTTGATCATACCTAATTTTCTGGCAACGAAAGGCTGCTTCAAAGTATTTAAAAACAAGAGGGTATCAGAGCAGAAGACCATTGATAAAAATGCAACAATCTGCAGACTGCAGCCTGGGAAATTTGCTGTAAGATAATTTTTACATGTCCATAGGTTAAATAGCAATGGAACTAATGACACAGCATTGAACTGCGATTTGGGTTTGTTTAATCTCTCGTCAGTACCAATCACTCCCAAGTCGAACATTTTTATCAAATATCTAATCTTCTTTTCTTTGAAAGAAAAACCAACTGCAGGTCAAATATGCAGTAAAAGATAATTCAGTAAGAATAAACTCAACAAAAATTTAATAATCTAATTCTAACTGGTGCAACATGTGACAGTTCAGCATAAACATGACAGCATACATATTTACGAAAGAAATAATGTCTTTCAGAGGCTGCAATTCGTCCAAAATTAGAACTAACTAAAACGCCAATCCATGAAGCACCTGCACCATTAATGTACTCAAGCTCATCACAAGCTGAAGAATACAAAAGGGTTGGTTTTCAAGCACAAAAACTTGGTGCCTTGTAGCAAACTGATAAAACAAAAGTGATTGCTTACTTCATCTACATCCGGTGACATGTCTTGTATCTGCTACTTTGGAGGAATTTGTATCTATTGTTAAACTATATGGAGTCAGCAAAAAGAAACTGAAAGATTACATGTCAAAGATGTGATACAATATATATAGGAAAATTCAGTAGGTGCAACATGTGATAAGTGACATTAGAGTCTTAGGACAAGTATTTAATTAGCATTGACATTTTGCAAGTTCAACCGAAGGTATTTGGTGCATGGGTTTAATTTCCAATGCATATGCAACCTACAACACAAGATATTGAATCCATCATCGCACTGCATCAATCCGGGCACAAATTCTGTCCAAATTTAAAGCCAGTAGCATAACATGCTGGAAAACTAACTTTGCCAAGCTACCAAATACACAAGCTCTTTCAGACATACTGACAAACAGTCGGTGTGCGCAGCAAACAAAATACTCCAACAAAATCTGACATACATTGTGAGAAATCAGATCGAATCAAACAAACAAGAGGAGATTTGAGTGGTACCAGCATGATGTCAGAAGGCGGTGACATGAGCGGGAGGTGGAACAGGCGGGAGACTCCAAGATCAGCACCAGCAGCAGGAGAGAGAGCGCACGAAGAAAGGAACAGATCATCATCAACAGCAGTAGAGACGAGAAGCATCAGCAGGCATCTCCGCTATTGGACAACAAGACGAGAGAGGAATTGTGAGTACTACATGAACGAAAGAGAGAGTAGCTGCCGTGCAGGACTGACCTGTCGTTCGTCGTCAAGGAACCACTTGCGAGCTCTCTCCCGCAGGCTCAGGAAGGGATTCCGTTGCTTCCACTTTTACAGCGGATCCTTCCTCGGGTCGGGTTGCGCGTCCCCCAGGTCATGCGGCTCCAGTCTCCTTCATTCTCAACACCGGATGATTGGGGTGTGCGTCCACTTCCCCTTCCAGCCCTAGAAGCTTCGCCACTTGAACTAAGTAATCAAGTGAAATCTCCTTGAGCCTCAGAAGGTGGTTGATACCAATAATCCCTGATTCCAACCTGCAATTAGAGGTTTCTATCCTCTCCATCTGGGGCGGGCGCCCTCCTCAAATCTCACCTCTCTCGGTTGCTCCAGATGCCAAATATCAAGTTTCCGAGATTTGGGAATGCTCCGCTCTGAACACTAGTTTGCCCCAACATAAGCATCTCGACCAAGATGGAGGAGCATGAGGTTGGGTAGTGCCCAAGTACCCCATGCTTTCACCTTCCTTTAGTCGACTCCTCGCTAAGTAAAGCTTCACCAACTGCGTGAGATTCCCAAACCAGTTGGGCATCTCTCTAAGATATCCGCCTGCCGAGGGTCCTTAGCGGGGAGGAGGAGAGAAATAGAATTCATCCACTGAGTGTTCGATTCGCATCCACACGAAGAGATCGGAGGAAGACGACTTCTCAATGGCTTCGCATAATATCTTGTGTTTTTCTTGGCGGCATTTGGACGCATATAGCATGTTTGGTCTTCAAAATTTCAAAAATAGTCTTTAGATTACTGAATTCTAAAAATAACCCCTTCCCAACCGCGGCACACTCCAGAGGCGACACGTATCATGGTGGTGCGCCCGAGGCCGCACCACCGATCAGTAACATCAGCGGGTGGTGCGGCCGGGAGCGCACCACCCATCGTTCATGCCGGTGGTGCGGCCCCGCACACCACCCACTGCTCATCTGGTTTTTAATTTTCGCTATTTTCCGACCACGCTGCAAGACTTCTAGGATTCCACCGAGAGGAGGAGCTGCCTCTTTGCACGCACATGCCGCTACCAAAAGAAAACAGTGTAAATACTATTCACTACATCTTTACGCCACGTCTTTCATTGCTTTGTGTCACTGTGCACTCTTTACGTCGCATCATTTGTTCGTTTTATTTCACCGAGAGGAGTGCTGCGTATATACTACTCGCTCTCATTCCTCCCACTGCTCCTTGGTTCATTTCTCGCATCGGTGCACTCGAGAGGAGGAGCGTATGAAGAAAATGAGGCATTAATCGCGTGCTCAATTAATTTCGTTTACAATCGGGAGTTTTGCGGTTGTGAAAGTTGTAGATCGTCTCGTGGGCTTCAATAAGAGGTAAATTTTTTCCGGTGTAACTAAATTTTTTGGTGTGATTATTACGTAATTAGGAAAACTCTCAAATACTAGTACTACCTTAGTAGCGCATAAGTGGTCGTAAATTCACCACGCAGCGCACTCACGTCCGAGCCGAGCTCTGTGTGCGGTGTACGTTCGAGTTAGGCGGCGTTTGAACAAGCTAGCTAGGTCCTCAGTGTGTGCTTGCGCGCGCGCGTGGAATAATTTTGCCGGTCAGCGGTCAAGGCTGGGCCTGTCGATAAGGAACTTAAGATTTATAGCGGAAAGGGACCGGAAAGGAGTGTACGCGCTGCATGCCGTGTTCTCTCGGTTTCCCTTGTCAATTTACTCTTGATGTTTGTCGACTTTGGAATGGGTATGGCCATCACGCCTTGTTCCAAAGATATATATATCCAACGACTCACAAATATATCTGAAAGAGTGACCGAACGATTCGTTAACCATGAGATGTGACCAAGGAATCAGATCGCTTGAGATGGCTTCTCCGGCCTATAAGTGGATCGAGCAGATGCGAGCGTTATCACTAGGTACCGATGATCAGATAGCTCGCGCGCGTGCGTGTACACAGAGAGAGTCTTGTGTGTCTAGCATTTGCCTTGACAAGTATACATGGGGGTGAACAATCGTGTGGATCGGGTTGCACCTAGCTTGGTATGGAACTTGTGGTGGTGGAGATAATAGACCACCGGACAACGACTGATGTGATAAAAGTATGTATATTGGACTACAAGAAAGTCACCCTGTGTATGGACGCTACTTTGACAACTCTTCCCCACTGTTCACTAACCAGTTAGGCCTGCAACTGCAAGTATTTTCTCTCACTGTGGGTAGCATCAAGCAGTTGTGTTGAGAAACCCCTCGCTGGCGACCAATCCAAGAGATTTCTCTGCTAAGAACAAGAACGAATCAACCACAGAAGACAGAATAATAGATTGAACACACAGAGAGGTAGAGAGAACTCCTGGTCTTTCTTTATTGCTTCAATTCAATGGGGTACAAAATCAGCCATATGGCTCTCTATTTATAGGGGAGGGTGAGGTGCCCAATATGGATAGGGACTCGTTTAAACGGAAAGAATCCGTTTAAACGAAAACCCTTATCCCTGGTTTCCTAATACTCCCCCTTGGACACTCATCCGACATACTCATGCCTCGTTAAAACTCCATAAAAACCCAGTGGGAAAAATTTGGAGAAAGAGTACATGATGCATGTTATGCTGCGATTGCACGAATTGCCTCATTAAAAACCTTGATCGAGAAACTTCAGAAAAACTCGTCAAGGGAAAAAGAGTACAATTCACCCAACTTCATTTAGTCTTCAGGACTTTTATTCTTTGGGTACTTGATCTTCAGGATCAAGATTTACTAACGGACTTGAGAGAATTCTCCCCCTAAATTCTGCACTTCTCTAAATCTCATCATGCCGATCCCTCGCACGCACCTTTCAAAACTAGATGCGGGGAGGGACTTTGTGAATAGATTTGCTAGATTTTCACAAGACTTAGTATACAGTACTTTAATCTTGTCCATCTTTTGCAATTCATGAGCATAGAAGAACTTGGGGTTGATATGCTTTGTGAGATGACTCTTCACATAGGCCGTTTGTACTTGTGCAACGCAAGCGGCATTATCTTCATAGATAATTGTGGGGTTTTGCATAATGTTCATTCCACATGACTGCTGGATGTGGTGAACCATTCGGCGTAGCCAAGCGCATTCACGTGCTGTTTCATACAACGCTATTATTTCTGAGTGGTTCGTCGAGGTAGCTATAAGGCTTTGCTTAGACGATTTCCAAGAAATTGCAGTTCCACCACACAGGAATACATAGCCTGTTTGTGACTTTGCGGTATGCGGGTCAGACAGGTACCCAGCATCTGCATAGCCAATCAAGTTCAGATCTTGATTCTTTCTGTAAAACGATCCAAGGTCCTTGCTTCCTTGGAGATATCGGAAGATGTCCTTTATGCTCTGCCAATGCCTTTTGGTGGGCTCTGCACTATACCTTACTAATAGGTTCACGGCAAAGGCAATATCCGGTCTAGTGCAGTTCGCTAAGTACATGAGTGCTCCAACTGCACTCAAGTATGGGAATTCCGGTCCCAGGACTTCCTCCCCCTCTTCCCTAGGTCGGAAATGATCTTTTTCTTACTGTAAAGATCTCCCGATCATAGGTACTTTTGATGGGAATGCTTTCTCAAAGCCGAATATTTCTAGCACCTTCTGGGTGTACGTCGACTGATGTACTAAGACTCCTCCAGGGACATGCTCAAGTCTGCAGTCTCTAGCGTAACTTGGTCTTGCCCAAGTCTTTCATTTCAAACTCTGACTCCAAGTAGGAGCTTGCTTCTTTTATATCATCCACTGTCCCGATGATATTCAGATCATCTACATACACTGAGATTATACAGAATCCATTCTGGGATCGCCGTATAAATACACAAGGACAGTCCTCATTGTTCGTGTAGCCTTTCTTGCAGAGAAAGTCGCTTAAGCGATTATACCACATTCTGCCAGATTGCTTTAGTCCATACAGAGACTTTCTAAGCTTCACACTGTGCAGATTTCTATTTGCTCTGTCTTGGTTCGGGAGAGGAATTCCTTCAGGGACTTTCATATAAATCTCCGAATCCAAGTTACCATAAAGGTATGCAGTCACAACATCCATCAATTTCATTTCTAAATTCAAGTTCACTGCCATTGAGATCAAGTATCTAAAGGTAATTCCACTCATGACTGGGGAGTAGGTTTCTTCATAATCAACTCCAGGACGTTAAGTGAAACCTTGTGCTACCAACCTTGCTTTATATCTCACTACTTCGTTTCTTTCATTCCTCTTTCGAACAAATACCCACTTGTGCCCTACAGGGTGCACATGGGGAGGAGTGCGGCATACGGGCCCAAACACTTCTCTTTTGTTCAGAGATAACAATTCGGTTGCAATTGCCTTCTTCCAATCTTCCCAATCTGATCTTTTCTTACATTCAGCGAGCGATGCAGGCTCGGGATCAAGATCAATGATTGTGGCAATTTTCTTTGCGAAGTAGATATCGACATTGGTTGTTGTCCTGTTCAGGGACTCTCCCGTGTGCACATAATTTATAGCTATTTCTTCATGAGTTGCTTCTTCTGGAGCTTCATCTTGCGCATCGCTTCTTTCCATTGCGGTGGCAAGTCTCTTTAGTTTTTCGGCTCCGATGTGTGCGCACACATCCATGCCGATGGGGATATTCAGATCCGGTATGTCCTTTTCAGCAGGTGTCATACCTGTGCCAGGTCTCAACTAGCTCCCCTTCTCATTCTGGGGGACTTCGGTGATCGGCTGTGATAAGTTCTTCTTATCCTTTTTCGCCAGGCGTCCCCGGTTACTTTGGATTCGAGGGGTCGGAGTTCTCGTCCTTTTATTCTGAGGCCTTTGGACGAGATTAGGGATACCTTCAATTTTCTTTGGTATTTCGACCCTCTCCGGTGTATTGCGTGCAGGCACATGCGACTTAGTCACGCTCTTCAAATCACTAAAGTGATCAGGCAGTTGATTTGCTAATGCTTGCAAATCGATGATCTTCTGGACCTTTTTTTCAGTTTCACTAGTGCGCGGGTCATGTGCAGGAATTCCCGTGGCTTCCCACGTAATTTCCCGATATTTTTCATCAATGGGTTGATTTCCTCCCTAATGTCGGAAATTATCCTCATCAAAAATGCGATCGTGGCGGCGGTATGCAAATCTCCCGACATGGGTTCCAAATACCTGATTATGGATGCAGTCTTATAACCAACGTATATCCCAGTCTTACGGAGAGGGCCCATTGCAGTTCGCTGCGGAGGGGGTATAGGTACATAAACCTTACATCCAAATCTCTTGAGATGAGAAATTTTCGGTGGTGACCCTTGCGCTAGTTGTATAGGTGAATGGATGTTGTAGGCCGAAGGTCTAAAGTTGATGAGATTTGCTGCATGTAGGACTGCATGTCCCCAACATGTAGCTGGCAAATTACAATTCTGTAAAAGTGGTCGGGCAATAAATTTAATTCTCTTGATCAATGCCTCTGCCAAACCATTCTGGGTATGGACATGCGGTACCGAATGCTCAACTGCAATCCCCATCGCCATGCAATAATCATCAAATGCCTTTGAAGTAAATTCTCCAGCATTGTCTATTCTGATGGACTTGATGCGATGATCAGGGAACACATTTCTGATGCGAATGATCTACGAGATCAATTTGGCGAAAGCATGGTTTCTTGTGGATAATAAACCCACATATGACCACTTTGAGGAAGGATCAATGAGCACCATGAAATACCTAAATGGCCCTGAGATGGGCTGAATAGGACCGCAAATGTCTCCCTGGATGCGTTCCAGGAATGCAGGGACTTCATCCTTCACTTTCAGAGTGGAGGGTCTAATAATTAATTTCCCGGTGGCACATGCAGGGCACACAAAATCTTCATGATTCGGGAAATTCTTCACATTAATATTATGCCCGTGAGAATTGTTAATTATATTTCTCATCATCCTAAGATCTGGGTGGCCTAATCATCATGCGAGACGAGAATAGTTCGAGCTTTTGAATCATCTTGGAATGATTATGCTGCTGCGCGCTTAATATTGGTATAATATAGCCACACGTGTTCATACCATTATAAACTGAATAAATGAATGAATTATTTCAAAATCATCCAACCATTACGAGAAGACAAAAATAAAGTACCATCCATGCAAGATCTAACTTGTCCATTTAATGCAAAATAAATGACAATTAATGTCTCATGCATTCTGTGCATCAGACGGAATCAACTAGAAAGTCATTGACTTCTTGGCTATCTTTTGAGTGATGTTCTCTTGAGAGAAATCATGGAGGTGGCTGCCTCTAGGTCGTAAGGTGCTGCTGCGGGATAGACTCAACCTCCATCATTTCAGGCAACGGCTCATGATGCTCCCCCTCAACAGCTGCAAAGTGAGCTTCAGGCTGCCCTTTGCCATTGTTCTTCTAGGCTTGGTGGGCATCAATGACATGTTGCGGTGCTTTACAAATCCGCGACCAATGCCCCCACTTGCCACATTTGTAGCAACCTTGGTTCTGCTGGCCATAAGGTTTGCCACTCTCCTTAGCCCTTTTGTCACTTGGAGCATCTGACTTGCCTTTCTGGGCAACGGTCTTACCCTTCTTTCCCATTCTTTTCATCAAGGGCTTTCGCACCTTGTAGCTTCAGCGTTGGCTTCATGGCGGTGGAGTGCACGGTGGTGAGAGGCGTAATTCTTACGGAGAAGTTCGTCCCGAGCCTCGTAACTGCATCATATCAATCAATTCGGCGTACTCCTTGTAGCCGTCTTGACGATAGTTGCGGCGGTCTGTCTGACATTGGGGTGAAAGGTGGGCGGGGTTTTCTCAATCTTCGCTCATCGTGATCCGCTTGCCACGAGTTGAAGATTGGTACAAATCTGTGCAAGGCGGTGTACTCCCGACCGTCTTAAAATCGGCAAACCTCGGTCCGATCCACTCTGCTCGCTTGAGGAAGAATGGTGTACTTTAGCCTCTCAAACCGCTTCTTAAGTGCGGTCCAGAGTGCTAGCGCGCTTTTCTCCGCCATATACTCATTCTTGAGAGTATTGCAGAGGTAGTGCCTGAGAAAATGAAGTGTCTGATCATTTTCCTCAGATGTAGGTTTGGCGTCATGCCGTCCGCCAATCCCAATAGCTGCGCGGAGCTTGCTGGCTCCAAGTACTATCTCGACATCAGATGCCCACGTCAGATAGTTCTTGCCATGCTGGGCAAGCTCCTCGAACTCCCGGTTCGTGATGCCAGTCATCTACATGTGATGAATGGAACATATAAGTTTACTTCAGGTAAACATACATGAAATTATTTACTGCAGGTAAATAAATGGTACAATAAATTCTCGTAATGTTTCAAAAAATTTTTATATACATTTTCCATAATTTACTGCTAATTTTCAGTGATTAAAAGTAATTAAACAATTACAATTAATCAAAACAGTAAATAAATGCAGAAAATATATAAAACAATAATGGCATAAATAAACAAGCTTCAAATGCTGAAAATAATGCAAAATTCGGGTTCCCGAGACCCTTTTATGCTAGAATATAAATTTTCAGCAAATTTTGCATTTTCTGGGGGTCTATACGTAAAATTTTCAATTCAGAGAAATTTTACGTAATTTCGAGAATTTTTGAGGGGCTTACTACAAATTTTCCCGGGCTACCCTTCACCCGCCCCCCGCCCCTTTTTTTTTTTGCCCGCCCACTTTTCGGCTTATTCTGCACACATGCGCCCATTCGGCCCGTTCACACTGTGGCGGCGGCATGCGCGCGCGGCGCGGGAGGCGGGCGACGCCATGCGGGCGACGGCGGCGGCGTCAAGGTTCGCGCGCGCGGGAAGGAGCGAACGGCGCGCGCGTGGGGTGGCGCAGCCGAGGCTTGCGCGGCGCGTCGTGTAGGACATGCGCGAGATGTGGCGGCGCGCGTGCGCGCGGCGACACGGGTGAGGCGATCGCGCGCGCACGGTGGAGGCGGGGCGCGCGCGGCGACCATGCGCGCGCGGGCTGGTGCGCGGCGGTCGGCGTGGTGAAGCGGTGCGAGGAGACCGGCGGCAGCGGCGCGCGCGTCGCGCGCGCGAGGAGGCCGAGGCGGCGCGGCGCGTCGCGAGCACAGCGAGGAGGTCGGCGGTCGGGCGGAAGATGCGCCGTCGCGGGCACGCAACGGAGGCTGAGGTGTCATCGGCGTCGCGCGCATGCGGCGCGAGTGGAGGGAGTCGAGGCGTCGGCGTCGGCGGCGCGCATGCAGCGCAAGCGAGGAGCCGAGGCGCCGATGGCGTCTTGCGCGTTCAGCGCGAAGCCGAGGCCACCGTATGGCGGGCGCGGCGAGAAGCCGGGCGTCGGCGGTAGCGCGCGCGCGGGCGCGCGCGCTTGCGAGGCCGGCGGTGGCGTGCCATGCGGCGCGTGCGCGCGCGGCCGGCCGGGCGGCGGCGGTGGCACCGTGGCGCGATTAGCGCGCGTCGCGGGCGCGTCGCGGCGGGGTCGATCGCGACGACTACGACAACGGCGGCCGTCGCGGGGCGGCGGTTGGTGCACATGCGGTGCGACGGCGATCGAGTGTTGCCTCATGCCGGGAGACGGTGCGCATACAGGCGCGGTGGCCATGCAGGGCCGCCCTTGCGAATCTTTTCTTGTGCAATTATCGGACAGAAAAGATGTATAAAATTTTCGTTTCTAATCTACGATGCAATCAACATCTACCCATTTTCACAATCTACCGATCGACATTGTGCCGGCGACTTCAAGTCTGCTCGCGGTAGATTAGGGGGATTTGCATCGTTTTCTACAGTGCAATCAACATCTACCCCGTTTCGCAATCTACCGATCGACATTGTGCCGGCGACTTCAAGTCTGCTCGCGGTAGATTAGGGCGGATTTGCACCGTAGAAAACCAATCTAGAACGCGAAGAAAAGGCAAATTCAAAGCGATCTAGAAAACCAATCTATTAAGTGCTTCGATGATTACCTTCGTTCACCGGAGCGATTCGTGTTGATAACGTGTTGAGAAACCCCTCGCTGGCGACCAGTCCAAGAGATTTCTCTGCTAAGAACAAGAACGAATCAACCACAGAAGACGGAATAATAGATTGAACACACAGAGAGGTAGAGAGAACTCCTGATCTTTCTTTATTGCTTCAATTCAATGGGGTACAAAATCAGCCATATGGCTCTCTATTTATAGAGGAGGGTGAGGTGCCCAATATGGATAGGGACTCGTTTAAACGGAAAGAATCCGTTTAAACGAAAACCCTTATCCCTGGTTTCCTAATAGTAACATGCAGCAAATGGCACGCTTCGCCCTTTTAACTCATTGCAAGACGATAAAACAGAACAATGAACTACCCTGCTCCTGCATCTCCATGTCAATAGCACCTACAGATGATATAATTATGCATGTGAGATTTAGAGCACAGTCCTAGCAGGCTTGTTTCATAAAATTCAGTCGTCAAATGTCCTTCCAAAACTCGCGTAGTAGCATGCGTCCTCATTCTTCAGTTACAAACAAGTACAAAATATAGTGGCAGCAACAAATAGAGAATACAAGCAGACGAAGTCTCTATTGATGATCGAACGTATGAGCAACAGAGCAGGAGACCATCCGACGATTCGCTGAACGATGCAGAAGGCAATCGACTGATGTTCCTCGGACTTTTCATCAAATTGATCTGTGGTGTTGTCGAACAATTGATCGTCGTCGTCTAGTCAGGGGAATCGGGCCCAGCAAGTCACACTTGTAAACTCGGTCTGGGCACTGGAAGTGATGTTGATGTACCTCTTCTTCACCGCCAGTTTGATCACGTAGCGTTCTGCTAACTCGGTGTAAGGGGATGAGGATGTGATCCATACAACACATCAAAGCTACAACAAATCGGCCGTTGTGATCTCCGCTGGCAGCACCGACTCCACTTCTGCCTGAACTGGCGAAGGTTACAAATATTGAGCTTCACCCAGCCATTCTGCCTGAAAGATTGCACGAGTGTCATCGTTGCTGCATTTTGCGAATGTCTCCAATTGACTAAATTGTCAAACATATTAAGGGTTACAACAAAATAACCTACTTACCAGAAAGGTTCATTTGTACAAAAACACTGAACAAACATCTGGCCCGATTAAGGACCTGTCTTGCATTTGTAGATAGTGGGATGAACAATACAGCAAGGTAATGAATATTCTGTACTACATTGGATCTTCCACATCTCCTCCCCAGCTGAATACTTACAGCGCATGAGTTTATTTCATTCAACTGAGATGAAAAACTCTCTTCCCCAGAAGAGAAAAATAAATAGAGTGAATCGATTAGAAACAAGCAGAGTCGGCAAATGTATTCGCCTTGAGATAAACAGAGATCCAAATATATGAGGTCAAAATCTGAAAAAAAAAGATATCAGGAATTGTAAGTACAGAATATCTTACACGATAACACAAACTGAAGCTGTTACTCAGAAGAACTGACCTGTTATCAATATGACTGCTTCACAGGTCACACTTCGGATGTGCATGGATTGTAGAGGCCTTCACAACTCTCTCCTGGGCTCCTGACTCAAAAAATGTCCGCAGCTTCCAACTTTACTTGAGATCATTCATTGTCCCTGACATCATGGTCAGTTCAATCTTACCCCATTCACAACACAGGATGGTTGGGATGTTCGTTCACTTCTCCCTTGAGAGGTGCCCTTCTCAAATCTCATCTCTCCGAGTTGCTCCAGCGCATAGATATTAAGATTCCTGACAATTGGAAATTCTCCCACTCTGAACACTAATTCCTCCCACATATACATTGAAATAACGAAGAAAGACAAGGAGGTTGGGCAGTGCCCACAAGTACTTCCAATGATTTACCTTCCTCTAGTTGGCCCCTTGCTAGTAAATCTTCAGCAGAAGATTAAGGTTTTGAACCAATCAGATTGACCGCCATAAGTCAAGTTGCATCATGAGTTGATCATGCCATGCTCCAGCTTGTCCTGGGTTGACACCAAGTCTAATTTTCTGGCAACGAAAGGCTGCTTCAATGTATTTAAAAACAAGAGAGTATAACAGAGCCCAATTGGTAATGGTGAGAGTCTAAGAGACCAGACCAATACAAAAAGAATTACTTCTATTTTGGAGACTACAGGTAACAAATATTATAGTGCATGTAGAAAGATTATGTCAGAAATAATCAATAAGCCAAGAAAACAATAAAATAGTGGTTCATCCTTAACAAACAGACAGTGTGATTTTTTTTATCTTCTACAGAAGGGATTGCCGGAAAATAAAAGCTTGAAGGAAAATCAGAGCAGAAGACCATTGATAAAAATGCAACAACCTGCAGGCTGCAGCCTGGGAAATTTGCTGTAAGATAATTTTTACATGTCCATAGGTTAAATAGCAATGGAACTAATGACACAGCATTGAACTGCGATTTGGGTTTGTTTAATCTCTCGTCAGTACCAATCACTCCCAAGTCGAACATTTTCATCAAATATCTAATCTTCTTTTCTTTGAAAGAAAAACCAACTGCAGGTCAAATATGCAGTAAAATATAATTCAGTAAGAATAAACTCAACAAAAATTTAATAATCTAATTCTAACTAGTGCAACATGTGATAGTTCAGCATAAACATGACATCATACATATTTACGAAAGAAATAATGTCTTTCAGAGGCTGCAATTCGTCCAAAATTAGAACTAACTAAAACGCCAATCCATGAAGCACATGCACCATTAATGTACTCAAGCTCATCACAAGATGAAGAATACAAAAGGGTTGGTTTTCAAGCACAAAAACTTGGTGCCTTGTAGCAAACTGATAAAACAAAAGTGATTGCTTACTACATCTACATCCGGTGACATGTCTTGTATCTGCTACTTTGGAGGAATCTGTATCTGTTGTTGAACTATATGGAGTCAGCAAAAAGAAACTGAAAGATTACATGTCAAAGATGTGATACAAAATATCTAGGAAAATTCAGTAGGTGCAACATGTGATAAGTGACATTAGAGTCTTAGGACAAGTATTTAATTAGCATTGACATTTTGCAAGTTCAACCGAAGGTATATTTGGTGCATGGGTTTAATTTCCAATGCATATGCAACCTACAACACAAGATATTGAATCCATCATGGCACTGCATCAAGCCGGGAAGAAATTCTGTCCAAATTTAAAGCCAGTAGCATAACATGCTGGAAAACTAACTTTGCCGAGCTACCAAATACACAGGCTCTTTCAGACATCTTGACAAACAGTCGGTGTGCGCAGCAAACAAAATACTCCAACAAAATCTGACATACATTGTGAGAAATCAGATCGAATCAAACAAACAGAGGGAGATTTTGAGTGGTACCATGATGTCAGAAGGCGGTGACATGAGCGGGAGGTTGAACAGGCGAGAGACTCCGAGATCAGCACCAGCAGCAGGAGAGAGAGCGCACGAAGAAAGGAACAGATCATCGTCAACAGCGGTAGAGACGAGCAGCATCAACAGGCATCTCCGCTTTTGGACAACAAGAGGAGAGAGGAATTGTGAGTACTACTTGAACGAAAGAGAGAGTAGCTGCCGTGCAGGACTGACCTGTCGTTTGTCGTCAACGTGACCACTTGCGAGCTCTCTCCCGCAGGCTCAGGAAGGGATTCCGTTGCTTCCACTTTTACAGCGGATCCTTCATCTGGTTGGGCGTCCCCCAGGTCATGGTCGCTCCGGTTCCACACCATTCTCAACACCGGATGATTGGGGTGTTCGCCAACTTCCCCTTCCAGCATACCAAGCTTCGCCACTCGAACATGGTAACGAAGTGAAATCTCCTTGAGCCTTGGAAGGTGCTTGATACCAATAATCCCTGATTCCAACTTGCAATCATATATTTCTATCCTCTCCATCTGGGGTGAGGCACCCTCCTCAAATCTCACCTCTCTCAGTTGCCGCAGACCCCGAATATCAAGTTTCCTGAGATTTGGGAATGCTCCCGCTCCGAACACTAGTTTGGCCCCAGCATAAGCTTTCCAACCAAGACGAAGGAGCACGAGGTTGGGTAGTGCCCCAAGTATCCCCTTGCTTTCACCTTCCTTTAGTTCGCTGCACTCTAAATAAAGCTTCACCAACTGCGTGAGATTTCCAAACCAGTTGGGCATCTTTCCAAGATATCCGCGCAAGTGGAGGGTCCTCAGCAGGGGAGGAAGGGGGGAAATAGAATTCATCCACTCGAGTGTTCCAGTACCAGAGAATCCTACGGCATTCACACGAAGAGATTGGAGGGAAGAGAGCTTCTGAATGGCTTCGCAAAATATCTTGTGTTTTTTCTTGGCGGCACCTTCTGTCTCCACGCTTAATTTTGTTAGCTGACTTAGTTTCCCCAGCTCTTCAATTGCTTTGCTACTAGTCCGTCTGATGTCCACAACCTCCAGTTTCTGTAACTCCCTCAAGCTGCCGATTCCTTTCGGAACCTTCACGCCATATGTTTTGGACCAACAGCTAGAGGCGACCATGTGCAACTCACCAATTATGTCAGCTCGACTGGCAGGATCAACTAAAGGTGTGAATATCATGGGCAAGCACATCGTGATTTTCAAGCGTTCTTTAGGGTCGTCTAGATTGAAATATTTAAATGATTTTCTGCTACAACGGAGGCTACGGAGACTATGGAGTTGGCTAATCTCAGTTGGTAGTGTTGCAATATATGTTTCACACATGTCCAGCGTCTGTAAACCTTGCAATTTCCCGATGGATTTTGGAAGTGAATAAATATATGAATCTTGAACTCTCAAGTATTTCAAGTGGCGCAACAATGATATATTGTTGATATCTTTCTGCATGATTGTAAATTGTGCATCTTCTAGATCTAATACCCGTAACATCCTCAATTGGGGTGAACAAAGTGAAGACGCTAGATCATTGGGTCTCTCACCAAACACAGACAATGATTGGACATGACTCCAATCAATGCCTATATTTGGGCACTTGCTACTATGGTATGCTATATGACGGAAGTTCTCTTCTGTGACACTAGTTACATTATCCCCTATCGAGTACACAAATTTTTCATATCTAGAAATTGAGATTGTGATATCACGCATGATATCATGAACTCGACAACTCTTAACTATCCCTTGTATATTTATTCTTGATGGCTGAATCATACTTCGATTAATGAGCTCATCAAAGTAACTACCTCCAACATCTATAATGGTCATCCCATCCATGGCTTTAACAAACCCCTCTGCTATCCATCTATCTACCAGACGCTCCTTTTTTTATCTCAAAATCCTCAGGAAAGATGCTTAGGTATAGAAAGCATGGCTTAAGATGAGATGGTAAGTTGTTGTAACTCAATGCTACCACATTCCTCAATGCTTCAAGGCTTGGTTTTCTCTCAAGTTCTGATGGAAGTTGATTATACAGAATTTCCCACTCTTTTAGGTCTTTCCCTGCGAGGAGTCCTCCTATTGTAACAATAGCTAACGGTAATCCTCCACATTTCTTTAGTATCTTACCAAATATTTCCTTCATTTGATTGTTCTCTATGTCAGCAAGGCTTCTAGTTACCTTTCTTAACAACAACTGAGCAGCATGATCTTCTTCTAGAGTTTTAAGGTGGTAGGGCAAATAATTGGGTCCTTCCACTAAGTCACGATTTCTTGTTGTTACCACGACTCGGCTACCTTTCTTGTTATTTCCCCAAAAGTCGGGTTTAATGCAATCCCATGCTTGTATGGTCCACAAGTCATCAAGAACAAGAAAATACCTTGTGTCCTTGAGCCCTTCCTTGAGGTGATCAACAAGGTGATGCTCGTGCACTGCCAATCCTTGTTGTTTCAATAGTTCTTCCAATGATTTTGGCCCAAGGAGTTGCTGGATCATGTCCTTGAGTAGCTCCTTCACGTGAAATGACTGTGACACGTTAATCCAAGCACGGCATGCAAAGTTGGTGCTAATTTCTGAGCTTTCATAGACCTTCTTGGCAAGAGTAGTCTTGCCAAGTCCACCGGCTCCGACAACCCAAATTACTTGGACTTCATCATTATTACTTGATATCATCTCAAGGAGCTCCCTTTTGGGACCAGTAAAGCCAACAAGATCAGCTTCATCAATGTAGTGAGCAGGTTGATATCGAATCACATCCACGCTGCTTGCAAAGTCATCCATGCTGCTAGAAGGAGCGGGCTTGATTAAATTGTAGCGCATGTTTCTGTTGCTCACTTGTTCAACTCTTAACTTGAGGCTCTGGATCTGGACCACAATTCGGTGGCGGTGCCGAAGCTTCATCAGCTGCCGTGACAAGCTCTGACGCCCCACATGGACGGCAAACTCCTCGAGGCAATCTTCAATGTCGTAGGCTAGATCTCTCACTTGCTCTGCCCAAACCTTCACCAGTTCGTCTTTCTGCTTAGTAACTTCGGCAGCCCTCAAGAACGCTTGCATTGCTTTCAGCTCATCTTTGATGAACCTGGCATTCATGAGTTGAACTAAAAATTTAGGACTACCTAATGTGGAAATTGCCACTAACATTTAAAAACAGGTATACAGTTACAACAAACACGACTCCGATAGACAGTGGCGGAGAGAGGGGGGCCAGGGGGGTCTGGCACCCCCAACCTTCTACTAATCCTCCATTATGTAGTTAATTACATGTGTTTAATTAGTGGTTTGGTCCCTCCCAATTTAGCCCAAATGTAAAGTATGTTTAATGTTTCACCATTACAAAGTATTTGTGTTTAATGTTACAATTGATCAATAATTGATTGAGTTAGAAGATCGATTCAGTTCTCAAGCGACAGAGCTTTTGTCCCTTTGTGCCTTTTTGGATCCAAGGTTGGACGCCTTCGACATAGCAAATATATGCACTCTAGTGGAAAAATATTATCCTGCTGATTTCTCAAGTCAAGAAAGAGTTCAATTGGAGTGACAATTGCCATATTTTCAACTTTATGTATGCAACCATTCAGACCTAAGTGCATTACCATCACTTGCTGATCTAACAAGTGGACTAGTTAAGACCGGTAAAGATTCATCTTATCCTATGGTGGACATGTTGTTAAGATTAGTCTTAACTTTTTCAGTTTCAACTGCAACCACCGAGAGATGTTTTTCAGCTATGAAACATGCGAAGCGCGACTTCGAAGTACAATAGGAGATGGATTTCTACGAGATTGTTTGGTAATTTATATTGAAAAAGAATTGGCCGCAAAGATTAGTAATGATGATATTATTAAAACCTATGATCTTGCTGGTAGTCGTAGAGTTAAGTTTAAGTTAATAGAGATATAATTTTCTTTGCATTGTAATTTGTGAAATATATTACTCTCATATGTAACTATTGGATCGGTATAAACATCAAGGAACACACATGCCATGAGACTTTGCGACTCTCATATGTAACTATTGTAATTTGCGATGGCTTTGGTCTAAACATCAAGGAACACACATGCCATGAGACTTTAATTAGGTTCTACATGGCCGGTTAAATAATCCACAAGACCACAACTGTGTGCGCTATTGAATCCTAACCTGCCATTTTCACATACTAGCTACCGTATACATATGATTTTTTAGTATTTGTTGTTAACCAGAAATACAGGCAGAGAAACGAAAGGGGGAGAAATGAACCAGCATGCCTACCATATATCTTCCGGACGCCGATCAGCAAGCTCATCTCATTGGCGGCGGCAGAGGCGGCCTTGCTGACGGCGCTCCCCACGAGGGACCTCGCCATGCTCAGCACCGTCTCCGCCATCGGATCTCTCCTCACGGTGGCACAAGCTTGCAAGCTAAAGAAGCAAGAGAAGATTTTGTGTTGTGTTGCAAGAGAAGATTTTTGGCGCGTCTAACAAACAGAGGTTGGTGGGCTTTTATAGCGGGTTGCAAGGATGGTGGTACCTTTTTGTTTCTTCTGCACTAGAGAACTTATTCTTAACCTATGCAGCACTGCAAGCTATTCTCAAGTTCGTTGTGTACTTCCGAAGCCTTGTCTAGTGAACCCAGCATTTGCCTTGTTTAGTGTACCTGAGTATCTCTGCACAAGGCAAAGGGTGAACTGCAGCACCACAGCTCAACAATAAAGGAAGGCGTAGGGCAGACCGAGCAGAAGAGCACATCATACTTTGCTTGCTGTGGTGTACTTGTGCATGCTGGATGTGATCAGAGTTCTCGAGTGTTTTCCAGGGCCCGAGAACACCTCTTCTGTCCGCCAGGCAGAGCACGAATAGGTATCTCGCATCGGAGTTATTAAAACTCATTCGGGTTTGCTCGCACGAGAGCGTTCGGCGTGCCCCGCGAGCCTTCGCGCGGCGACGCGTGGCAAGCGCACGCCCGCTCCCCGCCTCGCTCCTTCCCCTCTGCGCTGCCCCTCCCCCATCGCCTCTCCCCTCCCCCCTCCTCCCCCGTCGCTCCCCCCTCCTCCCCCGCGCCCCGCCGCCTCCCCCGCTCCCCCTCCTCCCCTGCCGCCTCCCCCGCTCCCCCCACCGCCTCCCCCCTCCTCCCCTGTCGCCTCCCCCTCCCCCCTCCTCCCCTGTCGCTCCCCCTCCTCCCCCGCCGCCTCCCCCCTCCTCCCCCGCGCCCCCGCCGCCTCCCCCTCCTCCTCCTCCCCTCCCCGCCGCCCCCTCCTCCCCTCTCCCCGATGCCTCCCCCCCCCCGCCGCGGGGAGGCGTCTGATGGTGGGCGAAGAGATGCCTTGAGGAAGCCGGCGGCGGAGCACGGAGAGGTGTCAAAAGTGGTGGAGATGGAGGAGGGGACGGCAGCGGAGGAGCAGGAGGAGAGGTGGCGCGATCTTCCGGCGAGCTGCTCTCGGGCGTGGTGCGGCGCGTGGAGTCGTCCGCGGCGAGTGGTGGCCGCGCGAAGGACATGGTCTCCTGCGCTGCGTCTGCCGCCCGGTGGCGCGCCGCCGCCATCGCCGTCGTCGCGGCCGCCCGCGAGTCCGGCAAGATCACCTTCCTCCTCGCTCAAGCGGTGAGAAGGGGAGCTACGCTTGGGCATGGGTTCTCGCCCGTCGATTGGTAGGGGGTTTCGGCTGCCGATTCGATCTGTGGTGGTGTAGGGGAGCTGCACGAGGTCACCAAGGAGGTGGTGAAAACTCTGGAGGTGTGCGGCAGGATCACCTTCCCCATCTCCCTCAAGCAGATATCTGATATCTTCCGTCTCCCCCACATCAATGCCTTCTGCACCACATTTGTTTGCTCATTAATATGTGAGAGTTTCCTTAGTATTTCGATATGAACATATATATGAACATGCTCCAGATGTTTTTGATACCACAATAAAATAGTTAAATATCCTTATAGTTAAAAATTCACTATCAAGTAATGTGCAATTCTATGTGAGCTATATTATTATAATTTATCATTTGTATGTGTTAGCTATGCCTTTTCTTTTTCGCACTACTAATAGTAGAGGTAGTTGTACAATAATTGTTATATCTAAGTTGTTATATATGTATATGTAGTATTTTTTTAGTTCAAATTGTTATCTTAGCCAAGTTTAGATTGGATGAAAGTTTCGTGTAGAGATTTCATGTTGAATCCCCTAGGATGTAGTTTAAAATTTTATGTATCTCTTCAATGAAATCCCTTAGGTTCATATCAAAGTCATAATGTTTTTCAGATCTAAACACTTAGCAGATGCAAGGTAGTCGATGCAAGAAAAGTGTGTTTATGTATTGAGGCTTAGGAGCAAAATCTTTTTAGTGGAAGTGCACAGTATGCTTGATCTTAGTTTGTTACCTAGAACCCTACCTCAGTTATCTTGCAGTGCTTTGTGAGGAGGGACAGGGCGACGTCCACCTATCTCCTCTACCTGGGGCTCAGCCCATGTAAGTTAATCATGTTTTGTTGACGGAAGATATGGTTTAGCATTCTTGTTCTAATGCCATTTATCATCTGTTCATCTACATCAAGATGTATTGTTTTGATTATCGCTTTCACGTTTCCTTGTTGTAATTATGCAAATTGAATGTTAGCTAACTTCGTAGAGGGCAGTGTTTCTATGATCGAGAGCTGAGCATGATTGAGTGGGTAGGCTGTCTTTGGACTTCTTTGGAGATCTGCTCAAGTACTTAGGTAAAGTGTCATTCATTTTCTATTCTGTATTGTTATGACCAAACAAATATTCGCTCTTGATTGTTTCTTAAGTAATACTCTAATTTTAGACCCGATTTAGATTTTGCAATATAGTTAGTTTGGTCTGTTTTCCAGAAAACTTACAATTGTATTATCTATGTCTATCACTGAACTCTGAACTTCTTGATTCTTCAGGTCTTTGAAGGCACTTCAGGAATAGACAACAAATATACTCTTGTGCAGTTCACGAAGTAGGTACCTTGCTTCTTATTCACATGTCTCTTCTTTTCACTTTATTTCCTGGTTACATACTGGTTAAGTATTCTCCAATAGGCTAAATGCTTTGAACTGGAAAGTGTAAGCATGAAGAATGGTTTTACTTTCGGGATGTAGCTAATAAACAAAATTTACAAGAATCTTGATAAGTACATGTAGTTTCAATCATAAGGTTCTTGATATATGTTGGTTGTTGACTAAATCATGACAATTGCGTACCACTCGAACTGAATAAAGTGGGCAGCTCATCTTAAACTTTGATTGAAATTTAAAATGAAATTGCCTTGTTTGTATATTTGCTCGCTTGTTTATTTTTATGTATGGTACACTGCTTTTCTCTTGCAGGTCTTGAAAACTCCTGTCTCACTTGATATGCTTGGGCGCATTTTTAATGGTTCTGGAAAGCCTATTAATAATAGTCCCTTGATTTTGCCTGAGGCCTACTTGGATATCTCTGGTAAGTTCTTTCTCAATTTTCAATGCAAGCACACTGTTGTGTAAGAATCTCATGGATAAGTGCATGTTCATGGAGGGGACACATATAAATTAGAAGTACGGATGGTGTTAAATCCTCCTCATCTTTCACTTCTGATAATCATGTACTCTGATGTTTATTCCAGGAAGTTCTATTAACCCCAGTGAGAGAACCTATCCAGAAGAGATGATTCAAACAAGGATATCTACCATTGATGTCATGAACTCCATTGCTCGAGGGCTTCGTGAGGTACTGTGTTTGATGTTTTGTATTATTTTTCATATTCTTGGTTGATGTACGTTTTACCAATTACTCTTAGAACTATGAGTTCATACGCAGATGCGCTTCGTGAGGTACTGTATTTGATGTCTTGTATTATTTTTCATATTCTTGGTTGATGTTCGTTTTACCAATTACTCTTAGAACTTAATTCCGTAGAAGCACATTATCCAATCATAATCCCTTCTTGGAAAAACTTCTGAGATATTTTGTTGATGACTTGAAGGATCAATGATTTTTTTGAAGGAAAGGATTAACAAATTTTATGCCCTTACTGTACACTAAAATGCCATCCATGTGATTACAAAGTTTTCTGTTTGAATGAACTAAAACCTTAAAAGCCACATTTTCAGTTAGCATGCATGATACTTGTACAGAGTATATACTATATCATATGACGACTTATCAGAAATGGCATGAGTTTGGTCATGATCTGCTTGGAAAAGTTCATGAGATTTCATTTGATCATGTCGCCACTACCCAAAATGGGCAAATAAATGTTGGATTTATACCTTGATATATCTACTGACAGTGTTTTGTACTTTTCTCTATCTATGAAATAACAATTTAGAAGATTTCTAGCATGTTAGTCTCGCATATCCCATTTTATGTACTTACTGTTCAGCTACAATAAATTGGTAAATGGTTGTCGGGTATTTTTATGATATACAATAACACTTCATGGTAGTTGTGCTTGTGTGTATGTAGGTATCAGCTGCCCAAGAAGAGGTGCCAGGTAGGCGTGGTTATCCTGGATATATGTATACTGATCTGGCAACCATATATGAGCGTGCTGGGCGTATTGAAAGAAGAACAGGCTCCATTACCCAAATACCCATTCGGACAATGCCTAATGATGGTAAGAAATGAAATTGTTTGCTCTGTTGATCTATTTGTTACGGTTCTATGTTACCATTACCATTATCTTCTGAACATTCTATTAAGTTGTTGTATGTAAGACTTTTCCGCAAGTATGCAGAAATAACCAGCATATTATGTGACACAACCACCCATTTAGCTGCCAATGAGCTAGATTTGTTAAACTGTGATGCAATCTGAGTATTTGAAAAAATTTCTACAATTGAAGTCATGGCAAGACGCGTGATACGCGCCCGATGTTCTAGTCTAAAGTATTAAAACCTACTCTGTTTTGCTGCAGCGAGAGCGCTCCACGCGAGCCAGAGGCTTTGTGCGGCGACGCGTGGCATCCGAGCTCCGCCTCTCCCCACGCTGGCACGCCTGCGTGCGCCTGCTCGCGCCATGCCGCCCGGGATACGCGCGCGCTGAGACTCCCCCGTCGCTCGCTCGCGTCAGGAGGTGACCCCGCACTCCCATGCCCTTTCCCCAACCGCTCCCGCCTCTCCCTGTCCGCCCGCCCCCTCCTCCCTCGCCGCCTCCCCCCTCCTCCCCCTCGTCCCCGCGCCTCCCCCTCCCCTAATCCCCGCCCTCCCCTCCCCCCTCCCCGCTCCCCGCTGCCTCCCGCTCACCCACCGGCCGCCGCTTCCTCCCCTCCCCCTTCCTACCCCACCGCCTCCTCCTCCCCCGCCGCCCCTCCTCCCGGTCCCCTTCTTCCCCGCTCCCCCGCCGCCTCTCCCCAACCCTCTCCTCAGCCTCGACGGCGATGACGCGCACGTGGGGCTCGTGGCGGAGGGCGCCGTGGACTCGCTCTCCGCAGCGGTGTCCGGCGGCGGAGCTGCCACCGCCCTCGCGGCCACGGCACTGACGAGCCTCGCTACCGTGGACATCAACAAGTGCACCATTGGGGCACACCCCTCGGCCATCCCGTCGCTGGCCGCGCTGCTCCGGCGCGGCGGCCCGCGGGAGTGCCGCGAGGCCGCAACGACCCTCTCGAGCTCTGCAAGCTGCGGGAGAACCGGCGGTGCGCGCCGACGCTACGCCCGTGCTCCTCGACCTGTCCACCGCCGGCTCCGCCCGCGCCGTCGAGGTGGTCGGCCTCCTCGCCAAGAACCACGAGGGGCGCCAAGAGCTGTCCAAGATCCCAGACATCGTGCCCGTGTTCTCCGTCGTCGCCGGCAGCGGCAACGCCCGTGCAATTGAGCAGGCCCTGCTCATCTTGAACTGGATTTGCTCTGAGAGCAACGAATTGGCAATGGAAGCAATAAAGCTGGGAGCTTTCCAGCTCTGCGAGGCTCTGGTGAATGACGATAATTACAAGATTGCCAAGAACTCGGTAGAATTGGCTCGGACGCTCGAGAAAGCGTAGCAATGAGATATCCAATGATCAAATTTGATAGAATCTTGATTTGACGCCTCTTCGAATCAGTGTTGGCCTCAGTGTACAAAGGTTGAAACAGCAAAGGTGAACTTTTTATCTTCTCTTTTTGTTTATCTTCCCTTCTCTTTTTATGTTGTAGCGGCGCCGAAAGGAAGAAAAAATAAGTAGAATTTTGTCTTTTGTTCATATATTCAGAAAAACATGGTTCATGAACTGCTTAGGTCTTTCAAATTGAACTCCGAATGCAAAATCATGCAATCTGAAATGTCACAAGTATGATACATCTGATCAAGTGATCATATGCCCTGAAGTGGCTCCAGTGCAATCCCTGCTCTTGCTCTCTATCTTGTGTGCCATAGTTTGGTATAAGGAGGATTGGATTGTGTGTACCTGCCTATCATCCCCTTGTGATGTACCCACATGATAAGAAATGAAAATTTTCAATTATTGGAAGTGCAAAGGCTGTGAATTTTTGCTTGCTCAGAAATTCGTTTGGGCATATGTTAACTTGATGTTTACTTCATCAGATATTTGATAGGTGTGGTTTGACATTTAGTGTAACAATTTTTATCAAGTGGTGCACTTAAAGCTCGTGCATTGTCCTAAGTTTTCCACATCTAAATTAACATAATTTGTATCAGCAAACTGTTGTCCATGTAATATAGCCAATAGAGGTCCCAAATCAAACTCGAGGAGGACCCTCAATACTCCCACATCTGAATTAATTGGTAGATTGTACAATCCTATGATCTGTATCACGATTTTGACTACTATCATTGCAAGTGAAAGCACAAATACTTCATATTTTCCCCACACCCCATCCTTAATGTCTTCTGAACTCTGTATTCTTTCGAATGTTGCAATACTTGATGGGATATATTGCTCAATTTCAACATCCTTCATATTAACAAATGTGTGGACTATTTGCCTAGAGCTATTTGTTTGTGATCCGAATTTATACAAATATATGTTTGGGTGGAGGTTCAAAATTGTTACTGAATGTGTTATGCCTTTCTCCGCATACTAATGTGGAAATTTGCAGCCCATTTTTCATATTCTGATTCAATGGATTTTTTGGAGATCCTTTTTTACTGCAGTATAGTATCTGTTGAGTTGAATGCACAATTTAAAAAATGTACTTTATCCATTCAGACTTAAAAAATGCAATGCATTGAATATTATGTACCCAAGAGTAATTAGTAAAAAAAGTTCATTTCACTTGAGAAAGTTGTGGTTATTGCATCTCATTATATGCGTAAAGGCTCAGAATTATCTTGTGTGATATTGTAGCTCGTAGTCATAATTTTTGTATCGGATCCATTTTATGTACTTGGAATTGTGAACTTAAAGGGTCAGTGTTATCTAAATATTCATAGTTCTGATAACGAGAAAATTGTTTATTCAACGATCTTTGTTTCCTGATCAGGTTTGGTGAAGCAATACATAGGACATTACTTAGTCATCTTCTGAAGATGTTTACTGCTCTTGGAATGTATTCTGAGAGTTTTGAAAAGCCCTTTATTGAATGCACCTCTAAATTTTATGCTACTGAAGGTGTCAAATATTTGCAACGGTGTGATATTCCAGACTATCTAAAGCATGTGGAGGTATGATAGATTTCTTTTATTCTCCATGTACTTTGCTTATATAGAACTATCAAAATTTGGTATAGCATGCAACTGATGGTACTGCACATGAAATATGTAGTCAAGGTTGCAAGAAGAACATGAAAGGTGTATTCTGTATTTGGAAGCTAACACAAGGAGGCCACTTGTAGCAACTACAGAAAAACAGTTACTACAGCGACACAATTAAAATTTGTCTTTCCGCAACTTGGAAGCATATGAAACCAAGATGCAAGTGCTAAACTGTTATGAAAATGCTTGCAAGTCTGTGAGGTTCATGAAAGTGTTACCAAGCATTGAGGTTTTTTTAAATTAACCAACTTAATAGGAAAGCATACTTTAGAAACTATGAATCTACATGACTAATTTGACTCTAGGAACCCAAAACTTGATAAAAATTTAACTTCTGAATGTCTAGAGAGTTTCTTGTGGTGGTCTAAAATTGCATAGTGGCTTTATGTGCTTGTAAAGTCTGCAGAGTGTGTCTCTCAGTGCAATGTACCATGAAGCTATAAGGACTTTTCAACATTTTGTTGTAAAAATTGTCTCTACACTTTTTTGGAAGAACATTTTAACGGCTATGGAATATGGACAACTATGCATGGAAATGTTGTTGTTTAGCTGTATGGTTTGTTAAGCTCACAGATATTTGGTATTTCAAGCATTTAATTGTAAATGTGTATTCGTATTTTCTGTGCTTAGGTCATTGATGGCTAGGTCAAGACAAGACGAAGTAAACAGGATAATAGAGATATCCAATGTTGGAATTTACTGTCATCAGTTAGAAGAACAACTGGATCAATGTGATATTGTTGCTATTTCTGAAGCTCAATTTAGTTTCACTCTTGGATTGGCCCGCCCGAGAGATGATTATCTTATAAATCCATTTCGTGTGACTGTGTCTGTGCTTGTAAGTGTATTTCTTCCCTGTACATGTTTCCATCAATGATGGTATTGTCAAGCAGTCTTCTTTGGTCGAAAGGTTTTGAAAAGCTTTCTGATTACTTGCACAGTAACTTGTCCCAAAGATTATTGCTGAATGCAGATCAGCCTGATCTAATAGAATGCCATCTTTATCACAGCCTAACAATGCTGGAAAGCTTGAATGTCCACCTCAATATAACATGAATGTAGAGCTAACCACCTTGGTTTGTTTCTTTCTATTATTAGCACACATATAGAAATAGAACCACCATAATTTAGCTAGTAATTGTGCTATGAAAATCTTGATGGATCATAGCTCCCATGTGAGGAGTTAGGGAAGAAAAAGCTCCCTGATGAGCTGCACATCATCAGATACTCTTAACATGGAATGCCTGTGCTCGAATATTATGAACTCCTTGGGTTCACTGATTTGTTGAATGTGAATAATGGATGGTACATCAGCTTTTGATTTACCTGGAGCATTTACTAATATGGTAAACATAACCTAACAATAAGTCATATTACCTTTAATGCTTATTCATATTATCTTCTTGTAGGGATTTCGTGACCGGGTTTCACAAGAGCAAGAAGAAGAGAAGAAAGGAGATGTAGAAGATTTTGCAGGAGAAGGAGAGGCGGAAGCGAACCGAGGACCGTAAGAGGGTGAGAAATCACACATGCTTTCAAACACACTGCTCTTTTTTGCTTTTCTGCATTGTTGTGATTTTTAGTAGATATATTGGTTTAGATATGATCAAAACCAAAATTAACCCCAGAGAAAAATGATTGAATCGGGTTTCTCTTGCAAAACCATTTACTATTTGCCCAACCGATTCTAGGATCCCTCGAGGGTTCATTTAGGAGCCCTTGACATATGCCAAGGAGTATGTGTCTGACATTAAGAGAAATTTTAGGAAGAAATGAATGATTACACTGAAGCAAATAAAAGCTGAATGGGTGTATGCTACTGTATCGAAACATGGCATATGTCAATGAGCATGTGTCACTCCCCGCACGTCAGCCTGCCACGGTGGCCCCTCCTGCACCTCTGCATCAGCGCCCAACCGCTCCGAGCTCCCTCGTGCCCAGTGGTCACCGCGGCTCCCCCTTCATGCGGCACCCCCTTCGACCAGCTGTGCAAAGTCACCATCCCTCGCGCCATCCCTCCCCGCCAACTCCCACCAGAGCCGTAGCATTCGGCATGGCCACCCTCACCTCGAGAAGGAGCTCCCTCACCTTCTCCCGTCGAGCACCATCAACTCCCTATTCCCACTCCTCGGCACCCTTCTTTCCTCCGAGCCTTAAAGGCCGATTGAAGTGTGAATTAATTTCTGCAATTGAAGTCATGGCAAGGCACGCGAGGCGCGCCCGATGTTCTAGTACCATAAATATCGGCTCTCGTTTTCCATTTGGGGGGCATGTCCATCAACTGGAAGCGGAAAATGTGTAACTTCTACGAGGGCGTAAAAAGAATCTATTTTGTTGCAGAATGCGAGTACAGTTTGATACGGACAGTCCTGATCTTCTCGACGTAGATCACAATAACTAGTGCTTCTCAATCAATCTCTCTAGCTGTACACCCGTGCTAATGTATGAACTCACAGCTATTTGGAAATTCGTCAAGATACACCGAGCTTTCCCCCCGAGACCACGAGTGGAGAAATGCTATGCCCTCAATCCCCAATGGAAAAGCAAACACGACCTTGATTTAAGAACGATCGCTCAATTCCTCTCAAGTAATCCTCACATGGACACTTTGGTGAAAAGAAACAAACAATATGTTGTTCTAGTTTCAATCTAAAAAAGTGGTCTTCAACCCTAATGGAGGGGCGGCGGTGGCTACTTAATGGCCAACCCTAACCTCACGCACGCATACGATTGGGCCTAAGGCCGAGTTCCAGTTGGTTTCGGCCTAAGAGACCGAAACAAACTCTACTACTCAATCTGTAATCAACTCGGACACAACTACTTGATATGGATCGGACTCAACTCATAAAAATGAGATACATGACCGAAATTCGGTGGGTTTCAGTCAGCCCAAGTGGCACGCAGGCCGGGCACATGTTTTCTTCTGTTTTGGAGAGTCCTTCAAAGAAACAGCCATAACTTTTGCATACGAGCTCCGTTTTCGATGTTTTTGTACTTGTTTCGAAGCTAACGACGAGTTTGATCCAAAAATTCTTCTATTTTGGAGCGTCCTTCAAAGAAACAGCCATAACTTTTGCATACGAGCTTCGTTTTCGACGTTTTTGTACTTGTTTCGAAGCTAACAAAGAGTTTGATCCAAAAATCCATAAAGTCCAGATCTGATTCATTCACGAGGCTCCAAAAAATAGTGCATCTCCAAAAAAATGTCGTTTAGGCCCTCAAAAAGGCTTCCAAAGTTTCCGGACCATATAATCCATCTTCTCGACCGCATCGACCTTTCTGAGTGAGCTCCTCCTCATACCTAAGCACGCACAACACACTAGAATTAGGTAGTAGCAAATTCTTATCAAAATTATACTCTTTAAAGAACAAATTCACCTGTTGTTGGAGCTTCTTTGCTCGTGCTCGTGTAATCGGCCCTGTTGCTTCGAGAAGTTGGAGCTTCTTGTATAGGAGTGGACGAACTAGGACTAGCAGGGATGTCCTCATCATAGTTGTCCGCCTCTGTCAGTTCAGGCTATAACTCTGTATGGCACTCCAAATTACCGAATGCACCTAGAGTCAGAGTTGCCTTTGCTGATACAGAATTCCAATTGTTAATACCTTGCCATTTTCTCTTCGAAGACTGAGCAGGAACCAGCCAAGAATTGGTTCTTCAAAATTCCAAGGTACTTGAACAAGATTACTAGAGGCAGTGAGTCACATGTTTCCCAATCCCAGATGCTTTCAGTAACCATTAGGCCTCCAACTGTTTATTTCACTGAGGATGAATTCAATCAGCCAAGCACCTTCCCAACACATGAATCTCCATGGTAACAGAATCCACATGGCCACATATGTTGACATACAGCACAAACATAGCAGGTGTATTTCATCCAATTCAAATGTCAAAATTCTTCCAAGAAGTAAAAAACAAAAAGGAAGTTGCAGACTTGTAGCATCAGCATGTGTCCTCATTCTTGAGTTACACAGAAGTACAAATGCAATCACAAGTTCACAACAACAAAGAGAAACAGAGGAGACTAATAGTCAAAGTCTCCCTTCATAGTTATGTTTAGGAGAAAGCAGATCATGCAATTGATTCACTAATGGTCAAAGTTGTTGTCCTCCAGGACTGACTTATCATCAACTTGGTCCTTTCTGTGGTGTGTGGATTGTCAAGGCCATCAAGGCCAGGACTGTCCTATAATAAGTGATGCCACTTCTCTTTGCAGCATATCTTGATTGGCCACCTGAGACCCCACAACAAGTGTAATATCCTTGGGCCTTGGAACTTGGAAGGTGGATGTAATACCTGAGGCCTAGCTCGGCCCGATCCGGCCCATACCTGTGCCCATATAAAAGAGAAGGGGAGAGCTGGGGGTAGAAGCAAGAGTTCAATTTGCTTTTCTCCTCCCCGTGCGCTCCCCTCTCTAGGTGTCCTTGTCCCCGTGCCCACCCTGCCGTCACTGCTCCTGTTGTGCGCGCGCCACCGTCAGCCAGCCGCCAACGCCGCCACTCCCCAGTCGTACCTCGCAGCCTCCACTCCCCCCTACAGCTGCCGCTACTGTGGCTGCCACTGCCTCTGCTTGCCGCTGTCGCCTATTGCCGTGCTACCGCGCAGACACCGAGCGCCGGCTAAGAGAGGAGAATGGAGGGGCCTGCCTGCCGAGAGAGAGAAGGGGGGAAGGTCGTCGGCGTGAGGAAGGAGAGGGCACGTCGGCCATGAGGGGGAAGTGGGGAGGAGTCGCCGGCAGCATGCAGAAAGGGAAGCGGCCAGGCGTCGGAAGAGGAGGGAGAGAAGAAAAGAAAGGAGAGGGGAGGAGGCGGTTGTCCATGTGGCGAGCGTAAGGAAAAGAAAGAAAGAAAGAAAGAGAAGAACGGAGGAGAAGGGAAAAGGAAGAGAAGAAAGAGAGAAGAGGAGGAACGGCCAGGCGTGAAAAAGAAGAAGAAAAAGGGAAGTAGAAAAAAAAGAGAAAGGAAAGGAAAGAAAAGAGAGGGAAAGAGAGGAAGAGGGAAAAAAGAAGAAGAGGAAAGGGAAAAAAGAAGGGGGAAATCTGATCCGGCATCGGATCCGTCAAATCTGGCCAGAGAGCGACAAATCGTGCCCTAATCCGGTTGTCGGGGTTAGGGTAACAGCTCGAAACCCTCTTCTGTTTAATTACCAATTCTTACATAGATTAATTTGCCGATTAAACACAGAACATCGGGAAGGTGTCTGATGAGAGGGAGATCGACTATACTGAATTTATGCGTAAGAGTGACGTTTTTGCCTGCATGTGTATGTACTGGGTAAGCAATGAATTGAAATGATTACTGCTTGTTCAGGTGACGGTTCGAGCTCGGTGCCATTCACGCATCATCCGCTACGCTGATAGGTAAGTGCACGGTAGAACAGTACAGTGTGGACGCCAAGTAGGAGGCTAGCCTCAACGGTTGCGGCGGAGGCCACCTTGCCGACAGCGCTGCCCACCAGCGACCTCACCATGCTGAGCATCGTCTCCGCCATCGATCGATCTCCTTTGCCTCCACTCTACTAGTGCGTGCACGGAGCAACTCGAAGTGGCCTCCCTCGTGGCCTGACTAGTGTGCATTCATCGTCTAACCCTACGCTGGCATCAAGTCAGAAGTTTGGGGCAGTTTTATTATACTTTCAGACATCTTGCACGAGCGTCTTGACTAGTGTGCATTCTGTTGGGTTGATCTCAGCTAACTGTTCCTAAGTTTTTAGGGAGACCAGTCTCCCTCGCGTCTTGATCAGAGGCGCAACCAACTATGACACAGTTTGGGTCCCGGTCACCTAGCGCTACAATAAAAAGATGAGGGATTGGGCAGGCGAATGTACGTGTATGTGCTAGGCCAAAACAATCCCTAACAAAACCCGATCTAAGTGGTGCGCTAAGGTGGACGAAGACCAAAGCCGAGCCTCCTCCATCCCTGTTCACGGTCGGCCGCTGCTTCCCGCCCTTTGACCCCCTGAGCGCACGCTCCGCTCGCTTCCCGTCTGCGTGCGCCCGGCCGCCGCATGCACATGTGCATGCGTCCTCCCGCACACGCACGAACGGGGAAGGAGCCGTCGCTCGGATCCGAAGAAAGGGGTCCCGCCCGTGTTTTTCGCGCAGCAAGAATGAAATGAGGATTAGGGATAGGGTTTCGGGCTTTTAAGTGCCCTGCGGCGCTAGCACAGACGTTGGATCAGATCGTGCTGCTGTCGTTTTACGGGCCAAGGATTTTTTGGGTCGACGGTCGTTCTCGGTCGTTCAATCGAAATTTTGACGGCGCGTGCGCATGTGAGTTTTTCGGCCGTGTGATGTGATCCGACGGCGCGGGCGAGCGGGTAAATTTAGGCCATGCATTTGGCCCTCGGATCGAGATGGACGACGCGCGTGTACGATGTTTGGGCTGCGCCCCCGCACCTGATTTTTTGGCCCGCGCTTTGTGGACCACGCGCAAGGATGATTTATGGGCCGCGCGCATGCCGTTTTTGGGCCGTGGCTGTGATCGCTTATGCGAGCCGCGTGCGTGGATTTTGTGGGCCATGCACATCAGTAGGCCTGCGCGTGTGCGCATTTGGTTTGGGCCGGCCGCATCAATGTTTTTGGGCTGCTGCAATAGTATTTCCTTCTCAGTGCATTTTATTTTAATCTATCTTTTGGTGCACTGATTAATTATTTTTCAGTTAACTATTTACAGTATATCATTAGTCTACTTTTTGTACATCATTTAATTATTTTTCTCGGATGACTAATTAAGCATATGTAAGGATGATTAGTGATTAATTATAGTACTTTATTTAATTTATCTCTTGTGCTCTATTTAATTACTTTTTTAAGATGACTAATTACGGTATGTCTTCAGTTTATCTTTTGAGCACTGTTTTAATTACTTTTTGGATAAATAACTTATGGTGTATACATTTTGCTTTATTTAGTCTATCCTGCACTGTTTTAATTGCTTTTCGGATGATTAATGTACCATTATTTTACTCTTTGCGCACTGTTTAATTATTCTTTTGGATGACGAATTAAGATGTATCATTACACATTATTATGACTTATCACTAATTAAAATTGAACCAATGAGATATTTTAATCAGAGATTTTCTGTTTATTTTGGCATTATGTATGCATATGATTACTTTCTAACCAACGTTGACTGTAATCATATGTTGCCACATAAAATGACAAGTTATTTTTCATTTTTTCTGCCCAACGGTGATGTGAATTAGAACTATATATTTTGTATGTTATTAATCAGACCAACGTATGGTTAATTGCATGCAATATACATATATATTGTTATGTTGTCTCTAATTTCGCCTTGTATTGTTATTCATCAATAAATTCTTCCAATGTTGCCGCTACAATTAACAATATTGAACAGCTCACGGGGAGCAATTTTTCCACATGGAAAGAGAGAATCCATGTTGTCCTTGGAGTTTTGGACCTTGATTATTCTCTAAGGGTTACCGCTCCCGTTCCTCCCACCGAAGGTGAGGAAAATTATGATGAGAAATAGAAAACTTATGAAGTTAATGCTGAAAAATGGGAGCGGTCCAACCGTTTATCACTAATGATTATGAAGACTTCTATCTCAGTTGGGATCAGAGGAGCAATCCCTGATTCTGAAAGTGCTAAAACGTATTTGGCTTCAATAGAAGAGAAATTTAAAGGCACCACTAAAGTTTATGCCAGTACTTTGATCCAGAGGCTCTTAACCACTAAGTATGATGGGTCCGACAGCATAAGAGAACATATCATGATGATGACTGATATGGCAGAAAAACTCAAGGGCATGAACATGAAAATATCTTATGGTTTTCTAGTCCATTTTATCATGACTTCTCTTCCTTCTGAGTACACGGCATTTAAAATCAATTACAATACTCAGAAAGAAAAATGGAGCATGAGCGATTTAATCACCATGTGT